>OZ010618.1:14837381-15528613 GCA_963932285.1 Caenorhabditis macrosperma
TTCGCAGCGAACGAGCGCAAAAATAAAATGATAAATGAATGAAAAAGTGTGCAAGAAACACCATGCATATCAATAAGAATCCGGTTTTAAATGATTCGATTGAACTTGGAAATTGAAAAGGTGCAAAATTCAAAAAGTAGGCGGCTCGAAAAAAAAGAATCGTGAGATTAGGCGGGATGAGTGAGAAAGAGAAAAGAGTGCGCAACGAGAAGTTTATCCGATCTACCCAAGAAAAGCCATCAAACTTACTGGCGAAGTGCGATTTTCCGCTTGTGACGGCGGTAGAGTTGAACCAGAGTTATGGGGTTACTGAATGACAATATGAGAATGGTAAGGATCTCGACGGGTGTGTAAGTGAGCACGTAGACGTTGAACCGCTCTGGAAGAGTACATGAGACTTGTTCTTCCTCTCACTGCTCACTTGTTTCGACGTATCCAAAGCTGTAGTAGTTCAACGACTCCAGCGGGCGGATCATGCAACACGCTTGGAGAAAGAACAGAGTCACGTTGGTGCTGAGGAAGAACACCCAGCACGAGATACTGAACGTTTTGATGCGCTGGACAGTCACGAGCACGTTGTAGCGTCCGTATAAGATAATGGCAATGAGACGATCCAAACAGATTGCCGACATGTGACTGGAAACGTGGTTCTAACAAGTTAGGTGACACTGGTTGTGAGTTCTTCGAGGTATTTCCCGTTCTTTGCATAGATGACTGGATGAGTCATGTTCTCCTCGGAATTCCGAATACGACATGAGAGCAAAACTCAAGTTCAACTAAATGCTCTTTCCCCCCATTTCTAGTATCGCTTCTGGGCCATAAATTTTCTTACGTCAGTGTTATTGCCCAAGCGGTCCAGTCGGCGATGTTAAACAGACGGACAGCCAACTCGCCAATGTGCATTTCTTTGAACAAGATCGGAGGATAGAAATGGCACGTGGTCACGAATCCATGGATGACGTCGGCGATGGCCAAATTGAGCATTAGGATGAAACTGAAATGGTTGACTCTCCATGACGACAAATCACAGTTTTTGAACCCCTTTATCCATAATTCACCATTTTTCCCCTCGACCCGTTGTTGTCGAGTTTAGTCTGGCCGTCAACAATCGCAACCCCAAAAATTTTCGTCTCTGTCCAATAATTGGTTTGTACTGAGAGACAGGTAAACACAATTTCGGAAAAATTTTCAGAGAATGGAGGTTGGTTGTTCAGAAATGCGTCAAGTCTTTCAGCGCTCGATCTTCCAGTTGTCTATACTTGTCTCATAACTATTGAATCTTAAAGCTATCAGGTTGAACCCCTGGATTTCGGGGAACCTGATTTTTCCTTCGAATCCCCGCGTGCAAACAAAGTGCAAATTTTATTGCGTGGGAGAATGCGCAATTTCGTGTTTGCTGTTCGAAACCATATCCAATTTCATCATTTCAATCTCGCACTTCGCCATCTTCACTTACAGTCGATCTGCGTCATCAATGGACTTACCTGGCACGATGCAAGTACTTGTTGTTGAGGAGCACTATGATGAGCGCCAGATTCCCGAGAATCGCACATATTCCCAATGATTCGAGGCCGCCAAAGATGATGATATCCACTAGACTAACCCGATTCGTTGAGTTTGATGATGACATCTGACGTAGAATTGTTTAAGGGGGAAGTTTGAAGAACGAGTCCAGGAAATGAAAGAATCAAGAAAACAAGAGGGCTGTTGGTTGGGGGTAAAACGTGATGGGGAGGGGTAGTCGGGGGCCCTTAGACCACTACCCACTTTTGCATTAAAAATGTGACATATGAGTTACTCCTAGTATGCACTACACCTTCCCAAGTGACAAGTGGAATTGGGCACAGAAAGTCGGTGGTTCCTTTGAAGGATAATCAGTGATTCTTATCAGAGGGAGTTCATAAGAGAATCTATGATTTTGACGTGAATTGAGAGAAATTCTGTCGTTCTAAATAGCCCTGTGAATGGGAATCCCATAACTTTCGAGATCGAAATAGAATCGAATGTTTGCAACTACGCATTCTTTGTGAAATCGTTGATTTCAGCTCGTCAGAAAACGCGAAAGAATTTCGCCAAGTGTGTGGTATTACGTTAAAAATCACCTGTTTCACTTGGAGTGATTGCTTGAAAAGGCAAATGAGAAGAGAACATATTGAGAGAGTGATTGCTGGGAAGAGAAGAGAATGACCAATTGCAAGAAGAACTGTTCTTGTCTGTTTTTCAGAATAACACCACCGAAACAACAATTTTCTTCATTCATGTCCGAGTTCCGTTTCATGGACGAACAACAGAAAGTGGGAGAAAAACGGCAACTTTTAGAAAACAAACAATAATTATCCCACCTCGGAATGCGAGTTTTTCAGAGTTTCGTTGACGACCCTTCTTTGGAGATTCAAGCAGACGAAGAGGAAACGGGAAGCACTGAAGATCAATGCTCAAAGAAACAGTGGTTCAGGGGAGCCTTTAATCGCCGATTTCCGACCTTTCGTCCTGCAGGTGGGAACGGAAACTACAAAGGAGTTCACCGCAAATGAGAGAGAAAACACTGCCTGGATCCACTCTAACCGTCTTATCTGGAAGCATCTTCTATTTTTAGCGCGGTTCAACTTCCTTCCCGTAATTTGTTTAGTTGTGAGCGTTTGCACCTAATTAGTAGAGAGGAAGCGATAAAATTTCGCTTCGGAAAAACTTTGCACGTGGTCAGATTGGTTTCGAGAAGTGGGAAGGAGGGGTGGGGGAGATGAGTAATGCACATCATTCTATTTTTCATATTCTCCCCCCCTTCCACTGTGTGTTTTTGTGAACCTTCTTAGGGAGGAGTCTAGGTGGTCCCCGGGAGAAATGTTCTTTCTGGAAGAAGGCGACAGCGACAAATGTTTGGTGTGACAGTGGGAGAAAAGACAAAAAAACGACGTTTTCGAACGTAATTAGCTAATATTTCTCACCAACACGGCGCATTCCGCAACGAAAGAGATGGATGGCCAATGTCGTCTTTGTTAGGCCTTCTGAAGGCGCGGAACGAAGCCACAAAAGTGGGCGGAGCCGCCGTAGGGAGCAGCAAAAGGAGAAGAAGAAGAAGAAGCGGCAGACAAGAAATGGGTAGTAATGGGTAGCCAGAACCCAATAGAGGGGAGAACTAATATGGGTTTTGTGCCCACTGACGCGTCACTTCAAAGAAAGAAAAAAGAAATTTGCATGCAATTAGTGTCCCTGTCGTCACTAAATGGGATTTTGAAAAACGGATGGTGTTAAGAAAGAAACGAGCGCTTCGAACGAATAATGGGCACCGTCGCCCCACGGGCCGTGCCTACCGCTAAGATTTGGTCCGTGTCTGGCCAGATTCTTTTCTCGGCTAATGAGAAAAGAGGAGAAGAAGAAGAGGGGGAGATTTTCGTGGTTTTTTCGGTAAACAAAGAGCGAAAAGAAGGATTTGCACGAGAGGATTGGGCCCTTCGAAAGGTATTCCTGACAATGAGGGAAACGTTCTCGGCGAGAATTTCTCCCATTGCAGTTTCGAAAGATGACGAAAGCAGAGGAGAATGGGGGTGTAGAAATCAAGCAATAAAAGAGAATTCCGATTCTTAACGCCTCATCTCTAAACTCGGATGCCCATTGCGAAAACAACGGAAAAAGTTTGAAAGGTCCGAAAGAACAAGCTACACACTCTTGAGATGTTCCGTTTTGATATGCAACCCCTGAAAAGAGATATGCTCCTCTTCTTCTTCCTCGTCTTCCTCTCGGATGTTTTGTCCCACTTCCCCCAATTTCAGGCCCATTTCGGAATATTCGATAAGCTAGACAATGATCTTCAACCGCCCGTCTTTCTGTGTTTCTTCTGTTTCGGCGACTTTTTCGGCCGGATGAGGGAGGCAATTTCCCCGAAAAGTATAAAGATTGAGAGATGGAAAAGGAGAAGAAAACGTTGAAGAAATGAAAATGAAGACGGCGATGAAGGAGAAGAACAATGAAATTTGATCAGTGCGCTAAATGCTCTAAACGTTTCTTTCTCCACGTGCCAAGATGGAAAATGGAATCAGGAGGAGACGGGAGAGGCAGGAAACGTGGTTTTTTGTTTCTTCTCGTGGAAGCGGGAAGAAAGGGAGAAAAGATGCACGGAAACTATACTATGATGTTTTGTTTTTTATTGCCAGAAGGAACGACTGGTTAGGCTGGCAAAAGCGACTAAATGGATTTGATGCAGATTTCTGGGCCGTTTTCTGGCCGGATTCAAGAGAAATAAACGTGCCGGGGAAGTGACTAGGAGCAAGATGGATGCTCGCGGGGAGGGGCCAATAACTCAAATTGTTCTCCATATTCAAGGACTACGGTACTTTGCCTTCTGCTCTCAATTACTCATTGCATCAATTAGAAAGCTTCATGAAACGGAACTCAGCCTTCCGGAAAAATTTCCATCTTGAATTCAGGGACATATTCTTAAATATTTATGAGTAAAAAGTTGCTCGGCTTAGGCTGCGAACCATGAATTTTTTCTAATTTTCCATTTCCTTAAAAATACTTGACTTCGTCTGCTTCACTTCGACAGACGACGTGTAGACAGCATTTTTGTTTTGTGAAAGAAGAGAGTGGGCAAAAAACGTGTGAAAGCATTGTTGCGAGTAGATCAAATATTGCGACGCAACGGATGAGTCAAAACAATTCTCAAGTAGTTCGTCGGCTGGCTAGGTGTATAAATATAAATATTTCGAATCGGGTGCGACTACCGAAATTGATAGTCTTTGGGCTCTCGTGTGCACACCGCGTGCGCATTACATTGTTGCCAACTCTCCCCTCCTCAAGCTCGTATTGCAATTGAAAGATACTCGAAAAAAATGGTTGAGAGTCTAACAGAGTCTAGCAAGACTTCAAAACACAAGCGTCCTTCAATCAGGTGGTTTTCTGTTGATTCTGTGATCACTGAGACAGTTAGTTATCTGCATTGGGTGATACTACTTACTGGAACCATCAAAATACAGAAGACGGAAGAAAACAAGTAAGTGTGCATAGGGCTGAGCAATTGGGAATAGAGTGTGTCTGTCAGTGACTGACTATGAGAAATGGGGAAAAAAGAGGGAAGATCGGACACCAAGACGTCTTCCCTTCTCTCCTTTCTCACTTGAGAAATTGAAAAATTGAGGCAATCGGAGCCAGGCGCGGTGCAAGGCGAGGGGAATGGGAAATATGTTGGACGGGGAAAACGGGAGAATTGTCGCTAGGAGAAACACGGAATTTCATTTTTCTTTCCTCATCCTTTCGGAAGCACTTCGGAGAATGAAATGGCGAGAGAGAGAGAGAGTGAGTTTTTGTTTGGGATGAGAAGAGATGTTCCCTTCAGATTTCAGTGTAGTTTGGTCTCTTCTTTACAGTAACCTGAACGAGCTAAACAAATCTTGTGAAACTCAGTTAACAATGTTTGAAACATCGGCAAGAAGGAGAGGTTTAACGAGAAGAGGACGACAAACTGGTTGAACAAAAAGAAGGAGAAAGAAGAAGAAACCTATAAGACAACCTTGTTGGCTCAATTTGTCCCCTGCGCGCCACCGCCACTGACGTGATCCATTTTGTGGGGTGCCGGTCGGTCGGCGCCCCGAAAGACACCAAAAAAGGCTGCGCGGAGTGTCTGGGGGATTGCTACCTATACCTGGAAGTCGGCTCGGGAGAGGAACCAAATGAATGAGTAACGAGGTGACGAAACACACGTAGTTCTTCGGGAGGTTTGCATGGAGGAACATTTCGAGATTTGAGAATGTTTGATCTGCTTGAGCGATTGCATGAGTCCTCTGGTTTTTATATGAGCGCCAGGTAGGTTGTTAGAGGGCGGGGCTCACGTTTCGGGGCTCGAGAGCAGGGAGAAAATTGGATAATTGCTCGTACTACTCATTATTCTCGAACATAATCACTACTCTTCTCACAGAGATACACGCGACCAAAACATCGTTATACAAAAATTATAGGGTACAAAATCTACCGTAATCCGTTTTTTCTGGTGTTGATGTTTCAAGAGCAGTTAATGTCACATTAACAGTGATACTATCCAAGCGGAACAACAACAAATTTCAAATTGTTCCGAAGTCTTCTGCGACTTATCTGTCTAATAATGCCAGTCCCTCGAACAGGAGAGCAAGCAGTCTCATTTGTCTATTCTCCTCATTGGTCTGAAACTCTTGCATCTGAACCGCCCTGTCTCCTTCTAGATCCAACGTCACACCAAAGCACAACGATGTGTGACCTTTCGGAACAAATCGTTCCAATTCCCCAAGCGGTCCCTCTCTGACAAGACTCAATGAGAAAGTATTCGGAATGAAGAAAAATTGAGCAACACTTATTCCACACACAGAGAGAAAAGGCACGAGAACCGGCGGGGCGAGTTCTCCCTCGGGAAAAATTGGAACTGACAACCTGAAACGGCTATTTTTGAGTAGTCCCTCCCCCTCTCTCCCGCGTGCGCCACGCAGTTTTATGGCCATATACACACATATCGGCGGATGTCTTTTGACCGAAATTGAGGATGATGCATGTGATTCAGAAGTCAAGCGAAGAGTGTGAAAAACGGGGCAAACAAGTCGGTTCTCCTAGAACACGCAGAGGAACGAATCACAGAAAATAGCTTCTTATGTCACGGGAAATATAGGAATGATATGTGTAGGATGTAAGAACGACGGACAGAGAGAGCGAATGAGAGGGAACTTTTTGGGTAGGTGGGAGAGTTCTGACTAAGAAGACGGAAGAGATTTTACACTTCTGATTTGGTGGGAAGACACAAGGCTTCAATTCAAAAAGAAAGGAGTACAATGACCAGGAAGTGAATCGCTGCCCACGAGAATGATTGTCTTTAAAACCGCTGACAAAGTTCAGAAAATCAATGTTGTAGAAGATTAGTACTCGAGAAAAATCACGTAATTCCCTCAAAAAGCGATAATTGTCTTGTTAGTCGTTCCATTGGTCGGATCAAGACCTCTTTCCCCCAATCCTCTTCTCTACTTCATTTCGGAAGCGAACAGGGCAGTTTGTTGACCGAAAATAGAACGAAACAGTAGAGTATACACACGAATGTTCAAATCCGTCCGCAAATGGAAACGTGAGGAAGAGAGGAAAAGGAAGGACACAATGGTTCGAGGACAATGAAATTAAGGAAAAGCACCAAAAGAGACGAAAGAGTTTTAGGAGAAAAAGTGAAGAAAAGAAAAAGAAAGTGAATGGAGAAGAACACCAAATTGAAACTCCCTCCCACAAAATGGTTTTGGGCCTTGAGGAAATGCACGCGCACTATCGCAATTTCATTTAGATCCCACCCCCCCCCCTTCTCTGTCTTTTCCTCTACTTTGCCTATCTTCGTGAGCCTTAAATGTACTGCTAAACTGCACCAGAACCAACCAACCGAATTTGATTGGTTTTCTTTTCCTCTCCCCATTTCCCTTCACGAAATAAGCGACAATGAGGGGAAGAGGAGGAGAAGGAGGAGAGACCGAAAAATGATACCTATCGAAAGGTCTTGGGGTCTTGTTTTGGATGGGACAAACGGACTTTTCGAAAGTGACGTGATTCAACATGAACGATTTGGGCTTGATTGTCTCTGAATGATAGATGCACCACTGACAGAAGTCTGACTAGGAAACTGAAATGTGGGAAACCTCTACCGAAGTCAGAAGGTCAGAAAAACACAAAGTTCTCGTCTGGAAATCAAAGATGGAAAACCACCGAAATGCTGATACCCCTCAGCGAGAAATGGGTAGACCTGAACTTTCCTTGTCCGCCTATCGTATTCTGTAGTTCCGGAAACTTCGGAAAAACAAAAACAAAGGAAGTTGAGCTCAAGTTACAATTTACCCGGATTCGGTGTCTTTTCTTACCTCAAAACACTCATTATTTCAGAACACCCCCAGGACCCAAAACACAGTCCAAGAAGTTTGCAGAAGGACAAAGAAGGGTTTGGGGGCACGAGATAGGGACAAGTTCGGAATAAATTCAAAAAGAGCAAGGAAAAACTTTGTGCCTCAATTCTACGCCCTGCTTCTTTTTAGGTTCAACTGGCTTCAAGACATCCCATTTCTTCTTTTCTCTTCTCTTTTCTCCAGGATATTATATTATGGCACGAAATTTTTGGAGCCGTTGGTCGGGAGGAGTTTGGAAATACTTGCACTGCACTTTTCAAGGAGAGGAGAAAAGAAAAAGTTTGAAAAACGCAGTATCCTCAGAAATGTTGCGAAATTGAAAACAAAATGGTTTCCCGGAAAGAAGAAAAAAGAAAAATTATTCCGGAAGGGGGCAAAAAACGGAACTTTGTTGTTTGGAGTGCCTTTCAAAACACACTGATAACATTCACAGCCTCTTTCTCGGGTCCGTCGCCCCGTTACACTCTATTTCTCATGTCTTTGTGGTACTTTTCCCCTGGGTAACATTCTCTGCCAAAGACTGAAACTGGCCAAGGGACGTGTTGTTGTGTTTTTTCATGCAGTCTGCTCAGATGACTCGAGGTCAAGTCAGTAGACACTTTTTTTGGGTTTCTGGTTGTCTTTCAACAAGTCTCTCGGGTTAGGCCACTTTTGGATTGGCACAAGAACCATTTGTTCTGGTTGGAGACTAAGGGGTGTTCCGTTCTTGAGAAGATTGGGTTTTCAGAATTCAAGCCTACTTCCAGTTATTGAAAGGCATATTTATTGTTTGAAAAATTGCAACCAGACTTGGCTAAAGAAGCACAAAAAAAGAAAAAAAAAACGAAAAGTTGGAGAAAAAAAGAGATTTGAAATCTAAATGTTTCTTTAAATTTCCAGACGGAGAATAACTATCAAAGATGATGTTTAGGAAAACGAAACGTCGGGAGGAGTGCAGACAGACAGTTACGGTGGGTTACTGTGGTGATTGTATGACAAAAAGGTGTTAGTCGAAGACCAGGTTCAACGATTGTTGGTTTTGTCCCTCGGAGTTCTTCACAATGCACTTGTACTTGGCCTCGTCTTCCTTCTGTGGTCCGTAGATCTCGAGCAGGAACTGGTAGCCGTCCTTGTCCTTGTCATCCTTCTTCACGACCGCCTTGACGCGATCAGTGAATTTCACCGGCTTCTCGTCCTATAAAATGTTGTTTGAGACCTTAGATTTCTCTCTCCATCTATCTTCTTCGCCTGTTCACAACTTCACAACATTTCTTTTCTCTTCTATTTTTCCTCTCCTTCTTCTCCTTATTTTGTTCTTCTCGAGAGACAAAAAGAGCCGCGACTTTCTTCTTTTCCACACTTCTTTACATTACTCGTCTTGGTATCCCCCTGAGAAGAAGAGGTTCACTTCGACTAACATAAATGTGGAAATTAGGACAACTTCTTCCCTTTTTTTCTTAGACTAGATGCACAGAAAAAAGAGAGAAAAAAGAAAAGTGAAACGAGTCGATTCATCTTTTGGAAGACCTTGTCGGCTTAAGTTGGATGAATTCGGAGATGGGGAATAGGAGAAGAAAGTGGAAAGATGTCCACAATTCGTTAGGGAGTAGCTGCTCCATTCAGTAAGCTTCGGAACAGTCTCCTTACCTTGAACCACTCGGCCTTCATCTCAAGGTGGGACTTGGCGCGGACCTTGATAACAATCACGTTTCCGTTGTCTCTCTGAACGATATGTGGCTTGTCGTGGAAGTCCGGAGCGTCTGAAGACATTCATATAATGTGTTTGTGTGCCTCATTCTTTATTCTCACTTCCAGCGGTGACAGTGAAGGTGGAACTGTTCTCTCCGTCGGCATTGGCGAAAACGGCCTTGTACTCCCCGGCGAGCGGCTTGTCAAAGTCCTGCAATAAACCGAATCCACTAAATTTGCTAAACCCTCGTGTGCTCCGTGCAAAACTCTACGAGACAAGACTCCATTAAGTGGCAATTAAACCGGGATCAAAACACGGACAGCAGTTGCAGAGGGAGAGTATCATAAAGGACCTCTTTATGTGATTTATACGAAACAAGACGCGCCGGAATGTGCACTGCGGAAGCGGAGAGCCCCAACAGTTGCTCTTTCGCAATACTGACCTTGATTTCGGCGACGAACTTGGTGCGGTTGCCTCCCTCGTCGCTGTGCGAGAACTTCAGAAACTCGTTCTCCTCGAGCTCGTCGGCTCCAAAGAACCATTGGATCTTGGCGACGTCGGCTCCGGTGGCGATAACCTCCAGGAAGACGGATCCGTTCTCCGATCTGATCTTTGGCTCTCCGTAAATTGATGGTGGTGCCATGGCTGAAAAGAGATTAGCTTAAAACAATCGGAACAACTGTGAACAGATGAAGAAAAAGAGGAATTCAAAGAGCAGCACTTGATGGCGAACTTTCTGTCTTGGCGGCGGACAGAAAGAGCCGGAAAACCGGAGAAACGGCATTTTTACACAATAACAGATAGGTGAAAAGCGGCGGAGAGACGAATGTTTTTTGATCAGGGAGGGACCCACGGAGGCAAGGCACTGATGAAAAATGATCTGCCAAGTGTTTTTCTCATCTTTCCGAATAGTGAGCGTGGAACGGTAGTTCGCCCCGGAATGTAGTGGGAGTGACTGCAGAACAAACATTGTCTGAACAAGGGGACAAGTAGGGTAGAATGAGGGGGATCTCAGCATTTGAGGGATGTGTCAATAGTGCTTGCAATGAGAAAACAACACGAAAGAGCGAGAAAACAAGAGAGCAAAGACTTTCGAAAATGTCTGTGGTCAATTGTCTTCTTGGAACTCACCATCAGCTTCCTATCTCTTCACAACCAGGACAATCAAAAAGCGCAATGTATCTATGACTATGTTCTTTCCAAACTGAAGAGCCTAGTCCGCGGTAGACAAGATAACCTATATTTATATGTTCGAGATTATGGAAAACCGTAGCATAATGAAGTTGACTTACTACCGTATGACTCGACATGCCGACTGCTATATGACGAGGAGGAACCATCCAGGCCTCCGAGTCCAGTTTCTCGCGACTCGGCCGGACGCCGCTGACGAAAGTGCCGAGAGGTCGTCGTCGTTACTCCCCCTCTCCCCCATTCGAAGGTGTTGTAATCTCTATCTCCGCCTCCCGGGACCCTTGTGAGAACGACGAAAAGAAGAGCCGGGAGATGAATGCTGAGCCGATGAGAGATCCCAGACATTGCGGAGGAGGCGAAAGGTGTAGGGATGGCACACTGCCTCCCGCTCGCTTCGTTTCTTTTCTCAACTCATCTCCAACTTTTACAAAGTTTTGATGACGAGCCGCCGACGAGAAGAAAGAGTAGGAGAGGAATGAGAAGAGACTTTCGAAAGGATTCGAGGGTGTTTTGAAATCAATGAGCAATCGCGGAACGGACAAGACAGAGGAAGAGGGCAAAATGTGTTTGCTCGAGTGGGAAATGGAGGGGCGGACAGTTTCTGTACAAAAAATGGTCGGAGGGGAGAAAGTTCATGGAGCAAAGATAGAGATGAGTAATTTGACACTTCTCTGAAGATTCTGGATTTTCCGGATTCGAGAAACTCTAAAGATCAAACGAATAGGTTTACATGTTTCAAATTCGTCCCAGCAAAGTTTCGAAATCACCGAGAGTGGGAAAGAAAAGAATATAACTTTCGAAAAATTCTGAGTTTCTTGAACAAATATCGGTTTTCTGTGAGAAATAATAATTCCTAAAAAGAATGTTGATCTGAAAAAGGAAATATGTAGTTGACTTATTTGAAAATTGCGATTTAATGTTTTCTAGTCAGTTTTTCAGTTTCGAATTGCAGATTCCAGGTCGTGTTTCCAGATGGATAGTCACTTGATACTTTTCTCATCCTTCCTTCCTGTTACTTCACCCATTCGTTTCTTCTTCATTCTCATCCTCTTCACCATTTTATTGCCTCTTCCAGCGGCCGACGTTTCAAAGGTACCATTGAAAATAATTGGATGACGCACTGCCGTCTGAGACATCTGGACTCTTTCCTAATGGTTTACACTCTCCGGGGAAACTTTCTCGTTTTAAACACGTTACCCACAAACTCAAACTGATCGTAAAAACTGACTGACTGCAACCTAAAGATCAGCGGGGGAAGAGTGTATGCGAGCGGGGTAAATGCATTCCTTATCAGTGAATGTGCCACTTTTCGTTCGACCATTTGGCAATGCGCCGTCTGTGTTTTCTCCTTGTACACTTCGTCTGTCAGGTGTATTCTTTTCAAGATGGTCTCATCGTCTCTACTCCGGATTTTCCGAAACCATACACGGGACAGTTATCGCTGTAAGTTTTTGATACCCGGAAACGTCGATAAAACACATGATATTGAACGGCTCGGCATATTTTCCCTACGCAATCGGAGGCCAACCCAAACATTTGTGTTTAAGGCAATCAATTATTCGCGATTGATGAGCTATTTTTCGCGGCGCCATCGCCATTCGTTTGATATCTTAGTGGTACACCGCGTGATTTCGCAGAGACACTCCTCGTTCCGCTGACGATTTTGTCACGTTCGCACAATTGGTGGGGTGATGATGGAAGAGATTATAAGACTAAAGCACAGAGAAAGTTCGAAGAAAAGAGAGAGAGCGAGGAATGTGGAAAGGTGATCCATCAAATATTGAATGGGTTTGAAACGTTGGGAAACGAGTTTTGCAACGGAATGAAATAAGAGTGAGGAAATTGTGGCGTGTTGCAGAAGTCGATTTTAGTTCCACACGGAACGGATCTACAGAAAAAAGAAAGAATAAATCAGAAATACAGACTTGCAATTTCCTTTGACTGAATGATACATCGCGTTTTCCAAAATAGGAGAAGGGAATCGGAAAAAAAAGGAGCAGTTAACTTCTGAGTGAATGGTGCTCTATTCTACAAATATTTCCGCCTTCACAGATTCAGTTTGCATCCCAAATTCTCTTCTTCCAGACGCAAGTACTTCACTGTCAACCAAACCCATGGAGTCGCTGTGGTATTCGAACAATTTCTGGCAAGTGCAAACGATTGTTTCATAGCATGTCCAACTGACGGGGACGGCTGCTCGAGGTATGTCAGTTGATCCCTATCCGCCCGCTCACAACTATTGAACAGTTTATGTGGGGACGCGATGGATCACGGGCTCGTGCCAAAACTATTACGGGTTCCTGGGAACACAACTGTCACAATGGTGTCTATCGATCAAAACGATGGATTTCCGCATTCGGGGATTTCTGCGAAACTCATTCCCTATGGTAGCATAATACTTTTTCTCAACTTCACGTCGCCGAAACTCAGATCTCAACAAACTGGCGTTTTTCGAATGCAGAGATGCAGTCGATGTGTCATCTGGCGAAACCTACTATCTCATTTCTCAGAACTATCCATCATCTCCAACCATTTCATTCTCCGCGTGCTCCATTAAATTCTCAACATCTGGACGCCGTCAGGGTATCCGTTTCGCAGTTTATGACTTTTATATGAATCAACCGGATTCTTTCGAGATCACTGGGACCAACGGAGATCACGTGGATATCACGTGAGTCACTGAGCAGATCAGCAGAAGTGCTCAACCATCTGAGTTTGCAGCGGATTTGCAACCGAAGACGAGCCTGTCGTGTATTACTTCAAAAACGAGACGGATGTCACTTTTTCGATCGCTTCGTCTCATCAATCATTCGTTCAGAAACGGTTCTACATTTTGGTGAATTCCTATGAGAGTCGGAGGACAGGGGTCAGAACATCTTTGAAAAATGACTTTCAGTATCGGAAACAACCACAAACTGTGCAAACGTTGGAAATTATGACTTGGCACTCGGCCAGTCGTTACAGTTTGGCACACAGCAGTTTGGAACAGACACTTACAGCAACAATTTGAATTGCGCCTTTAATTTCACTCGAACACCTGGAAAAGACAGCATTTTCGCTCTGTGTAAGTCAAATGAAACGAATACAAAAATGCCAATCGGTATGAAGCTTCATCTGCAAGAAGGTGAAAAATCTTGCAAATGGTACCTGCGATTGAGAAAAAAAAAATTGCATCGACCGGGAATCGAACCCGGGCCGCCCGCGTGGCAGGCGAGCATTCTACCACTGAACCACCGATGCTTCGAAACTTTTCCCTCCTCGCGCCAAGACATAGACGCTGCGGCTGTTCTACGCACGGGTTTGTGGATCGCGCGTAAACAATAGCGTTTCTCATTGCTGTGGAGAAAACATTCGCTTCGAACACATGTTCTTATTTCTCGGGCTGGCAGGATTCATACGTTCGTGAGATTTTGAAAGCGCAGACGCTGTGCTGTTGAAAAGGAAGGACTCCAAACTTTCAGCAATCGAATACGAATCGGAAAAGTGCTGTGACACGATGTCAATTGATGGGTTGCATGTCGACGGAGAACAAGTACTGTTCCCCGAGAAACAGAGAATTGTATGCTCAAACTTTAGGAAATCTACCAAGGATTCCAATACTCGAACTTGTTCTTCACTTATAGCCGTGCCATCAGTTTCTTTCTACAATCTGATCCAGTTGTTGGCGGAGCTGGACTGAATGCTACACTCGAGCATATGGGCATGCCAACGCGATTCACGGTCTCCGTTAAACGTGCTCATTTCAGACTGCACCTGTCCTCAATCACAAATTCTTGTGAAGAATGGGACTTTGACATCTCCAGGGTACTCAACTTCCATCACCTACTGTGCAAACATCGCTTGCACTCCTCTTATCGAATTCCAAGATGATCTATATGATTTGCAAATGGATTTCACTGATATCAACCTCCGTAGCTACTCTCTCACAAACGAAACAGATGCCTTGTCGATTTTCGATTTTTATGGACATCAAATAGTTGAAATCAAGCCGAGCTATTTTGGGTTTAACACTTTCTGGGCAACAGTTTCCCCGGTTACTGTGAAATTCATTTCACTGTATTTGTCCGCAATTCCCTTGAACATGATCGGAAGAGGGTTTTCGATGAACTTGAACCTCATCAAAAGTGAGGGGGGCTATCTTTGTACTCAATCCGTATGGTTACCATTCCAGAGAACTACGTCACCGAAAAGATCAATTTCGATGAGGGCTTCTTTTTCAAAGACGTCTCAAATCTTGATTTGATGAGTGGAAGTACGTTCGAGTATCAAGTGAATGGCAGGAAGGGCCACCAGGTGATAAGATCAAAAGGTCATTGCTCATTCTAAGTTCTCACAGATATATGTCTACTTCTTCACAAAAACCACGAATCAAGTGTTCGTCGACATCTTCAACGGCGACTCGATGGACGCAGATCGCGTTGATAACAAGTTGGTGATCAGACATCAGAATTCCGCATCTCCCGTCGGTTTCCCGAGAACTATCTCTTGGGTTTTAGAGCTTTGTACTCGAATGTCAACGAGAATGGGCCTTCATGGGTTCTGAGAACATCTTCCGAGAACGCACTGATCCATATTCGAGGAAATCCAATGTTTTTGGCAGATGGCACCGATTTCCAAGCCATGATCACCGACGTGAAACTGGGAGAAACGTGCGAACCTTTGGTCTACAGTTTGAAGAATCAAAAGACAATTTCTGATATTCATTTGGGAGGTCAGAACTGCAATTATAAGGTTCCAAAATGACTAATTTAGACAAACTAAACCTCCCTTATCCACCAGGTTCTCCATTTTTCTGACGGCTCATATAGCCAAAGTGCGTTCATGAACGTTCAGTTTTCAAAGGCGATCGATAAGCAAGTGTTTTTTGGTCTCACCACTTATCCGGACAAGTTGATCGCTCAGTGAGTAATGTTTTCGTGTTCGGAAAGGACACTTCACATCTCAGATATGCTAACGACTCTTTACCACAAGATCTGTTCACCAACTATCTCGTCATCAAGTACTCCACCAATGATCAAGTTTCCGTTTCTTATTCATGGGATATTTCCAGTGAAGACTTGGAACTAAATTGATCCAACAAGTCATCCTTCAGGCGGGCTCATTGCCAGGACGATGCAGCCTGAAGAAACTGTTGTTCTCATGTCCAACGACTACGGCAAAACAAACTCATCTCCGGTGACCCAACAGTTTTCTGTTCAACTGGTTAGTCCCTTTTCATTCTTATTTTATCTGTCATTTTAATCAGGAAGGCGAATCAAATGTTCAAACCGGTCTCGCCATCACATTTCTGGCTAATTCTGGAGCTGGAAAGGCTACTTTGTCCTGGGCGTATTATAACAGTGAGATAAGAAAAGAAAGGTAAACTCTGGAAAGTGATATCGAATCAAAGAACAATCAGTGGTAAAAGACACTGTTACAATAACAACTTTTATGTCGGAGACTGGAGAGATCTGTGAACTTTTGAATGGAAAGTCTGTTATGGTTGTATATTCGAAGAGTTCATCGGAACAGAGGAAACAAAATACTGGAGCAACATTAGGAAACGGGCCGAACAAGTTTTTTCGACGTGGACCAATTTTTGGTTTAATTTTGAATTGTATTTTTAGAAGAGGTGTTTCCCATCCATGCACAAAACTTTGAAACTATTCCACTTCCGGATAACGTTGAAATGTAGAGCAAACTCGGATAGAACCGTTTATTTTCGAAAAAAAGTGTTCTTGTTGAGATACTCAAACCTCAGTGACGTGGTCAATGAAATCACTTCCGAAACACTGGTAGCTGCTCACTTATAGACCCTCTCGGCTAAATCCATGAGCATTTAGTCGTTTGTGCCCTCACTACCTTCAAATATGTCCCGAAGACCACCTGAAGTGTTGTTCCGTCTTAAAACTGATATAACTAAACTATTTTTGTTTCGATGAACTTCTTCCGAGATGTGGTAGGAATCATGCGACAATGACCACTTCTGTCACAAATATTTGATATTTTGGAAGTAATTTCGTTTCGTAACATCGTGTGCAACAAATTTAAGCTGTAAAATATTGTTTTCAGTGTCAACTCTGCGAGCAAGTCGGTGACGTTCAGCTCTTGTGGAAACAAATTACTAGTCGATTACACATCTCCCGGTGGACCGAACAACGGACTCTATGCGAAGATAACGAGAGGTTCGTTCATTTCGACGCGACACGGTCTTTGAAACATTGTCAATTTCCAGCCGATCTTCGATGTTCATCCACAGCCCATTCATCTATTTTCGTCTCCCTTCTATTCATTTTGTTGTCCTTTTCTCTCCACTGACCGAAAAGTTTCGGTTCGGTTCTCCCATCGGTCCCGTCGACGGGATCACAAACGGAATCAAAAATTACTACCTCCTCTTTTCTTATCACGTTATCTTTATTGCAATAATGAGAATGAAACAGAAAACGAGTCGTGTCGAAGTGTGGAATCAACAACAATCTTTAGAAAACAGAAAGACGCAAGAGATGGAAAGTGTCGACAGGCGCTGGTAGTTTGCGTGTTTCACACTGATCAGATAGCATAAGCAGCGAGGAGAAGTTGGAGAAAAGATCACAGGGGTGACCCCAACGGGACGGAAAAAGAACATATCATAAGAAGATAGAAAAGAACAGAAGGTTCTTTAGAAGTTTCAATCATGTGATCATGCCCCGGCGGAAAAGATAAACATTGCCACCGTCAGGCTGAACTTTCGGCGAGAAAACATAACTACATGCATTGGGAGAGTTCGTCTGCAGACACTGGAAAACACGAAGGTCCCTTCCACTGATTATCTTAGAGATCAACCTTGTGCATGTTTTTGCCACCCCGCCAAACACATTATTTTCTTGAGCCTCCCCAACACTTGTCAACAAGTTTTCAACACGTGTGACTGTTTTGTTTTTGAGGTTTTCGTTTGATGGATCGGATTTCCGAAAGGTGATTCTGGTGGAGATGATTACTCAGAGTGCACTGCCACCCGATACATGAGTGATCTTTCAAAAATAGACGATGATCAAAAACCTGAATGGCTGAAACTGGAAAGTATACATGTCTCCAGAGAAGTGAAGATTATCAACGGCGATATCAGTAAGGAAACAACAAAATAACAGTCAATCAGTGATGTTTTTGATCTACACAGTGCAGCATTTCTATGCGTTCACACTTCTCCTAAGCACTGATATCTGTCCTATCATTTCGTTTTGGCTGAAACTATTCTCCAGGAGGACTCAATCACTGTGCCATATATCGCTGCTTTACCTACAGTACATTCAAAAACTAACGACGTTCCTTTTTCTTGGACTACAGCCTGAACTCCCGAACCGTTTTGGTCCAAACATCAATGTTCTCATTGTTTGATCTATCAATTATGCAAATGAAGCAAGGCCACGTGAGATCGCATATTGTTGGCCGGGAAACCCCGATCATTCTAGAATATCTCTGCGTCTCTCAAAAGGTAAGGTCACGTGTGGTCGCATCCAAGAAAGGGATTCCCCCGGTCGACGGGAAGACGGGGAAATACCCCTTTGTCTCTCACGTCATCCACTCATATTCCTGTTATCAGGAAGTGGAATCTGGACTAATAATAATAAGTGTAGTGAGAGATCAAACCACCACGAGTTGAACTTGCGAGGTCGGGTGAAGGATGACTTTCAGACGGACAAGCTCAACTTCCCTTACACCTTGTTTTTGTGTTTTGGTTTCGATTCGGCTGTTGGTTTTATTGGCTCCGTGTTCATCCTGTGTCACCAAGTTGTCTGTGGCGTCACCGAGGGGAAAATTGTGCAATACAATCAAAAGATGACCCTCTTGTGATTTTCTGGAAGTCGAGTGAAACGCAGATCAACAAACACATGATCTCGGAGAAGGTCTGAAAAAAGTCGTTTATTCGTATTAAAAGAAAAGTAAACATGGGAGCATCGTTAGCATCAAAGAGCATTTGGGAGACACGAATTGGGCTCTCGAGGGAAGAAGAGAGGCAAAAACAAAAATGGGAATGATTAGTGAGAGATAAAGAAGTATCAACTGGTGATTGTGCTCGTTTTTGTGCACGGAAATAGATCATCGAAAATCACGTACCGTGGAAATCAGAAAGTCCAAGCTGACAACGGAAAAAAATAATGTGAAGACAATTGGTGAGGCGTCACAACTTTTTTACAAAATTCGGTTTGATTTCGGCAACCTTCGGAAAAGGTCCCTCCCAAACAGCCTGGTGCTCTCAAATAGTACTCAAGAACGGAATGTCGATGTTCTAACACTACAGTCTGGTTTTTGTTACTTTACAACAGCACTGATACGTGATGAAGAACAACATTTAGTTATTATGAACACCTGTGATTTATTATCAGTAATGAATGATTGAACACTATTCAGCCGGAACAACAGGAACGTGACAAACTGCCCGCAAAAAGGAGTGGGTGTCTTGGATGTAACTCTTCCCTAATTCTACAAATCTACTTATGCATTCCCATTCCCAGTACCACAAAGAATCCAGCAGACATAATTCTCCTGGACCTGCCTCCTGTTGTCAGTTCGGTCTTTCCCGTTCTTCATAATCCATCTTGATCCCTCTAACTCAAAACCACAATCATTGTTTCATGCCACCCGTCACACATCCCGCTTCCACTTCCCGCTCCCCTACCAATCACCTCCTCCCATCGAGATTCCAGATATCTGATAACTTGACAAAAACACACGTATCACTTGTCTGTTATGTTCGCATGTTCAACTCAAACCCTTAGTCTCGCATGCTTGTTTTTAAGCCAATTTATCATTTTTCAGTATGTTTTTGTTTAAGACACGCCGATGGTTCCCCGCTCGCGCCGGCATCACGTACCCCCGTCCGGGGCGACGGGGCGGCAGGCCACACGTGAGACAGTACACGAGAGGAAGAGACGGGAGGGAGGGCCCGCCGATTGCGTTTGATTGCGCCTTGCATCAGATTGTCGGTCGGCCCGCCTCGGCTGACTCCGCCCCTTTTTGAATGTCCGAGAGGCCTTTATAAGTGAGGCGAGGGCTCCCGAATCCTCACTCAACACATTTCATTTGTGTTCGCCCCCGATTCCTCTTGGATTCCTCAACGCTCCACCAACTTCACCATGTGCGGTATCTTCGCTATCTGTCAACAGACAGCCCAATGCAAGTCAAAGTTCGACATCGATGAGGCGAGAAGACTGTCGAGGTGAGGATTCAGGTTCAGAAGACTCAAACGTCTACGTGTTTCAACTTCAGAAGACAGCATCACCGTGGACCGGACTTCTCTGGATCTTACCAGGATGCCAAGACCGGTGACCTTCTCGTCCATGAGCGCCTTGCCATCATGGATCTTGGCATCAGCCACCCACTTCAAGGAACTGTTCCTACTAGCCAGGTGGGCCTTTTAAAGATTCTGATCTGGGTTAGCTTTTGCTGTAGATCACTCGTTTTCATGCCATTTTGTTCAGATAACTAGAATCTTTTTTGATATAATCCGAAAGTAGAGTATATGCACTCCATTATTCCATTACCCCTTCCATTATTAACATTCATCGAGAGGAAATATGCAAATATGTATGTACATGTGGCGATATTGGAGCACGGCAAAAATTCACGTGATTTCCATCAGCAGACAAAGTACAAAACACTCGTATCATTATTTATCATTCGTATATCACAATCACCAATTTCCATCCCACGAGAGAGAAAGAGAAACAAAGTGTCTGAGAGAGTGTAACACATGCGTTCTTTGTGCTGATACGAGTGACCTCTAGGGAGACACACGCTGGTCAGCGAGAAGAAAAATTTTTCATTTTGCAGGTCATCCACAACGGAGAGATCTACAACCACCAGGCTCTCAGGGACACTGAACTCAAGAACTACAAGCTGCGTACTCATTGCGACTCGGAGGTTCGCATCCGTCGCAAAGAACTGCCTTCTCGCATGAAAACTATATTCAGGTGATCATCTTCCTCTACGAGAAGTACCGTGATGGACACATCTGCAACATGCTCGACGGAGTCTTTGCTTTTGCCCTCTGTTGCGAGGGAGAGTTCTTGGCTGCTCGTGATCCAGTCGGAGTCAAGCAACTCTACTACGGAGTCGATGGAGAGGGAAGATACTTCTTCAGGTACATCCCCAGTGCCCCTGACACCATTGTATGACCGTTGTTTGCAGTAACGAGATGAAATGTCTCGAGGACAGCTGTGGAGACTACAAGATTGCTTCTTTCCCACCAGGCCACTATTACACTCCGAAAACTGGATTCGTCCGCTACTTCACCCCAGAATGGTTCGACTTCAAGAAGGCCATCCGTCCATTGGACCTGAAACTTCTCCAAACTACCATGATCGCCGCTGTCCACAAGCGTTTGATGTCCGATGCCCCACTTGGGGTTCTTCTTTCCGGAGGACTTGACTCCAGTTTGGTCAGCTCGATAGCCTCGAGAGAAATGAAGAGAAGAGGACTCACTGTCCACTCGTTCTCCATCGGCGTCGATCATAACTCTCCGGACGTCGTAGCCGCTAGAAAAGTGGCCGATTTCATCGGAACTACTCATCATGAGTTCTACTTCAGCATTGAGGTGAGAGTAATTCCAGTAGTCCTCATTCATTACTTCGATTTTTCAGGAGGGCATCAAGAACCTTCGCAAGCTGATCTGGCACCTCGAGTCCTATGACGTCACCTCTATCCGTGCTTCCACTCCAATGTATTTCCTGTCCGAGGAGATTCGCAAACTCGGTATCAAGGTCGTTCTCTCCGGGGAAGGAGCCGACGAGATCTTCGGTGGATACCTCTATTTCCACAACGCTCCGTCGGATGAGGAGTTCCAGAAAGAGACCATCGACCGTGTGCTCCATTTGTACACTTCCGACTGCCTTCGTGCTGACAAGTCTTCCATGGCTCATTCTGTTGAAGTCCGTGTTCCATTCCTCGACAAAGTGTTCTTGGACGCTGCTGTCTGCTTGGAACCAGCATTCAAACGGCCGCAGAAGCTGGAGGACGGAAGGAAGTGCGAGAAGTACGTGCTTCGCTCCGCCTTCAACACCGACCAACGGCCATACCTGCCGGATGACATTCTCTGGAGACAGAAAGAGCAGTTCTCGGACGGAGTCGGCTACAGTTGGATTGACTCGCTCATGCAGTACTGTGCTTCGAAGGTCACCGACAAGGAGTTCGCTCAAGCCGCAAGCATCTTCCCACACAACACCCCACACAGCAAGGAGGCCTTCTACATGAGAAAGATCTTCCACGAGCTGTTCCCATCGGAGGAGGCTGCGAAGACAGTCAGAAAGTGGATCCCGAAGTGGCAAAAGAACCAAGATCCATCGGGTAAGAGAAGTGGCAAAGTTGTGATATTTCAACTATCTGATTTCAGGAAGAGCCTCTCTGGTGCATGAGAACTCGGTGCACAACCTCGGAGAAGACCTGTGCAACAACAAGTCGGCTATCGGACAGGGCCAACACATTGAACAGTGCAGAACGCTGGCATAATTCATTGCTGATGTCACAACATCACATTCCTCTCATCATATCCTCTCATTCAATTATCATTGGCTTTATGAGGAGGTTCTTGGATTACACACATTTGGATGTATTTTTCATTCATATTTCCCGCAAATTTTTATTATGCTTTCCGTTTTTATTGTTTATTTTGAATAAAGAGTGGTGTGCAACAATTGTCTGCAAAATCAGAAAGTCCGAGTGCGACGCAACTACATTTATTTTTTTCCACTGATACTTCTACAACAAACATATCTCTGCCCAGTTTGTGAATACTGGCAAAACGAGTTGGTGGGACACGCGGACAGGAGACAGTTGATCGGCTGTCCTGTATTATCCAACTGCACTGTTTGACCAGCGGAGCAGAAGTTGGCGGTTGAACCAGAGCAAACTCCATTCAAAAGTTGGCTTCCTTGAGGGCACTGACAGAATCCATTGAGACATTGAGAATTGGAGAGGCACTGCTGGTTGAAGACACATTGGTACCCAACGGAAATGTAGTTGTAGCATTGATTGTTAACGCACACCTTCAAAACAATTTAGAGCCAGTGCTGATAACAATGCGATACCTGATTAGTCGCACAGTTACAACTTACTGGAGAAGAGCACACGCTATTCAAACAAGTTCCACCATTCAGACATTGCTGGCTATAGATGCAGTTTTCTCCGATTCCAACCATGTTGTAACACTGGCCGTTGATTTGAACCTGGAACAGAATCTTCCCAAAACGTTCCACGTCTCCTTATACCTGGCCAGTTGACCTCACGCAGTAGCCATACATTGCCGCATATCCGCTGGAACACTGGCATCTGCCCGAGGTACACGTGGCGCCACCGACGCATTGGCTGTTCCCAATACACGTTTCCCCCACAATAGAGAACAGGGCACATTGATTATTAATGAATGTCTGGGTGTTCAAACAGTTGCCAGTTGGCAGCGGCACACAGTACCCATAGACCAAATTACTGAACACCAAATGTGGGTTGAACGTGTGTATAAAAACAACTCACAAATTATTGGAACAAGTGCAAAATCCATTGTTACAGAAGGAGTTGTCGATGCATTGAGTATTGGTTATGCAAGATTGTCCAGGAGACGCCAGTGATAGACACTGTGAGTTAAAAGGTGCTGTTCCAACAGGACACGAGCACGTTGAAGGGTTTCTCATTTGACACTGCTCGTTGATATTCTCTAGCCCATTTTGACATTGACAAATGGAATTCATGCACGAAGAGCTGCCGGTGCATTGCTGATTGTTCTGGCATTGAGTTCCGATTGGAACCGTGTTGTAGCATTGTCCATTGACTAGCACTTGACCAGTGAGACAAGGCGTTGAAGCTTGACAGCTAGCTGGAAACTGAGCCTGACTCAAAGTTTCTTGTTGTGTTTCTCACTTGGCGTTGTGTTTGGGCAGCAGATTCCAGAGTTACACGCAAACCCACATGAACATTGAGAGTTCGTGGAGCAAGTTACAAGTTGACCATTTGGGGTTAACTGAGGACTGGAATTAGATCCGCATTCTGAACTAAGAGAAGGGTTTAAACACGTTTACGTCAAAATGATTCACGTGTATTAGTAGAATAGCAGCAGATGTAGTTGGAATAAGTACTTGCATACTGACAAACTGTTCCCAACCGATTTGAACTGCTGTAGCAACTTCCTCCATCATGTGGGTTGCACGTCTGCAACCAATCGCCAATTGTAGCACTAATTATTTTAATATCTACCTACTATTGGGTTATTGAAGTTGTTGTTAGAAAACAAAGGTGTTAGGCCTGGTGGACACTGTGCAGAAACTTAATTGACTTTTTTATCTGAATGAAAAATAACTTTCGCACTCACCAATTGCCAAGACAACAGTGGAAAATACACTAATCGTGAACTCCATAATATTCTCAGCCTCTGTTCGTGAAAAAAGTGAAAAAGTGATTTTCCTCAGAGAGCCCCACAATTTGGTATTCTGCGCGTTTGAACTGCCGTCTATTTGAACAGCTTGCTTTCCGAGGTTTGTAGTTTTCCATGTGAATGGATTCACCGTCTGGAACGAGATTTTAGATCATGAAAAACTGAGAAACTTAACAGATTTTTTGGGAAGTTGAAAGGAGTTAGAATAAGCAAAGAAACTGTTTTTCAGTGAAAAAGAGAAACAAAAGGTGTCTTTCACTAATAGGCGTCATTCCACTAGCTCACAGGATTGCGTGGTACATTCAAGTTTACATATGGTTTGCAAACCCATTATTCAACCTCACGGCGGTCCTCCACTCCATCACCTCTTTGTCCTGTCGGTTTTTAATGTTTACTCGCAACATTTCCGGCAACCGACGGCTGTAGACATCTTACCATCACATCACTTTTCATCACAACTCTTTTGAATCTGTGATTATCACAAACACATTCTCCGGCGGAGTCCCTCTCATTTCGTCCTCGGTTTCGCGTGAGACCCTTTCTTTTTATGTTTCCAGGTATCAAAAAGCCAAATCTTGACTGGTGAAAGTGATAAAAACATGCATAAAATAGAGGAGGACACTCATGTTTATTGTTTTCTTTTTCGGATTCAAGCACCGTACATTGCTCCGAACCCATAAAACCCGCTGTCTTCGTTTTTTTAGTGCGCGGCGTTGCGAACAGAAACGTCAAACCAAATTTATTTATTTCTACGGAAGACACTCGAAACTGCTTCTTTTTTCTTCGTCAATTTTTCATCTCCTTCGCCATGTTTTCTCGTTGCGACAAGTGGTACGTAGTGGTTAGTCTTTCAGATCTGTGTTGCACACACAACCTCTCCTCTCAAATTGGAGCCTGTCCTCATGCCAACTACAACATCATCCTCCGTCAATCACTCAGATCCCCTCGCATTTGTAGCCACCGTATCCCGCAAACGTCAAAGTGGGAGGACCGCCTCGAATGACATGGAGCCAATGCTAGAGAGCGAGGTTCGTGGGCGCGTTTCCTACAATTCGCGTGTATAAAAGAGCGACGCTGAAAAGGATATTCCGGTCGCCGCCTCCCACTGGACTCCTCCGTTTTGCTCGTTTTCCGGGCGACCGGATGCAAGGGCGAGTTATTATTTTCACTTTCTAATGCGATCATGACGCAGATCAAGTTCCCATCGGGTGCATCCGTTGTCTGAAATTTTCAAGGATCTCGTTAGTCCTTCTTCGAGATCTGTGCTCATCCTCTTCAAACTCTTCTCTTAATTCGAAAGTGTCTCGCTGTGTCCTCGCCTTCGAGTCTCCCAATGTTTCCACTTACATTTACAACTCTTCTGAAAGGACATACATTTTTCTGACTTTACCTCGCCTGCGTCAGATAATGAGCCAATCAGCCGCTATTTCAGAGTTTCCAATTTTTAATGAACCAGACAATGATAAATTTCGATGAACTTTTGCGATTTTCTATTTTCGACTCCTGAAAAGGTGATAGAAGTGCGTCAGAAACTGCTCCTCGTGTTCTATATAAAACCTTTCTTCGCGGGCCTGTCATCACGCGAAGTACCCATTTTTATGACCAAGGCCGTTGCCAAGGTGCCAATCTAGCGCTGCGTTTCTCCTCCTGTTTCAACGCTTGTTTCTTTCTTCCAGGACTCTCACCCACAATTCGATTTTGAGTCGAGCAAGATGGCAGCGTCGCCTGATGCCAAGAACCCTACTGTTCCGCTTCCTCCGCTTGTCCCCCCGACGGCTATGCCATTGTTCCCGGACTTTCTAAAGGCATTTCCGTTGTTGCAAGCAATCTTCGCCAACTTGCCATTGCCCCATCTGCCTGGTTTCTTCCCGAATCTCCCACCCCAGTTTCCCGGATTCCCTGGCTTTCCCGGATGCCCTCCACTTCTACTCCCAGACCCCACTAAGCCTCCTCCTTTTTTCCAACCTCCCAAGAAAACAGAAACGAAAAAATCACGAGCAAAATACAACAAGAAAGAAGATAAGAACCCATTACCCACTGGGCCACCCTTCCAACTGGATTTCGTGCCTCATTTGAAAGAAGCTGTCCAACCGATGAAAAGAGTTCGAGAAGAGTCACCGGATATCATCATCCTCGAGGGACCAATTTTCAAGAAACCGAGAATAAATGAGAAAGCTGGAAGACGTGGTCGGGGAAACCAGAAGCCTCAAACGACTCGAAACGTCCAGAACTTCATGATGGCGAATCTTCTGCCACAGCCTGATCACCAAAACCTGATGCAACTGCCACCGACATTCGTTCCTCCCCTTCTTCCATACGTGAACGGAATTCTTCCTCCACTTTTCACAATTGAAAATTTTGCCCAACGACCCACAAACCCAATTATGACCCAAGCACCGCAAATTCCCATCCAAAGACCAAATATTCCTGCTCCGATGACTCCAAACCAGAGAGCCTACGCTATCATCGAGAATGCGTTCCCGTCATGGAAGTACGATTATTTTGTAAGTACATATCTGTTAAAATTGAGTGGAATGCGCAAATTTTCAGAAAAAAAGAGCCATGATCGCGCATACAAATTGCCTTCTGAAGCGACGTATGTGCTGGTTGGCTAAGAAACCAGGAATGTTACAGGAACTAAACGACATCGAAAGACGTTTCAGAGTAGCCAAAGTCAATGTGAGCAATTCCCTATATGACAGGAAGCAATTGTGTTATTGCAGATTTTTGTGATGTTGACACCCGAAGAACGTGAGCAAACATGTGTGCTTTTTCTCAAAAACTGTGTTTCTTATTTCCAAAAGCTGGATGAAAAGGAGAAAGAGATGGAACAACAGGCGTTTTTGGACTGGATGGAGACCCAGCTCAACTATGAACCAATTAAACCGGTAAGAGCCACAGGAGAACAGCACTTCACTCGAGATTTTGTGGTTTCAGTTCTATTTCACACAACTTCCTACTTTCGAGCAAGTTTTGACAGCTATCAGGGACTCTTTCCAAGAAATGAAGCTCATTGACTGTACGGAAACTCAGGTGAGCATCTTCAAAAAAAAACCCCCAGGAACGGAGGTAACCACGTTCCAGAAACAACAACTGATAAACTGTTTGCAATATGACTGGACTGACCCGGAGCTCTGCCCACAGCGACTTCAGACGTTCAGCAACATCATCGGACTGACACCGGAGAGAATAGTCGAAATCTTGGAAGAAGCGAGAACGAATCTAAAGAACCTTATCTATGTCCGTGATTACTATTGGTCTATCGACCAACCTCTGCCACCGTTTGATTACTAATTGTTTCTTATCTTGAGGCTGAGAATTTGGAACAAAGAGCTGAAGACGTTTCTAGATCATTTGATATTAAACATCAGCAAAACTCTCGAAGAAAAGTAATTTCCGCTTTTTTCTCGTCTTTTCAGACGCACGCCATTTCCTAAATGCCACGGCACTTTGTTGCGTGACTCGCGTGTGTCAACTGTAGTCATCCGCGTTTCGGAGAACGAATAATGCCTAATTGATGTTGAAGCTCATTTTGAAACTAACTCGTCATATGACGTCAACGTCTGAAGCGATCAGGAATTTGGGCTGGGCACGAAACCAACGTTCTTCTTTTTTGCATCTTTACTGTCTAAATTTTCACACGACACTGTTTCTCTGTTTCAAAATCTCCAAAAAAAAACAGCACGATACAGTTTCTCCTTATTGCAGAGAAAAAAAACAAAAAACAAACAAAAGGAGATCAGAACTGAGAAGTCTTCAACACAGAATAACTGAAATTCACTAGGAATCTTTGAAGTTTAATTATCGTGCCGTGATAACGGGCTTCAATTCGTCCGTCTCAAGCGGCACCAGTCGTCGGTCCCTTCCCAACGATTGTCTAACTTTCTACCAGTTTCTCCCCTCTCCGCAAACGTCGGTGTCTGTCCGAATGGTCAAACACAAGCCTTTCTGATTCAAAAGGTGACCTTTAGAAGAAACAACAACAATTGCGTGTCGAAATAGCAAAACACGCGTTTGAAAAGAACATAACTTTAACAAAAGTTAAGAATAGGGAGAACAATAAAGAAGAATGGAATTTCATAATTAAAACAGAAAAGAATGCTTGGAAAGAAACGATGTTATTGTGAAATAAGGTTAAATGATGGCAAATTCATCGAAAGTCACTTGATGAACATCGTCGATATGCATGAATCTCAGGAGACTCCGGCCCTGGAAAACCACTTTTTCGTTTGAAAAATCATCGTTCTTTTGCTTCTTCTTCTATTTTTTCGAACGATCGCATACATTTTTCATCTAACAAAGAAAGCTACTGAGGAGACCAAAACGGAGCGTTCTGTTTGTGACGGAATGAATCAGTGCAAATATGTTCACCTTAAAAGCGAATATTTTGAATGAAAGATTTTAAAACTACTTGCAAAAAGCGGATAACACTTTTGGTGCAGTTCTAACTTATTCCGATAACAAGTGTTTTTTGGCAACAGTTTGTACCGTTACATGTCAATCCTAAAACCGTATCTTGTACTTTCTGAATTCAGCTAATTTTCGGGCGCCTTTTGTCGGAAAAGCAAAAACCTCACATTTGGAGAGCGGCTGGCTGAGTACTGGCGCTCGGGTGGCTCGGAACATCATCGTCTTGGTCGCTATCAGTGTCGTCTTTTCGCCGAACAATTGGAAGTTTGCACCGGCAACACGTGTCCGTCGATGACCGCTTCTTCTTGATCTTCTTCTGTCCATCTCTTGTCTTCGTGACGGTTTTCGGAGACTTATCTTCTGTTCCCCTGGAAATTTACTTTTTCTAGTGGAATTTCGCAACAAGTAACTCATTTTTTAACTCACTTTTTTGGAGCGTTTGGGCCCATTCCAGGAATTTTCCCTTCGGTGACTTGTCTATTGAAATCCTCGCGGCTTTCACAGTAAAACTCGTCGGGTCCCGGAGCAATCCAAACACGGAATCTTCCGGACTCGTAGTCTCTCGCCAACTGACGATCAATAGCAGTGGTCGGATGCAAGTAGTCCGGCGGATGGCCGTCCGTCGAAATATGTCTCCAGACACCGTCCGAATGCGGCGACGAAGTCACATCTTGCCAATGTGGCGGCTCTTCTTGCGGTTCTCGCGGTGGATCAGAAGGTTTTTCATTCGACATCTAAACGTTAGAGAATGGAAGGGGAATGAGAGAAAGAAACACTTGAAAACTCACCTATAAGGGATAGGAGATGGCGAGATGGCGCCGCGGAGAGTGGTGGGACAAACAAGCAAAAAACTGTGGGCTTGTGGAGAGGGGACGGACGGACCGTGCCAATGAATCATCGTTGCTGGAGGGAGCATGTTGTGTGTTGAAAGGGTCCACTTAGTCATCGCAGATTGCAGTGTAAGAAGCTCCACGGATGGTATGGTAGGCAAACTCGGTGAGGATGAAGCCAGATATGAAATAAATTGGCTGTTGTCTGCAACTGAATGAGTTAATAGACCGATTGAGTCAGTATATTTTTCAAAAAAGTTTAAAATCATAGAATCACAGCCAAATTAAGTTAAAAATTCAAAGGTTTGATGTTTTCAACGTTTTTTTTGTGCGAGGAACATATTTTTCGTCAAAAATTATCAAAAAATCACACATTTAATTAATTTTACACCGATTAGAAACAAATAATTGCAAAAGGAACCGTTTTTATATTTAAAAAACCAGTATATTCCCGTTGCGAAATCAACGTGCAAGTGCGCTCCACCGAACACCCCCTCCCGCGTGGCACATTTGAATGGATGCCGTTGTTGGCTGTCCTCTTGCCTGTCAGTCTCCGCGCATTAACCCGTCGAAAACAGTGCGACGGCCTCCCATCTCCTTCTAATTTTTATGGTCAGTTTACAAAGAATTCTTTCATTTACCCATTCTATAAAAATTGTCCAGTCATCACAGTACAAAGAGCGTTTCTCTGTTTATAATTTTTCGTTGTTTCGTTTCATAAGACCCCTCTGCATATAGCATATCGACCAGCACGTCAAAAAGGTCTTCGCGCACTGTTCGCCGATAGAAAAACGTTTGATAGCGCAAACACGTATTTTGGATGCGATGTTTCTCCCATATTCTTTTTTCGATGCCCTAGTGACCTATTCAACAAGGTGTCTTCTCCGTACAAACGCCATTCCGTTTGCGTTGCAAATCGTCATTTATCTTCATATTATCCTCTCTCCTTGATTAGATGCAAACAAACGATAGTCGACAAATTGGTCGAGCGTTATAGTTACGCCTCATTAAGTTCTTTCGAATATATCATTCCTACGTGTCAATCTAAGTTATCCAATTTCCATTACTGCAACTCAAAAACCTTTCCTCGTGTTGTTTTTCCCGGCTCGGACGTTCAATTATCGACTTTTCGAGAACACGAGACACCCTACCAGACCACATGCCTTCGTTGCGCAATCCAACGCGAGTGGCCCTTTCTTGCTGACCCCGATAGTGTCATCGATCGGTCGATACACCCACACTCTCTGTCGTACCCTCTGCTCACTGAGCGGCCCGCCACTCTCCGTTGGTCTTTTGGCAGGTGTGCGCGCACTGGTCCTTCCATCTCGGTCGTTCGTTCTGCCGAGCGAGGGCCTATATTTCTTTCCTCTCCCTCTCTGTAGATGTTCTCATAATAATTCCATCACTTTCCCTTTTCTGATAGTTGTGTCTGAAGGCGCGCGCTTCTCTAGCACACTAAAAGCTTTACGAGAAAACGCATTTCGTCAGCACTTTCATAATCATTCGTTTTGTTTTGCCGTATGATTGAGTATGTGGCCGCATACTGAACACGTGAGGCGTTGGTCGCTGAGAACCACTTCAGAGTTTCCAGTTCAAATGATTTATTATGCTTCTCCTTATAAAATTATTCGTGAAGGTAGTAAATGTGCTCACATGCTCGCACAATCGGAAAACGTCCATGTGTCTGCATTGCGTCTGCGTCTCTGTTAGTTTCCCGCGTTCTCTCGTTCTCTTCCACTCTTCCACCTAATCTGCTCATTTCCCTCTCTCGTAATAATTTCACAAAACTAATTTTTGGCAACTCTCAGCCTCTCGAAATCAACGTTTCCAAAATGTCAAGAGCTTTAAAAATATGCATTCTTCAGGTTCGAATGTCCAGAAGAAACCCCAGCCGAACTGCTCGTCCGAAAGCAAAACCACCCTCTGACGATAGTGGTGATGTAGAGAGCGACGGCCACGAGGCTAGTTTTGCATCTTCAAAGCCCAAAAGACAGTCCACCCAGAAGACCAACCGTACCACAAACGGAAAGGAGCAAAGCTCCAGCGGAAAACCAACTGCTACCCATTCGACAAACGGTCAATCATCCTCCACCTCATCCAAGCCAAAAGCTGTAACGAGACACCATTCCCGTTCATCACGTTCGCGTTCTCGATCTCCGTCAAGCATGAGAGACAGCGAAAAGCCGTCTACGTCGAGTTCAGCTACGATGAAGAAGAAGAAGAAAAACCAACCGCCGGAAGAAGTTACGATTCCGTATGACGGTATTTTCACCGGATTTGACGACGAGGGATTCCGTCTATTTGAGTTGCAAAAACAGGCAGTCCTGGAAGAACGCCAACTCTTCCCGCTTGGAGCGCCTCAAGGAGCGTCGACCCCCCGGAACACGTCTCCTGCTCCGAAACACTCGTCACCGCAAAGCGACCCGCCGATGCCTCCTTCACCGGTATTGGGCCATCGTCGACATTTTGTCGATGATGACGAGGACGCTTCTGAAATTGATGGTGCCAACGAGGGACAACGCAAAGCACCCGGTTCAGCCAAGTCACCTACAACGTCCCAGACTTCCGTCAAAAAGACAGTCTTCGACTTCAAGCAGTTGTTTGACAGTGACGATGAAGAAGAAGAAGATCTTGCAACAATTTCGCGGAGGACTGAAAATAAACGAAAAGCGACGTCGAAGGGACCGGCCTCGAAAAAGTGAGTTCCCAGTGGAAAATGATATCGAGTAAGCAAACTGTTCAGAAGTCGGCCACTGACAACGTCTTTCTCACTCCTTGCCGGCAACGCTTTGCTTGATTCTGTCTTCGAGTCGCCCACCACCAATGGACCGAGCACATCTGGGCCGTGAGTGCAGAAAGTTCATTCTCAACAGAACATTGTATATTTTAGACAACCGTCCCGCACCTCAAACACTCCGTTTGTCGGAGTTTCCACCCACCGTCAAGCACAGCTTCGGAACTCTAGAGCCACGTCAGGGAAGACGACGTCTTCGAAACCAAGAAAATCTCGGTCGATAACTTCCAAACCTCGTTGCTCAAGGCAGAGGCTGCGAAGCGTTACGCCTGACCCAGATATGTGGGTCGACTCGGACCGTACTCCGTCACCAGAGTTCACCTGGGAGTAAGTTTTGTCGTGAGAGGATAAGACAGAAAATGAACAAATTGCAGCCAGCCGAGAAATAGGCCACCGCACGGAATGAAGGCTGACGGAACTCCATTAAGAATGGCTGACTTCAATTTCGATGACGACAACCAGCCAAGCACATCCGGCCCGTGAGTTGATGTCTTCTTTCTGGAAACAACGTTAGAGTGCTTAATATACATAGTAAAAAGCTCATGAAGATTCCTACAATTATAGTTCACGGACCAACAGGACAGACTCTAGCTACTCTTAACATATTTCGATATTTTTATTTACTAATTATCATCTCTTCCAGACAACCACCTCGACCCGGTCGCTTCCCACACGTCGGGAGAACATCGACTTCTTCAAGAGTTGCGGCGAAGAAGATAAAAAAGCCGATTAGGTCTCCAATCTTTGAAAGATGTTCAAGTCTAGAAGCTTTGAGCGACGTTGAGATACAGGAGACTGACGATCGCAGAGATCAGGATCTCCTTTCCAAGGGTTCCAAGGGCAAAGCTTCAAAAGCCAAAGCTTCAAAAGCAAAGGATTCGCAAGGCAAGGTTTCCGAAGCCAAGGTTTCCGAAGCCAAGGTTTCCGAAGCCAAGGTTTCCAACACCAAGGTTTCCAAGGCCAAGGTTTCCAAGGCCAAGGTTTCCAAGGCCAAGGTTTCCAAGGCCAAGGTTTCAAAAACCGAGGATTCGGGAACAACGGATTCGGAAGCCGAAGCCACGGATTCCAAAGCTAAGGATTCCAAACCTAGGCGTATCAGAACCAAAGCGAAGACGAAAAATACCAAGACCGCCAAGAATTCAAATTCCAAGAGTTCCGACGAAGAGCCCTCACCCATCGACAACCACCCGATGTACGTTAAAAATCGTACTAAACACAAACACTAACAATCGGTATCACGTAATGGTTTATTTTCCTGTCAAAAGAGCATGAGATGAAAGTGCAGATTTTTGAGTTTTGTTTAAAAACAGCATGTTATTTCATCCGAACAAAGTTTCTCGTCCGACGTATTGGTGGAAACACTATTGACGCAACTTGAGCATGTTGATTTTCCTCTCCTTCTGTCTGCTTGTTCCTTCCCAGCTTCGATTTCGACCAATATATGTGGTCTTCGGCATATCCGCATGTTTCAGTACTTGAGTGTCTTTGATTCCGTTCTCAGCGTTTCTCGGCGGCTTCCTCTGATTCCCCTCTGATCTTACAGAGTCCACAAGGTGTGCTTCTTTGAGAGGTCATGCTATGGCATGCTCAAATAAACCACACTGATTGACCAGAAAAAACTGTTTTCAAAGTCTATATATTTTTCAGAAAAACTCCGCGTCGCTCCTGTCAACCTCAGAACTTCTCCCAGTTTTTCGAGAGAGATAGTCAAGATGGATCGGCGGAAGAGTCCGACGAGAATATGAGTGAAGCGGAAATCGAGGAACCACGATCATCGAAACGCCAGGATCCGAAACCCCAGGATCCGAATAAAGCTGACGACAAAACCATGAAAGAACTTAACAAATTGAGGCAGCAGGCAATCAACCATAGTCTGAAAGTGTTCCGTGAAGCGGAGTTGGACTGCGTTCGGGAGAATCGAAAGCGCGAACAAGAGGACAAAAAGAAGAAGAAGCTGGCCGCGAAAAAAGAAAGAGAGGCGGAGCGAGCCGCGCGCCTGGAAGAAATTGGCCGAGAAAAGGATAAAAAATGGGAAATCCAGAAACAGAAACGCCGCGAAAAGCTGCAGAAGGAATTCAACAAAAGAAGGCACTCGGAATCGGCCGCGCGAATACGACACCTCAAGGCCATTGGAAAAGAACAGCCCAATGCCCCAAAACCGACATGGTCAACGCGAGTGACACGTCAGCACACAGCCAGACTTCGGGAACGAGCGGACGCCCATCACGCGTCACAATTCGGATGGCGTTCGAATTCCGAGCCCCGGGAGATTGGCCGACAGGTCGTTCTCGAGCCGACGGACGCCATCAACAGGAAGGCATCCAAGTCGCGGTATCTAAAGAACTTGGATGCTGCGCTTACAAAAATGAAGAGGGAGTTATCGAAGGTGGCCGAATTCGAAACACAGGCCGTGAAGAGGATGCCATCGAATGCTTCTAGGAACTGGGCGATGTTCCTCGACCCCTACGCCGTCATTAGACAAGAACGCCTGGCGTACCTGAAACATTCGTTGATTGGCGGAGGTAACATTCGGAGTGTCGTTTCAATATAAACTGCTTCATTTTCAGCGCGAGACCCAGATCAATCTTTGGAAATTTCGGATTCCGACCACCTTGAGATTGTCAACGACCGGTGGAATAGCCCCAACCCACTCAAGAGATGGAGCGACTCTTCGGCCAAACAAGTGGAACCCTTTGACGAGGTGGCTGCCCTGGCCGAGCAATTCAAGTTCGTCTCGCTGAGAGACTTAAACATCCCGTCCTGTGGCAACGCTCTCCAGGTCCCAGCTGCGTAAGTTTTTCTCCCAGTTTTCAAATCGAACCTGTTTTTTTCAGAGTGCGCGATAACGCTCTGTTTGAAATCATTCGAAAATTCCAAATCATCATCGAAATTTATTTGGTGAAAAGTGGCAGAAACGCGCCAAGAATGGCACAGTATTTCCACTTCTTGCTCTTCCGATTGAACATGCTGAAAGGTGTTGCAACTGGAGACGACGATCAAGGAAAGCAGCGATATACGATTATGAGGGACGCAATCTTCTGGCTCCCTCTTCATATCGGAGACGTCATCGACTGTAATCATGTGCCGAGACAACATACAGTTGGTGAGTTATTCCGATTCCAAAATTCTGAGAAGAAACGTGCAAAAAACAAAGAGAACTCAAGTAATAAATAATTATTTTGCAGCTCTCGCTAGGCAGCTGATCAGAACTGTGCTCAACGACTGGCCACTCCTAGTCCGGCCCTGTCCGATTTCCGAGCTGCATGCACTTTATCGCTTAGAGCTCGCAGCGCTTCGCTTGGAGGTACGGCTCGGGCCCATGGACATGTGGCTGTCGTGGTGGAAACCGCTGGAAGTAGAGGAGTTCTGGGCGCTGATCGATGACGACGAGCGCGACAAGAAAGGACTTCCGGTCGTCGTCAACATACCGACGAGGGAGAGAAGAACAAGGAGACATTCGATTTAGGATGGTCCCACTTCTCTCTTCAAATGTTTCTCATCTACTATACTCTCCGATCCACTTGTTCTTTAAAACAGTTGCGTGGATTGGTTCTAACTCTTTTTTAAAAATTGTTCTGTTTTATTCACTATTATTTTGACTTCCAATGACTTTGTTTGTCTGGTGACTCTGGTTGTCATCATTGATTCCCGAATTTTTTGTAAGAGTAAATGCACTCGGTTTTTCGAAAAATTGTTTTTTTCTGCTGAATTGAAGATGTGCTTGTGCGCAAAGTTTAACTTGAATTGGTCTCGATTAAGCATGTTTTCAGATGTTCATTGGCCTGTATTGCGTACCACAAAGGCGCGGAATCCAGATTTCGGCTCGTTTTCAGCTTCCAAATTCCGCGAATAATGCTTTTCATTTTGGATATCGCTGATTGTTCAAAATATTCTGGGTTTCGGACTCCAACTTTGTCAAAGTCCAATTTCTATTCCAGCCCTGTTCTCTTGTGCACTGTTGTTGCCCTCCAGAACACTTGCCCAAATAGCTCTTTTACACAGCTGAGGCGTCAGAAGTTGCTATGGCAGCAGAACGAGCCGGTGGCAAAATCTGAAGGAGACATGTATGCGGCAGCAAGCGAGAAATATAATTGGTTATAAATCATTTGACATTGGCGATTGGCTGAATGTGCATGCCGCCACTCCTTTCCGCTCTCCGATTGCCGTGCCTTACGGATGCAAAACGAGGAGCCCTGAACATCAATTCAACTGTCAGTTTGCTCTGTCGGGGCGAGTTTTTGTTTTGTTCCGCTGACAGAAAAGAACTTTGATTCGTTATTACTAGATGCCAATGACTTTTGAGTAGAATAGGCGGAAAAGTTCAATAACCATGAAAAGATTCAACCATTTGTTATGTCAGAATTCTCGGAAAGGGTCGCGAAAGCCGATGAATATTCATCAATCGTTGACCCCCTCTCAAGTATTATTTCGTCTCTTACACTCATTTCGGTCAGTTACTGCGGGTTTTCATTGCGGTCGGGTGTTATTTGACATTTGTGTACCCAATTATGGTTCGTATGTAGCAAAATCTTCAACGGTTTTCCTGCCGTTCTGGCAGATTTTTCAAGCATTTTCAAGTTAATTATCCGCCAGGAAACATAAAACAATGCGTGATAATTGTCTTTGAGTAAGGCAGGAGGCTATCGCAAAATGTAACAGACACTCCGCCTCAAAAAAACATTTTTCTATCGGAAATAAGCAGTTCCACATCTTGCGACTGGATATGCAAAGGCTCATCTCCGTTTCTCGAAATGACTGAGATAGGTTCGGAGATTGCGCTCGAAAAATGAATTAGTCCGCTGGACATTGCTACACAGAACTGAAACGTTGTCAATATTGGTCACGCGATTCTGGGAAATGTCGCGTAGATCATGAGAACTCACCACACTTTCTCACTCCGGCAACTAGCATTTTCTTTTTTTTATTTCCATTTGTTTCCACTATTCTCTATCTTGAAAGGCAAATCTGACATCATCATCACGTTATATATTTTCCCATAACCTGACACCAGCCTTCTTCTGTCACACTACACCCAGCCGCAAACATTCTTCCAATTTTTCTCTTTTTTCCGCATTTGCTTCCATTTGGTCACATAGTAGCTACTGGTCTCAATTTGGATATTGCTCTTACTAGTGTTACGGAACATTTACTTTCTGATGCGCCGAAGATCCGGAAATGTTGCATTCCTAGACAAATGCTTGAAAACAAGTGACATATGAGAATAGGACTGATTAGGAGAACAATTGCTTTTTAATACCCCTTCCCCTGAATAGGTTCCGGGACTTATGACGTCAATGTCATATATCCGAGTTTTCAGAGATTTGGTGTGGGATTTCCAGAAGGGAAAGTGCACTTGCTTCCCATTCTGAAAACTATTTACTCGGTTCTGCTGTTTTTCCACATTTCCATTGCAGTCTATCTGAAAATGCAATCGTTTCAGTCATCGGAAGTGCGTGAAAACTAGAAGAGTTGCAGATAAAGCAAGGAAATCGTTCTTTCTCCTGCAGTTCTGAATAAATGGAAATTCATGCCTGATTTATTTCGCGACGTACTCTCCTTCGTCTTCCCGAGGGTTCTCGGCGATGGAGAGGCCGGATAACGCCATTCTCCCTCCATTCTTCTCGTTTTCTCATTTCAAATTAGTTCCCCCCCCCCCCGTTTTCTCTTCTCATTGCCCGATTTTTCGCTTCGCATCCATCTGTCGCTTTCTTTTCACCTGCCACTGTTTCTCACATGCTCAAAACGCTGGGAAAAGTTATGAAAAACGTTCTTTTTTTCCGGACCAATTTTCCATCCGATTGACTTGATTGAGCACCTGATTTTTGGTTCCGGTTCGTCACTCGTCCTGTTTTCCTGACAGGAAGGGAATACACTTAATGTATTGTAGTGAGAAATGCAGCCAATAAGAACATTGCCAGTTGTCGATAGCAGTTCTAAACTGCTCCGTGATCAGTGATCTGTGGAATTTCTTCAATGGAGAATTGTACAATCATGAGTCATACTACTCAGCGCTGGTGTTTCGAACACACAAAATCCACGAGGCACCGTTCGATTCTGAAATAGTTGTGGTTTTCGAAGTTTTCACAGATGTCTCAAAACCTAGTCGGCGAGTTCGGTACGCATAAAACTCACGAGCACTCCACATCTCCTTCAAATCAGAAGTACGCTCTTTCCGATGAAGCATGCGGGTTTCACCCACACCTTCAATTAGCGAAAGAGTTGGTTGTGGTTTCCAGTGCAGTGATCTCAAAGATATTTTGTTTTCATGGCCGCGCTCTCGGGTTTTGCAGTTTTGAGTCGCCAGCTTCCTGTTTCAAACATATAAACTTTCATCTTCAACCACAGTTGAGAGCCATTTGCGGAGTAGTCAAATGTGATCAGAATAAACGGCGGCGGGGCCGAAGTAATCGGAGTCGGAGTGTCAGCTGGACATGCTTTTCCCGGTAATTGAGTTTATCCGCACATTTTCGGTTTCGTTCTCAAAAAGAATCGTTGTTCATAGTGAAAAAGAGCTGATAGTTGGAATTCGTTCGGGGCGAAATAATGGATTCGTCTTCGTTTCTCGACTTGTGTCAACTGAAGTGAGATAAACAAAACCTGCTTTGATTCTCTCAAAACGCTACGAAATGGTGTTATTGTCCGAGTGAATTCGTGATCTCAGAACTACCCCAAATGACAACATTTCTTCGTTGTCGAAGCAAGTGAAGATTTGAGAAATAATATCGAAAATCTGAAGAAGCTGACGAAATTATGACAAAAACGTTGCGCATTCTCTGCACTCAGCGTATCACCGTTTTGAACACAAAATGAATAATTATACCAACCCATCAATCATCCGCCCCTCGCCGTTCTTTTTTCGATTTCCGGATTTTCCAGCATTTGGTGAGAAATTGATGTCGGTCGGAAATTGCCACCCCATAACCCTTCCTCTCACTCTCTTACTCTCTCACACCGCTCCGCCCCACCTCCAAAAACGTCTAAAACGGCGAGCCGCACGCTTTCAGTCGGTCAAAGCCGAGAAACGCCGCAGCTGCTCCCAGATTAACGTTCATTTATGCCTCCCTTTCCACTTTTTTCTCACCGCTTTCTTAATCTTCCACTGTTCTTTTGCAGGGCTACTCCACATCCGTTTTCCCATATTCTCATTCGCAGATACTATGGGAGCGTGCTCTTCGTGCTTGCGACTGCTTCTGGACGCCGAGTCGGACGTCAAGATTCACGGTAATCCAGGGCAAATTGTGTGGAAACTCACAGAAGCCGTGTCGTTTCCAGTGATTGAACCGACATCGATAAACGGCGGAGAGGGAGCATCAGTGGCTACTGTGATCCGAGAACCGGGAGCACCTGCTCCACCCCCAACGACAACAACTGCCACGTTGCAAGTGCCCGGAATCCAAAGAACACGAACTCCGGAACCGACTGATCGTAAGTGATACACGAGAAAGAGTGCTCCGAAGAAACGATAACCGATTCGCTTGGAATATTTGAACCCCGTGTGTATATTTCAGAGTCCTGAACACTGATCAGACTTCACAATTCGAATTTCAGCTCGACTTGCCAACCTGTAACTCCTTCCCCCACTTCTACTATCTGTCTCCCTCTCTTTGTCGTGTCATTACATTTCTTCGACTTTTCCTATCTGTCACATTGCATGATCTCCTTCTACCCACTGTTCTTGTTTTATTTTTCATATTTCTTCACGATAAATAACTTTATTTGGCATACTCTTCGGATGATTATATGTATGTATGTGTGTTGTTGTTATTTCAGTGAACATAGAGAGTATAATGAGGGTAGGTGGGGGAGGGGTGAAACCGAGAACTATTCAATTAGTGTCAAGTATCACAGAAGAGATAACTCTTTTTTCATTTCTCGGGAGATTTTCACATTGTTTTGCGGCGGAAGTGCGATTTCTGGGAAACGGAGGACAAGCCAGAGATCCGAAATTCGGCTATAGATTTGGGGGGTTATCTTGCAGAAACGGAAAGGTTCTTGATTAGGAGAAGGTTTGGTCAATCGGGTGTGAAGGGGAAGCGTGAGAGAAGGAAAACGGATTTGCGTAATACAATTACACGTCTACACAGGAGAGAGAGAGACTAAATGCTGGCCTTTTTGGCGAATTTCACCCAGTGCTCGACAGTCTGGCGTCCCAAATCCAACACGATGGATTTGGCCTCTCGTTCGCTGTCAAATCGCGATGAGTCGCCGCGTTGATTGTGTGCTGACTCCAATTCTTTTGTAAACTGAAACGACCGTTGTTTGGAGTAAATTCGAGTGAAAGGATATGATGTGATCGAACTTTGCGCTGCAGTTATTAGTTTTCAGATTAGTCATGCCACTTTCAGGAAAGTGCTTGTTTATCGAGAAATAACGTGTTTCAGGAACTCATGATAGGAAACGCTCTAGCATTTCCACGGCAAACTGCCGATTACCAGAGCCTTTATGAGTTTTCGAGTTGTTTGTGTCACGCACAGCCACTCAGTCACTATTTATCGACCAAATTACCTCTGGCTGGAAGGGCTCATCGTCACTGCTCTCCCTCCACCCTTCACTCGAATCATATAATGGATTGACTCTCATTATGAATTCACAAAGTTGCTCGAAGTCTCGGCTCTGGAACAGAAATAGAAATCAGACATTATGTGACCTTCAAGCGCACCTGCATCTGGAGGGAATTACGCACAAAGTTTCCATCTCGTGTCGTACGCCCGGATCTCGCCGAAATGCGCGTCGACTTCATTCCAGCTGCGTTGGATCGTCTGAAAATTGGAAAGTTGAGACAGGTGAAGGAGGAGAAAGATTGGAAATCAGTGAAGCGATCAGAACGGACTTTGAAACGTTGTGTCTTCCGTGCATCCGGAATGGATGGCTGGAACGGCGTTTTCGGATTTGGTATCGGATTGCTGCACACGCGAGAATCTCCTTGTAGGTCATCCGCATTCGATCATTGAAGTAGGCGTAGATGAAGGGGTTGCAAGTGTGGTTGCACAACCAGAGCTGCAAATCCAATGAAAGGGCAGAATGAAAGAAGTTCCTACCAAGTGAAGAATGACCAATTGCCACCCGGATAGGTATTCATACGCATAGGGCTTAACGAAGAAAAGGAAAGTCGATATCGTGCAGAGGATTGATGGGTAGAAGAATTGAAAAGTGAGACGCGCCTGGAAATGTGTTTTTGCTCTTTTTCTTAATTTCCAGCTTTTCTTTGCAAACCTGTTTCCTGAACCTGTTCGCTGAGTTTTGATTCAGCTTATTCTTGCTTATCTTCTTTTTAACTTGACGGATTTTGAGTAGAACCAGAGTAGAGCACACCCATTGCGCACCGAGTCCAAATAAGTTCGCAGCACACAGAATGGTGAAGAAAAGGGCTGAGAAACGAGTTATTGTCCATTTTGGTCTTCAGGAGAGGAACATACTTGTATGCGGTCGAGGCTCCAAAAAACTTACACTCCACATCGATCTCTGGATTCCAATTTTTGGCTGGGAGAGTGTTCCGACTAACGCAGCAGCGATCCCTATCACCCAAGTGCTTCCGGAGCAAGCGAGCGCAACGGATACTCGGTTCAAAGCACGCGCTTTTGTACCATAGTAGCAGATAGCGATGCAGCGATTCATTCCGAGCATCGCATAGCTGATCTGAAATTATTTCCCGCTGTTATTCTGCTACACTAGAACGTATCAATTCAGCAGTGAGAAGATTTCAAACTTTGACCCGCTTCCCCAGTTTTCAGCTGCCTATTGCAACTACAATTATCTGTCGGCACTTCCTTGAGTGACTCAGAAGCACCCCCGCAGTGTGCCCAAACACTGACCACTCCAGCTGTCCATGCAGCAACAAACGAGAACGAGAGCACCGCGTGAATATTTCCATTTCCATAATCAGCTGTCGACGGAGTTTCGTTGCGAAGTGGCAATGTAGAAGCCTGCTGAGTTTTATTAATTGGAATTAGTAGAAAAAAAGAAAGAGCTGTGAAAAGTGAGAGATCGTTGTGATTCATACGATGTTTGGTCAAAAAATGCGAGAGACAAAGTGAGGAAAAGGCGAGTGCAATTGAATACCTTTTTGAAGGGCTCCTCAAGACTGGGTATGAAGGATGATGAATCATTCGGGTCCGGCCACATCACATCCATTCCACAAGCAACTCCGGCTGCAAAAATGATTGGTAACCGCTTAATGTCAATTTCCAACGCTCGGCGATCTCTGATGATGAAGATCACTGTTTGCCGCACTAGGTGGTCATTATGTTTGTTCTCGGGCTGTCTCCGCAATCTCTGTTATCTCCGAATGAAGCCAATTATTTGCCCCTCGGGCAAAGGGTAGTGACCATATGGGGGTATAGCTCAGTGGCAGAGCATTCGACTGCAGATCGAGAGGTCCCCGGTTCAACTCCGGGTGCCCCCTATTTCTTTTTGCACTTTTGATGCACTTTACTCATCTAGCTACTCGATTTTCTCCCGGCTCAGAGTCAGAAGCGGCTACTTCTAATCCTTCAGGTCTAAATGACCAGTGGACGGAACATATCAAATGTCTCCAATATCATATTCCCTTTTCACGGCAGAACTCCTTCTACTTACCAATTAGCATCACGATACTGTCAGCTAATGCCACATTTGCCATTATTGTATAAGCCGAGAGACGAAACACTCGGTTGGTCAGGATCATTATCACAGTAGTCACATTGCAAAAGACACCGAGAAGACCTTAACATGAACACAGACTCTTGAAATCTTATCACGTATCACTCACCGACGGCCGTGTAAGCGACGCCTACTACCGAGATGTACGAATCGAAAGTGAAGAACGAGATCATGTCGGCACGATGTCGAGTTGCCGATTCCATACCGTCTCTGTTCCTTTTACCACATGTCGAGGTGGATTCCTTCAGTTCAGTACACTTATTCAAAAGTTGAACGAGGTAAGACACAAGCAAAAAACACGCGTCGGGGACATGAAATAGAGCGCGACGTGGTCAATTACGACGGGGCGAGAGACGATGCTGAGAGCCAAAGAGGGGTTATGTGTGGAGAGTTCTTCAAGTTGGAGAGGCGCTTATTGAATGTCACCTGCTTCTAGACACTGAATCAGGGGCATTGTGGAAGGACGGAAAGCGAGTAGAAGAAGGAGTGGATCGACAACTCATTCATGTTTCACCTAACTACGCTATTTGAAGACAGGTGGAAATGCGAGTGTGAGAATGAAATGAGAATGAAACCAGCTGAAAACAAGAGAAAGAGAGAGTACATCGCATGGTTGCCAGGAGCTCAAGAGCACTTCTAGCTCAAGACTGACACAAATCCGTCGTGAACTGAATTTCTCAAGTGGCTGTGCTGTTGGCCTTTTGACAGAAACCAGAAATTCCAAAACCACTCCAGCGCGGAAGGGATAGAAGATGTGATACCTCGGAAAAGAGATCGAAGTCACCCATAAAATTGGCCGCCATGCTCTGCTCCGCTCAATTTGCCGGAGTGATTCTCCTGTTTTTGGGAGAAGGGAAAAAACGAGGGGATTGACGCGAAATGCGGGAGAGAGCATTCAAAATCGTTTCGTTTGTTCAAATTATAGGTGTTGTTCTGAACGACACATGTCGGCATGACACCAACAGACGTATAGGCTGAGTGCGCATGGGTTACGAAAGAACCGCACTTCGAGGTTTGGTCTCTCAATTTAGCCTTCCCATTTTCGAAATAACAAAAGAATGACACAGAACCGTAGAGATGAATGACGTTTCAAGTAATGTTGGTGTCAAGAGGAACCATCTGGGGTGTTCTCAATTTCCAACGTTCTCGAAATTAATAACTTCCCTTCCCTGTTCTTTTTCACAGTAATAGTTTTCTCCTTCATTTTTGCCTAAGAAACGAGTGCGTTTTAAGAGTGTCTTAGTCGTCACAAAGAAAAAACCCTCTAATTCAATCCAAGAACACTTCTCGAGAATCACTTTTTTGTCGTGCGTCGCCGAGTCCGCCGCGTGAGGCGTCAGTGGCTGCGCTTCCGGAAAAACAGAGAGCAGCAGGAGAAGCTTGAGAAAGACGATCTGAGCGTACATGTCGAATGCGAAAAGTCTGTGTCGACTCTCAACTCGTCTTTTCCGTTATAAATACCCTTCGCGGAATGAACATTGTTCGCGTGGGGGGATGGATGAGAAATGGGGCCAGGGAGAGGTCCCCACTCAAGAAGCACTGACTGCCGCAAAGCTCAAAGTGCATGGAAATTGAAAAACGGAAAAAGCAGTGAATGAATTGAAATATGGATATGGCATGAGAAGTGAAACGAGAGAGAGGGAGGGAGGGGAAGAGAACTCGACTCCCATCCATTTTTTGATGGCCGTTGGATGAGAAACCGAGAGTTTTTTGGTTAGCTCCCTTTCCTCCCCTTTGTTTTTTCGTTTCCTGTGTTGTCACTTTTTGAGTTTGATATGTGGACAACGGATGACGAGTGTGGAGGGAGAAATTGAAAAGTTTAGCTTCCGGACGCAACGTTTTCTGGGAACATCATTGGGGTTAAGCTGCTTTCAGTTCAAACTTTCGGACTTTTTCTCACAGAAAATCTCGGCGGGAATTCCAGAGGGAAAAAAGTGAATAAGAGAAGTCAAGTGGCTACCATGGAGTGCTGCAGAGTGTATGTTTTGGTAGGCTACAAGTAATGTTAGTTGGAGTTTGAAATCTGAAACTCCTTCTCTTGTTTTCACGGGTTACTAGGCTGGCACTGATCTCTGACGTCAGCAATGGAGCATGATCTCTTCTCATTTCTAATTGTAAAGGATTTCATTAGCAAACAGGTGATTCCAACTTTTTCGAAATATGAATGGAGTGAGAAAAAAAGAGAAGTGCAGAGAAGAGAGAGAGAGAGAGATACTTTCCAGTCAATTTTTGGCCGTTTCTCCGTCTGATTTGGGTAAGTTCGTTTGAGTGAATGAACAAGAGATCGTCTTGTCATCTTTCGACAAGAAAGGGCTGAGAAAAGGAGAGAGATCTTGTTAGGTCCTCCTTCTCCTTCGAGTCGTGTCGGTGTGGGTGAATATCTTTTACCGAGGCTTGGATGTCAAGCAGTAGAATAAGAAGAAGAAGAAGAAGGACGAGGAGAAGGGGGAGAAGAAGACGTCTCTCGGACAAGACAAGAATAGGAGAAGCAAGGACCCGGCTGGCACAGATCAAATCAAACAGCACAGAAGAGCGCCGCTCTCCGCCTCTCTCCTCTTCTGCAGGAGGAAGCGAAGCAATTCACAACACTCAAATGAAGATGTCTTCAAGCTTTTCGACGCCTTCACCGTGTCGAGGAAAAGACAAAAAGAATGCGCTGCGGACGGCGTCTAGGCAATCTCAATCAGAGCGAGAGAGAGAGAGACACGTTTTTCAGTTAAGTTAGAGACAATTTTCGTGAGAAAGTCGCTGAATTCTTGAGTATTTTTTGGATTTCTAGCATCAGATACTTTGCCAGTTCCAGAAAAGGAACGTTTGCGAAAAGGGAAGACTTTTGAAAATGTGGAAGGAAAACTGTAATTTGAGAAGAGACGGCGTTCTCCTGACGAGAAGCGGAGCTGATAAATGAGACTCTCATCCAATTTATACGGGACGAAATCGTATAGTTATCACTAATGTGTCTTGTTCCCCCACAAATAGCACTGTACTGGGAATTGGTATAATCCCTCAGGTTGGTCGCTAACGATTGTTTTTCTCAAATTTGAGAATGTACACGTACGAAGGTGAGAAGGCGTCTCGTGGAGGGAGTGACGATTCACTGAGGAAGACACCAAAAATTGAGATTTCAATGAAAAATGGATGAACATTCGACTGCTGGTCAAACTTTTTGAGATCAGTTGAAAACTTTTTTTGGAAAAGTGCTGGAGCTCAAAGGATGATGTCATCTGAGTTATTTCAGACAAAGAAGTCCAGAATCTTTGTAGCCAATCACTTCTCGGAACAAAGAAGGAAGGAATGCTTTGAGAATATAAATGAGGGAAATTGGGAAAAGGGAAATTAGGAAACATTCGATTTCGAAACAAAACCGCGTAGGACGGGGGAAAAACATAGCAGAGGGGGGAAACGGCGGACTTCCGAGGGCGATAACTACAAATTGCTGCAATTTGTGCTCATCTGGCTCTAACTCCGGACACTCGTCATCCGGAGGAGGTCGCCCATTTTTCTGTTTCGAGAGGCCGTTTTTGTTTTTGAGAGTGAAGGTTCAACGTTTTTTCCTCATTTTCTGTGTTTTGTTCCGAACTTTGGTGTTCCATTATTTTTCCAGACTTGTACCCCCGTTACAGAAAAATTTTCCCGTTTTCTGGATTTTTATGCTCTTTTTGGTCATTTCAGATATTGCCAAATCTACAGAGTAACTCGAAAACTTTAAACTGCGTTCGGATATATATCAGTTTGTTTGTGCTCTCTCTCTCTCAATTAGGAACCTCAAACTTGGCTACATCACAGAATGGCTTGTTATTCACAGACGTATTCTGCGAAATTGTCGCCGAAATTACATTAACCAATTCTTCTGATATCTAGTGACGCTGACGCTCATTAATACTCAAATTCTGGAAAACTTGGGAGGAGTTCTGTACCTAGGGTCCAGAACCTCTTCTCCCATACAAATGAATTGATCAAAGGTCGGTCAGAAGTGTGTGTTGTGCTCCTTCCCGCGCCTTTCCCCCTCCCTCCCCCTGAACGGGGGATGAGCCGTGCTGCCTATGGACGGGGTGAATGAATGACAAAAACGGCCACGAAAAGTGAGGAATGAAGGCACAGGCGGGTACGCGTTCGCTCGCGATGAAAAATGAAGACGACGAAAAAAAAGAGAAAAGAAAATTAATTGAAGTATGGACATGGAAAATATGTCTGGAAAAGAGGAATGAACCAGCCAATAGTGCGTGCTTTCCCGAATTCCGGCTGGCGGAACAAAAAATGAGGGAAAATAGACTGAGGACATGCACAAAATGACGACAGGATCAGAGACGAGCCGAGACGGGAAACAAGGGTCTTGTTGATGATTAGTTACAGTAGATTTGCTTTCGACCTATTAGGCTACCGCCATATTAGCATGCAAATTGGCATCCCCGGCTGCCTATTTTTAGGCCCTTTTGACGCTAAATACGTCGATTCCCTGGTGTGGCGGTGTGTGTAAATGTGGATTACACAAATTGGAATATGTCTCCTTTTTCTGGATATTGACCCTTTTTGGATTCTAAACGAGCGTTTCTCTAGAAATAGATGTGTTCTTCGATGTAACTTCACAGATGACAATGCTCTTGGAATTATCAGCTCCGTGTTCATTGATCCGAATCAGAAGACGAAGTTTTTTTTTTCATTTTTCAGAACTTCTTGTTCGATGAAGTTTGACATTCACAGGAACTTCAAAAAGCCACTAACGACCACGAGAACAAAATACGAAATGAGTATAGGAAATGAGTATAGGAAATGCAAAATTTCAAGATATCGGATCATTCTGGAAATTGGAGTTTCCCCAGCGAATCATTTGCCGCGAGAAGGAACAAAATTCTAGTGGGATTGGATGCAAGGAAGTAGAAGAAAGAAGAATTTCCAAAATCAAAGAGGAGGGAGTCACCCACTGGTTCCGGATCCCGCCGACTAACTGGCGTTTGGGAGAGAAGAAGAAGGGGCGGTTTCTACAATTGAGATGGGCTCGACGCTCGGTGAGGTGAAAAATGGCGGCAGACTACGGTAGATAACAAGGGCCCGAGAGTCGTAAAACAGAGGAAACGGGGCATACTTGGTGATGTGGTCAGGTACTAACCCATTTTGGCAGCAGCAGCAGGTATTATGGATGAGTTCCGGGCATTGAGCATACGGGAATGGGGTGAGGAACTGGAGCGAGTGAGCAGAACAGTGGTGTTCGAAAAGGAACGAGATCATTCGGAAGACGATTCTTGAAATCTCTGGTTTCTGGTTTTAGAATGCCGTTTCAGCAGAACAAGATCTCCCTGGAATCCCGCAAAAAATAAAATGACCACGAAGACCACGGAGGGAGTGGTGTGGGGCATGGAAATGAATAATTAACCAATTTTGCTTCTTGCTCTCAAAATCGGCCTGCTCCCCTCCGAAAAAGAAACGGCGTGTCCCCAAAATCAGAAAAGTGTCTCGGAAGAGAGCAAGATGCTCTCACGCTTCAGAAGAATATTAATGAAATTCACAAAATTTCAATTGTCTCCCTTTTTTATTACGAAATGATTGAAATTGCGGCCATTGGGAGGAAGAATCGGAATCCGACAATGATGATTCACCGCCAATGTATTCCCATTCTACAAGTGCTTGTGCAGGCGAGCGGAACAGATTTGAGGAAGCGAATCTTCTCTTTTTTGTCTCGAGAAGGGAACTGGTCGCGAGAGTATGTTTGAGGAGAAGCTCAAAAGGAAAAAGATCTGGAGGAGGGGCGGAAGGAGTCACAAAAAGACGGGGGAGGATGTAAAACGATAGGGTACCAATGAGGATCCCTCTACAAATGAGCTGCTTTCTTCGACTCGGACTAACTCGGATTTCAAATTTGTGAATAACAATCAACATCTGAACGCAGTCTCTTCTGGTATTTCGACTCCTCGTAGATTTGGTGGTCGACTCGGAATACACGAAGAAAAGAGGAACTCGAAATTTGAAAAAAGATGAGGAACAACGGATATATGAACGGGAGTGTCTTCTATTCTGAAAACAACTAGATTTTCTCGGAAACTGTTCCACAGACAATCCTAATGTTTCAGACATTGCGTTCCTGATCATTTTCCTCTGAAAAGAACATGTCTGAAACCCATGATCTAGTTCTGTGTACTCTGTCTACCTACTCGGTCTCTAATTCAACAGTTCAGCCGTAAAGGACAGGTGCTCATTGAGAATTTCATTATTTTCATTGAAAATTAATAAATTCTAAACCATAAAGCTTCGAGATATGAGCTAACAAAACGTTCTGTGAAGAGACTCACGTGTAATATTTCACTATTTTGGAGGACAGAACCAGGAAGCGAAGTGAAATGCAGTTTCTGCATTCGGACCATTCTGATGGCTTTCAAATACTCGAGTAAAACGTCATTATTTATATCAACTCGCACGAATGTCGTGTCGTTTCTAATTAGTACGCGAACAATGTCTATGTATTTCGAAAAATCTATTTAAATAATACATGTTCTTTGCAGTATGTTTGCATAATTGATCGCTCGAAATTGGTGAATTGCCGGCATGTTGTTTTTCAGCAGACGAAAACGCAAAAATGACGTAGGGAATCGTAAAAGTTGGAAAGGGGCTCGGAAGCGGAATGATCTGGAGAGAATGCGCGGACAGAGCCGGAAATAGAAACCCGAAATCCTTATCAGTGATGTCTGGTGGGAAGGAAACAAGCCGTTGGTTTGTGCTGGTTTCAAGAGTAGATTTACTCCTAACCCCCATTCGAAAACTCGTAAAAATCGTCGTTTGTACTGACATCCCCCCTCTCCGCCGGCCGACTGCAAGAAAACCAACAATCGCTTCATGTTTTTTGGAGAACAGCACGTAACATTTCGAAAGTATTTTGATAACACAACTGCTCGTGAGCCGAACAATGGAAGTCGAAGCTAACCTATATGTGTCAAAAACCTGACTGAAAATGTTTTGGTTACGCACCACTGGTGCTGTTTTCACATATTTCCATTTTTTGGTGGCTAGCCGATAGGAGAGTGCCACCAGACACAAACATCACTCTTTTCGAAATTGAAACAGAAAAAGACGGCATTTATTGAAATCGTTGTCGCCGTTTTTGGTTTGCAATTTGTTGCATTGTATCCGATCTTTTGATCTTTGTATCCATTTCCTCCTCAATTATTGTTCCCGAATTTATCTATGTACCAGACGCCCTCGACGTCTGAAAACAAGGGGAAGTTCGAGACACCAATTACACTTTGTTAGAGGAAATGAAATGTTTTTCCCATTGACCACACAGTGTCCCTCAGGACATTTGGTTAACTTTCGGAAGGGAAAGTGCGGCGCGGCGACGCAGGAAGTCGTTTCCAGTTCGTCGAGACTCCTGAAAACATCAACCAAAAGAAGTAGGGGGCACCCGGAGTTGAACCGGGGACCTCTCGATCTGCAGTCGAATGCTCTGCCACTGAGCTATACCCCCACATGGTCACCATCGAGCCTTTGACGGGCAAATAATGGGCTTCATTCGGAGATAATGCACACTCGAGAGCAAACAGTCAAATTTTTCGCATAGATCAAGCAGAGTTTTGCGGAGGAACGCCGTGGAACGTCGGAATGTGCCTACATACTCAGAACTTCAAAACAATAAATGTGAACCCCACTATAAAAACTGAATCATTTGAGAAGATGCCACTTTAATATCAATCTAAAACATTTGAGTTTTGGAAGCTATATTTTTGACTACACGATCATCTTGGGGACTGATGGTTAATGGAATAAACGCGGTTTTTTTCAAAAGAAAATTTTTGTCGAAGAGTTTTTAGAAACGGTGTTTTTGTCCTGACAATTTAGCCGTTAACTCGGGCATTAGCAATGTTTTCGCACTATTGATGTTCTTTAATTACCTTTTTTAATTTTTTGCCCTCTCATTTTTTCGCCTTCAGGTACGTTCAACAACTGATATATTGAGCGTGCCATCTTTTTCTGGCAATTATAATTTATTTATGATCCATGCGAACAGAAAAATGAATGATAAAATGGGGTATAACAGAATCAAACTTCTTGCATAAAAAGGAGGCTCGGATTTGAAAACGAAGCTTGGCTGGATCTTCTCGAATTCCGACGAGATCCTTGAGAAAAGTTCGGAATTGGAAGGTAGGAAGCTAGAGATCCCCTCCGAAAGCTTTCCAGTGGAGGTATGCCCAGTTCCTTGTCAAGTTGAGCTCGCCTCACTGATAATGATTATTATTCTAATTTAAGCAAAGCCACCTCAAAATGCTTACATTTGGCTTCTAATCCAGGCACGAACTTCAACTTCTCCACCACCGAAGGATACCTTCGGAAATAGAGAAAAGCGTGTAAACAAGCGCAGATTTGCACTGGAATGAAAGAAAGAGCAGATGAGAAGAATGGAGGGCCTGAAAGAAAAGAAACACAATTTCGAAAAAGTTCGAATGTTACCATAGATGTAGCTGAACTTGCTCGGTTCTCCAGCTGCATTTGGCTTCATTCTGGGCGCGAGTTCGTCGTCAACCACACACACGACCATCAGAACTGCTATGCACAGAATTATACCTGAACGAGGGGATAGAAGCACAAAAGAAAATAATATCGTTGAGTTGTAGAACCAATTTTTTTATTTTGGGAATGTTCCGCTCAGTGTTCTTTGCAAAATTTGTTTGTTTGGTCTATCCGATAGAGAACAGCGGCGATGTTTGCCTTCGAGGGGAGATATCTCCTCCGATCTCCGATACGGGCGATCTCTTTTCCGCAAAAGGATAGTCGTCTACCATGCGGGGGTATAGCTCAGTGGCAGAGCATTCGACTGCAGATCGAGAGGTCCCCGGTTCAACTCCGGGTGCCCCCTACTTCTTTTTGCTTTTCCGCCTAATGTTTTCACAATGTTGTGCGTAACCTTCCAACATCTAATTATCTTAAAACACTCACTTCCGCAGATATAGGTGATAGACGAGAACAGTGTGTAAAAAGACGACCGGATATGTCCAACAACTCCAAGAAAAAATGCAAAACAACATACAAGTGCCCCACTGACATGAAGAAGAGCAGGTAGGCCAAGTCGTACTGCAAATAGAATAAAGTTTAGAGAGAGAGACGAGGGGCGGGAGAAGAGGACCCAAATTGGATCAGTCACTCACTAATTACCGCGAGAGAAGCAAGAGAAATGTCACTGAGGTCGACTTGAGAAAACAACGGATTGAGGTAGCATTTGTACTCACTTTCTGATGCTGAAAGGAGAAAAATGTCAAGAAAACATGAGATTTGACTCACGTGGTATCTCTGTTTCATCGTACATAATTCCAGAGTTATTGTTGATATGAACACGACAGATTTGAAAGTAACCCGTGTTGTAATGAAACGTTGATTCCTGAATGACAGCTGATAACTCTTGGGAACCAAAATGAGTCAACTCACTAACTGCTCCCCATTTTCATTCGTTTTGTTGATACCTCTTGGCTCCGTAAGAAACACCCAATTGTTCATAAATATAGGAAAACTTTGCATAACTAAAACAAATCCGCCTACAGCCATGGCTCCGGAGAACAGTATATTGTCCGTACATCGTGCTTCGATTATGAACTGAAAACAGTGTTTTTGTTAGAGTAACAAGCGGTTGGTACTGTCCGGAAGAATAGATTGTTTATCAAAGATATCCATGGAGCACTCACTTTAGAAACGCGTTCTCCCAGGCTCATCTCATTGGGCCGCAACGTCGTGAGAATGGGCGGCGGCGGCAGCTCGGAGGTAGTCGTCTTGATAGAAGAAGCCAGTTGGGGTTGGTGGAAACTCGAATGCTCTTCAACAATTGTGCCAAGCGCCATTTTTGAGCCAATTTTCTGGCCGAAAGAGGGAGGAGCGGAAGAAACCCAATGAACCGCGCACAGGGGCACACACACACACACGAGTCTCGTTTTTCGACACCAGAAGAGGAGAAGAAGGAGGAGAAGAAGGAAGAGAAGTCGTCGGGCGAATGAAGTAGGAGTAGGAGTAAAAGGAGAAGAAGGAGTCGTTTTGCTTCGTTTCGCCGTTTTCCAAAAATGAAACTGTGAGTTTGGTAATGAGAAAACGTAGTGAGGAAGGAAAAGAAGGCGGAAGAAGGAACACTAGAAGGAGAGGGGGATCCCCAGTCGAGCACTTGAGAACGACTTCAGAGAGAGAGAAAGGGGGATGCGGAACAACGAGTTATTCCGGCCCGGTGGTCAGGTGTTAAGAATCAAACACCAGGGGAGAAAAAAACAAAGGGGGAAAGGTTTTTAAGGGGAAATGAGCTCTAGGATAATTCAGTTAAGTGCAAGGTACAATGAATGAAAAAAGAAAGAATCGCCAATATGAACAACAAAAAGTTGTGTATTTTTCGAATATTTAAAACAAGTTTGAATCAACAGGAGGTAGTTATTCCGTGCAGCACTTCACTTCCAAAGATACTGGGCCTGCACTTGTGATTGCACTTTATTCTCCAATTCCAAAGTATACACTCTAAACGTCCATCTTACACTAGAGTTGTACCAGATGAAATAGATGGGATTCTGGCGGCAGAAGATTGAACTACCTAGGGAAGAGAAAGATGGGGGCCCCCTTTCCGATGGGTAATGCAATGCACGAAGATGAAAAACGGGACAAGCCGACGGACGACGGTGCATCATCAAACTAGAGGAGGCGAGGGCGAGATCGTGAAAGTCGGCGAGAGAGTCGAGGCACCGGCCACTCGCCTTCAATAATGTCCAATTCTGGGGCAACGGCTCTCATCTAGCTTTACTTATTTGGCCAACATGGGTCCCCTGACCAGACAGACAAAAAAATCAGTATTCGACGGAAAACTAATGGGATAATTGACACGACGGCTCAATTCGAGCCGCTCTGCAGCAAAAATGGCACTTTTGATAGAATTTGCATATTTTACGGTAGAGGGACACTGGCAGCACTTTTGAGAACTTTTTAGCTTCGTTGATGGAAACTCAATGCACTTTAACAACAGAAAGGGGAAGGAGTTCTTTTCCTGGAATTGGACGAATGGGATAATTGGAAAAGTAATTTGTCTGGCTTATCCGTAAGGAGAGAAGACCACGAAGACCACCGGACTACGAAACACAGTTGGAAAAGAATCCAGCATTGGCCAGAATTCGGAAGAGTGTCAAATAGATTCAAATAGAGTAATTGATACAAGATACAAGTGATCAGTGTTGTCTATCATTCTCCCACAGCCTTTCCCAGTTTGTTATTGCGTCGCAGGTGAGAATCACAGGCCCACCTGCCCACCAGCCGATTGTATATCATAGGAGGTCACTCGCAGCACTACTCTTATCAGCCCAATCACTCTGCTAACAAGATAGGCGTGCGCGAAGGAGTGTGTGTAACCAAATCATCAACTGGCATAAACCTGCTTTCTAATTTCCTCTTCTAGTCCGCACAGCATTATTCAATTCCACCACTATTTTCTCACATTCGCATAAACTCTCCCGACTTTTTTCATTTGTTCTGTACATATTCCCCAAATTCCTCATTCTTTCAGAGTAATGTTTTCGACTATGAAAACTCCGTCCATTTGTTTCGGTCCGTTTGTTCCATTTTATTAGCCAGAGTTTTTTGAATAACTGAACATGTATCTGGTCAATTATTCAACTAAAAACGCTCTGCCGACTTTCATTTCCTATTCTCCAGTAGTGCAAAAAAAGGAAAGAGGACACAACGTCTGTGTGAAGGTTTACTTTTTTATATTAAGTTAGACATTTTTCCATTCGAAATACGTGTGCGAGAGAAAGAGAAATCTAAGTGTGTTCTCCGCTCTCTCTTTCTGTTTGTCATCCGTCTCGCCAGCTGGCCGGCTGGCCGGACAGCCGTGAACGCCGAGATAGTAAGCGACCGGCGGACACTCCCTTTCGTCCTCCCATGTGGTCTAGTGGTTAGGATTCGTGGTTTTCACCCACGCGGCCCGGGTTCGATTCCCGGCATGGGAACTTTCTTTTTTCCTTTTTTTGCAAATTGAAGGTTGGAAGAATTTCATGAAGCGTGTTCATTTCAATACATTTTTTCAACGGTTACCGTCATTTTTAAATAAAATTCGAACTGAAACCAATCCGTATTTTCGTTATTCCGATTATAAGTCACTGTTGACTCTCACAATAAATTTTATTGGATTTTGTTTTAAAAATGACAAACTTGTATGCAATATGACATTCATTTGCGTTAATGTACCAAATACTTTTTAGAAGCAAGAATAATCGCACTTCTCTACTCATTAAAGTACATTTTCTTGCAATAATTTAAATTTTTTTTCGAAAATTGTCATGATTCGGAAAAAAAACAACGTGACGGACTTTCCAAAAACACGAACGCATTAACTCTGGAGGCAGCTGTCCGTTTTCTTGTATCTCCCCGGTTCATCTCTCTCCCTGCCTCTTTACCGGTCTTATAAATGGCCTAGATCGTATCGTTCTCGTCCTCCCATGTGGTCTAGTGGTTAGGATTCGTGGTTTTCACCCACGCGGCCCGGGTTCGATTCCCGGCATGGGAAGTTTCTTTTTCTATTTGAAGTTGACATTTCCTAATTGCATTCGACCTTGTCTAGAAAGCGCTAATTAGTGTTTTGACTTGGTAGAACTAATCAGGCGTTTTCAATAACTTTTTGAAACTTTTTCGAAACATCTCCAATCTGTCTTCTCTTTTTCTTCTGGTTCCTCCAAAATGATTAATCTTGGGCAGCGGCACCCATTTCTCTTCGTTCGTTTCCTGTCACCCGGTCGACCCGCCAACTTTGAGTTCACACAATTCAAACTCGGTGACATTCGCGTCGGATGACCGCCACAAGACCAAATTGCTTTTGTGTTTCACTTAACGGCAATTCTTGGTTTTTTGGGTCACCAACAGACCGACAGCGGATTGATTTACAACTTGTTTGCTCATCCTTTCCACGCTCTCTTCATATTCAAATTCTAGCCCTTCACCCCTTCCATTCCCAATGTTTACCCTTTTTGACCGATTCCACACAAGACTAGAAACGAATTTTCATCAATTTCCGGCAGTAGATTAGTTCAAAATTAGGTTCCATACGGTTGGTTAGCTAAAGAAGTTGGCGGCAGGAACACTACTCTAAATGCATTAGGACAAGCCTCCTCCCAGGGAGAATGTTCGGTTAATTGCCGGCTTTATGCTCTCACCCCTTTTATGGTCTTGCATGGAATATTTAGGCATGGCACCGCTCCCTCGTCGTTTTATAGAGGTGGCCGGAAAACTGAGAGAGACATCTGTTCGGTTTTGTTCGTGTTTTCCACGAAAATTGGCAGAATTATATGGCTACTTTCCATGTTTTTCCGAGTGTCCAACATGTTTTCAGTCCGTGTTAAGATTTTGCAAGAATAAATTTTAAAAAACAAGACCCAAAACTAGAACTCAAATTCGTTCTTTTTTCTCTTCGCCAAGTTCCAAAATGCATAATTTCCCATTAAGCAGCTTGGAACAAACACGAAAACGCTCGAGTATGCATAGCATGACTACTATCAAGTGCGAAATCCGTGAAGCGAACTTTGGAAGCTGCTTTGCGAAATAAGTACCCGAATATCTGATACGTTATAATTCCACCATGCATTTTAGAATACGTACACATCGCGGAATATACGGATGATCGGAACATCTTTTCTTCTCTCTCTCTCTTTCGAGCAGAAAAAGAAAAGAAAAACGGATGAAAAGGGGGAAAGAAGAGGAGTGAAGTCCCCTAAACCTAATATGTAAAGTACATCTCGATATACATGTATATTCACACTTTTTACCTCTTTTGCTCTCTCCTTTTTCCTCGTTTTCTTGCGGGTGGTCTTGCGGGCAGTGTTGCGGTCGGTGGGTAAATTACGTAGCTGTTTCTGTTTTTCCTTCAATTTCTTCACACTTGACAAAACCGCTTTCCGATGATTTTCTTCTCCTTCTCAATTACTGCCACCCCACGCGTTTCTTATTCTCTCTGGTACCTCATAAGAAAGCATTTTCCCCACTCTTTCGCACCTTTTGTTTTCCTTAGTCCAGTTTCCGGACACATTTTAGACATCTTCTCCTTCGCCTTGCGTGCCATTCCACTAAACTTGCATTCCATTTCATTCCGCGAGAGCCATCTCGGCTTGCGTTTCCTGTCGGTAATGATGTTGTTCGTTTTGGATTTTAGTGACCAGCGATGCGGTTTCCACGCAATCTCAGCTTCCTGCCCTGCCTCCGGGGCCACTAATTTCTCATTTCGATAAATAGTGTACGTCTCGACACATTTTCAGGTTGAAGATGTCTTGAGCACAGATTTCTTTCAGTTTCCGAGTAATTGACACTTGAATAATACTCGTTTTAATGCATCTGAACGCTCGACTATACAGATAACTATAGCCTAAGGACTTTTCTATCCGTCAAAAGTGAGGCTCCAAGTTGAGTTCAAAATGATATATGGACGACTTCAAAGTGAAAAGATATTCTCAAATTGAGTTATGTTCCGAGTGAATGGAAAGAGCGCCCTTTCCCTGCCCGAAGCAAGGACAATCTCACGAAACTGGCGGGACGAACATGTCTAAATAAATTACCTCGAAAAGTTACCGCTCCTTTCCAATTTCCTCCTCCTCCCCCGTCCGTCTTTCTCTTTCACTCTTCCGACTAAACATCTAACTTCCAATATTTTTCACCCCTAGGACGTCCTCTAATTACGCTTTCCAAGACACTTGGTTCCAGGTTCTCACGCTTTTTTGTTCTCAGTGACGGCTGTGGGGGAAAGGGATAAAAAACGGCCGTCGCTGACCGAGCGGCCCGCGTCCAAGAACCTTTTTGACCAATCTGCTGGTATTAGTTTTTCCCGCGGACCCCTCGGGCCATTCTTTTTCGATTAGTGAGACGGAAGCTTCTTCTTCTTCGGAGGAGCTTTTTTCAACTTGGGAACTTCCCGTTACTGATGCGCTATGGGAATCCGCACCTCATTCTTGGAGCAAGTATTCCATTTTCCAATCTGCCAATCTTTCACCTTCCGTTCATCTTTGAAAACGCTGTCATCCTGAAAAGGAAACATAAAACGGACAACGGTGAAACATTTGCATATCTGGCCGCTCATTACTCATATGACAAAGCTTGCGCTTCCGCCACTAAACTTTTTCCCATTTCCTTTGTCGACTCCTGCTGTGATCTGTATGGGTGTACCGAAATGTTTCAAATACAACGTGCCGACATTCCGTTCATACGGTGCTGAGGCTTTGTTTTCTCTTTTCTCCCTCTTCCATCCATCAAGACGTGAATCAGAAAAGACGCCGGGTCTATTGAGGTATTGTCTTATCTTTGTACCTTTTCATCCCCTTTCATCGTTCAGAACATAAAAAGCACTTTATTGTTTCCTTATGCTAGCTTTTCTCATCTATTGGGTTTGAACCGTTTTCACTTCTTTTCAAAAAATTCGAGTGACAGCTGAGAACATTGAATTTGGAGGTGCAGTTTCGAAAGCTAACTCAATATATCTCTTGTGCACTGTGTTCTCTTTCTCCTCGCAAAGGAGCACTTATGTTCATTAGCATGAACAAATACGTGAGCCGCCGCCACCATTCGGGGACTCACTCACCCCCACCCACCACCATTTTTGATCATTTGCTTACAACGGATGAATGCGCATGTTCCGGCGGATAATCCTCAACCCTCTTCGATCCTTCCGCCCCTTCTGCTCGTTTCGTCTCTCCCCTCCTCTTTTTTGTTGCCGTGGATAATCAACAGGCGGTAAAAGAGCGGGAGAGAGGGGTTTTGCTTTCTCTCCGAACACAGCCGGCCGCCACTTGACCCACGACAACAATTAACCGTCTCCGCCTTCATCTACCCAGCGGGTCTATGATGATGCCAACGTCCACTTGAAACGTCTATGCTCCCGTGGTCATCGCCCTTTTAAGTTCTAATCCAATTTGTTTGATAGGAGTGCAGGGAGAACCTTCTTGAGTGCGCTCCACCGATTTTCCGGAGAAGATGGACTCAGAATTGCAATCGGTTTGAACCCATCCAAATCTGTTGCTCGTCCTCGTTTTCCCCTCACTTTTCGGCTACCCTAGGCTTCTCGATTACCTGTTCTCACTTCTGCTGTGGCTTTTCGTATTATTCTCATATTGTTCTATCTTTCCACATAGTCAGTCATCCAGATGCAATCCAATTTTTTGCGGGACAAACCCGGCCATTATGTATCCGTGTTCGTTCACAATCGGTGTGTGGTATTGGGGCCTTTCGGTTTCGGTTTAATGACATGTTTGCATTGCCCCCTTTCCCGGTCCCCTTCTCGACGTTTAGTATCAATGTTCGCCCCCGCCCATCCATCGGAAGGCAAGTACTTTGTTGTCGACGGAAGCAGTAACCGTAATCTTGTACAAGAACTTGGTTTTGGCAGTCGGTTAAAGGCAAACATTATTGCATTGTCAACGGAACGCCCGAACCGTTTTCGGACGTCGGACGTCGTTTCGGAAGGGCCTGAACGTGATGAAGAGGTAGTGCGCAATGAGTGCGCACGCCTTTTATTTGCAATCTGTACATTACGCTCCATTTGCAAAATTTTATGTCGTTTTGTTCGATTTTGTAAGAATCCGATCGCTGAAGAGGTTACTTCTTGAGAAGGCAGGAATTTTACTCTGATTTCTAACATGTTACCAGATTCTTATTTGGGTTTTCATAACGATCTGGGCGAGAAAAAACGTCTTGTTGAACATGATTTTCGAACAGTGCTCGAATAAAGTGAAATTTCAAAGAAATCATCGGGTATAACATTTTCCTCGAAAATCACAACTTATTCCCCACTTGCAAAACTTTTTCTTCTCACGCCACAAATAGTCGCTTAGAAGGTTCGATGACAAATGTGGGGTTATTAGTTACCCGTTAGCTCGAAACCTCCTCAGAGACCTCGAGCGACCTCCCCGAAAATCTCTCATAAATCTTTTTGAGATCGTCATTCTGTCGCTTTCTCCCAACATTACTTATTTAGAGCTTTCCTTTTATTTTTTCCTCAAGTGCCAGGCATAGTGTCAAAAATGGGAGAGATAGGCGATAATTTTCGTCACAGAAGATGAAAGAATTTATGAGATAAACATTCATCCCATTTATCACTTTTTATCAGTCGACGCCTTGAATATCCCGCGGCAGCCGACTGTTCTGTTCCTCCGCCGTGTTATCTTTTAATCAGTATATTTCCGTTTGTTCAATTGTTTGTTTCTCCCTCCTACTGTTACAATTTCGTTCAGTTCGTACGGGAAAATACATTAGTGGTTTGTTTCTTCGATGGTTTTTAGTCGAAGAACACAGATTTGGTTCGAACTCGATTTGTTTGACATTCAGGGTGGGTTCGGTTCTCGATGACTCACAAGGAAAGCGAAACAAGTGACAAACTCCCATTCTGTAGTTCTTCTCTGGTCAACTGACCGACTTGCCTCTAAAAATATGATCAGCCACCCCAATCTCCTCTTACCACACTTCCCAGATTTCCTAAAAAAGATAGCTGACCCGCACTTGATGTATATCGCATTTCTGTGCACCGCCACCAACGCCCGACCACCCGATTACGTCATCGTGGTGCGTGAGGAGTCCTTCACCCTTTCCTTCCATTCTCTGAACACTTTTACGATCCATGCCGCCCTTTTCCTCGGGTTCCCCCTTTGTTTTGTGTCTCCAAGCCGATATCGTGACACTGAGACGTTAGGGTCGCCACTTTCCCCCCTACGACCCTGCTCCCCAACTTCTTCCCAACTTTTTTTTTGTTTACCATTGCTTCACAAATCGTATTTTTCTCAATTAGGTGTGACAAAATGTGAACGTCTCCTTTGTTTTATGTACATAGTAGCACTAGTTTTGCAGAAGTTGTGTTTGCCCTAAGCCGAGGGCTTTATCGAACATCGCAATAAGTTTTTTCCCAGAAGAACCTTTCTCAATAGTCCTGGGATTGCTCTAGAATGGGTTATATCATATGTAATTCATAACCGACTGTTTCGTAATCAAAAAAGTAGTATAAACAACACGACCGTACCCAGATATAAACAATTTACAATAGTCGGTTCCCAGAGAACACATCTACCTAATCCGCTTGTTGTATAACAGCCCCTCTGCTAGCGGTGGGAGGGGTCAGACATACCGCATTCCTAACCGGATTCCAACAAATTGTACAACAAATCGAGCATAACCAGACTGCAAATCGACACCGTCGAATACGTAAACACACAGCAACAACTCATTCATCTAAATGTGTGCTGCTCTTTTCTATTTTCCCCGTTGGTCATTATATTTGCATAACCAGTGCCGTTCTCCTGAAGAAACCGAGGCGTTCTACCAGAGCAATGAGGAGGAGGCTGCTCCATGAAATTTGCACAACATTAGATCCGATCTACCCCCGCGACCACTCATTTGCATGTCGGCACGGCATTGTTGTGAATGAAAGTGGAAATGAGAAGGAGGAGAACAGAAGGAGGAGGTCTCGGTTTACATTTACCAGAGTCAACTATTTCATCACTTCATTGTCCTTTCAACGGAAATTTCAGAAGCGTAATAGTGAGAGGACTATGAATTCTGAAGCAGGTGATAGTTATATCATGAAACGTATTGTTTTCAAGTGTGGAAAAACAACGTGTTGATTACCCCAATGTCTCTAATCCGTAACTCCTGTCAACAATCATTCTTCATGCTGATTTCTCGTTGCCAAAATGACCTCGCGCGATTAGTTGTGTCTCCAGCCACAGATCTCCCTCCCTCGCCTCGCCCCTATAGTTTTCCACCACGCCTTGCCATTTTCGCGCCATATTTGATTTAGCATGCGATCATTCCTTCAATGTTTGTTCCACTAACAGTTTTTTGCACTTCTCGTGTCTCCCCTTAGCAATGCCATAAATGTTAGAGAATCGAAGGAAAGCGAGGGACCAACTAATACTCATCTCCTTGTTTTTTAACGTCTTCAACCGAAATTGGACACCCGTCCCGCTGTGCCACCCATTCGTCGGTTACGTTGACAGTTAAAAGTAACCCTGCCGTTTCCATTCGAAATGAGACGGCCACCCGTGTTTTCTGATGGAATGACACATCTTCAGGGGGAGGAAAAAAGAGGAAAAGTTGTTTTCTCGGGTCTCCTTATCCTTTGCATCTTTTTTCTCTTCGCCTCCCGGTCTATTTGATTATCTTCTCATTTTTTCCCTCTCCTGACACGAACTTTCTCTTTTCTCGCCTTTTTTTCACAAGAGTATGCTTTGAACGGACTGTTTTGATATACCTCATAAGTTGGTTCAAAAGAAAAAAAACATAGCCGCTTTCGTTCAATTTTCATTTTTTTTTTCTTCTTCGTCATCCGACCTTCAAATCTCTCTCGCTCTTAATAAGCGTACAAATACGCTTTTCGTCCAAAAAAGAGGTGCCGTTCTGATAAGATAGCATAAAGGATTAGTGGCGATGTGTGCACACATTGCGATGCGGCAAGTCCAGCCCCTTTTCCCCTTTATGGTCCTCTTCACAGACTGACTCATTGTTTGACGACCCCTCCTCCCCAGATCATCTAATCCCTCCGCCTCCTCCTTCTGCTTCTTCCCTTTGTCCGGTTCCTCCCAATACCACCTTGATCCACTCACTTTTTATCACCTTTCTTCCACCTAAAAGTCCATAATGATTAGCGTTAAATTTAATGAGCGACAGGTGTGTTGGAAAGAAAAGAGAAATTCGAAATGAGGATGAGAATGGAAGCGAAACGAGAAGTGGATCGTGATCCTCTCCTCGCATTCCTCGCCCTCTCCGCTAATCTGACTATTCTCATTATGTCTCCCCTCTTGCCCTCTAATCTTTTTAAGAAAAGATGCCCCCCCGACAAGCCAGCAAACAAAATGAGGATTCCTCTCCAAAAAATATATTTGTGACGTGTGAAGTTTCCCACTTTCTTGACTTCATAGTTCTCTATTGAGAATGACAGAAAACTGGAAACAGAAACTTTACTACACGTTTTCTACTCTTTGTTGATTTTGTATTTGAGAATGGAGACATTCCCCGAAGGTTTTTGAGGTCCGATCGTCACGAAGCGATTAACGACTCGGACACATAACTGTCAGCAGCTAGGAGACCTTGAGGAAATGAGAGGTGCCCCACCTAAACCATCCGGGTATAGAACATTAATAATAATGATACTGTCTGCCCCGAGAACTGTCAATACAATTACGCAATCGCCGTCCGGAAAATCATACCTTCCTTCTTCGACATCTGCTCCGTTTTTTGGCACCGTTAATGTGTCTCATTAACCGTTTCTTTCTCAACGATTCACACATTTATGATGTCTAACGTTATGATTTATTGAAGGTGTCATGAAAATACGATGAATCCTGAAGAAACAATGAGGATAGTCATTCTGCATGCACTCTTAGCTTCAATTTCAGTCACAGCTTTAGAACTTCGATCACGTGAGTTTCTCCCCACTCTTTTCTACTCCAACTTTAGTTTTCCAGAGTTATTCGATCTACCCTCTTTGAACGTTCACACTAATCACTTATACCTGTACAAAAGTAACTCTACGAATTTGACATGCGAACTGAGTCCCGGGTACTCGGAAGCGCGAATCACCTCGGTGATATGGATGAAAGACCGTCAAATCGTTTCCACGCACGACGAAGATTACACTTGGAAGGGTTTCATGTGAGTGCTTCCACTGTTACTTCACATTAATTTCCCTGTTTTTCCAGACTAACAGTTCACGGAACAAAGCCGCAGAACGAGGGAGAATACCAGTGCATTGCTGAAATCTCTCGAATCCGATTGTCTAACCGACAACTGGTAACAACGACTCTCATCTCGTCGCCGTTGCATGTTCGACGCGCTCGATTCACCAAGTTTGACACCGCCGCTGTGAATCATGTGAGTGACCGGGAAGAGTGACATTTGGGAAGCAAGGGGGACAACAGAAGCTTTTTTGAGTGAAAAGAGCTGCAAAGAAGATTGGAATGAGAAACAAATATGCATTGTTTCACTCGTGGCGTGACATTTGATGATTTGGACATGGCGCTGCTGCCATTCATTCATTTTTTCTGGGGATCGACGCAAATCAGAAATGACATCTATTGAAACAAAAGCGCATTCTAATATTGGATGCACGAATAGCATGAACTGGGGGTTGATGGTGGTGCCGTTGGAAAATTCAACGTTTCTCTCTCAGCACTTGATAATCTGGATTGAAATGCGCGAGCCACTTGACATATTCATGTAAGAAATGTGATATCATGTTGTGTTGGTCACTTGTTGATTGAGACATACAGTCGAACTCAAGAGATGCTAATCTCGATGACCATCTGTTCCTCAGTCTCCTCCGTTTCCCTCTTCTTCTCTCGACTCACTCACCAGCTCAATTTCAAGTTTATATGCTCGAGCATATCAAATTAACGCACTGGATTAGGGGTTTGACAATGAGGGATGAGTAATGTGTACTTACATTGTAACTGCTAACCAAAACAATATGCGAAGGATCAGAAGGGATATTATGAGGGGGGTTTTATGTCGAACATAATGACCATTATGTCTTGTGCGGTGGCTCCCGCTTGGAACATATGGTTGCAGTAATTGGTGACGAGAACGAATTCCGGGGAATCTGTTGAATGTCGTAGGAAGAGGATCACGTTTGAAAATGGTTTTTCAGCAAGCGGCACTTACTGTCCGTGAAAATGAAGTGGCCCGTTTGCCGTGCGCCGGAATCCCAGATGTCATCCCAACTCCTGCGTCCATCTGCTTCCAGAGAATCGAGTCCGACGAGTGCCTTGGAGGGAGAAGTGAGGAACATTCGCAGACCTTCGGAAATGATGATTTTTCAGATGACACCAAGTACTTCATCACTGACACAGGAATGCAAATATCACTTGTCAACGTCTCAGATGCAGGTTTCTATCACTGCATCGTCAGAAATGAGTACACCGGTCAGATGAGGAGGAGTCCGAAGCCAATTTTGCTGATTGTGCGTGATACTGTTTGTCTTCGAAGTGCTCATTATTTTTTCAGGTGGTGGAATCAAATATAAATCAAACGGTACTTCCACCAGAGATCAAGCCGACATTGGTGTTCCCATCAAAGGGAACAACTCTGCAGAAACCGATTGATTTGTCGGTGGCTGAAGGCGAAGATGTGCTTTTGGAATGCGTTATCAATATGGCGAAGATTGTATGGATAAAACATAATGACACTACTCCAAACGTGACCATGGACGATAACAACTCCCGGTTCCAACAAATCTGGGGTAACTTGAGAATCCGAAGTGTTTCGCAAGGAGATGCTGGCATTTACTCATGTGTGGGTCTTCCGATTGTTGGAGGAGACGCTCTAATCGACAACAACAGCACGCAGCCAAGAGTTGATTACAATCTGATAGTTTTCGCGCCGTCCGGAGTCCGTCTGTCAATCACTCCGCAATACGACAAGAGATATATGGTGTGTTGAAATGTTTTTCTCTCTTATCTTCACTAATCTGTTCAGTTGGAATGTTTGGCAACAAACATGCGCTACGAAATTCCAACGGCCTTCATTAACGGCACGTCGCTCGAGAGAAATTTAGATTTGATGGGGATACCGAGTAACACAAACTTCTACACGAACCCTGTCAGAGTACAAATGGAAGTGAAATCTTCGTTCTCCGGGAGTATACAGGTACAGGAAACATACTTTACCAGAAATACAATAAACACAATTCAGTGTGTTTCTCGGCCAGCAATGGTGGAAGCAGAAATATTTGGGTTTGGCTTGGAAAGAGGAAAGTCGATGAACATGTTCGTCATGAACACCCATGACTCGGACGATCTCATCATCACGGGACCGCAGAATGTGACAGTTCAACTTGGACAGACTGCAGATTTCCCTTGTATTGTCCAGAGAGTGAAGTCGAGGTCATGGATGAAAAGTGAGTCTTGAACTGTTTGACATTCGTTCCAACAACAACATCACATTCAGATGGTCGTCCGTTAGAATTGTTCGTCGTCAAAAGAAGGAAGATAATTGGCTCTAATTCGTTGAGAATCGAGAAAGTTGAACAAAGCGATGAGGGAATGTACACTTGCGTAGCTGCACTTGAAAGCGGAGAATCAAGCCAATCATCTGCATATCTGACTGTTATCGACTACTCAACGACAACGACAGAGGCTCCTATAGAATCCACCACAACAACTGAGCCGTTTCTGAGCAAAAAGAAAGATTTCAAGATCGATGTTGAAGATGTTAGAGGTTTTGTAACAGGCACAGAAGTCCGCATACAGTGGTCTGTCCTGGGAAACATTGAAGCACTAACCAAAATTGGAAAGTTCTTGTAAGTCTTAACAAGATCCGTTGAGAAAACGTCATGCATTCATCCAGAATCGAAGTGCAGAGATTTGGAACGCCAGAAGACAGTTGGATTGAGGCAGAAGCCGTCTTTTCGCATGTTCGAGCAACAACGATAAAGTCACTGATCCCTGATAATAAGTACAAGTTCCGGATCAGAATGATCAGGGATGACGGGACACATGTGACGAGTTTGCCGACGGATTGGATGAATGTCGAAGCGACCACAGGCGATGTTCTACCGCAAGCCCCAAAGGTATGACCCGCAAGAGAGTCACGTGGAATTGATCTATTCCAGATCTCGTACGTACATCAGTACTCTGTCGACTCCGCGAGAGTCGTCTTCACCCACAATGCTCTCATCGACAGCGCCGCCGCCAAAACATTCGTGATCGTTTACAACGAGGTGTCCGACGATAAGAATAAATCACAAGTGGTCAGTCGTTCTTGTCGTGCCGCTCGTTTGCCCCTCTCACCGCTCATCTCCTCATTTTCTCATCACAAGCTCGTATTTCCCAGCTGCCCCTCTCCCCTTCCTCCTCTTTTTCGTCCCCATCCTCATTCCGAAATCACTTCCAGACACAAGTTGAAGGCACTCAAAACGAGGCGATCATCAGTGGGCTCTTGCTCGACTCGCAGTACACCATTCGGGCGATCGCGGAGAACGCAGCTGGAAAAAGTTCGAGCAGTGGAGAATATCTGTTCAACACGACCCGTGAGTGTGACCCTTTTTCTTCTTCCCAGCCGTTCGATTTGTCGTGCGCGTTTCTTTCCCACCCCACTGAGGAGTTCTGATTGTAACCAGATGTGTGTAGAAATATAAACGGATGAGAACGGGCGACAAAGCGGAAGAGCCACGAAAAGAACGAGGCTGTAGATCAAATTAGAGCGCGCGTTCGGTCTTCTGTTTGAGTTTCGGATTCTCAGTCATCTTAACATTCCTACCATCAGTTTTTCTGTAAATAGTGCCAAAAAGTCACAAGCTACTTCCTACTCTGTAGCTTCACCAAAATCTACACAAACTGCTATTGTTTCCGTTATTCTGACCTCCGTAATGGACCGAATCTAGAAATAAACACAATTAGCAGTAGTCGTAGTAGTAATCGGCAGGAATGTAAACAATTGCTCCAGACCTCCTCCCTCGCACAAAAAATGCGCTATTGTCATCTATTTGCAAACGGTATGATACTTGAGGGGAAAGTTCTCGATGTACATATCATGTTACTTTTCTAGCAAACATTGATATGAATGTTTTCTTTTCGTTCAAAAAGACCCATGTTCAGAATGCAACAGTGGCACATTTCCGGTTTAAATGTCAGAGTTTGTCTCGAATTCTCCAGCCCCAAAGTATCTAATTCTCACACTTGGGGGGCACTTTGAGCCGGCCGGATTGGATTTCCAGTTGTTTTTCGACCTTCTAAATCGGCCTGTTGCTTCCAAAAGTATCAGATATCCTTTATTCCTATCTTCCAAAATTCCTTCCGTTTCACAACAATTAGTCATTTCAGTACCAGCGTCTCGTGACAAATTATACTGTTTTTTGTTTCAAACATAGAAGAAACAGATTAATGCGATGAGTCAGTCAGAAATACAAGACATCGCTTCTTGCACCTCCCCTCCTCCCCTCCCTCCTGTTGTCCTCTTGGCCGGCAACAGGACAGGAGACCCGGTGTAATATGTATTACTCATCACTTTTCGAATCATACGTCAGGCTCTTCCTCTCCCAATCATTTCTACCTCTACAGGAATCCACATCGTATCGTTCCGTTTATGTTCTACGAGCAAAAATACGTTTTTCCCAGCGCCCTCCTTCTCCTCGTTTTCCCCTTCCATTCAGTAGGAAAAAAGTTTATGCAAATGATGTGTGCACCGGGTCGTGACCGACCGGATGTTGCACACTTTTCGGCGGCAGAGGGCACCTACCAAATGCGTTTCGTATAAAATAAACTATCTATTAGGCACTCTTCTGTTATGATCGCTCATTTAGAGAGAAAACTCGGCTGCGTTGCCTTCCCAGTTTCATATTTCCGGTGAAGTCACTTGATTTTACATTCCACGATTTCTGAGCCTCATGCATGATTTCTCAGTTTTGCATTGCAAAGTGAGAGGTAGCAGATAAGTCAAGTTGAACGTTGTGAAGCTGAAACATTATGTTGAATGCATCCTTCTCCCATCAGATAATCATTGTCTGCAAATAATCAGAGGACTTCCGGTCTGTTTCATTCTCATTTTACATAATACAATCGCCGAATGAATGAGACACACGCCGAGCTGAGAACCCATTACTAATGTTACACTTGAGCATTACGCTTGCCGCCTCTTTCTTATCATCCACTGATTTGATCTATCCTTCTCCTACCCACAATCATGTAGTAGTTAGTATCAATCATCCGATCTCTCCTGTCGCTCTTTTCGAGAAATTGAGAAAACCTCCCGGATGTAGGTCGCTTCCAATGCCATAATTCTTTTTTCTCCCATCATGTCCTTGTTCCAAAGTGTGATCCTGTCCGGGAGGGCACGACGGGAAGGCGTTCCCCATTCACACTCGGACGCATTTATCACTGTGATTGATGGAAAATAGAGTGCGGGGCTAGGTCCTGGACGAGTGTAACACCTACTTTTATCGCATCCTAGATGTTCGCTATACCTTCGTGTACTCAATCTTCCGTTTATGTGCAATTAACACTGATTCCGAGATATATAAAATGAAGACTGTTATATCAATGTCCACTTCATTATCCCCCGCACCAATTTCTTGATAATTACAGATAGCGGTATGCTGGCAACAGCTCGAATCTTCTTAACGAACCTCGAACCTCATCTGACCTTCAAGAATGTGGCCCTCGGAGGAATCATCCTCTTCCTGTCGCTGATTGTACTGCTCGTCTGTTTCTTTGTCTTCTGCAATTTGAGAACTGGGAAAGTCCGTCAAAAGAGTCAAGGTACGTGCATAGTCTACTCTACTGTAGCTAGAGACAATGCTTTCCAGCCAATGGAAAGTTCTTAGACACTTCGTACCGCATCTTCAACGAACAAAAAGTGCACAAGACACGAATGTTTGACGACAGCGCCGAGATTCTCGACCCAGACGCTGATGAATGCTCCCCGTTGAAAGTGGTGAGTAATTGGTTTTCTATAGCACCTTCGTCAGGTGTCGACTGGGGTGAGACAAACAAAAAAACGATTAATTTATTGCAGCGACAGATCGACGAGAGAAACTCCACGGACTCGGATAAGTACGGATTCAATACGAACGAGGAGAATCTTCCGAACCTTTACGGAAATATGGATGATATAATGGACGACGACTTGGAGGCGACTGCAGAAGTACCCAACGACCCGACTTACGTATCCGCTTCCAAGTTGACCGGGGACTATGGAGTGCACTCGACAGCAAGATGCTATTCACCGGAGAGCCGCACTTCGCATGAAATGCTCGTTTCGTACTCGAGAAGTGCACCACACTCGACAGCCAACAGCTCATCTCCACAGGTAATTTTAACTGCATAGTGTCGAAAAGAAACAAATTGAGCCAAACCTTCGCAAAACATGTTTCTTTCGATATCGTATTTGCAATTTTGATTGAATGTTGTTTTTCCTTGCAGATGAACGGCTCGATGCAACGGGTGAAGGCCTACAACTATCCGGATTCGCTGCTTTATTCGCCAGCTGGAACGACTTCTTCGATCACTGAAACCAGCAGCAGTGGAAACGGTCAACACCGTGCGCACTGCGATTCACCTAATCATGCACCAGCGTAAGTTTCTGTTTTCATAAGTCGATTTCAATAACTATTTTCAGAAGCGACGAAAGCGACCAAGGAATCAGATGCGGCGGATCATCCCGCAACAGCCACATTTCTTCCTCAGATGGCTCCAAAGTGATGACGATGGGAACATTCAAAGGATCCACTCCGACCAGCTCATTCGTCAGCACTTTCGACAGAAGACGTTCTGAAAATGTAGCCTAGACCGTCAGTTCTCCGTCCGCTCCTTCTCCCATTCCCTCGGGTCCTCCAGGTCTATCCACGTGTCTCCTCTCTTCTCCCCAGTTTCTCTCGATTTACTATGTAGTAGAATAGCTTTAAAATCCGTTTGATCCAACTTCTTGAATTCCGAAGTTCTTCAAATTTGTTGCACTTTTCTTCGTCATTTTGTTGCTTGAATTATACGGGTTTCTGATTTTCTTCTTTGGAGTAGCCAAATGAGCCGATTGTATACATTTTTATTTATTATTCTCCAACTTTAACCGTCATTTTTTGTCCTGAACAGATCTCTCAGAGACCAGCCACTTATTCCATAACCATTGCCAATTTTCGAACAATTCTTCGCTTTTAGCTTATAAAGTGCCTTTTATCGTGATTAGAATTTGGTCTTATTGATTCTTCACAATCTTTGTTCGTAATGTGTCTGTTTTTCTAGTGTTTTCTCAAATCTATTTCAGGGATCCTCAAGCACTTCAATAGTCCGCGACAACTGACTCCGAGAACACCTGACATTGGTTTCTCCCGTGTGCAAGTGTGCTTTGCAGCAGCCCGCATCCTCTCCACAACATCCCCATTCCATTACTCTCAATGTCTTGTTTATTCTCTAGATTCTTTGCAAAATTGCAGATTTTGCAGAGTCCACAAGACACGAGGGAATGCCGGAAATGCTTTCAAGCCGATTCCGAGCTCTCGGTATGTTGAAAACTGTACGGAAATAATGGGAATTCCGCAAATTTCAAAGTCGAAAGCTTGTTGTGAAAGCTTTTAGCGCTGTTTTTCTACATTCAATGCACTGAATCAAAGTGCTTTTTCACCCTGCGTTACAACAGGAAGCTGTTACGCAAACCTTCCTCCTGGTGTTGTCAGTGAGAACTTTCAGTTTTGCAGGCGTTTCATACAAGTGAATAATCTGTTTTTTCCGATGGTAGGGTTCATTCGGAACGCGTTCTTTCCGAAGAGTTCACGATTGATGGGTTGATAGCGTTGTGCGTACATGGCCCACCAGTATACTGCGTCTCTTACTATTATCTAGACTCAACATTGTCTCCGACGGCGGTATACAAGAGTATCGCACACGCAATGTATGTTTAAGGTCATTCCGACCGACTCACCTTTGCAAAGACAGTCTTTGTTCCCCGCGTCTCATCATCTCGTCTCTTTTTGCTTTTTCGCAAAACATGCAACTTCTGTTCGTTTTTCTGAGAATCATCCGCCTGATTACCCCCCGTTTCGTGACGTTCTTTTTCGTGCCATATCAGAGTTAGACGTAGTTAGACGCTGGTTTGGTTTATCACTTCATCGTCTTCTAGTCTTATCAGTGTCCATTTGCAAACAATCAAGGTTACAGGTCATAGGAGGAAAAAATGGAAAGTCCAGTTGAACGGGTCTGCTGATTACTTTCATCGACCACATTCTAGAGTCACATTTCCTCGGGAAAATCCCTCCGATTCGTTCTCACCCAATCACACGACAGTCATTTGTGCGAGGGAGGCAAGTGGGAGTGTGGAGGAACGTGTCTCGGTTTCATCTTTCTCCAGTCGATCATCAGTTGATCACTATTTGTTCAAAGTCAATAAAAATTTGTGTGGAATGAGGGAAAAGAGTTTGGAAATGACCTACACCTAGACGTACCCCTCCTTTTGCGCCACTCGGCTTCTCCCCCTTTTCTCTGTTTTCCGGTGTGTTGTCGTAGGCGTTCGCAAATGCTTTTTGTTGTTTTAAGACGTTGAACTTTGCGTTGCACGTAACACATATTGTCTGCAGCAAAACAAACGTTTTTATGAAAAAGTGTCGTCTTTGAGGCGTCATATTGAAATTCCATCGCGTCGGATGGTATGTTAGTCATAAAATGTTGCGCTCTCTCCCGTTTCGCTCCTGCTGTAGTGTTCTCCAGTCTCGAGACACAAAAAATCGTTTTTTTGTCACATTTCACAACTTGCATCATTTTTCGGGAAACTTTGTCCGAATATGCGAAAGACAAACATACCTAATTTTTCACGAAGATAGCTCATTTTGCAGTTTATGAGTTGCCATCCGTCATAGATTAATCTAGAAAAGAAGTAGAAATTGATATGAGTTTCCAGAACCTGCGCAAGGATGTCTTTGCGGTGTAAAACTCGGCAACTTTCTCTTAGCGATAACGGCTGTGAATTAGGCGGATGATTTACACCGATTCAAGTGTATGTTACACAGTCCAAGCTGAATAGTTGATGACGTTCAAACCATTAGAAGCGCAGATGAAAAACAAACGGAAAACGTCGTTGCGCTGACTGATGAATGTGTTTTGTCTCTGACACACTACAAAGATGCGGCGTTTCCTCTTTTTTCTATTAAGAAATATATGGCTTCGAAACAGAGATGGCGGCCCAAACCCTCATTCTTTGAGTTTTTCTTCATTTTTTACACTGTTTCATCAGCCCAACCCTATCAGAGAAACGAGGACAAAAGGGGTTTCCTGAACTGAGTGTAGCCAACGCACCTTGTGACACTGCATCGTTTTTTCTCTTTTCCTTATCAGTACCAAACGAATAACTTTCTCCAATGGCTGATTCGTTCGTACGCCCCCAAAAGTCATCAACCCTCCCATCTACCTGCAGTTTGCACTACGATCCTTCCCTTATAACCATCCCCTCCCAAGGTCGTCCTCGGGGTGTCTCTTCATTCGCTCAGAGCGACTTCCCCCGTTTTCTCCCGCCGCAGTTCTCTTCTCAACTTTGCCGTCTGTCTGTTATCAGTTTTCCGAGGGGTTTCCTCTCGTCGCAATGTACACTGTTCAGACAGTCAGAGTGTATTCGGTTCAACAGTTTCTGCTTTCAGTTGCAACCTTCCTTCTTCTCGTCAACACTCCTCTAGTCATGCCGGGAGAGATCGAATTCCAAGTGCCATCCGACTTCTCTAACGAGCCGGTATCAATGATAAACTGAATTCAACTTATGAAATTGAATGTGTTGCAGGTCCAGTTCTTCGCTCTCCAGGACACTGGCGCCGTTCTTCTTCACAGTCGCAAAGAGTACGTCGCCATCGGAGAGAAGAACGCGAAAGTCCCAGTGGTGAGTCATTGTGTCACTTGCATTCTGAAAAGCTGTTTTGTTCCAGGTGGACTTTGTCGGATCTCCAGACGTTGGAGTGCTTGAGAACACTTTCTCGATGGAGTGGCAGAACATTGGAAACACCACGCAAGTGCACTTCACTGGTACGGAATCACGAGTTTGTGTTGGACAACACCCAATTTTCAGGAACCGGAGGGTCATTGTTGGGTTCCGAAGGCAACCCAGGAGTCTTGCTCATTGACGACAAGACCATCAAAGTAAACGTGAGTTTGGCACTTCTACCATCTGCGAAGCCATCGAAATAATTTCCAGCTGCTCCTCAAGAGAACCGATGGCTCATTCTACCTCGAGGCCAACGAGGACTTTCTCATGATTGTGGCAAGATCCAAGGCCAACGGATCCCCGGATGTTGATACCCTCCAAGCTTCTCAGTGAGAATGTCAACTTTTGAATACACTTTACGATTGATTTTTCAGGTTCCCAGCGAGCGGAACCAAGTTGCCAATCGGACACTGGCACTCGGTGCCGTTCCCGATTCCGGGAGCCGGAAAGCTCAACTTGACGGAGCTCGTCGCCAAATCCGACAAGAACGCGGTCATCAACGTGGTGGAGAGAACTGGAGCGCCACTTCGCATCCCAATCAGGCCTGTCGTGGAGTAAATCGCGCATATGAATAGCCATTTCTTCTAGTATATGTGTGATCATTCAGCCAATTTTATCATTCCTTTTGGGTGTAACTCTTCAAATTCTATTTGTCACCAGTTTCATAATTCACTTTATTTCCCAATTTTGGAACGTTTAGTTACGAATTCATCTGCCATTCTACTTTCAACTTGCTCCTTCCCCTCCCCAAAGCAGTTTTATTCTCCCTTTCACCCATAAAATGTCACGTTTCCACTTTCTTGGATTTGCCATTATTCCGAGTAATTCTTCCCGAAATGAAGTCGTGTAAACATGTACGAAATCACAAACTACAAAAAGTAGTCAAGTGGAAAGAAGGGAGACCACTTTTATAACCCTACCTTTTATGACCGCTGTTTCCTTTGTGATCTTTAACTCAGATTGAAACGCGAATAGAATGGACAAATTGGTCGAGATGATAGAGAAACTCAAACTCGAATTCGACAAGGAACAGCAGGTAGCTTCCGGAGGTTTTTGAAGTTGTGAAACCATAAATCAGTCCCTTATCAAGTTTTTTGAAGACGCAGTTCTTTGAACTACCGATTCGTTCGGAAAAAGATCTGATCTTTCAGTGGAATCGTTACGTAGAAGGCGACATTCTCTACAATGTCATCGACGAGAAAAGTGCAAACACAGTCAACAGCTATGTGTCCGACACAGAGAACAATTTGTCACTGGATGAGACTCACAAGTACTTTGACTTTGTTGTCAAGGTGAGAATGCAACCGCAACTCTCTAGCAATGTCTGATTTCCAGGCATTTTCCAATCTTTCCACTGATACAATTGGAAAAACCGACGACAAATGGCTGCAGAAAGCGACTGGAAATCATTCGATCCTCCGGAATGCCAAGGCAAAACTTTTGAAGAGATGGACGAGTCTAGTATTCCAGAAATGCGGACTGGAAAGCAATAAAAACGAGATGGTTTTTGTATTGGAAAATCTTACTTTGTCGTTTTGGAGAGCGTCTGCGGAAAGAAATGGTATTGGAAGCAAATTGAAAAATGCTCAAAACATTGAAGACATTCAGGAAAAATCATATTCTTTCCTGGAATCCACATAGAGATAGTCCCTTTTCTTCAGTCAATCCGCGTAGTCCAACACTTTGAGAAACACACAAAAGAGCTTCACGATGTACTCCGGAAGTATCCCTTGGGTTTGAGGCATCGAAGGTTAGACACCAAATTGGAGTTGTTTTCTCAGAATACTTATACCAATACCAAGAGCAAGATGAGGAACACGAAGTTGTTGATGAAGACGTTCCGCATATTTTTGTCGAAGCGAAATCACCGAAAAAGAAGTTGAAGAAGAAGAGTTCAAAGAAAGGATTAACGTGAGGCAAAAAGGGAAAGTAAAACATTCGGATCCACTTCCTTGTTTGCAGTAATACAATAGAAATGGCTCTGAAATCTGGGGAGAAACGAAAGAAAAAACAAGCGCATTTGTCACAGAGAACATTAGTTAGTTTGGCTTGACATGGCTCCGTACACAACGTATTCAGTTGAGTAGATCACCGTCTGTGAAACGGGGAGAACATATCAAGTTCAATCTTTATTCCGATGTGACTCCAATTTGGAAGAAATCGACGACGAGAGAGGAACGAGCGGCCGATGGAACCGAGCACAAGGTGGATTTTGGAACTGAAGCGTTTCTGGGGCCTGTTTATTACATCTCGTCATTTGAATGTGGGAGGAAGTCTCAAAAGTATGGATCATGGAACATTACACTAGGTAGGCTCGTTCGAGTACTTTGCAAATGTACAGTCTTCAGAAGCCGAACTGGAAGAAAGAAAGCTGAATGGAGAGAGTGTGCTTGTGTCCGTCAAAGTTCCAGTAGAAGAAGTGTTTCTGGGGTCTAGTGAGCCTGTCGTTGCATTCAGGGATGACAACGGGGAAGATTGGAAGAAGGGAGTGTTCACAACTCATACGCAGTTCGATCAGAGTGAGTTGAGACAAAACTCTTTTTGAAAACACAAATCTTTATGGACACGTTCATTGTAACAACCCGGCTCTCGAAAATGGGATACATCTCCCTATTTCAACACAACGATTTTCATTATCCTTACAAAAGCTGGAACATTACATTTGAAGAACATAAGATTTTAGTGAGATTGCACACGAATGTGGTCGAGCTCGCCTTTGTTCTTGAGGTAGATCTCAAAAACGAGTTCTTGTTTTAAAATGCATTTCCAGGGGTATTATTTTTACTTGGACACTCTCACTGGTGATGAATTCAGCAAGCTTCGCAACCTGCATCAGAAGAAAATGCCTCTTGCAGAACTTATTTTGAAGGTATCTTGCTCACGATTTCAAGAATTGTCTCGAATCTCATTCACATTCAGTTAGAAAAACACGGTGTTCATATTGTTCCAAACAACGACACTATCAACAAACATAGGGACACGAAGAAGGAGCTGCAATTAGAAATATTCACGTACCGCCTAATCTGTCTGAATCAAATAAACTGCGAATCGTGTCGAATGAATAGCACAGTATCCGTGGAAACTGTGGTTATGACGGTTGATGGCGCACCGGTATGTCACATTCTTCAAAAAGTTCCCATCAGAAAATTCAGAGAAATATCTCAACGAAGCCACATGGGAAATTTTCTGTGAATCTAGGAGAATCCGGGAAAAAACGCAAAATCCATACAAACGAGGTGACTCCGGCGACTTTATTTCAGTTCTTGATGGTCACACGACCACTTTGTGTTACTAAATGAAAGTACTTTCTTTGTCAAATGAATGTCATGTTCCTTGCCGGATATAAAGTAACAATTCATCCCTCAACGCGCCAAGAAACATTGCCTCCCTTATTTCTCGCCACTAAATCGCATTTGCTGGCTAATGGATCCAGCTTTGTTTCACTTGTTATCTGAAATCTGGCGGCGAGATAAACGGAAAGCGTAAGCGAACCAGTTGAATACCACCGAAAGTTGTTAGATAACAATCTTGTAAAACACTGCCGCCATTCATATAGTTTGTCTTATTTCCGCCGAAAAGCTCATTCGTCTCATTTCCCGTTTCAAATTGTCATGTTTCTCCGGGTCTCTCTTTTCTTACTTTCTTATGTGACGTGGAGTCATTGTGCTAGTGATGACCTTCAGAAAGATGGTACAGCCGTTGGCAGATACAAAGAGTTCGAGATTTACGTGATTTTAGGTGTTTGTCCTCCCGTTCTCGACATAATTATACTATTTGACACGTCCGGAGGAAATGATACAGTGTATCAGCAACAGAAAAACTGGACTATCGAAGTCGTTCGAGAGCTTCCGATTCATGAGGATGCAGTTAGAGTTGGCTTGATCCAGTGAGTTTTTCTTCCTGTTAGCGTTGGCTTGGGTTCAAAAACTTTAGACTCATCAGTTTTCAGGTACTCCGAGGGCGCAAAAACAGAATTCAACCTGTCAAGATACTCGGAGAGGAATGATCTTATCAAAAATCTGGACACTCTCGAGTTTATTCAAGGCGACACAAAAACTGGGATTGCATTGAATAAAGCAGATGAAGACATTTTCAACTATGCCGGTGGGGCCAGGTACAGTGAGCAGTTGCTCTTCTTCGTGTCAATTCTTAGTGTTTGTAGACTAAAAGCAAACCGAATGATCATTCTTTTCACTGATGGTCTTTCCATGGACAATCCCACGAAGGCAGCAAAGACACTGCGAAGAAAAGGTAATCTTAATTGACACTTCCTCGTCAATTACTTGCTAATTCCAGGTGTCAAAATTTTCGCAATCAGTGTAAATAGCATTGGATTTGTCCCGGAGATGCTGGGAATAGTTGGTGACGCAGATAATATCTATGGACCAATGGATGAGGAGAGATTGAAAGAACGTCTTCTCGGCGAAGTAGAACACTCAAGATCTTGTGATGTTCAACCGGTATAAAACTTTTCTATCCAATGTAATTCTTGCTTAATTCAGAGAAAGAATGAAAAAACAACGAGTGCCTTCAAATCAAGAACAACAGAGCTCTCTATAACTGCAACATCGGCAGTCACTTTGGATAACACCGCGATCACAGATGCACCCGAGCTGTCCAGTTCCACAATTGCTCCACTTTCCGAGACAAAAGAAAACGAGAAGTCATTGGAGAGCACTAACACATCTCAAAATCTACATTCGAACAACAATATCGAAGACTTCGGAAATGTCGAGAACTTTATCAACACCACATCCACTCTGTCCCCCGCTGAAGCATTTTCCCATGCTTGGAGTGAACCGATTCAGCTTTTCACCGTGGAATCTGGTCATCTCAATGAAGTTCAGCATCTGACAAACCTCACAAATCTTTTGGCAGACGAGCCGGCTGGAGATAACTCAACAGACACCACGACTGAGGGGACAGCAGAAGCGGTAACTCATTCAGAAGATACTACAATCAGTACTCTGACCACTTTGGCACCAGCTGTCACGACTATTTGTATCACTCAACCAGTTACGACTTCTACAGTGTCTCCCATCACTAGCACTAGTCAATCACCCACAACAGAAACGTTATTGACGAAACTGGGAGTCAAAAAAGAAAAAGATCCAATCAGCAAGTTTCTCGGAAAAGATATTCCTAACATAACTACGGAAAAAGAGAACGAATTGGGGAAAAGTATTAGCGAGAAAACTGGAAGCTCGCTTAACACTTCGGAGGACGAGAGCACTGGAGAAATCGGTCAAAAGTCGAACTCATCTGAAGACGATAAGGCAAAAAGTGAACAACATTCATCAACAAAAGTAGTCACGAAATCATCTTCTCCTGCACCAACCACCAGATTTGCGTTTGCAACCAGAGTAACATTCCGGCCAGTGTTTTCCTTTTCCACCAAGACGCCAACTTCAACTAACCCTACCACGACACACTCCTCAACAACCTCAACAACGGCTATCCCAACCACTATCACTACAACAACTACATCGCCACCAACTACTACCACGATCATTCCGTCAACCACAACCATTTATACTCAGCCCTCAACAACAAACGTTGTCGCCTCAACTCCTAGCAGTACCAAAACTCCACCGAGAACTTCAACCAACAGATTTTCACCGACCGCGACTGCTGCAGAACTCCTGAGCACTCTGGAGCCGGTCACTGCATTTCCAACTTTACTCAGCATGGAGAAAACGGTAATTAATTCGATTTTCTGTTGAATTCTTTGTTGTTGGTCTTTTAGGTGACTCTTCCAATAAACAAAGCGGCTATAGAGGGCAGACCAATGAAGAAGAAGATTCGAAGAATCATCAAGAGAAGAAGGAACATCTTGCCTTCGAGCCAAGCAAAAAAGGTCACGGATAAGATTGTGGAGGTGAAACACGAACCGACACCGACTACACCGCCAGTTAGAAGCACTCTAAAACCCGATGTAGTTGAGGAGAAACAAGAGGAAATCAGTGAGTCCTCGAGGGTGAAAGATGCTCCAGAAAGTCAGTATTCGGACCCTGTGTCCATGTTTTACCCTCGCTCTGTCTCGAATAGGATACTTTTTGGGACACCATCAAAACAACCCCTGACTCCAAAAAGACAGAAGATGATTTGGTGAACTATTTGTGGAGAGCGGACATGTCCCTTTTGTGGACTTCCCATCCCATTTCTTGGTGTTCCTTGAATATTCTCTATGATGAGATGTTTATTTTCGATCCAGCACATCCAGAGAAAATAACACGCGCCTCTCTCTCTTTCTCTCTAATTTTCTCATTTTCCAGCTTCACCAGGAGTTCAATGTCCAATGGACATCCTTTTTGTTGTCGACAGCTCCGGATCTATAGCTCGTACTTATGACACCCAGAAGGTACTTTGCATTTGCATCTCTCTCCCCACGATGTCAACAACATTAATTCACACTTTTCCAGGACTTTCTGACAGTGCTCATCAAGAAAGTAGAGCCAAGCAGAAGCCATCGGGTGGGACTCATCCAGTTTGCCGGTCCCCACATTCAGAAGATGGAGTGGTCGTTTGACACGCATTCCAAGAATTCTCAACTTCTGTCTGCAATCAGAAGTGTGAGACATTTGACAGGTGGAATTTGAGCACTTTCAGACGACGTGACCTTCAAGTGCTCGTTTTCTTGCAGGCACAACCTACATTGGAGCCGCTTTGGAGCTTTCGCTGATTCTGTTGGACTCAAGAAGAAAGCACACCGAAACAACAGTCATTCTGATCAGCGATGGGTAAGCTCCGGATTAGACGAGATTGACAAACCTCATCAAAACTTGACAGATTCTCTCAAGATGACTCCACGCAACAAGCGAAATTGCTCCGACAACTTCCGAATGTCAAGATGTATGCAATTTCGCTGAATAAGTTGACGAATACGTAAGAGACTCGTCTCCCGTTTTCCACAGATCTCGCATTTCTCGTAATTGTAGAAGATACCTGACGGATATCGTGGGCGATCGCAAAAACCTCTTCGTAAATGACGAGAGCAAGTGGTTCGAGGAGTTCTTCACCAAAAAACTGCGGTGTATTCCGACTAGAAGATAATATATAACATTCTTGATAATAATGACATGATGAGATGGATTAAGTGTGGATTAATAGGTGTTATGTTGTACATTCTAATAAAAAAAAAACTGCGAAAAAGAAATAAATGATGTTCCGGGTAATCCACTTGATCTCCATCCTCATCTCCTCGCTTCTACCTGATACTTATTCCCAAAGAAAATTGAAAATAGTTCCTCATTTTAATTAAATTCCCCCCTCCTCCATATTCCTCATATTTAAAGTGAGTCTCTGTGTTCAAATTCTCAAGTTATTTATAGTCCTCTTCAGAGAAGGAAAATGGAAATGAAAGCGAGACCAACGTCCACCTCTTTATTTTCTTTTTCTTTCAGTAGTCTCCTCTTCCAGCTCACATTTGAAGCTTCGAGGAAAGTGTTCTTTGTTCCGCGTTTCGGATCTCTTAAAACTGCTTTCCTCTGCCTAATTAGGATAGCTAACGAGAAAACCTTGCAGAAGTCTGCAAACTCGGGAAAAACTGAACACTTTGCTCTGGAACCCATTTCTGTTTCCTTCATCTGTTTTCATGCTTCTTCCTCAACCGCCTTTGCCCCTGATCACGCTGATACCGTGAATTGCAACGTTCCCCCGTCTGAAAACACCTCTTGTCGTCGATTCCGGTTCGCCCCTCTTGTGGTGGTGCAGTCATGCAAATGACACCTTTGTTTTGATCACTTTGCTCGTCTCGATGTGAGAAAAAACGGAACATCTCCCAATTACGCTATTTCTCTTTTTCTCGAAGAAAGGAGCTTGCAATCATTGTGTTCAAGGGTTGATTCATCTCTCGGCCTTTCTCCTTCTTCGATATTCCCTCAATATCTCTAAATCCGGTAACCTGTGTTCGATAGAAATCGCATAGCAGCCCGGATGCAAATCAGATCAACTTGTCATGAAATGACGCAGTTCACAGTTTGGTCTCACCCCACAACACGATCATCGGGGATTAACACTATCACCCGAACATTTTCTGGTGCAGGAAGCGCTTGGTTTTCTCCCAAAGCCTTTTCCCAGCTATCACTGTAATTTGAGAACTCAGTTAACAAGAGAAGCGACGTACTTTAAACAGAGCCATACACATCAATGATTCATGTTAACCTCTCACCACGCTAGACTCACTTTGAAGCTGCTGCTTACTTCTGAGGTTCACACCAAATTGAGCTAACTTCTCCAAGGTTTTCTCGAATTCCGGACTTGACCTCGTTCTTTGGAGTGTACCTCACGTCTACCAATATATTTCTTCCGGACCAAAATATTTCTAGGTACATATTTTCCACTCAAAAATGCGTTAAGAACTCAAAGAACAACCCGGAAACATCACGTTTTTTTTCGGAATACTTGAACTTTTCTCTGTAAACACTGGTCCCTGCGCCGACTCGCTCGCTCCCCCCTTCCTCGTTCCTCTTGTTTCTCGCCCTGTTTACGCGCGTTTGTATCCTGACTTCCTGCCGAGTTTCCTGTCCGGATGTAACCTGGTGGTGTTAAGACATGCTCGTAGTTCCCTCTCCGCAAGTTCAGGAAGACATTTTTGATCGAGTTCAGACGTTTTTCAATCTGGCCGACAGGTGGTTTTTGTGGAGACTAAAAACTGGCAATTCATACTTCTCTCCGAGTCCTTTCTCTATTTCCTCCATTTCTCCTCTATTCGTCGCATTCTGCTCCTTTTTCCGGGTATCCGTTTGCCAGGAGTATTGCGTACGAAGAGGAAGAAAAGCTATTCTACAACAATTATTTGGGAAACTAATACGTTTGTCAAAAGAAGGCTTACGTCGAGGTTTGTATTGAGATCATTATTTTCAGACGAATCAGATTTAGTTCCAAAATGCGAAATCAGAAATTTCGAGTCAAAATAACTATGTATCAATCGCTTTCATCGCTCGAAAGACAGATTGATGAAAAAGTCATCAGATTCGAAAAACGACCCGTTCGAGTAGTTCCGTGTAGTCAAATCTCTTAGAACTGCAAAACAACCGGAAGTTGGATCTCTAAAAACAAAACGAGATCCACTTCATCTCCCCACACCTTCTCCAGGTATTCAGGACCTCAGTTCATGCGTGTAGATCCGTTCGGAAGAAGAACATGTACTTTTCTTCTTTTTGTTTAGAGCTTCAAAACTCCGTTCCGTAGTCAGTTTGGTAAGGTTCCTCTTAAAACCCGATCCATGGCTTATTCTCTCATTTCCGAGATTTCATAAAGTATTCCGAACACCAAAATAGTGACGAGTTTCTCGAAAAGAACCACCTTTCAGAAATGCATCCTCTATCATTTTTTGAGTATTTTTCGTTTGCCTACTCCTTGAAAACATGTCATCCGCTATTTATACAAACTATTTCTTGTACTAAGCGAGCAAAAAGTGTTGCATGAGCTAGCAGGGATTACGAAAACGCGGCACCCCAGTTTTCCCGAGTTGTCCGTGGACCTTTTTTTGCACGAGAACATGCAGATGTTTCTTGTTGCGTAGTAGCGTGATGGCGTGCAAAGTTAACACTAACTGTGAGATATGTATACATTTCATCCACATGAAACATTTATTGAATAACCAATGCGCCCCCTTTACCAAAAAACCACCAGTGACCCTATCTTTCCGTTGTCGCCGGCGTCACCTAATGTTCATTGAAATCCGCCGTTTTCGGAAGTTCGAAACAAAACAAAACATGTTTTTCGAGAGGTTTTAGAGGCGATACCCTTGGCCACAAAACTAAACGCATTCCCTCGTTTTGTGACTCACTCAACTTTTACCCACTAACCAGACATCACCGATTAAACATACCCAGGAACTTTGAAATTTCACCAAAAGGAAAGTTCATCTTCTTCCCCTTTCCATATTTTGAGAACGTATTATGAATTCCGTCTTAGAACACACGGATTTTTGATTTCTTCCTATTTTCTCAATTTTCCTCTAGATTGCGCACCCTCTAAATCTCTAAATCACAAGGATTTCAGAAAATGGGGCCGTCTTCTGTTAAAGCGCATAGCTTCCCTCGTGTTTGCTTTCCTTCCAGTGGAATTGTCCCGGAGTACCTTCTCAAGCTAAAGACCAAAAAACCAAGAGAAAGTTCTATCTCTCTATCACACTCACATCCATGATCTCATTGAACATTCCGAGAATCTAAGTGTCATGCTCATCTTTATTCAATAGGAACTCTTCGAGACCATTCATGTTTTACATATACCGACTACTTTGCATTGCACATTGACGCCATGAGACTCGTTCGAATATCAATTAAGTTGCAACTGATGCCCTTTGCACTCCGTAGTCCTTCCTTGCGTCTCCTCCGGTTTTCTCTAATTCGATTCGCAATACTAGCCTCGTTTTGCAAAATATGTGTCATTTGGAAGCGAAAGAGTAATTACTCGTGCTTCTCTTCCATTTGTTCGGCGTCTTCCTGGTTTCGAACCAATCTTTTCTCCCTTTCCATGTATTTCATTTTATTTCCAATTCTGATTCATTTCCCCCGTTTTCTCTTCTTCTATTCGTTTTCTCATCTCTTCGCTTCAATGATCTCACAACAATAAGAACAGAAGAGTGCCCCCCCCCGCCAAAAAAGAAAACCTATAAGACACCCATCCATGCATATCCCAACAGTTATCCGGAACCAAAAGTGAGTTCTCGAAATGGAAAACAGACATGTTCAAGAGACCCGTGTCTAATTTGTCTCGCCTTTCCCCTTTTCGTTCTCCCTAAACGCCGTTTGAAACGGGCGTTCTCTAATGTAGAGAATTCGCAATGAGCTGCGCAAAGGGTCAGATTCATTTTGAATTGAGAAAAGAGATCAAACAAACCAAAAGGGTCGAAATGAGAGAACTCAACGCTTCCTGGAATGATCATTCGGAGAACACTGTAACCGAATGAAAAGGACGGATTAGAGACAGTGAGTTCTCGTAGATCGTGGCAGCATGGAAACATGTTCCAGGGAATCACTTTCTCGCCTTGTTGCATTTTTTGTTTCTCCCTTTACAGTACCCCACCCGTCTAGACTATGGATAAACTCTCCAAAAAACATACAATGTTGCGGCATTATCCGCTGCCATTTCCCCCGTTTCCGTTCCAGTCTTCATAAGCACTAGTTGTTTTTCCAGTCGTGAGATGTGTGTGCGAGTGTGTATTTATCCTCTTTGTATTCTTCATGATACATAGGAAATACACATAAACATCGAATGATGAGCCTCTATGATGATGATGAGAAAGATGATGAGGATGATTGCACAATAACCCAATTATTTCACGTCATGTACTCTATACTCTTTGTAAAAAACGGCCGGGGAAAATATATTTTTGCCCGTGGTCCGAGTAGCGTGACTCCAGTTTCAGCACCCGAGTATTACGTTCTCTTTCTCCCTTTCCCTTCGTTTTCCGAGTAGCTGCCCCCCGCTCATAATTACCCTCATTCCTTGTTGAACTTGACGTTTTTCCTTTCACTTTTTCCTGCCGGCGGGTCTTTAGTCTTTCACCTTTCCGCCGTCTCAATTGCTCAGGAAATTCCAAACAATGCTGATTCCCGGAACGGAGCGATTCATGAATTTCGCCGAGATTTGCGCGTAACGCCAAATTAATATTTTTTTCTTAGTAGAAATTTTGAGAAAGTTGAATATTTCTTCTCTTCTCTCAATTTCCGCGTCTTGTCTGTAACCGTCACATCACCAGAAGCAACGCGCTAATGAGTGAGATCAGAAAACATTTAGACTCCGTGCAATTTGCAGAAAAGGGATTACGGTAGGATTATTTCCTTAGCTCCGACAATTAATCGCGAGTAAAATGAAACTGCATTTCCGATCTCTTCAACGTTTGGTTTACCCTTCCCCAAATCCGTTTCACTCCACTATTTATATCTGATATGCACATTTTTCTGCACTAATCCAATTACTCCCTCAGAGATAATCTTATCATCCGTACTCGATTGTTCTCTCCGACGCGCGTGATCTGTTTGTGAAAAGCGCCGCCTATCTCTATGTTGTATTGACTCGTGTTTCCTTTTCTTTCATCCGAACCAAGAAAATGTTCTAGAAAAAGAAGCAGCATCAGATAACACACGTATGACATGTAGAATGGAGAGAAACCAAAACTTTGTTCCGCTGCCCGTGTTCCCCCTCTGTCCCGCTCCTCTTCTTTTGTTCCCGTTTTCTCATTAATCATCGTTTTCGAGCTGCCAAAGTGTACAGACGGCTTCTTTCGGTCCTATTTTTCACTGAAAACACGTAGGAGGTACACATACGTACAGACGGAAAAAGAGAAGTGACTAACTTGGTCTGTCACTGGGCTTCTCCGCATCATCAGTCTTCGAATGTCGTGTTCCGATTCCATATCACTCGAATGCGAAAGTGTGAGACTATCAATCTTCCTCAGTTTCTCCGTCGCTTCCAGGAGGAAGGAAAACGGCTATGACCTGCTGTTGAATTATTTCGGATCCTCACTTCTTTCCCCTCCGACATCATCCTTTCCCCCCTGTCTTGCCAGCATGCGCACGACAAATAAACATGTTCTCGGCACGCAACTCGACAATTAGAGATTATGGATATATAAGTGCCCTCTTCTTGCAGTTTCTCTCCTCCTCCTTCTCCTCTTCTGCCTGACTCCGCCCACTTCTTCCGGACACCATTCGCCAGACTTGAAGTGCACATTGGGGATTAGATTAGACATTTCTGATCCACTCTCTCTCTTTCTCTTTCTCCCGTGGCTCAGTGTCTTTTCCAATTACCATTCTATCCACCCTACTACCCCATCAGACGTCCCGTACAAAGGAATGCAGACATTTTACTCTAATTCTTTCTCGATTCACTCATATCCTCCGAAGTGTACGACATCATCGGAATTTGTGGCTATATCCGATTTTCGCGGAAAGAAAAAGGGGAGTGGCCACCTCCTCCTCCCACGACGACTCATCCCCTCTTGTTCAACGTTCTTTTCGACAAACCGTTCATTTACTCAAGTAGTAGTTTTCGGGTGATTTCTGCCTGGGAACATAGTTTGTGTTTTCGGTGTGCTAGAATCACATCCATTACGTAGACTCTGCGGTATTTTTAGCCCACTATTCTACAGTAGCCTTCTTCCTTTTTGTCAGCTGGTTTTTCAAGAGGAGAAAGTTCAGCAAGTTCATACAAATTCATTCCAGTCTCGTCCCGCAAAAAAACGCTTTAATATTTAAAGCGACTGTTTCAAGAGTTCCCACGACGAGGAATTCGGAATGCGATTCGGGATTCTGAGCGAACTCGGTCTCTGTCTCTCGTTCATTCAGACCGGCCTCATTCTAGCCTTTGGGACCCACATGTCTCACGTTTATCTACATAAAAGAGTGGGCGCCAAGAGCAGAATAAAATACATAAAAATTGATATTATAAACGAGATGATTTGAATGCGAATGAATTGGCGATGAGGGAAGTGAGGAAAGGAAGCGTGTGTGCTGATCTATCATCTCTTCTCCCTCATTTCTTGCACACTTTTATGTACATATCCCTCTCGTAGATATCATCCGAACCGTGACCGACTCGGCTCGTCAGCCGCCCCTCTACCCCAATTGGAATGAGATGCAAAGGTTTTAGGAAAATTGGAAGATGCCTGTCGGGAGTATGATTCATTTGAACCTCTCCCACTTTAGCCCCCGTTTCAGTCCCCATCACACATCATTCATCACGCGCATATTTTAATTGCAAACTCCCGATGTCCTTATACTTATTACTGGAAAGTGCTTACTCACTCACAACTTACGCTTACTCCAATTTCCAGCTTGCCACTTTTCAGCTGCCTTCTGAGCTGAATCGCTCCCGTTTTCCAGTCTCGTATGTAATGCCTGGTTGACTCATAGTGTCGGCGCCAGCGAATTTCTGACCAATAAAGAGAAAATCGTGGGGGGGGGGGAGAAGAAAAGAAGACAACTGGCTGGAAAAGGGAAACAAAACACAAGAGACACAGAGAACCCCTGTTCCTCCATTCTGCCATGTCTTGAACTATTGACACCCGACCATTTTAAAAGAAAGCAATGGAGCAACTGCTCACGAAGTTTGGGACGGAAATTCCACGTCAAAATACTATATTATGTATTCTCCTGCCCCCGGCCCCCGACTGAAAGGATAGGAAAACAACAGTAGCAGGCATGGATGGGGCCCGGTTCCCAGAACGAACTTTCGGACTTTTTGATTGACTTGTCTGGACTATCCAGGTTCCGTTTCATATGTGCCAACCTAAACTTAGCATCCACCGACCACATGTGATGCTGTCTAGAAGTTCCCTTACAGCATCTCCCGCAAACCGCTCATTTATCATGCTCAGATGAACAGATGTTATGTCTTCAATCAGAAATCGCTGCGGGAAAGTCTCCGTTCCATCGAGTGGTGTGTTCTGAGCAGAACCCTCACTGAAATCGAACATCAATGCACTCGTGGCTATTCCATCGAATCCTCCCAATTTCTCTTTGTTTTCATTCCGCTGTCCGCTCCCTTCACGTTCGGAACTTTCTGGCTTCCCTCTTGTTTATTATTCTAAACAGAGGAGGAAAAAGGGGAGAAAGTGCACTGAACACTTCAAGAGAATGTCAAATTCTCTGATTCGTCAGACAACCAGAAAACGGAACAGGAAAGAAAACCAAGACACAAACAAAACATTGAATCAATCGAATTACCTCTGGAACAAGGTTATCCTCCTCCCCATCCGCTTGGCCATCCCACTTTGCCCTATGATGACATTATTAGGAACCCCTTCCCGTCATACTCGCTCTGTTTTTCAACCCCTCCCACTTGTTAGTCTATTACAGCTCCTCTTTTTGCATCTCCTTTCGCTCTTCTCTCGTTTTCCTATTCATTGCTGAAATACAACGAGCAAGTAGCACACAGAAACACTGCCGTTATCTTGAATGATCCCTTTTCTGTCTGTCTGCTTCACTGATGTGTTTGAACTCTTGATGCTTCTATTTCTGAGCACGTGTTCAGAAAAGGACCATCTAAGCAGCGAAACATGGAGACAAAGATCTACCCGTTTACAATGACCACGTTTCTTGAACTCTTCTGACTCCTTATTTCTGACTTCCTCTCTTTCTAGAACCAAAAACTCGATTATCTCTTCCAACCAGTCAAACCAATTTCTGTTTGTCTCGCTTTTCAGTGACACACGCACACGCGGAACGACTCGAACTATGGCTATGAACTCGACGATCTCCTCGCTCCTGCCCAATACCACCGTGTTGACGGCTGCTGAAGCGCCGGACATTGGCATGAAGACCATGTGCACCTACCCACTGAGCTTCTCCGAAGTCGACTACATCAGCAACTACATCAACCTGCTAGCAATCCCGACGATCTGCGTGCTCGGCGCCGGAGCTGCAGTCATGTGCATTGTGGTCTTCACTCGAAAGCAAATGAGGTGAACATTTCCTATCCAGACCCCATAAGCTCCAAGTGAAACATCTCTCTATTTATTTGGGTTTCGAAATGCCACTGCTATTTTATTAGTCTAGACTAGTTAAAGTTCCTTAATCTTCGTATCTTCTTCTTCTTCTTCTCATAATCCACATTTTGAAGATCCTCAGGACCAGTTTTTTTCAATTTCCCCTTCTATATCCATCTCATCATTTTCATCGAATACTCGGGATCATTCCATTTTGAAGGGATTACGTTTCCAGTTCGAAGGGATTTTGAGAATGTGACTATGTAACCTCTGTGTTCCAGATCATCGCTCAATGTCTATCTCGCCGGATTGTCGGTTTTTGATTTGATCTTGCTCTCGTTTAGTGCTGTGATCTTCTCGCCGCTTCAAGGTTGCGTTTTGCAGGTGAGCAGGCACTGGGGGAAATGATGAGGGGAAATGTGGAATTCATTAGGGAGAAATGCGCAACAATTTATTCATAGCTGAGCTTCACGAGCTTAACGGTGGAAGAGGAAAGGAGTCATGTCACACTGCGATTATTTTTAGACATTTTTCGATGAGAGAGATAGCGAGAGATCCAGGGAGATCAACTCGAGGGACTCGAGAACATTCGTCTTCGTTTCCCCCAAATTCCAGTACTACAACATAGATCATCGTCTCCTCCACACATATATCTTCTCCTAAAAGCCATCGCAGAGCACTATAGTGCGTCAACAATGACCTAAAAATATTCAAGTGGGCGGATGAATTAGAATGACCATTGAACAATAAACAATTCTCGCACCGCCGGAATATTCGAGAGCCAGTCACATAACGGCAGTGTCGATAGCCTTCTATAATGTAGTCATTCCTATGAAATTAACGTTCAAATATTGATGAGCCCATTACGTTTTTTTTCTCTGGAGGAAATTGGAGGGGGAGATGAAGAAGAGCAAAATGAGCTTGAAAAGAAGATAATTGCCATTTTGCATAGAAAGGGACATTCCACATCGAAACGTTTTCAGGGACACGGGGACACTACGGTATGCCACTTCTTCTGGAGATCAACTCCCTGGACTCTTCCCATATCGAACATTGCCCAATGCGGTAGTGTTTGGACTTGTGTCGCAGTCACTGTCGACCGATTTCTTGCCGTCAACTACCCGCTTCATAGCAAAATCTGGTGCACTCCCCGCCGCGCGGTCAGCATCCTTCTCGCCATCACCGTTTTCAGTGTGCTCTTCAAAGTGAGCACATCAGCACTCTTCTGCACACCTTCTCGTGTCACTTTCAGGCGCCAATGTTCTTCGAACTGATCAACGATGAGTGCGGACGACTGCGAACATCGTTCCTCAGGGACAATAAATACTACAGAGAATACTACGTGACTTTCGGTTATCTCATTGCACTTTTGCTGATTCCCTGGACGGTCATGATTATCTTGAATGTTTTCGTGGTGAAAGCAGTGCACAAAGCTTACAAGATCCGAAGATCCATGCAAGGCGGCAAAAATAACCAAGAAGAAAAAGACCGGAGGTGAGTGAACATTCGTTTGAAAAGTTGTATGTTCCTGAGATTCTAGGATTGTGTCATTTTGATGTGTGTTCCCACTGACACTTACCATCCGGTTCATAAGACTTAGGGCCAGTGTCACCAAACGTTTTAATTTTGAATTTTGAATGGCTATTCCTATCTGAATGAACAAAGCATGGCGAATTCACTAGAACCGGGTGGATTTTCTTTTTTCTTCTGCATGAATCATTTCCAAACTCGAACTATCGCTTCCCGTTTCCCAGTCTTCTCGTTTTTGATTTGATTCTCTGAAATTCATGAAAAACTAGAAATGTGGAGTCTCCCAAATTCAGAAACAGTCTTAGATGCACTCTGATGGCTATCGCTATGGTGCTCACTTTCTTGGTGTTCAACGTCGTCGCCGCTGTCAACAACCTGGCCGAAACCGTGTTCGATGTCAATCTGGGCTTTTGGAGTCCGATCGGAAATCTGCTGATCTGCCTCAACAGGTGTGTGGCGCTAATATATCGAACACCCTTCTACTAAATAATTCAAAATGTTTTCAGTGCTTCGAACATTGTGATCTACTCCCTATTTGGTGCCCGATTCCGTCAAATGTGTGTTCTGATGCTTTGTGGCCGACAAAGCCGATGGATGGAATGGCTCAAAGTTGGAAGGTACCCACTACAGTAATCATTTCCTCTTGCTACCTAATTTCCGATTTTCCGTACTTCAGAAGCATGGTGAGCGACTGGGACGGCAGAGATGGAACCACCCGGAAGACAAGTTTGGACGCCAGCACTGCTCTTCTCAGCGCCCGAGTAAGTGGAAACAAAACTCCTTGAGACACCTTGGATCCTACTCCTCTTGTCGCTTCTGCTTGTGAACTGTTTTAGATTGCTTACTTTTAAACTTTACAGCGTATGACAATTTCCAATTTCATTTCCTACCCCATGGTAAGTTTTTCGTGTGGAAACGAGATTAATAGATGAATCAGACCCAAATAACCTTAGCGAACAAGAGATAACCTAATCTCGATTATGCATGCACATAACTTTCTGCTCCCTACCCATACTCGATAACGTATCAGTTCTCTTACTTATGAGTTCCCTGATTTCTCCCGTTCTTCGATTTTAACTTGTATTCCTCCATTTGGTTCGAACGAAACAAGACGAAATACTGGCTACCTACTTAATCCAAGTGGCATATTTTCAGAGCTCTCGCCGTTGGAGCAAGCGTTCTCAGAGTGGAGCTCCGAACCAACCGACCGTCCGCAAAGACACTGTGATCTACACAAGCGCTCAGAACAGACTCTCTCTGCAGAGCACCCCATCATAACTCGTTCTTCACTTTATTTCCAATTCAAAAATTTTATGTGCACACCTATGTATGACAACTTCTTCGTTTTGTTTCAACCGTTTCGTTTCTCCCCCTCAAAATGCCAATCCACGTCGCCCTTCCTTCGCCTTCTCCGCCCGTCCTAGTCTGAAATGTAGTACCGGTCATTCCTCCTCCATCCCGATTTACTTCCGATCTCTTGTTCCCCTGTTCTTTTCCGTTCGTTTACTTCAACATTCAACTATTCGAGACTTATCTCAGACAACCTTATCATCTTTTTCCTATTTTTTTTCCGATGCCGATCCGAGTGTTTATATTTATTCACGATTGAAATGACAAAAATCTGAATTGACCTAAAATGACCGAGATTTTTCTGTAATTTGTACCGATTTTTTCTGATGTGACTGATAAACATTTCTATGTAAACACACCAAAAATTAATTGCGGAATAGATGGAAGGCCATGGAAAAGAAACCCCATTACTGATTCCAAAAACTTTCTCAGGGTTGTTGATCGGAGGGGTTCTATCTGTCTCTATTTATAAAATGACGTTATTTGCTCATATTTCCATCCGAGTCCAGTTGAACTCCATGTTTGTGCAGTTTCAGGATCATTTTCGCATTGCTCACGTCCACAACTCTTGGGGGTGAGATATGCTGAAAGTGAAGTCAACTTCCGTGTTCCAAATGAGAAATTCAAATAAGAATTAGTCAAGCAGGGACGCAGCATCATTGAGCGCTTAATAGTGCATTCGGAATGAGGTCTTGTGAGGACAAGGAGCTGTGATGTTCCGAAACCAACGACCGATTCGATGGAAGTGGTGACAACTACAGAATCCCTGAGCATTTGGTTCACTTCCTTTAGTTCTTCTTAAGCTAAAACCGTTGTTGTACCGAATATGATGCAACGGAAAACGGCGTCAACGTTGTACAAAAAGACCCTTTGTTCCATGATGACAAATTAGTCATGGGAATGTAAAATTGTCAACTCAGTGACTATTATTTGAATCAATAAGAATGTAATTAGCATCATTCTATGACATATTCACGGGAACATGAATAAGAGACCCATGTACCACCCCCGCAGCCCTCTCCACTCTAATTCTGTCTGCCGGCGAGCAGGTGGCGAGAGGAGAACATGCCCATTCTGGACGGTTGCCATGGGAAACTGAGCGACATTTCCTCCTGCTCCCCTCCTCATCTGCTTCTCCCGATTCGTTATGATGACTGATCCAATACCCAAGATTCAAAGTGAACAACAGGATGGAGACAGGTGACATTTTATTTCGTATTAGAGGCACATGTCAGTTGATTTTGGTTTCCGGTTGTCCTAGATATTCTGAGAAGTGGAGTGTGCAATTCCTGCTATTCGTCACACATTTGCATGATAATTTGAAAAATTTCCATTTCAGGTTAGACTCGTCTTCGTCGGAAATGGAGCACGTTGACGATCAGAGTTCAGATGAGCAGAAACGGCGGAAAGAGAATAATGAGATAGAACGGACACGAACCGACAGCGAGAGCGATGACGAAGTGTTTCTGCCTGTGAACAGAACCGCTGAGAGTGTGCAGGTGATAACGAAAGAAGAGGATGAGACCCCAGAACCTCCGAAACTGAGGAATCGCAGGGTTTCATATGGAAAGATTCCAGTTCCTCCGATGGCAGTGACTGTCAAAGACATTCAGGAAGCAGCGAAGCAAGTGAGTTCGTCCTTCTTAACTCCAATAAAGTATATTATGTTTGCTTTTAGAGTCGCGAAGATCATGGTGAGGAGGAAGTTGAAGTGAGAAAGCCAGTCGACCCCAGGAGGTCGTCAGTTAGCCTTGACGTGTTCAAAAGCTTTCGAGACCCTCACGACAAGAAGAACATGCCGGCGAAAGACAAAACGATCTATGTAGAGGGGCCAGGTAACCTCCCTCTTTGCCACTAAATCGAAAGCAATAAATGTTTAGAAGGAAAGTTCAGAGAGATGAAGAAAGGTTCGTTCTGGCAAAGAGAGCAGAATGCGGCGGAAGACGAAGTGGAAGATGAGGAAGAAGAATCAGTTATCCCGCACTTGCTGAAGGCAGCAGGGCAGGCGTTCAGAACTCAGAGGGTCTACAATCAGATTGCGAACATCATTCAAGGGTTCCTCGCTGGAGTGTCTGTCATGTTGGCCGTATTTTCCTTCAATTTGAATGCCGAGGTACAACTAGAGTCAAAATCAAGCGGAACTGTGAAACATTTGTTTTCAGGTACTCCTCAATGGATATCGTTACATGAGTCTGCCAATTCACGCGTGTTTTCTGGTTGCATTCTCAGTTGGTCTAGTGTCGGCAATAGACCGGTACGCAACCTTCGTATCATACATGGAAACCTCCTCATCGTTTCAGGACTGGAGTGTACGAAGTTGAACATTTCACTTCGAAAGATCGCCTCAAAGCAACAATCTACAATAACGGACTGTTCACATTCATCGTTTGGTTTGTCGGACTGATTGCAACCACATTGTGCATTCAACTCGAAAGTCAACTTTCCTTTGCGGTAACGAAGAATTCCTGGAACACTTGCAATAGTTCATCTTCAGCCCAATGAAGTACCATCGGATCGTCTGGTGAGCAACTGGAGGATCTTCAACGTTTTTCGAGCTCTGGCAGCTGCGCTGGGATTCTTATTGCTTGCGTTCAAACCAGATTCCGACACGATGGCTAAAGAGCTGAAGCAGTGAGATCATTGTGGTTGAATGAACAATACTTAAGCAATATTCAGGGCGATATTTGACCATCTGGAGACTGTCACCACAGATCCTGAACGGAAAGATACCATATTGACAGCGATGAAGATTTGAAATTGTCACTGTTAACCAGTCCCACTCGTTGGAAAACAACAGAGACATCAACAGAAATCGGATTCGGGAGCACCGCGACATTATTTATTTCTTTTGTATAATCATGCCGACCACACTATTCTCAAACGTTCTTCTCATAAATTTAAATGAATTTATACAAATAAAGTCTAGTAGCAAGTGTTGAGGAACATCTTCAATGACTCTGATGGCCATTGTATGGGATTTCAAGTTGGTGAAAACCGAAAGTCGTTAAATTTGATTTCATATATGAATTTTGATCACGGATGTCATCGAGTTACCAGTCAACTGAGTTCATAAATGAAAAATGTACTGCAATAATGCGTAGTATCACAACAGAAAACAACAAAGGTACAGAATAGTCCGTTATTCAAGATCTAGAAGCTGCGGACCTCGAATGTCAGGTGCCAAAGACACCCGGCCACTTTTCTCGGGGCAACATTACCCAATGTTTTGTGAGAACTATATTCGTCTTCTAGTTGTTCCAGCATCAGGTGGACAGTAAAAGGTGAAGCTCAGATGTCTCAATTGTCGATACACATTATTTTGGGTCCCTTTGAGCAGGAACGCAGAAAAAACCAAAACTTTGTAGAGATGATTCATACAGTCCTCTCTTCCCACCTGTCCCTCGCGCGCCGGCTCTCATGCACATTATCAGTTTAGCCACACTTTCTTCCGTTCTTTCGGAAAACCCAATTGTTATTTTTTTGCAGAAACCATCTCATTCACGTCTGAGCAATCTCAGCTGGAGAACAGTTCTTCCATTTTCTCCAGTAATTTCGTTTCTTCGCGAGTTTTTCGAAAACCTACATATATGTTTTCTGTCATTCCTTATGACCACAATATTTTGCGAAAACACACTCAATTTATTTCCATTTTGATATTACTTTGACACCTGAGAAGACAGTACATCAACAGACGGAGTTCAGCGCTCAAAATTATCGACAGGCTAAGCTCGTGTTGTTGAGGGTCTCGCCACGAAAAGCAAGAGCGAAAGATCAGCAGAAATGCAGAGAAATTCAAAGTTTCTTTGTGATGATTCATACAGCCTCCTCTTCCCATTCTTTTCCGCGCCGGCCCTCATGCACATGATCAGTTTAGCCATACTTTTCCCGGTTTTCCTCCCCCGAACACCAAATCTCAGCAGTCTCAACCGGGGTAACATTACGTTCCTTTATTCCAGTATTTCTGCTTTCGCCGTGATGTTTTTTCTAAAACCAATGAAGAACGGCTGAATGTATCGGGAAAACAATCCAATTATATCCATTTTTCCATTTTCTTCCAAACCCAAACAGTACATCAACAGTTCAAATTCAGTTTATGAAATTGACAGTAGAAAGCACGTTGTGGGTCTTGCCACGAAAGAAAAGATAGCAAAAAATCAGTAGAAACGCAGAGAAATGCACGCTCTTTCGTGATGATTCATGCAGTTCCCTCTGAACTTCCACCTCTCAATACCAACTGAGTCTCCCCAGTCACCAATACCATATTTTTTGTACATAAAATAACTATCAAAATGTTGCCCAATGATTTCATAAAAGAAACAGCAAATCAACCAAGTTATTCCAATTTCTCAATAACTTTTTCCCAAAGGTTGCAGTCGTCACCACCAAAAAAAATCGAAATAGAGTTGCATCCCAACTTTTTCGTTCAGACTATCAATACGGGCTATCGGTTTTTCGTAATTGTCAGAATTATTGCATATTGGAGTTGATCCTTTTTGTAGGGACAATTTTCTGGAGGGTATTCGTGGGTCGTGTCAGAAAGCGTTAGTCATGTCAGAAAGCGTCCCGTTTCTCAAGTCGCCCCCCCCATCTTCTACATTTTACGAAAACGAAACGTTTTCTTCACTCAAACGCTTTTTACTAATTCTTGGTTATTTTCAGAACTTGAAAGAGCCATGTCGGGATTCGACAGTAAGATTCTGTTTTCTGCGGACGAGATTTCTGTCGCGGCTTATGAAGAGACTGAAGGACTGTACTCTGACTCGTATTTCGACTTGGGAGCCATGGAGGTCGTTGGCGATGAACTGAGCGATGAGCAACGCGCGCATGTAGGTGCCATGTTCACTTTTCTTGTTTTTTATGGGGCCATTGTTGAAGGTTACCTTCGTCGAGAACTTGTACAAAAGTGCCCAAGAAAAAAACGAAAAGAAGTTGAACGTTGCGAAACCCGGATATGATGGAAATTCGGAAGACGACGAGGTTGAGGAAGACGATAAGGACGACGAAGACTACGTGTACGACGGAGACTATGAGACCGAGGAAGACGACGAGGATGATGAACGTGGTATTCAGAAGGAACTGAAGAATTTGAATTAGAAGGTAAGTTATATAATTGGAAGACTGAGTCAAAAATAATGTCCGAAGAGTTTCAAAATATCCGTTTGTCGCGTATCACTATTATCGTTTTATCCCAAAATGGCGAAGAAGAAAAGCACGAGTGAGTGAGACCCCGGTCTCGAAACTACAGCTCAACGACTGTTATCGTAACGATTATTCTAAAAATCAAGTGTCCGTTTTTTTGCGAATCTGCGGACCAGAAATTGATAGAATCGATGAAAAATTAACATTAAAAGTTTCTGGAAAATGGCACGTAATCGATTTTTCCGGGCCAGTTGAAATGTTGAGATTTTTTTACTTTGAGTGGCTCTCGCAAGAATTTCAAACGATGTGTTCTTTACTGGGAAAACGTATGAGATTTACAAACTTGGGATTTTTTTTTAAATTTCGCTTCTGCTGTGTTCATATGAAATACGAGAACGTATCTCTTTTCAACGCAATCTATCGTTTATTTCAACTTGATTCCAGTAATTTTACAGAATGTCAACACGAGGTTCCGCAAAAACAAGCAACTCTTCCGACAAACACCACGAAATTTATCAGATAAAAAATGAATATTCCAAAAAGAACAGCGATTCGTTAGGTAATTCACACGCGGAACGGGATAACTTACTGATAACATAGAAAACTGCACCGCTTGTGTCTCTTGTTTTCAAGTCACTGTTCTTTTTGCAATTCGTGTGCATTCATATGTGCTGAATTGTATTGTCAACCTTATCCATGTTCCGCTTCATTATATTTCTCATTGTATCACCAAATTTCCATTTGTGTTCTTTATCTCGGTTTCCGTCAAGCTGCCGTTGACCCAGTCTCTTCCTGTCCCTCACTTTCTCTCGTTCTCTTTCCCACCTTCTTCCATTCCCCATTAACTCGTTTCTCATCCCTCCCACTTCGTATACATTCAATGAGATCTCCTTCCCTTCCCAGGTTCTTTTCTCATCTCTAATCAGCTTTTGATTCGTTTCTCTGCCCTTCTCATTCACCGTCTCACTCTTTTCTTCTCTCCACACGGACCAACCCAACTGCTGTGCACTTAAATGTCTTCTCTCCCCCTCTCCTTCCCATTGACTGTTCTGCGCCCTTTCCCCACAACACGACGCATCAGTGTGTGTCGGTGGCAAGTGCACAAGTGAGCGAGAGACGGGCCGGAGTGGCCGCTTGTCCAACGTTCCGCGTCCCGTTGTGGCTGCTCAGCCATTCCCCCTCACTCTTCCCTGGGACCGATAATGCAAATGTGGACCATTGACAATCCACAAATAACGTTCGGATTCAAACGCCATCTCACCTAAATCAGTTCATTCATTTCTCATAACGTTTTAGGCCAACACACTGTGCCGAACGTTTTCCGATTCTTTCAATTTTTCTTTTTTTTAGACACTATTGTTCAATTTACTGTCAATCTTGTCAATCTTAATCACTAAATACAATTTCTTGTCACCAACGCTTTCTATTTGTATTCATGGGAAAATATCCCAGACGCCAGTGGAAATTTTTCGAGAGACAGCGTTAGATACCTTTTCGTTCATCAAATAAAAATTGGTTCGGTTATCATGAACAGGGTTCTTAATCGAACAAAAATTCGACGAAATTCGAAACTATTCGCCCTCGAAAAATTTCGAAGTTCGAAAAGTTCGAAAAGTTCGAACGTCGAAAGTTTGAAAAATTTCGAACTCCGAAAAATTCGAACTTCGAAAAATTTATTCGAAAAATTTGTTCGAACTAAACGAACGAAGTTCGAACAATTGTTGGAATAAATCGTCCGCGTGGAGTACACAGCTGCTGAAAAAGGAAATGCGTGCAAATTTGAATTCTGGGCTGGATTTTCACCGTTTTTTTTGTTTTTCAATGGTTTTTCAGTGATTTTAAAGCAAATTTCAATGTATTTTTATCTGTTTATTTTGCATTGATGGTGTTTCCTTGTCTTTTTTTGAAAAAAAGTTTTTTTCAGCATTAATTAACTCAGTCAATGACGGGGGACAAACGAAAAGATCCAACTATTGCAGAAATGCAAATTACAGCGAAGACGATCGTCTCGAGACAAGAAAATCTCCTGACTCGGTATGTTTCAAAGTATGTCTGTCTTCTGTATAAATGCGAAAGGTTTTGGATCTATTCAACCCGTACTAAAATGCAATTCCACGTCATATTTTCCCCGTTCAAACGTCCTCGTGAAACGTCGCGAGATTTCTCAAAGCTCGAGTTTCACTACGGTTCAGAACATTTTAAAGTTGGAGAATCCTTTCGGAATCCCGTGGTGTGGTGCTACAAACAGCCGGATAAGGTGCACAGAAAGTATTTATTTCGAGAACTTAGACCACTAGAAACTAATTATTAGAGGAATGAGGAAGCCCCGAAGGGAGAGGTTAGTAGGGTATCACGTGAGCTGTGCTTACACCAGGCAGTCTGGCCAGCGGGAAGGGTGATCATCTCACCCCAACTTCCCCCTCCTCCAAAGCTGGTCGTCCCGACCAGAACTGCGCACTATGCTCACCTGAGTGAAACAGTTTGACCAGCGGGAAGCCAGGAATCCGCGGTTCCCCTTCCTCCAAGTCCCGGTCAACAGTGTGCACCGCGGTTCTCCTCTCACTCTCTTTCCCACCTACAAAACTACCATTACTTAGTACTACGATCAATACCAAAACACTAGAATACCTTTTAAAACTGATTAGCGATTCGACTACACCCCGGTTATCAGACGTTACCTAAACTAAACCCGTTGCACTAACCGCCGAGTTACTTGTGGGTGAATAGTTCAATTGGGTCCGCTTCGGCTTTGGCGCCTCGTCGTCCATCGGAACTGTCACATCCGTGACTCCTCTCCCCCTCCGACTGGTGTCGTAGAAGCGTCTCCAACAGTCTCGTTGGTCCACTTTGTCTTTATTCGAACTTTCCACCTAGTGTGCCACAATCCGATCTGAATCTGCGGTCTTACCTCGTTTATGACGCGATCCGTTTTGCACTCCGCCCAATCACTCTTATCATTGATCCGCTCCGCTAGGCTTACCCACCGAGCTATGCGCTCATCCTCGTTCCGACCTGATCCCCGACGCTTTGCTCCCGAAGACTGCTCGACTTTGTCCGGCGGTACTCTCCCGCGTCTTCTCTCTCGCGATGACCGTCTCTCCGAAATCCTATCTTCAACCAGCTGCGGCCACTGCGGCGTACGTTTTCGGTCGTCACGATCCTTGTTCCTCGGCGTCAGCTCCCGTACCTTGTCCGGTGGAACCCTCGCCTGCGGCCGTTCTTCCAGCACGCTCCATCCGTTGGCTCGTGCCGCGTCGCCTGTCCCATCGCTCGCCATGCTTGTCTCCTCACAAATCCGCTGTTCCCGAAGATTGTCGATGTCCGTACTCTTGACGTCCATGACCGTCCGAGGCTCTTCGACTGCCTCCATTGCCAGCGGTGTGCTCTCTCGCACCACGACTTTCTCCGGAGCTATGGTCCTTCGCTGTCATTTCCCCATAATCCGGAATGCCAACTGGTCGAGCCAGCCAGTCCGTCGCCCTCATCATCCTCCATCCTGCTTTCCGGCAACCCCGTTGCATCGTCAATCCCAACGCCACAATCAGCGGCATGTCCACCACTCGTCTTGTCGATCGAAGTGTTTCCATCCGGGTCAGCGTCTCGTTCCGATTGATTCACCTGATGTGAGCGTCGCTTCCAACCGCGGTCCATCGCTGCTTCCCGGAATCGGTTTCTCGTTTTCAACCGTAGGAGTTGTCTCCTCATTGGTTGCGTAAGACCCCAACTTCCACCTCTGCAGAAAGGTCAGCTCGTCGTCCCAACCAATCGCTAAATGTCCCTGGACGATTCGAACATCCGCGAAGCAAGTCTCTCCCAGTAAACCTCTTTCCGAGTTCCGTAAACAGCTCGTCCAAGGATAGCTCGTCTCGCGGCAACATCCAGTAGATCGAATTCGCGATACCCTTCAGAAACCTCGTCCCCAACAGCCATTTTGCGTACCTTTCTTTCACCACTGCGGACTTCAGGAGGAACGACTTCCTGAAGACTTCGAACGACCCGTACCCGTCGAACGGATCTGGTGCCGGTTGCATCATCGTTCGGAGCCAATTTGAGAAACATTCGTCGTCGAAGTCCAGTAGCTCGTTCTCCCCATCCTTCGTGCTCACCTTTCATCCTCGTTCGAAGTTGGGTCGGTAGCAAATTATCAGATAACTATTAAAGAACTGCTGTCGACGTTGTTTCGTCGTTGACCAATCAACTTCTAGCGTCACCCACTCTGCCTTTCGTCTAGCGTTCTCTTCCCACTGTTGCTCCTTCAGCCACATCTTCGTGACGTCTTCGTCTTCGTCTTCCCAGGCGACGTCTTCTTTCTCTTCCCAGACGACTTCTTCGTCTTCGTCTTCCCAGACGACGTCTTCTTCGTCTTCCCAGACGACGTCTTCTTTGTCTTCCCAGACGACGTCTTCTTTGTCTTCCCAGACGACGTCTTCGTCTTCGTCTTCCCAGACGTCCTCGTCTTCACAGACTACCGCGTCCCTCCAGATCGAACCAGGTGTCTGCGGCGAATTCCATGTGACCTCCGATTTTCGAGCTCTACGCCTTTTTCGACGTGACGAGCGGGGTGGAAGACCTTCGTCCCCGACGTTCGCGGATGTCGAACTCTCTCGCCACCACGTGTCCGACTCGTCGAGTAACCAGTCGCCATAATCGTCTGACACCATGTACCCATTCCCACCGGGAACATCATTGTTCAACCGGTTCGTGCCGTACCCGCAAGGTGATTTGTCGTCAACCTCCGGTGCTCGGGCTCCTTGCGCCTCAAAGCGCCGCGGGGGACGTGAATCCAAGACGTTCTCGACCGTCTGCCGTCCACTCCGGACCCTTCCCGATACAGGGGGTAACAGATAGCTCTCTTCGGCTTCCATCCAGTAATCGTTTCGGTCGGTAACAGTTTTCCTGTTCCACCAGCTTGAGTCGTGCTCACGAGGCGATTGCGCTCCGAACTGCGGCGTCGTGGCTCTTCGCAACTCACCACACCTGGAGGGGCTGTAGTCGGAAACGTTCCCGTACGTCCAAACTCCTCTCAGCGGCTCTTCTGTCCAATCGAATTCATCACTCCTCGGGAGATCATCATCGCACTCGGTCCCGTCCGGGCGACTCCCCCCATACACAAAATTAGTCATTTCGGTTCTGTTTGTGGTTCTGTTCGAACAGCCGGATAAGGTTCACAGAAAGTATTTATTTCCAGTACCACAAACCAGACACGAGTTTTAACAATATCTATTCATTTGTTCAGGTTCGTCTCGTTCAACTTCACAACATGAGAATTCGGACGAAATAACTGATTGACAACTGATTGTGATTAGAAATTGTGCATGGTTTTTTTTTCTGTACATTACATATCCTATGTACTTTCATGTATATTTTCCAATAATAAAGTCTGCTGTATATTGCAATTTTTTAATTTTTGGAGTCATAAATCGGCATCGAGATTTTTACAGAAAAATGTCGAAAAATCACGGACTTTTTTTGAAAATTTGATTTTCTAAGCAAAAAAGCAATAATGAATTACAAAAAAACCATTTCTGAAAAAAATGTTCATTTTGTTATCATTCCATCGGAATCAACACTTTTCGTTTCTATTTTTCAATGACCAATTGAAATATCTTCAATTTTTTAGAACAGTTGATAAAAAATGCACTAATTTTCTTTCAAATCGTGCAAATTGTGTGGTTTTCCTCAAATCGAAAAAAAACATGTTTTTGAAACACCGAAACATGTTTCTGCAACTCTTAAATATGAGCAACCGTCTGAGAAAATGTATTCGCCCACAAAATTCGTCGAATTCGTTCGAACAAAATTCGAAAAGTTCGAACTTCGAAACTTTTCGAACTTCGAACACAAATTCGAACGATGTTCGAATATTCGCATGCGAAATTCGCGAATTTTTCACGAAGTTCGAAAACATTTTTGTTCGATTAAGAACCCTGATCATGAATCTCTCTCAGAAAATCACCAAAAACGCATACTCTCTGACGTTTACGACGCAGCCAGAAGAACCTATTTTCTGGTCTGAACAGCTCAAAAACACATCGTACTCCTCCCTATTTCAATCTTCATTGCTTCGTTCTTTATATATTTGTTTCAGTATCCGTTCGCTATTAACTCGGAAATGCAGTCAAACGGACCACTCAAGGAGCATGGAAAGCGCCGTGTCGCGTACTATTACGATTCGAACATCGGGAACTATTACTACGGACAAGGCCATGTCATGAAGCCGCAGCGCATACGGATGGCCCATCAACTGGTGTTAGGTTATGGGCTCTACCAAAAGTTGGAGGTGATCGTGAGTGACGACTTCACAAAGATTCCGAGACAAACTGATGACTTTTTTCAGAGACCGTTCCCAGCAACGCACGAGGACCTCATCAAATTCCACTCGGCGGAGTACGCGACATTACTCCGCAGAGTGAATGGAGATGGGCTGCTTGACACAGATATGAAGCAATGTGAGTTTTTGAAAAATTATATCGGACGAAAGAAAGTGTAAATAATAGCGAACCGTAGAACACGTGCAATTTCATGCGTTCTGAGCATTTGTAAATTTTGCGAAGTGGCCACTGATGTTGAAGTTTCAAGCACCCCAGCTACTTTTGCGCCTACATTTGTCATAACGTTTTGAAAAAAAAATCGGATATATTGGAGAAGTCTCAAGTGAAACGCAACTGGTGTTCTTATTTGACATCAGAACGTCTCAGTTCTTTAGTGAAACAAGTATCGGTGTGCCACCCGAAACGCTTTGGTTAGTTCTAATTGTGACTGTTTAATCAGAATAGTATGGGAAGAGCAAGAAAGACTGAGTGAATAGATATAAATGATCATCAATCCGCCCGCAAGATCCGGACGGTAAAGGAGAAAATGATAGTAAGAAGGGAAAAGCAACTAGAAGGACATTTGAGTACAGTTGAACAGGTTACGGAAAGGGTCACAGTTGACAAGAGAGTTGAGTGAGGGAATGCGTGTCTCAAACGTATAGCTATGATTTCGGATTTCTTCAGAACGCTTACGAAAATGCTCAAAAATTGCAAACTCGATTTTTCAACAAACAGTTTTTTTTCAGTTAACGTTGGAGGTGACTGCCCGGTGTTCGATGGACTCTACGAGTTTTGTCAACTCAGCTCCGGAGGATCACTAGCTGCCGCTTCCAAATTGAACAAGAGAAAAGTCGATATTGCAATCAACTGGATGGGCGGTCTTCATCACGCCAAGAAGAGCAAAGCTTCGGGGTTCTGCTACACTAATGACATTGTTCTTGGAATCTTGGAGCTTCTGAAGCACCACAAACGTGTTCTTTACGTCGATATCGATGTTCATCATGGAGACGGAGTCGAAGAAGCGTTTTATACTACCGACCGCGTGATGACTGTGTCATTTCACAAACACGGAGACTTCTTCCCCTGGACTGGCGCAATCACCGACACCGGAAGGGGATCGGGAACTTTATACTCTGTGAACGTGCCACTGAACGACGGAATCACCGACGAATCTTACCATAGTGTCTTCAAGCCAATCATGACCAAAGTCATGGAACGCTTCGAACCATGTGTCGTCGTTCTTCAGTGCGGTGCCGACTCTCTCAACGGAGACATTCTGGGACCCTTCAACCTGACTCTCAAAGGGCACGGAGAGTGTGCCCGTTTCTTCCGAAGCTACAACGTTCCACTGATGATGCTCGGAGGCGGTGGATACACTCCTCGCAACGTCGCTCGTTGTTGGGCATACGAGACTTCGATTGCGGTGGACGTGGACATTCCGAACGAATTGCCGCACAACGACTACTATGAGAACTTTGGACCCCATTACCAACTGCATATCAATTCGTCATCTGCTCCTGACATGAACACCCCTGAGAATCTTGCGGCGATCACCCGAAAAGTGCTGTCCAATCTGGAGAATCTCACTTTCGTTCCGAGTGTTCAGATGCAGCGTGAGTTTTTTCTTAAGTTTTTGAAGAGAAAAACGTTTTCAATCATGACAAACTCCGTACTCATCGATCATTTTCCAGCAATAAGCGATGACGCGATGCCAAACATGAACGACGAGACGCTGGTCGCCGACTCTGCGAATCCAGACACACGGCTCGCACCGGAGGTTATGGATGGTGTCATCGAGCACGAAGCCGAGTTCTACGACTCCGGACGTCCAACGACTTCGCGTCGCAACATCAGTTCTTCGAGAGTCGAACCACAGGAAAAAAGAGCTCGAAACTAGGTGGTGATCGTTAAATATTCAAACTCTCTTCCAACCGTTATCAATATTTTTATCAATGAATTCATGTCAAAAGTTGAAGTAAATATAACGTGTTCTCTGTAAGGATCGAGCATGACCATAAAGGGGTGTGCCTTAGGGTGTTATAGATGAGTTAGAGTCAAGACAATTTGTGAGCATGTTCATAGGGACTAGTACTACCCATCTGCACCGACTTAGCCTCCGAGCTCCACTTGGTGGAGTACGGTAGGTGCTCAAAGAGCACAAAATCGACTTTTTTGTTTGTGCATCAAAAAATCCGAAAAAATTCTCAGATGTCAAGGACACTAATGTGTATGTTTTCCTAAAATTTCAAGACTGGGAACATCCTAATGTTTGAGAAAAAGGTCAAAATGTTCATTTTTCGTCGATTTTCGGAAGAAATGTGGAATTTTAAGGGCTTAGCAGAAAAAAGCGAACAGATTTTATTTTGCGAAATGATACCCATATGTGATGGCTTTGAAGTGTACAAGACGTGGTTCCAAAACAATTCCGACTTCACCATTTTTTTGGTCATTTTTTGAGATGACCTTCAGAAAGTGGAAATACTTATTCTTGATTGAGGGCTCTCGGAAAGCTGTAAGATAGTTTACGGACGCACGTGTGTTAACAGAAGCCATTTCTGTCTTCAAACCGCGTAAAAAAGTTGTTTCAGACTTTTCAAGATCAAGAATGTGTGAAGAGCCCTTGGTTTCAAGTAGTCATAACTTAACTGAAAATACTTTAATCGGACTTAAAATTGCAGAAAACACATACCAATGCGTCTTCTAATGATACCACTTTCAGTTTTTCTAATATCGAGAAAAAAAATTTTCAACGATTTTGGGGGTCTCGAACATGGAAATTTTTTCATCAAAAAAATTTTTTTTTGCTGATTAGAAAATCAAAACGTCAATCAACATATGAGTCTTTTTTATCACTCGTCTGGAAATTTCAGCCTGCTTCAGGTATTTTTAGACAAGTTATGACCGTTTGAGGTGCTTTTGGTACGAAAAATTCGGAAAAAAATTGAAAATCGTATTTTTAATTATTTGAAATCAGGAATCATTTAAGCTACTTCTGGCACACATTTGACCCAAATCAGCACGTCAGAAGTTCAGAATCCATCTAGAAACATCCCTATAAGTGAATTTGACAACAAAAAATGGTCAAAAAAATGGTGAAGTCGGAATTGTTTTGGAACCACGTCTTGTACACTTCGAAGCCATCACATATGGGTATCATTTCGCCAAAAAAAATCTGTTCGCTTTTTTCTGCTAAGCCCCAAAAATTCCACATTTCTTCCGAAAATCGACGAAAAATGAACATTTTGACCTTTTTCTCAAACATTAGGATGTTCCCAGTCTTGAAATTTTGGGAAAACATACACAATAGTGTCCTTGATATCTGAGAATTTTTTCGGATTTTTTGGAGCACAAACAAAAAAGTCGATTTTGTGCTCTTTGAGCACCTACCGTACTCCTCCAGGTGGAGCTCGGAGGCTAAGTCGGTGCAGATGGGTAGTACTGGTCTCTATGAACATGTTCAGATGAAAATTAGCCCCTAAGGCACACCATACTCGAGTCTTACAGAGAACACGTTATATGTATATACCACTTTGCGAGATTTCGAGGAAACGTTGTTCGTCTCTTGAAATTGAATTTTCGTGCACCACTGAAACACCTGGAGGAGAATCGTCGCCGAAAATGAGAATCCAGAAATGCGGAAGAACGGAACAATTACCTGTGCTTACTTGAGTACGAAAATGAAGCAGTTCAGTTGAACATATGAAATAAAGAAACGCCGCATTTTGAAACTGACGTCGGAACGGATGAAGTAATAAATGAGGAATTCATATGAAACCATTTGCAGATTTTCATCGTTAAACTTTATTCATGTGGAAATAAAAAACATTTGGAATCAAGAACGTGGTGTTAATATCAAAGAAATGTTTTGGAACAAACTTCAAGAAACAAAAAGGAGCAAAAACAATTGGAATGAAGAAAAATGAGCACAACCCACGAAAGGAATATGGTTTAGTTGGGAAAGTGAACTGGAATAAACATAGATTTGTGGATATCTTAGGATACCATGGGAGGGGCAAAAATGATCAGCTTGAAATGTTCTGTACGCCAATTACGAAGTTCTTATTTGTTACTCGAATGCATAGTGCAACGATCGAAAACTCGTTCCTTCAATGTATTTTCGAGTCAGACAATTCAAACGCAGATGTATCAATTGATGAGAGAGAGCGTCACTTTTTTTCAAACACTTAATTTCAAGATAAAACATGCGTTTCTTTTTCAAGATAAATTTCCTACACTTGTGACACGTCCGCATGTAGAACAATGAGTTTCTTATCAAATCAAAAGTCTGTGATTTGAAGGCGAGAGTGAAGTTCTAGATAAATAGCGCTATATAGAAAAACGTTGAGTTTCCGATTTCTGCTCCTCGAGAAATGTGGAGAATCGTGAATGAGACTCAATATTGTTGTTGTTCTGGTGAATTAGATTCCCTAAGGTATCCACGTATAGAAGAATTAAATTTTTGATTGACTGGCCAAAGAAACCGTCTCGTAACATACTTATTCAGCTGCTGCTACCGCCGCCTTTTTAGAAACCATTTCCTGGGTTCTTTGTTTGTTCTGCATGAATCTGAAAGTTAACCAGTAAACCGACTGTTTTTTTATTTCTTTACCTCGGCTGGAACCACGGGAAAGCGTTTTCAGTCTTTCTCCAGCTCTTCAGACGCTGGAACTCTCGCTCGATGACCTGTAATAGAGTAATACAAATTACGAAGTTCTACTGTTCAGTGAGCATTCAAAATTTGAAAACAGCCAAACAATAAACCGCTTGAGGCTCAATTCCATTTTTGATCAAACGAAAACTCACGTTGTCCAATCCAGCAACGGTGTTCATGCTCTTTCTCTCTTCGAACGCTTTGATCCATTCGTCTCTTCCATGCTTGCCTGGCACCAGATAGAACAGTTTCTTCGGCATAGCAGTCGGCAACATTCCTTCGTCCGTCTGCGACTCAACCGACTTCAAGATCGGTTTCACAGCCGTGACGGTGGTGGAGACTTCGTCGCTGAATTTGTCAGGAGTCTGCGTACTGGCGTCCACCACTGTGACGACGGAAGACGACGACGCATTCATGGTTTCCGCCGTCTCAGCATTTGCCTTCTCTACTTTTTCCGCAGCAACCTTCGCCTTCTCAGTCTCTACTTTCACAGTTTCAGTTCTCACTGCTTCTGCTCTCACTGCTTCTGCTCTGGCGGATTCAGCTCTGGCGGCCTCTGTTCTGACGCTCTCGGCACGTGCGTTCTCAGCTGGTGTGCTTCTGTTCTCTGCTGGTCCTCCAGTCGCTCTCGAATTTTGATTTCGTCGGTTCGCAGCCATAGGCACATGTGGGGGTAAGTGATCTCCCGAATCGTCGCTATCCGAGTCGCCAGCCGGTGGCCTTAAGCCGGCTGCTTCTTGGGCCCTTAAGATGGCCATTGGATCCCTCCCGTCAAAAAGGATCCCTGAAAATCAAACATGAGGAACTTGAAAATCACCCCCGAATACTCACTTTCTAATTGTTGCATTCGGCCGACCATGTGCGGGAAGTTGGTCCGTACAATTTCCATCAGGTCCATCCACTCGTCCGGGTTGTTGCTGAACGAGTAGACTCGGTGGAGTATTTGCTCATACTCTGCCATGTCATACTGTGGTTCATCTGGGTGAGACATGTTCTGAAATAGCAACCAGTCATGTGGAATGCGGCACGAAATAATGACAAAAATAGTTGAAGAACGGTTTTTTGTTGTTTTCTCTTCAAAAATGTATGTTTTCTGAAGATAAAACAGTTTAGGGTTTATCTAGTGTATTTTGAACAATAGAAAACACCAAAACCCGATGGAAAATGGAAGGAAAATAAGCGAAAATAAGCAAAATTAGGCATAAATGGATGGTTTTGTCGCGCGTTGGACAGGTGCAAGAGTGTATGCAAACGCGCTCTGTTTCTATGCGTTGCATACGACACAACCCGCCGCCGGCCACAACGCATTGATTGCCTACCCTCCGCCGTCCCTTGCATCGGTCGCAAGAAACGCGCCCCTTATCTGATTCCTGCCGATTGTTATCTATTTCCATCATTCTTCTTATCAATCCTTCTTAGTACTCTGTCAAATTTGCCAACAGTGATTGTTTTACAGTGCCTGCCTGCGAAGAATCTCGATGGGACATCAAGATACGGGCGCCGGGAACGTCTCGATTCTGCCAAAGGACACGTCGTGGTCGCAAGACGCTGAAGAGGAATAGACGACAATCGGTCGAACCAAATGAATTTGAGTCGAACCACCACTGTGATGGTTTTCTGTGGAATTCAAGTGAGTTTTACCTCATTTCGTTCCCGTGTAATGTATCTCGGTTTCAGGAACCACAGGAACTTCATTTGTGAAGCATGCCATGGTGAATTGCTTGTACGGATTATTCATCCGACGAGAACTGTGCACATCTGCTGCCTTTTTCAGAGTGATGTGTGAGTTTTTGTTTCTGTTTTAATACTCAGTGACCACACCATCTTTGAGATCCGCATGATGAGTCTTTCGTATTTCAGCTTGGTATAACAAAATAAAAAGAGAACCTTATGAGATGAACAGCAAGCGCTTACCACGAATGGAAACGATCTCAACTCCAAATCATGAGCAGCCCAAGTTTCCGAGTAACTTCGACTTGTGTGATGGCCCGGAATATTCTCTTCTGCTCGTCGGAAAAACGAGTATTAGTTGCTTGATCAATCAACGACGGCTCTGTCAACTGGATGTTTCCTTGAACAATGAAAACACTTCTAGTGAGCAGTTTCTCTTATTTTTATCTCAGTTTAACATTGTTCGGTTCAAGGAACAACACAATTTCATCAGTGGAGGCTACCATGCTACTGACGTGCACTTGATTGAATTGACAAAAGTTGAACTCTTTCCATTTTTGTCAGAATAATGTGTAAGTCGTTATTCTTTTGTTAGCGCTTCAGTGACGACACATGACTTTTGATATCCGTGATGAGTGATTTTTCCAGCCTGGTATGGATCGAGGAGCACAGATACCAAAGCAGTGAATCCCCGAGCGTTCGAACAAGAATTCATCCGCAGTTTGCGTTGAGAGACGGATCCGTGGAGACTTCGATTGAGCGTTTTGCTGTTCTCTTCGTAACAGACCTCTATGTTTTGTTTTTGTTACATCTGCATTTGTTAGTCTGTATTTGTTAATTTTTTACTGTTCGATTTGTATTTGTTAAGTTTTTAATTGTTCTGTAATTGTTTAATCGAAATATTTAATAACTCTGTTCTAGGTTTATCTCTGTATTTTTTTATGTTCAACTTCTGTGTAAACTGTATTTGTTAGATCTTTTGAATTGTAATTTGTTATTTTGTATTTGTTTCATAAACTCCTGTATTTGTTAACCATGACCTCTCTAATCCTAATTTTCAATACGGATCGAACAACTCGACAATGTTTCAATTGTTATCTCTGGGAGAAAAAAAAATGTTATGGCGCGTTAGAAGTACCTGGCGTCGCTTTTCTGGATCGACTTGGTGGCGTTCATAGTGCGCGGTTCGTCGTCCAGATTTTCCAGATTTTCGATGTCAACAGTGATCCTAAAAATTTCAAACTGTACAGAGTCCGCAATCAAGAGCAAAATATGTCTCAAAACCGACGCCGCTGGACCTTCCTTCGAACGCCACCGGGTTGACCCAGAAAGTCGCCGAATTTACCCGCCATTAACGAAAAAGAGAGTAGGGGGCACCCGGAGTTGAACCGGGGACCTCTCGATCTGCAGTCGAATGCTCTGCCACTGAGCTATACCCCCACACGGTCACTCTTGCGATTATGACGGTGAAGGAAAAGCAAAGAGTGCTCGCCGACGTGCAAATGAGCAATTGAGCAAATGTTGGATACTGTTCCGTTTTGCATTGAACAAAACAACGAAGGCTCTTTTTGAATAGTACCTCCACAGCCAGAATACGCCGAACTGTTATGAAATTGGAAACAAGTATTTAATTGCATATTCGGCCGCACTGAAAAACAACCATTTCGAACAATTTATACAAGAAAACGTCAAAATAACAATGAATACATTAAGTTTCACCAAATCTTGAAACAATGGAATGGTGAAATTCGAGATAGTTGAAGTTGCTGATCGTCTCGTACTGGTTTCACCTAAAAGTGGTATTTTTGAATTGGCATTTGGGGCCAGATTCTGAATTACCTGCCAATCAAACGGAAGACCCATCAAAGAGTGCGGAATGCGTTGTCTTATCACCAGAAAACGCAACCAGTCGCGGATTATCTGAGAATTTGTATCATTAAGTTTACACAAAGTTCAGCACTGTTTTATTTTCTTCAAGATTAAACCAAATTATCTCTTGACCTGGTTTTAAAAACTTGCCTCTACATGCTGAACACCGAAGATGAGAAGTCTGAAATCACATCCTCGCACGTCCAGAATATCTTCGTTCACATGTTCCACGTAACCAATGTTTACCTGAGAATATCCAATTTCAAGGGTTTTTATAGATGTTTTTGATACTCACCAACTGTTTCGAAATTGTGAAATGCGGAAGTTTCCCTTCAACTTCTAACTCTGCATATCGTACTCGAGCAACTCCTTTAACTGCTAATCTCGGAAGCCCTGCTTTCCGGTAGAAAAAGCCCTTCAATAGATAAATGAGTTCGTTCGCTGTCAGAAAACAGATGAGAACCTTGATTTTCCACTGCGCATAGATTCCTTTCTCTTCATCTTTGAAAGCGGGTAATGGTCGTGGTCGTTTCAGTAGCTGGAGAGCCATCGGACTCTACAAAAACAATCTTAATCGGGTGGTCAGTTGAAAGATTCGTTAATCAAGAAAAGCAAGGACGTGCAATAAAGAACAAAGAACGGAAAACGAGCTTCACTTTAAATCACGAAAAACCCACTGAACCAGGTGAATGTTATATTTTCGAATATCTTGGGATATTTAAGAAAACCTAAATTTGTTCTTGTTGTTTGTCCATTTAACCTTTGAGTTTTTGATCATGAATAATGCATGAGACTGTCCTGAATAATGCTCAAACTTTTTGAAAAACCACCAGGAAAAAGAGAAAGAAAAAAAGAATAAAGAAATATGTATCCCAAAATCTCAAATGTATCAGAAATCAGCGACCAACAATGTAGACAAACGTTTTCCAGGGCTAATCAAAAAAACAAACATATCAACGAAAATGAAATCAAAAATTGAAACATTTCATTTTCATAAGCAAATTATGCGCATGCGCTGCCTTCCTGAAGACTCCTGACGGCAGTATGTTAGCTGGGCGACTGCAAATAGGATAAATACACACGGGAGGAGCGGCAGAGGGAGCGAAAGCACCGATGAGACTGTGCGCATGTATATTTTCTCGTGTATACGCGAAACAAAGCACTTGAGCGCCTCCGCAACGAAGGAAATCTTCCGTTTTCTCACACTAACCGACCGACCGGACGGGTGGTGTATGTAGGCAAAAACCGGGGAAGGAAGCTATTATGAAACTATGCGACCGAGAGCACACAAATAGAGACATAAAAACGTGCCAAATGGACGTTTTTAGCGTAAGCTGTAATCTTGTGATTTCAGTGGAATTTTCTCGAGTGATAGCTGCCAACGTTTCATTGATAACTTAATAACGGATCGACAGTATTAATCACAGTCATTTAGTTTCTTTTCAACGGTGCCAATCACTGATTGTTTCGTATTTTCCAAATGCTGAATCAGTCGGACGATAGATTTCCTGAAAAATAAAGTCATAGACAATAAATGGACAACAGTCTGCTCACTTGTCTCCTCCTTCGAGAACTGAAATCAAAGCGTGCTGAGTTTCCATCATCCTCTCCAAAGTTTTATTCAGAACTTTGTCCGAATGACCGGTTTCATACATCCAACCAGTAACATTTTCAACGAGATATGCCACTGTACTCAACAATTTCTCAATGACTTTCTCTTCCAGAACATTCTCCCTGACAAGCTGTCGATCCTTCTTGATCCACCGATTTCTTCGTTCCAAATCGTAACGAATATCCCTGGCGTCTTTGCACAGTTTGATAACGGATGATTTGATGTTGAGAATCTTTGATATTTTTGTTTTGACCTTGGCGTATGGCTGGTGTTTGCTAATGAACATGTAGTTCTCTTGGTCCTCCTCACGCCTGTCCACAAGTCTTCTGAAGTTAGGCGACCAGTAACTTTCTTCGTAAAAGTCTTCATTGATGAATGAAATGGTGTCCAAAAGCAGATCGCACTTGGGACATCTCATTTTCTCTTCAGGTGTTCTGACGTAGAAAACAGCTTTCTTGCAATTACAAGTGACCTGCATCAGTACTTCAGTCCCCGTTCCTTGTGCGTGTTCGAGATTATCTGCAGGTATTTTCTTGTTTGCTCCACGACTAATTTCGTTGAGATCACTTACATCTTAGGTTCCATTTCTTTTCCCACTTCTCATACTCGTCGCAGATCATTGGCCAATGTGGGGATTTCTTGCATTTAGAACACCAACAGTATCCACAAGAACACGAGAAACAATTGTTCTCGATGTCTTCGAAACAGAGGAACGCTTTACACTGTTGACATTTCTCCAGAATTGAATCGCAGCCGACATTTTGATAAACCAATTTAGATACCATCTGCAATGGAAAGCCGTAGTTATAATGATGTCATTACGTTCTCACTCTGACGTATAAGTTGAGAATGGTTAATGGAACGATAGTTGGTAGATAGTCAAATTCATGGGCAGTATCTGTCTTGAAACTGATGACTGTTTGTACAGAACGAGTACTAAAATCTCACCTGAAGGTTGATTGGAAGCCTTCCAGCACTCAGTTCTTTGTAAAACGTTTCTTTCAAACACTCCGAACATTCGACTCGTCTGTTATCGTCCTTGATATAAAACAACGAATGTCCTGGCTCTGCTTTGTGGCAGATATCACAAATATCGCCGTTGTTTGGATGAGCAGTCAACAATTGCTGATTTTTTTTCAGCATCTCGCACAACATCGACCATCCCACTTTTGAGCCAGTGTTCAGTAATTCGGATGCAGTTGTCCATGTCGCATGATTGAAACGATTTGGAAATACGTTCTTAGCCAACTGATTTGTCCATTCTTCCGGTGAATGTATCAGTTGAGAAGTTGATTTGAAGCCGTAGAACGATGAGTACAGTCTCATGCGTCTTAAAAAGGAACATGAACATCAAAGATTCAGTTGTCGAGTCTCACTCTATAATCCCACTGTTTTCAGCCAATTCAGCCGCAATCGTTTGAACAGCATCCCACACACTTGCTGACTCAGCTACCACGTTCTTCCAGAACTCGAGATTGTGCTTCGACAGATTTTCAGCAATAGTGGAGTTTATCAGGACACTAAAAAATAACACATTATGTAGACGTCTCGAAACGCAATTACTTCACACGATTCTGCTCAATGTGACTGAGCACAATTATTACGGTTGTTTCCGTGATTTTGATATTATCTGGGTTCCAGACATTGAAGTACTTGGTTGCATCGATCAGAAATTGTTTTGGACGGAGATCTTTCACTTCAAATCTCTCATCACTTCTGACCTTGTCTATTTCTTTCTCGAAGTTGAACTCTTTTACTTTTTCGAAAGACTCTGACAACTGCCGGAAGGTGAATCCATCCGACTGCAAAACGTTAACACTTGCGACACTTGCGAAAATAGCTTATCAGTCTCAACACGGTCGTTACAATTAGTAGCATCGCTGATTTCGAAGTGGGAACTGCATTCACTTCTTTGTTTTCTCCTGCTTCTCGGTTTCTGTTTTTGGACAACCAAGTCTCCAAGATTCAATGAGAATTCCGTTTGATGTGGCTTTCCATCTTCCTCTGGATTGTAGTATATGTCTACGCTGTCTTCGATACATCGGTGATACTGATAGTATTCTTCATCCGTATCAATCTTCTTGTTTCCTCGATGACGTGTCATATTTCCTTGTTTTGGCCTATTGTTCGAGAAACCATTCGTTTTGTATACGTTGTAAGTGACTTTTGATTTCGTCTCAACTGATTTCTCTTCGGAATTTTCCTCTTTCTTCCCCGAGCTCTGAGTTTCGTGTTGAAAGTTAGAATACTGCAATATCAAGGCAAATTAATTTCACTCAGGTATTCCCAAAATTTACGGCCTGTCCGTATGTCCCAGGTGTTGTGATTGTGCCTAATTCAATGTCCAACGAATCTTCGTCAATTTTTAATGGGTGAACTGCAGTTATGGAGCAATTGGAGTGTACATTCATCATGTTCCTCTCAACGTCATCTGGAACTTGACTCAAACAGTCCGTTGATTCGATGTCCCTGAGGCGGTTCTTCTTGTTAATCGAGTACATCACATCGCTGTTGAAGTTGTCAATATTCGACGACTCCATTTCAAAGAGAGCCTTCTGAAAGTAAAATTCCTTTTCACTATAGAAAATTGACCGTTCATCTCATTCCACCTCTCGACTGTTTTCATGAAACATGAATCTGTTGAAAATCCCCACTTACTTTGTCTGACATATTGTCACTTGAGAAGTCGAAAAAAACAGTGCAGAGTGGAGCTCAGAGGAGCATTAATTGGAATAGGTTTGACAAAGAAGTATTGTGAAAAACTGCGAAAAGTTTAGTTCAACGAAAATGCAGTTTATTTTGTGTTTTTAGCAGTTCCCTCTTACTATGCAAAAAGTCTCCTTTCTTGTGAAGTATTGCGTAATCGGTCGCTCTCTAACAACCTGCGTCTCGTGTCTTGTTTATCTTTTGCAGTGAGTCGACACGAAACCAAACTCCGTGCTTTTCATCTTCGCTTTTATTCACCAGTGATATCATCGCCGGTATCAATTGATATTTTGGCCGTTTTCCCTAGTTCCTGGAGAACCGAATGCGATTGATTTCAGAAGATGGGGAATATGAATAAACTTGGAAATAAACTGGAATGACCGTTTTTTTTCAATTTTTCTATAAACAAAGAGCCCAAATGAATTAGAAGAAGGTTTGGAATTGATATCGAACACGTTTTTTATCAATAAAGTCATAACTAAGAGCTCCAGCAGTGTCAAACGGCCAATTCAATTCATGGAAAAGCGCCGTCTTGTTGGTAAATCCGGTGTCTAACCAAGAAACTGCATTTGTTCTTCTGATAACCGAACCTATGTATTTGTTGTTATTCAGGTCATCTTTGGTCGAGCCGTAGTAACTGATGAACATTCGTTGCATCATTCATTTTGTGTCTCAAAATGCAAAAACGCCGGTCAAGTTGGTGTCGATGGGAGGGATTCTTGAACAGATAACCCACCGACTCCGGACCGAGGATGCATTTCACAAATGCACGAGAGGCACTGGGCTGCGAGCGTTTATATACGAGGGGGAAGCGGTGCGGCCGACATTTCTCTGCCTTTCGCGCGCCTCTCCCCGCGACAACTTGGTGAGAAGAGAAACGGCCGCGACGTCTCGCTGTCGTTTCTCTCTCTCTCTCTACACGATTTCGCTACGCGCGGCTGAATAAACTTGCCCACGACTGCGGAACGTTGGCTTGGCTCCTCGTGTCCCATTGTCTCTCATGCATTTGGGAAACGCATCTTCGTTTCGGAGAGTTACCTGTTCAAAAATCCCTTCCACCGACACAGACACAAACTAACAAACTCTGGGAACAGAAACTTTCACAAAACCGCGTCAGTTCGACCAATGACGAACAAATCAACCATCATTCGCTGATGTCTCAATGTAAATTTGGCGACAACACTTTGAGCGGATATGATGGCCCTCTTCAAAAAACTTACAATCATGACTGCATTGAAAATTGTGAAAGAAATAAGTCGTATCTCAATCTCATTCATCTTGCTTGTGAGATCGTTGGAAAGTTGTCTGACACATTTTCTTCTCCTTCTATGAATTTGGTAGAAAAACCGAGAGCTGCAAAACGAAGAAGAAACACAGTTTCGAATGATGTTTTATTCACTATTACGTCAGTAGTTATTTTACATTTGACGGAACATTTGAAAACAGCCCTACGCTCATAATTGTGCACAGAGCTTACACGAAATTACTAGGAACTTTTGTGTTGCTGAATAAAAAAAAATTTCCATGCAGATATTAAAAACACATTTTTTCAATAAAACGTTCTAATCTTTACATTCATTAAACAACAAAGTTTGTGTGTTTGTGTGTTTGTTCGTCCGCCCACATCCTTCTCTCAACACCTTTTCGACCGATTTGGCCCGGTGTTGGCAGTGGGGTCAAAAACGTTGGTCCGATGATGCACGTAAATTATTTCAGCGATCCGTTCAGACGTGTGAACCAATCATTTTTGAATCATTTCTAGAAGAAGAAGGCAAGAGACAATAACTGCAGTTCAGGGGAAAGTTGACGAGCGGAAACAACTGCGGCGCGCAGGTAGAGTGACGGCGTCGGCCGCCTCGATTTTCTGGTATGCTTCAATTCTTGGTTGATAGTTATTGCTACTCAAAAAATAAAGCTTTTTGGAAAACAAGGTATGCCTTTGATTTTCTGCGTTTGAGATAGAGAATTTCAAACAAAACGATCTGGAAAACTAAGCTTCATTTGGAACAACGAGTTGATAATTTCCAATTTTTTGGTTGGCAGGCATCAAAAATGGAATCATAGGTAATTCTGCACAACGATTCCCGCTCTTTTAAATGGTTGATTTCAATTTTTACTAGTTGAGAAATTACGATGCAGCTATGAAAAAGATAGTCGTTCGGCAAAAACGTCGAGAGTTGTCTACTTTCGGGTAATCCGATAATTACTATTCTTCATTCACTCGAAAAAAGGAAAGTGTTCTCAACTCAATGAAGATAATGCTGCTAGTTTTTCAGAGCAATTCCGTTCTATGCTTGCGAGGTACAAGTAGCGAAACGTCGGCTGCATTATTCTCCATTGTTCGCATGCCAGCCTTCTTTGTTGGAACCTTTCTCATGTCCGTGCCGATTTGCGGCTGTGTGCAAACGCTCTCACCTGAATCCAGAAAAAATGCAGAAAAAATATTTAAAAATTATGCGTGATTGAAGAATTTGGTTTTCTTCGAAATACATGGTTCCAGACATACATGTGTTCTGTTGTTATGAATATTTTGGACAAGTTTGTTTCTTGACAAAGTTGTTTCATGCGTACCCCAACGATTGTTCATTTTTCGCAGAACATCCTGAATTCTTTGAACCCCAGGACGAACATTTTCCCGAAAAAATGCTCAGGAGCACCAACTTTACAATGACGAGCACATTTCGCAATGAGCAAAAGCGGACGCATTAGAAACAAATGCTGCCGGCACTGCTTCTTTTTCGCGTCCTTGCGCCCTCAACGCTGTTATTCGTAGCATCGGACGGAGTTTTACAAAATCTGCGAAACGATAAATCTTTTGCGACTGCGACGGGCTGACACAAAAACACTCGTTGCCAGATAAATATCACATATTTATTCCAGAAATCAAGCCTAGCGACTGTTCGAGGACCGGCACGGGTTTTCGTATGGGACATTCGCATTCATTTGTTTCTTGGTGATAAGAGAACAAAAAACAGTCTTCAAATAGTTGTCAAAACGTTTCTAGGTCACTCTCTCGTTGTCTTCTCGTTTGCACGCGTTCTGTCTTTGCACGAGACGCTTAAAGACAAAAGAAGGACTTCGCGCGAAAACTTGCTACGAGAACATTCAGTCGCGCCGGGTGGCCTTCTTTTCGTCGCCCTGCTGCTTGTCAACAAAAACCGAAAAAGGAAGAAGAGAGATTGTGATTTTCAAGGTTAAAGACATCGGTGTACTATCCCATTAATTGTCTGATTCATCCTTACACTGGCCCATTCTGGACTTTAGGTCGGTCGATGTTAAACGACACGTAAATGAGAGAAGGATAGAAAATGTGATGCAACGCGAACCCCATTTCTCTTCCCATGAAAACTTGTACGACCGGAGACACATCACACACACAACGCTCGTCATCCACTCGTTGGCGTCGAAACGTTTGTTGAAAAAGTGGAAAACGTCACACAAACATAACGCTGATAATCCATCGCGGACGCCAATCACAACATAAAAGATTGTCCCCCTCACTTCCTTTTGCCCACCGACTAAAGGAGTTTTTGACAGCACCGATTCAAGTTCTCCGACACCCAACTACGTCAGAACCTTATCTCCAGTTTGTCACAATATCAGTTCGACGTAGCTTGTATACGGCTCAAAACCAAAGAGTCGACTTTAAGAACACATCAGTTATACAATTATACGACTCGCAGTATTTTGATATCACTGAGTCGATAATCGTTGTTTAATACCTTGTGACGCGAAATCACCTTGAAGACTAGTCGTTCTGTGGCTGATCTTTTTCGCAAAAAGCCCTTTCCGCCGCTTCTTATCTCTTCGTTTTCGTCGAAAGGAATGGGGGTTTGTGTAACACTGCATCGCCTCCTGCTTCCTCTCTGTGTCTCGCATCTCTCCTCTCACCGCGCCCGGCACAAACACATCGACGCAAAAACGCACCACCCCCGTCCCCCCGTCCCCTCGCCATCATTCGACGTTCTCCACTTCTCGCGGTTCGTCCTAGGTCTTCTAGCGTGAGCGGTTCTTATGGGGTTTCAGTGATGCCTCGTGTCTCTTTTCAAATTGGGACATTTGTTACGAAATGTTCAAAAATCATCAAGATACATGTTCTTCTGTCCTCTCTCTTTCTCGGTTGATCTTTGATTTCTTCTCTTCTGAATTCCCCAATCGGTACACAAATTTCTTTCAGAACGAGGGTAGAAGAAATGGCGCAGTCGAAGGTTCAGAAACCGGAGTGCTCGGATGGAAATGAAGTGCGCCTGCTGAAATTCGATTTTGAAAGGCTCCCAGTTGTCTGCAAAGACAAAGTCATTCGCAACGCTGAAATCATTGATCTGTACGTTCACCGACGGGTGTTTAATCCTCAATGGATTCCTTTTGTTCAGAATCAACCTGATGGAGAGAAACCCGAGTATTGGGTCGCTGATAATCAAAAACCGCATCAACGCCGGAGGCTACGTGCTCACGTTCAGTACCGATGATAGTGGAGTGGCGATGACGGATAGGATCTACTCTTGGAAGTGGCGAGGACTCGACCGACGCCAGATGGTCGCGGATGTCATCCTGTGCTACAAAGAACTAAACCGCTACTTCCCAGGAGTTGTGCACACCATCAACATCGACCCGGACTATTTGAAATACTACAAAGAGTTCTCAGACTTCACCGAGTGCAAGCAACTCGCTATTTCTCGTCAAGCAGGGTTCACGTTCGCCTCGGATCGGGAAATTGCCGAGTTCATGAATTCGATAAAAGTCACGGAAACGCTGATCTACAACATTCCACGTGTCCCATTAAAAATCGAAAGCATCTGTAATCTGGACACTGTGAAGATCACGCACGGCGAGTGGATGACTGGGGAGGATCTTCTGAAGATGGACTCGAAAGTATTGCACGTCGTGGAGAATAGCTTCACGGACACTGACATCAACGCGTTCATCAAAAAATGGCTGAACAGCGACTCTCAGAGACTAACCAGTTTGACTCTTGGAAAACATGATTGGCAAGAGTGGAAACAGGAGGTCATTCTGGATGGAATCCAAACCAGACGCTGGGATCCAACGACCAGAGAGAAGGTGCTATTCACGACTCGCACCCCGTTTGTGGACAACGATCCTGCTTGGCTGTCCTTCTCGCCGGTCGCTATCTTCCTTGTGGACGACTACTCGAATGCGATGGACATCAAACGCTCCGACGGGCTCTTAGCGAGCATTCGTCTTCGTCACGGCCATTTTGATTTCGTCGTTCGCAAAGAGCCATTTGCATCTCGTCGTCTGCAAGAGAAGTACACTAATGAGATGGAGCTCCATCAAGGGAAAATTGCCCAAAACAAGGACTATATTGCGAGAAAGAGGAATGCGCCAGACGAATTTGTTGTGATGGTCAAGAAACCGAAGCTTGAAAAGAAGACTAATGAGAACGGTGACGTCGAAATGGTTGAGCGGGCTCCAACAGAGGAGGAAATTGAGCAGGAACGGCTGGAGAAAGAGGAAGAGGAAGAGCAGGCAAAGAAGGAGGTCGCGTTGCTGGAGGAGGACAACGAGCACCGTTCGAAGTACTTGGAGAATCTTCGTTTGATGATCAACAACTTCGGAGCGGCCATTGCCACGGACATCCCAGTGTAACAGTAATGACATTTGATTTGGTATCTATTTTTTCTTGATATTTGATAAGTTTTGTGAAATAAATCACTTAAAAAGATTTGCAGTAAAAGTTTTTCAAAATTTTTCAGCCGGGTGTACTCCGTTGAAGTATCTCGTGATGAGTTTTTGGGAAGAAAACATTTTCAGAACAAAGTTCTCTTGGGTTTCACGGTCGGAATCAAAAGTGGCCAAATGTAATTGGAATCAAATAACCTTTTTGACACGGACTGAGACCTATGATCGGCTCTAAACAATCGTTGGAGGATTATAACAACAACGGAAATCAAGTAGAGTTTTAAATATTTCATTCGAAATTTCAAAGAGATACATTTATGAACGAAGAAGGGATGTCTAGTCTTCAGAGATTGTCTTTTCCCTTTTTGGGTTTATTCAGAACCTCGAAAGTGAACTCTTTCCAGGATTTGGACAAGCGGATGGTTTTCGTCGCATTGAGTTCAACTATACAGCGAGGAACCAAGTGTTCTGCATTTGGGGGACGGTATTCAGCCCTGAAAAAGTTATTGTATGATTGATGCAAATCAATCTTCTTTTTCGAGATCTCACTTGATCTGTTTTTCTTTAGAGTTCACCAGTTCTTTCGAGTTCACCAATTCTTTTGAGTTCACCAATTCTTTCGAGTTCATCAAATCTTTTGCGAAGCGATCCATGCTGAAACTCAGTTGTAGTGGGGTCGCGAGACGCATGTCTGTCAGGCGGACTAGTTTTCTCTCGCAGTAACGTTTCACAAATTCAAGAAGGAACGTTTTGTTCATGTGCTTCGCTGAGTAAATTTTGAGGTTTCCTCTCATTTTCAGGAGGTCTTCCACCGAGACGCCCTTTCCATTTTCGATTATGAAATACTCGACATTGGGATACTGAAAGCGATTGCTTTTTGCCAAAATCTTTCCAGCCGTCTACCAGATCATTCCAGAAGAATTTGAAGTTTTCTCCCAGATGAGCTCTCTTCAAATTTGGTAAATTTCTCATTATTGTTCCAAATTGTGCCGGCGGAAATTTGCAGCAGCAACTGATACTAATGCAATTTGAAAAGAATTTGGCTAGTGTGTTCTCGAAAAGGGGAAGAATTCGGGTTTTAATCGGCGTGTTGAACATAATCGTCCGTATGTTCGATGGCAACCTCGTCAGAATATTGTTCGCTTCGGCAAGAATACCCATCCAATCGTCACAGTTTATTCTGAAAAAACAGGCAAGAGGTATGAGGTTGACTGATAAGGAATACAATCAATCAGCCTGTTGGAATCAAATCGGATATACATTTGATTGAAACTGAGGTCACTTACGTATGCTCACTGCGCCGAGAAAAGTTGTGATTGTCGGCGATTGATTCCTCTGGTGCAGTTATGATATGGATGCTATACACATCCTTCCCCTCGTCTCTGCTGAAATAGAAGGTTATTCCCCACTGGTGGACGAGAAAGTCGAATGTGATGTCTTTTGTCCCGGTAGCCCTCAAGATGTTCTTTAATTCCGTACTCGCATAACTGGTTTTCAACCTGGAACTTGTTTTATCGGAGAGCACTTTAATTAGGGCTCACTTGTCAACTGTTCTCAGTTTCTCAAAGATTTGAGCATGTACATTTGGGGGGAACTGCCTGACTGGAGACAAGGCCATTCGAACGCCTGGAAATTCGATTACCGTCTCTGAGATGCGCGTGCGACGATTGGAAGTGGGAGGCGTTGATCGCCGAAAAATGATATGAAACGGTTGAAGGGGGAAACGTTGAGATCGGGCGGATCTGCTTTCTGCGCAGTTCTTCTCTACTTTTATAGATATCCCATCATCGTTTTTTTCGTTGTCCGCAAGTCCTAGAGAACAAGAGAATCAGAGAAACTGACAGAGAGTGGGGTCGTTATCGAACTGATTGCAGTGTAAAGTAGTTGGGTTCACGTGATTGATGGAACGTCTATGACCTTCGGTTAGTACCGAAAACCTCTCGAATCCGCGAGTCGTCTGGTACGGCGAATAGAAAAAGGGTGTGTGTGTACTATGCAAAAAAAATTGATGTCGTCGAAACAATTCACCGTTTCATGATTGATAACAGCTCACAAACATTGGTTTTTTCTCATTTCTCGAGAGGTTGCAGCGAAAATCTTTTTTTTCTAATTGGGAAGAAAGAATGAATGTGCAATCTTTTTCATTTGATTCGTATTTCAAAAGGATAGATAACTGTGAAGGAGGAATAAGTGATTGCAGTGTCACTAATTGTAAGAAGTGAAATGTCAGAAGCTGCTCCCAAGTGCAACTCCCAAGTGCAAAACAAAGTACTGAACTGTTGCTATAATCCTAAAGCATTTTCTAGCTCATCGTAAGAAGATCCGTATTTTTCCTATGCGCCTTCATCTTTTTTTCTGAAAAATTTTGCATCAATTTCCGAGAAAATTCCTTCAAACTCCATGACCGTGAATATGTTTGCCCACTTGAGTTAGCTTATTATATTTTTATCTTGAGTTTCTTCAATTTTATAGCATGAAAATATTAATTGTACAGATCGGAATCAAAATCCAACGAAGAATCGTTCTCTGCCGCATTGTCATTGTTGAAGCCAATAATAGCATCTCCGCAGGAGTATTCCGGAAAACTGATGACAATTTGGTTGACATGATGTGAAGAAGCTGAAAGAAACCACGGTACGTTTGTGCTTAGAAATGAGCCTACCAGGCTGAAACGGAGACAAATCAGCCACTTGGTCACAAATGGTTCTGATCTTGTCTCTTTTCGAAAGTAAATCTGAATTCCGCAAAACTGAGCTTTCCGTGAGCTCCATTTGTTGTTCTTCAACAGTCTGTAACTGTTCCAGTACCGCATCACTCTTCTCGTCAATTCGTCCAAATTCCTCTCGAACACACTGTCTCAGTTGATTCAAAGTGTCTTCCTCTTTCTCATCGACCAGTCTTCGCAACTTCTCAAAGTGTTGCATAACCTGAAAATCACCATGAATCACACAAATAAATGAATAACGTACGTCTACCACTTTCTCTTGGTAATCCCTGTCACTCATTAAGAAGGAAAGTGCGCATCTGGAACAATTCAACCGGTGCTCTTCGACACAATAACAACTACTTTCGAAGGAACGTCATATTCTCGATGATGTCCTGTCTCCTCTTCTCCAATGAGCATTGAGTTTCCCGCATGTCTCCTCTTATCTTCGCGCACTCTTCTTGAAGCAAGCCCTTGGTGTGCCCTTTATGAACTCCAAACTCTTCACAAGTACGACACATCAATTTGTCAACTGACTTGCACCCATTTGTCTGTTTATAAGACATTCACTGCATTCAAATGGAATTGGAACTCACCACACAAACAAACTCTGCCAAATTGTACGAATGAACTGTACAACGAGGCGGCGAGATTATTGAGAGTTCCTTGACATAAAAAACATTCAATTTTCTTTCTACTGCATAAAAATTACTTCATCCAATCGACTCTTGGAGTAATTCGCGTCTTCAATAACCTCCAAAAGACTAAAATTCTTTTTAAGTCCTTTAACTCCATCAGCACCCAGTTCAGTTTTTTCTCGACAAAATGGACATGTAATTGCGTTGTTTTTTGCGTGATTATTTGCACAATCAAGGCAAATCGAGTGTGCACAACCTGAGAAATCAACTTTTGAGGAAAGTGTTTCAAAAAATCACCCAATATTTTTGGCACTCGACCACCGTTATCATCAGAATACTCTTCTTTGCAAATGTTGCACGTCGGAATTTTCATTCTGTAACAATCGAAGATCACATTCATTCACTGGAAAGTCAAAGAGAATTTGAAGAAGAAAAACGATCGATGAATGGCTGTGCACTGACAACATGCATTTTTGCTCACACTTAGATAACATTTTCTATCATTGTAAACAATGTCAGCTGATGCTTACACTATGACTTTGATACCACTATTCGAGAATACACCTTGACGAAAATTGTGAATATTATTTGATATCAAAAAATGACATTCTCGCGTAATTTGCAACGAATAACTTTTATAGAATATTTATTGCGTAATCAGTCAGCTGTTGGGTCTCCTCGAAATTGGTTCAACAAGCAAAATGAAACAACTCAGGATGAGACATTTTCACGCGAAACACGTTCAACACGTTTGCCAGAAATATATTTTGTCTTCTTTTGGTCATCATTGTCTGAAAATGGAGGAATAGCGTAATCGGGACGTTATTTCTTTCATTCAAACTCACTTGGTATAGTCTATTTATGCTTAGCATTTTTGCCAGTCTATGGGAATATCTTGGATTATTTTCTGTTCTCAAATAGTACTCATGTAAATCATTTGCGAGGATGTCTTGTAATCGATCCGTTTTCTCTTGAATTTCCCCTCCTAATTGCTTCCCAGTCAGATGGAAACAGAGGTTGCAGAGCATGAACGAAAGTTCCACGTCACTCGGCTGCAAATCCATGAAAGCAGCTATGAGTGTCTCACAGAACCATGTTGAGAATGGACCGATTATTCTGAACACCTACTGCTATCATTTTTCGAAAGTACTTGCAAACTCACACTTTCACTTCATCCTCTGAAGCGTCCGAAAACCACTTTTGATCAATTCCCAGTTTTTCATAGTGTATCCTGAGATTGTAACTGTAAATGTACTCCTGATCGTCGCAAAGTTTTCTCCTTCGCATCTCGGCTGTCATAGCAATCCTTTCGAGTCGAGTGAACAGAAGCCACATGCATTTGAGGATTGTCAACTGAACACAAAACGCCTTTTCCAGCGCTTTCGCTCTGTCAACTCACTTTCTCAACGTCTTCCAATTCTCGGAACTCATCGAAGTACATTATCCATACCCCGGCTCTCCGCATTTCTTTCACCCAGTGTTCCCACGTTTCCATCTTTCCAATCTTTTGCAATTCAGGCACGTCTTTCCAAATTTGTGATTTTCGTACTTCTCGTAGTCCGAAAGCGAGTTTTTCCAATGAGTTCATCGTTCGCATCGTGTCATTCAGTTCAGGAACCTAGAAAGAAGTATTCAAATTGAAGCTGAACAGTTCTTTCAACCTTTTTCAACATGTACTCGGCGTCACTTATAAGCGAAGTGACATCGAAGAACGTGATGTACTCTTTCGTTAATCCATTTGCGAGAGAATATGTTCTCACACGCTCCACTTTGACTGGGCGTTCCACAGACTGAAACAACCAAATTTTGTTTCCTACTTGGCAACTTTATCAGAAATTACCACGGGCAGTGTATGTTTCAACTTCTTCTTCGTTTGTCGCTTGTGATACTCCTCCGAACAAATGAACAAGTCCCTGTCTCTTTGAATGTCTTGAACGAGCTCATTTTCGATCGTTCGCAAAGAGAAAACACTCACTATCCGGTTTCATCCCAGTCGTCAGACATCTTTCGGTTCTGCATCGTTTGCAATGCCATCTGGAGATTATATTCTTTTAGAAGTTATATCTTTCTGATACTGTACCTTCCGTATATATCAGGTTCACAATTGTCATCTCCATTGTGACACTTGAACTGTTGTTTGTGACTGACGAAGACTCGCCTGTTAAACATAATCGCCTTTCTTCATTGTTGCCAACAATAGGGAATACTCACCTGAAGAAAGCGGCGCACGCACGACAACAGTCAACTCCAAAGTGATTCCCGTGTGCTGGCCTTGAACAAATCACACATTTTTCGACTATTTTCGGCGGGCTTGATGACGACGTTGAGGGAGAAGAGGTGTCCATTGCAGCACTGCAACCAAAATACATATACTCACTGGTCAAGTGCAACATAGTAATAATAATGATAATAATAATATGCGGAAGGGAAAGCTAGACAAGGGAAATGATCGTTTGAACTCGGGTTGTCATGTAAACAGAACCACGCGGGCGTGTTATTAGTCGTCCGAAACGCCCGGAAAATAGAGAGTGTATGCAGACGGTAAGAGATGGGAATAAGAGTGCAAAGGATTAGTCTGTCGAAGCGGGGGACTTTCCAATGACGATTGGAATTGATTTTCCCCGTACGCAAGGTTGTTTGCCGTGGAAGTGAATCATCGAGATGTAGAGAGTTAGAGATGGAGGGGACGAAACAGGTGGGTAAAGATTGCGAAGAACATTGCATTTCTGATTGTTTGAAATCTCAATTTATGATTCTGCTCCAAAAGAATGAAACTGCTGAACTTGTTTCGAAATTGGTTCAAAACAGTATTTGAAAATATATTTGAGAGTTACATTCAACACATACAGTTCTGTCATGTTCTTTCTGAGAATTGAATCTTTGACAGTACCCCTTGATTAACAACGGAACAAAACGATGACAAAAACGCCTGAAATTATTCACCAAGTAACTATTCGGAAGAACGAATCTCCGTTTAAATATAGAATTGAACTCACTATTTTATCATTCGTTTATCGAGCAACCATAAGGCACTAATACATACACTACACATGTGTAGCATGAAAAATGTATACTACACGAGCAATTCATAGAACAGGCAGAAGCAATAGTCATTTTGAAAATTATGCATAAAATCACAAGAGAAAGTGTTTGACTTAGTGGTTAGAACATATCGCAGCTATTGCAAACAAATAATATCACAGAAAATTGGGGCTGTGTACAAAGAACATGAAATTGGAATATGATGCTTTACTGAATTTACTGAATTTCGAGGAGTTTCAGCTGACGGACGATAGTGTCGAGCAGCTTCTTCCGGTCGCCTTTGCCGATTCCGAAGAATCCGGTGCTCTTACGTTCGAACTCGATCATTCTGAAAAATGATGATGCATTTTGGTAACTCTGCCGTGGATGTTTGCGTTCTCATCCCTGAACGGGAGTGTTCCATGAACTTCAGTCACACGCTCATCAGTCATCGTAACACTTGGAGAGAGAGAGCGAGGCTTTGCAGTTCGAGCTGCGTCTACATTTGCGCAGAGAGCTTTGAACTACTCATAGCAAAATACGTTGCTTAACGAAAAGCAACGAACGCTTCTCCTGCTTTTGGGTTTCTGTGCCAGTAGAGGAACTATACGAGAATCATTTTTCCATTCGCGTAATGGGATGTCCGAATTCTTCAAACGATCATAAAGACAAACACTTACTTCTCCAGAACAACGATCGCCGTGGACGCTTTGACTCTCAGATACTTGGCGTGGTCCTTTCCGTATTCCGCATTGAACGTCGTCCAATCCGAAGACATGACCAGATCCAACAGTTGTCTGAAATAAATAATAACTTCATTTGCACACTTACAACTATGAAAATCTCACCTGAGATCCGCAAACGTCATCGACAGAGTGACTGGATCAACGCCAGCGACCGGGCATCTTGTGGTGAACATCTCGCATTGCATGACATCCAGTGAGAACTGATCGAGAGCTCCGGTGGAAATGCACTTCGTTTCCGGTGAGAGAAGGAAGTCCGAGAGAGACTGCGAGATGTGCTTGCATGTCTGTGTGCATACGTGCTTTGCGAGTCCCGACGGAAGGTTTGTGAACGAGGTGAAGGTGGTTTGCAGGAAATTGATCAGGTCCGAAATGAAGTCGGAAGCCTGTCCAGCTGCAGCAGGCAGTTCCCAATCGTAGTTGGACAAGTCAATGATTTCGTCAACTTTCCTTCTCATGCACTCGTCGATTTGCTGTTCCACCTCACTCCGGGCATCGCGGAATACCTTCTCGGAGAGAACCACTTGGTGGGAAGTTGTTCCGATGGCTTCTTCGCCGCTCGTCTTGCTGGTGATGAATGCTCCTAGAGATTCGCATGACTTTTCAAGGTATCCCAAATTTATCGTGATTTGCACGAGTTGGATCATTGAGACCGGCTTGTGGACGAAAGACTTCAGGATCCCTGCCCATCGTCCAAGAAGTACGTTCGCACATCTGTAAAGAGTACTTTTCAAGATCGTGAACGTTCGAAAAGATGCGTATTTCTTAGTCAAGGTGTTTTAGCTACTTTTGACCGATCAAAATAACGATGGAACTTGAAAAGATTTCCGAGGAACTACGGCTATCCTGGAACGTTTTCATTCCGAGAGCAACTACAGAGTCATGAATCCGGGACATAAATAGAGCGAAACGGCAAGAATGTTCCACATGCTCACCTTCTCACAGTGTCATCGACTGCTGAAGTGTTCAACTGGAGGTTGTCCATGAACTTGAGGCATCCGATCAGGTACTGCTTGGCCTGTGTGTAGGCGTTGATAACAAACTGAGAAAACGGAAACCTCCGTGGGAACGGTTCCTGTAAATCTTTCATTGTTCCTCAGTTTTGAGAAAGATTAACGGTTACCTGCTCCATGCTTCTCTTGTAGAACGGGAACTGCCGGATAACGGTGCGGAACTCATTATCATCCCTGACAGAGATGGGCGTGTAGTTGTCCTTGTCAAGGTCTCTCTCAAACTGCCCGCAGTACTCCTTCACAAGAATCTCGTTGTATTGGTCTCTGCAAAACAGAACGCTTTGATCAGAAACCGGAACATTCGCAATACCTGAAGTTCTGCAGCAGTTCGTAGAGTGGAGCGACCGCGTATCCGTACGATTTCATCGTGAGTATGAAGAGGAGGATGACTTTCTTCATGCGGAGCATCATCTCGACATCAGGACAACCTCCCTGAAACTAGCGCACACTCTCATTTCATTCAAAAATACGAAACTTACGAATCGAGCATCCAGTGTTTGACGAATCTTGAGAAGAGCGGCCTCCCACAACTTGTCCTTGTCGGCATTTGTCGACAAATTTGACTGCGTCATGAGGATCTGATCCTCGACAACAAAGAAACCGACAATCTCATCGAGGTACTCGACGTAGTGTTTGAAGTTATTCATCTTCTGGCTCGGTTCGATAACTAGCTCGCACTGTTCCTTTCTTTGCTGCCTGTAGTATTGCTCGAATTCCTCCTTGGCTCCGAGCACGTTGAAGATTTGGCAGCATCTGTGAACTGGAGTGAAGTCAATGAGATCTTGTGCAGAGATCTGTTCGTCTTCCTGCAGAATGTAACTGATTACGTTTTCTGTATACGGGAAAGGGAACTAACGTCGATCTGAGTCTGGTAGACTCGTTTCGGTGACACATTTTTCTTCACGATGCTTCCGTCGTCGGATACTTCGATTTCAACGTTACTGGCGTTCCTGAAAAACGGCCGGATTAAATATTATTCTCGTAGTCGAAATGACTCAAAAGTCGTCAAAGCAGAGTAACTCTTACTTTCTGGCTTCCTCCTGGATCTTCTTGGCTCTATCGGCATCCGTGACTCCGAACGAGTGTTGCTCGGCCGTCTGAAAGTATCTCATGAGAGCTCGCAACAAGTTCACATCCATTTCCTACATCTTTGCTTGCATGTTTTCCAATGCGCGCAGCCACTTTCTTGATATTTTCCAAAAAGTCCTTGAATTCCGAGTAAGCCTTTTCCTTGATTTCCAGTCTCACAGGCGCCATACTTTTCGCCAGGACTTGGGTGAAGCGGTACTTCTCCACCAGAGCCAGATGGGTGTGCTCCAGTTCTTCGAGAGTTTTGAGAGCCTGATAGTACTTCCGATTGTTCATCTGTTCTTGCAGCTTAGCGTAGTTCTCGAGAACTGGCAAACAGACGGTGATCTGGTCCATCGCGGTCTTTGCGTTTTTCATAAGTTTTCTGCAAAAAAGGAAGTTGAGAAATATCTATGTATGTTATTACATTAATGAACATATTTGACGTTGTCAACAGGGTTGAAACATTTTGAATAACTTTTTGAAAATAGGGTGTCTCTTCGCATGCAGACATCCGGAATAAATATTCAATTTTTAGTTTGTACAACATTCATCAGATTATTGCTGTCAACTTCGTCAGTCTATCGAGTCTCTGCGGATTGTCACGACTAACAGTATACAACACGCTCTTCATACAGTCTGCTCTGCGACAGGCGGGACGACAGAAACGTTCGCTCTAATTTGTCACCAACAGTCAGAGCGCATCCCACTTGAATCTTTTCATCACATATGACTCACCGGTATCTAACAATTTCCTCCTTCGTCTGGCACAACTTCATGCTGGTTTCTTGAATATCCTTGTCAATCGCAACAGTCTCTTCTTTGACAGCTTGACACTGCTCCTTGAGCACCATGAGCTCTTGCATCGCGTCTACGAAGCTCTGGTAATGGAATGAGCACACTTTCTGGATGTTCTTGTCGTAATGCCCGATTCGTGCTTGAAGAGCGCGTGCGAACTTCTGCACGTCGCCTGTGTCGTAGATGGCGCGCAAAACGAGTCCCATGCTCCCACTGTCGGTCGTTTCCAGCTCGTAGAGGAAGTACTCCTGCTCGGCACTCATCTCGACGTCTACAAACAGAAAAAAGTTCGGAATAACTGGAGAAAATCGATGAAATTGCGCTTTTTCCTCCAATTGTCGGAAAAAGTTGATAAGCTGGCTGATAAGAGCACGCGATTCAGCGTAAAACTCACAATTCACATACGAAGTCGACGCAGTTTCACTGCCCGTATTCGCTGGTTGTGAAGTACTCGATGAGTTCGGCATCCTGCAATAATATATGCATTATCGAAAGAAATGCATTTCAAAGAGAGAATTACAAGAGTACACCAGGCGGAATGTGGTTAATGGCCACTTATCAAAAGAATTTCCAACTCTATCCGTGATTCATTGGAAAAATCGAGAAAATGTGTTCGAGAGAAACAATGGACGACCAACAATCAATAGAGGATTGCATAAACAGCGCGCATCGACGCGTCGCGGGCCTCCCGGTCAGTGAAGGCGCGTTGTATGTGCTTGCGCAGTCTTTGACGAGCGGGTGGCGGATTACAACGAGAGTGGGCAATTTCGGCCCTATTTCACGAGGAAAAACTCAAAAAACGTATATGAGAAAGTGTGGAAGAACTCGGACAGTGACATACAATCGAATTGAGAGAGGAATGCAATGTGAAATGATGAAGAACTTAAGTTAAACGGAGAAATGAAAGTTTTGAGGGGGGGGGGGGGAGTTTCTGTTTGAAGCAGCAGGAAAATAAATTCCGGACGACAAAAAACAATGGTTGAACAGAAACGATTACACTTTCCTCTCGTTTTCGTGGTTTTCGCGAGAAATTCCATTGAACGGAGGATCACGCTTTATTAACATAAATGTTAATACCTTCATCCAATTGAAAATTTGAAGAAGAAGCAAAACAAGTTTTTTATTCTGTGAAACTAAAATGTTCATGAATTTTGGAACTGTCATGAATGTTATTCGGAAGCGTTTTTGCGGTTGCCAAACTAAAATCGAACACGCTCGTTTGATATTACACACGAAAAGAAAAAAAGAAACTTCCCATGCCGGGAATCGAACCCGGGCCGCGTGGGTGAAAACCACGAATCCTAACCACTAGACCACATGGGAGGACGAAAACTCTGGCGCGGGGAGTAGTGAAGAGAGAGCGCTGTCGCGAGAATGTCTGCTATCTCGCCGGGGCCACGCGTCGTTTCTTCACATACAAGTAGAGCGACTCGTTCTCTCTTCACTACTCCCTGCGCCAGCGTTTTTGTCCTCCCATGTGGTCTAGTGGTTAGGATTCGTGGTTTTCACCCACGCGGCCCGGGTTCGATTCCCGGCATGGGAAGTTTCTTTTTTTTTCGAACGAGGCTGATAACTTACAGGTTTTCTTTCAAATGAAGCTGTCTGGATGTCAAAAAATTGTCTTTTATTGGCTCGTTTGCTCGAAAGAAATTAAATCAACTGGTGTTTTTGTCGAAATAGGTAGATTATTATTATTCGAGACTGGCTACAGCTTTTATCATTCTTTCATCAGTAGTTTTCCCGGGAAAAACGTGCTTAATATGTAGCAAGTGAAGTAACTTTTCTCCTTTATCGCTGTTCTTTGAACGCCGAAAGTCCCTACTTTACGCTGTCGAGTAGTCTTTGAAAGCTCTGCGAGAGAAACAAAGTGTAATAACTTCTTGATCTTTGCGTTCTTCCCCCCAAATCCTCATGATGAATCATATTGGCAACATTTGGCGTGTCCCGTGGTCCCCACCCTCTTTCTCCATCAATCAGGGACTATGGGTTTTCGAGAGACATTACGAACGTTGTAACTTTCTGTTTACGATGCTGTTTGAAAAAAAAAGAGTCATAGTATATTTGTGTTCTGAGCTCGAGCAATGATTCATAACATTTCTGGGCTGGAGACGACTTTCGGACTGAACCTTCTAAGGGCTCACGGTGTCCACGAATCCTACGTGCTCTCTCCACTCTCTTTGCTGCTGGCACTTTCCCTGATCAGGAAGGACAAGTTCAGCTCAAAAGTTTCGAAAGAGTACCGTGATCTCGGGTACAGAGATCAAGACATCGAGTACTACCTGGATCACTCTCTGGATGATATCGTTGTCAGAAGTGACCTGGGATTCGAGAACCAGAAAAAGTATAATCAGGTGATGTTCTTGAAATAGAATGACTGAATGTAAACCTGTTTCAGACTCGTATCATCTTCAATGGCGCATGGGAGCAGAAGCTGCAAGGACAAGTTCAACACGAGTTCCATTCCGGCAAAAAGAAGAAATCAGCGTTGTTCTTGACAAAACATGAACACTTTCTGCTAAATGTTGACGACGTCTTCAAGGTTCAGTGAACTTTGATTTCCTACGACATCACAGAGTTCCAGATGATCATACTGCCATTCGATGACAATAACTTACAGTTTGTCGTTTTACTTCCGGTCAAAAAATTTGGATTAAGAAGCGCTTTGAAGGTTTATTTTTATGAATAATCGTTTAACACGTTTTTTCCAGAAACTTACCAAGGAACGGTTTGAGAATCTGCTGCAAGAATCCGAAAGGGAGTTCGTGAATGTTGCAATACCAAAATTCGACATTTTACAACTTCTCATCAATGCCAAGAGTATGGGGTTGCAGATACCGATCAAAGTCAGTCTAGAATACAAAGTGAGTGGTTTTCCTGAATTTCTGTACGTAGAAGTTCCTTTTCAGCAAAGACCACGCGTGGCTGGACTACTGTACAGACCAGAAAACAGAGAGCCCTACTACTTCCACGCCGATCACCCGTTCGTTTTTGGAGTTCTCAGAGATTCACGGCCTGTTTTTTTGGGGATTTTCAAATAAAAAGGTCATAGTCATTCGTTGTCACCATTGATATGTATTCCAATCAGTTTTCCATATGTCTCTGTTAACATCGTCCTCTTAATCATTCTCCGCTTGTTTTCCAATTAGTTCCCCAATAAATAATTTCTTTTCTAATTGTTCCTCTGATGGTGTGCCTGGAGACGAGAAGACGACGACGGAGCGTTGGATGATCGATAATGAGCAGACAATGGCCGAAGGACAGATGGGAAAGAACGATTGTGCAACGGGTCGGAACGTCTCCTCGGACGAGACACTGTGAGAAGGCAGGAGACCCAGAGACACTACTATATGACCGAGCAAGCGATTGCGATGCCATTCCCCCGCGCATTGTGACCCCGCACCATCTATTTTTCTAGTGTTCTGTTCTCCTACTCACTCGCTCACTGGGTGCAAATCTCCAAAATTGATTTTTTCCTTCATAAATCCGCAAAACTACTGAAATCTTTTTTGTGTATTATCTCCTTTCATTCAGTGCTGTGGGAAACCCCATCCTTGCCAAAGGTGCATTCAGCTGGAGTACAGGCGTCAACCGGTGCAAACAAGCTGGTCTTTTTTATCTCTTGCCGAAAGGAAAGGGACCGTTTTTTCCTCAATTAACTTTGTCTCCAACCTTCGTTTCAACTTTCGAGTTTTATTTTTTAGACAGAACTTCCATCGTGCAAATCGCTTCTTCGCTCCCTCGCTCCCAAATCAACGCCCTATCTCCCTCACACTCAACGTCACCTTCGCCTCCAATCGCAAGAATGTCCCGTTTTTTGAGAAACACGAACCAAAGACGTAAGTTCCTCTTTTTAAATGTTTGGCATGATATTTTGGCATGATATTCACATTCTTTCATTTTTTCTGAAGACTGAAAAAGGGTTCACTTGATACAGTAGAGAGGTTCTGAGAGTGATTACCACCTTTTTTAGATTAGATATGAGACAGTTCACACACACACAGCCTCGCTTATGCCTCGCTATCACCCATCTATGTAGTAAATATCTTAGTGTACTTCAGGGTTGCACGGAAATGCCTTTTTCACGGAAAACGGAAACGGAAATTTAGTTTTTTTCCGCGGAAATGATCATTTTTCTAACGGAAAACGGAATACGGAAACGGAAAGCAGTTTGGAAAATACGGAAACGGAAGGCCAAAAAAGTACGGAATACGGAAAACGGAATTCCGTACAATCCTGGTGTACTTGACCATGGTCAACAATTTTGATAAACCCGTAACGAAACAGCTGCTGTTTGCACCCTTTTTGTAATCGACCAAGAGGGATCAGTATTCGACCGCGAGCTGAATCGGCTGCTTCCAAGTACTGAGAATGAGAAACCCTCTTACCTGAATAGGTTTATGTATAGAATTCCGCCGCTTTAGCAATTGTGTTGCCGGTGAAACAACAGATTAGTCTCTGAGTTCACAGCCCCAGTTGGAAATGTTCTCGCTAATTGACTTCTCTTTCCAAGGACCATTTTGCTTGACTGACAGTAGGTTACTCATCTTCGACTTACACAAACACCACAGTTAACCTCTTCTCACGTTCACAGTGTTTGCACTCTCATTCGCACTGAAAACTCTAAACCATTATTAACAACAGTGATTTTGGGACTAGAGGGTTGAGATGATCGGAAGCATAATGTTTCATAGGGAGTAACTGTGAAAAACCGTTGGTCAGATAGTTTACAAAAAAACAGCAATTTTTTGCATAACGAGAAAATTAGGAATACTCATCAAATTAACGAATAAACGTGAAAAGTGCGAACAGCATCCAAATGAATGATTGTCATTACTCAAGGAACCGATGTTGTTGAACGAAGAAAGAATGAAGAGATGAATGCCACATGAGAATGGACTGTGTCATTTCACGAAGATAATAATGCAACTGAGGACTTTTGGAAACTCATTGGTCAAGAAATGAAACAATATTTGATGCTGGAGATTTCCTCGAAACCGAATGAAGAAGTGCCGACCTGATAAATGCTCAAAAGTTGGAAAGAGGATGAAGATGTTGCTGATGCATAATGGATTGATGCAAAATGGATTGAAGCGAAAAAAGGATGAAGCAAGAAATGATTGAAGTAACTATATCGGAAGATGATTGAATCTGATGTCCGACACGTATGACGATGAAGCCAATTGCCGTAAGAAGAAAAATTGTATAGTGGAAATATTCACTGTCATGTGTTTGCAGAAAGATGACAGTTTGATCTCACCTACTGCTTCAATCGCAATCTGTCCAAAATTGTGATGCAATCGGCCGAACGACTGCCAATTTTTAGAAAGAAGTTTCTATGATGTAAAACGTTGAACGTCTCGCACTTGGAGTATGTCAAAATCGACTGACGAAATAGGACACATTTCTCAAGATCAAGGCCTAAACAATCACTCTTTCTCGATGCCTCACATACCACACTCATTAATCTTCAATCAAGTTGATTTATGACGTTGTTACCATTACTTGATAATAAGATTACGTTTGATTGGTATTGAGTGTGTGAACGTGTAGTGTGTGTACAATTTTCGGACCTTCAAGAGAAGTGGTAAAGAAAGTGTGAGAGTAGTGATGGTGCTTTAGTATACAAAGTTTGGTTTGGGACTCTAATTGAAGATATCGGTATGCTTTTACCATTTGCGGTGAAATAATGGGGCATTCACCTATCTTTAGTTCTTGATCTCATCAGAAATTGTATACTGAAGAGCACAATGTGAAGGAGAACGGATTGTTTCTTATGACACTGGATTCACTTATGTGTATTTCTTAATGAAATGAAACATTTTGTGAAATAAAAGGGATTTTTTTGAACTGAGAACTTAACTTGGAAGCAAATAGCAAGAATCAAGAATGAAGAGATTCAAAACGACTTGATAATTCGACGGAATCAGCCCCACGCGATTGGATTGGAGAAGAAAACAATTGCCCAGCTCTCGATGTTATGCAGTGAAGAAAACTTCTTCGGAAATTACGAAGAACAAGATGGAAACTGTACAAAACGACAGCGAATTCGTTCTCGAAGACTCCTCGAATAGGAGAAAAAGAAGACAAAGCTCTCAAGAAACTGATGAAGAATCGAAAGAATCGAGAACCGAGAACAACCTAAAAAAAATAACTATGGGAGGGAATGAGCTGTTCCATAATCGATAAGAAAGAGTAAAGTTTAGGTACTCGAGTGAAGGATAAAAGAAAATCAAGGTGGAAATTCGGAGATTCTTTGTTCTGTTTAAGAAGTGAAGTCGCATGGATAAAATATTTACCAAATATTTTTGAGAAAGCATTCGTTTTTTGACGGTATTTTGAATTGGGAAGAGCATCGAGTTGTGTCGATCAAGATAGTGAATGTGAGCGCATGGAAAGTGAATGTTCAGGAATTGATGTGTCCCAGAATGAGTGTCTATTGCTGCTGCAGTTTGTTCTTGGTTCTAGAAAGTAATCACAGAGTTGAATTGAATGTTGCGCCCAACTCTAGACTGCGCAAAAAGTTCAAGTAGTTTTTCTTTGCAAAATTACCACGGTGTTCATGGAACGACCATTGAAGATACCACATTAACACTTTTTCAACTTTTTTCATTCATCTCTGATAACAGCTCGATGTATATGCGTAGATTTATCTACGTATACAATTTGCGGGCAACACGAATGTAGTTGGAGTGAAGATCTCTTACTTTCTCCTCTATTGGACCGGAGAATGTGACACAAGAAGCTGTACACTTTACGAGGAAGTGTCAGGTCAAATTGTGCCTACATACTGTTATCTTGCAGCCCAGAGTAAAACGGAGTAAAGTTGAAAATAATACAGTACCGATGCGTACCTGAAAAAAAGGAATTAGGCTGATGTGTGGTAGAAAACTTTGCTTGGATGAAGATAAATTACGGCACAAAAGGAACACAGAAGTGAAGGATTACAACACGACCAGCTGGCATCCGCAACTTTCTCGAAATTAGTTTTCAAAACGAAATATGCCATTCCGTGTGCAGCTTTCATCCCGTTTTGTGTAAGATATCAATGCGACGCGTAAAGTGAGATCAATCGTATTGCAAGTGCAACACCTTATACGTCACAGTCACAACCAACTATAATCATTTGTTTTCACTGCTATTGCATGCAATTTTTATCATCCTTAACAGTAAAGGAATGCTTATAATTCGGTGTTTACAGAAAGTACCGTTATCACTGAGGAAGAGAAACAAGAGTACTGCCGGAAACCAGCCTTCCAAGTGAAATCCGACAGCATCGTCAGGTTCTTCCCTGATAGAATCGACGTTACTTTGCCCGGAAATTGGACAACTAATCCAAAGAACGTCAAGATCGAAAAGAGCAGAGAAGGTTAGAAATTCAAACTGATACGTTCTCGATGTAAACTGCTGATTATTAAAATTGGAGTGAGGAGGTGTGTTTCGAGACAATTGAGGAAAAGGTCTATTTGATAACTCGAAGAACTCTTCTTGCAAACTCATATTTCTATTTAAGCTAGTTGTTGTATCAATAAGGGGAAACTAAACGCTCGGAAAATCACAAAATTGAACAAAATCTTTATTCAGCAACTAATTACAACTTTTTTCTCATTACTTCAGGCAAGTGTGTTTTTTGCAAAGACACAGGAGCGCCAGGATCAAAACTCTATCGATGCGCGGAACGGGAATGTCACATCGAATTTCATCTCCCCTGTGCGTCGAAATACGGAAGGAATGGATTTCGATTCCAGTATCTGGCAACGAAGAGTCTCGGGGCACTATTTAAATGCCCGCTTCACTTCTGCGAAGCACATATGGAGATTGGTAAAATCCATAGTTCGCGATGCACTTCTGATGGTAACTGTTGAATTGTGAAAAAAAGTATATCTTAAAACTCCAGAAAAAATGATTGAGTGCGTGAAGTGCCTCAGAGCTTTTCATAGCCATTGCGTTCCATCCACGGCCCTAATCATCCATCTGGCCAACGGCCTAAAGGCGATCATTTGTGATTTGCACGAGGCACCACGCCGCGTGCAAATCACAAACTCCGAAGTGCATATTCCGTTCTGTATGGACTGCAGTTCCGAGGAGAACACGAAGAAAAGTGAGATTTTGGCTAGGAAGCGTATTTTTCAAGTTCATAAGCATTACAGAGTTTTTGATACCGTGTACCCAATGTCCGCGCCAGATACACGGTGGAGAACGTTCGTGTGACCCGAAAGAAGTGAATGGAGAAATGACACAATTCCGGTGCCGACAGTGTGGCCACAATACTTCGCCCCGACTAAATAGAGTGGTTCTTTATCGTGAAGATGACAGGTGATTAACAAGTTTCATTCTGACTGGAAACCTTTCAATTTGTCAGAATGTGTCTGGGAGTTACACGATGTTGGGAGTCGGCTGATGAGAGTTTGACGAAGAGGAGGAACAACGGAGACGTTCTCATTGAAATGTTCGGCAAAAATAGACTCACTGGAAAATTCGTCGTGAAACCGAAACGCGAGGTAGTTGAGTTCAAAAAGTACCGCTACACATCCTATGAGACCGCAGCGAGGAAGAATAAAAAACTGCAAGGTGCTGAGTTGAGAATTACTATTTAAAACATAATGTAATATCAGATCCAACTGGTATCAAAGAGGTGATTCTGCAGTTGGCCAGTGAACACGAAAAAACAAAGAAACACTGGCCACTTCCAGAGTATGAACATATCGAAGTGAGTATTACATTTTCGAGATCCGTAAAAACGCCATCTCTTCACAGGACACTATTTGGGGAGACAACATAAAGCCACTGAAAAAACTGAAAAAATGCGAGTGCGGCGGAGAGGAAGGTTGCCGGGATTGCATTTGGCGATACAATCAAATATTTTGCGGGAAAAACTGCGCCGCGCAGAAAAAAAAAGGAGACTGTTCCAATCAGCTCAGCTCATTAGTTGGCAAAACGGAAGTGAAAGCAACGGGATCTGTAACGAAAGGCCGTGGACTTTTCATGAAGAAAACTGTATGTGAAAATGCGGTCATCGAGCGATTTGTGGGAGAAGTGTTGGCGAACGAGGAGTACGAAAGATTACTTCAAATTGTTTCCTTTGCCGAAGATGACGAAGAAGCAATATATTGGGTCACAGTGACCGGAGAAGAGTTCATGGTGGAACCAACATTCAAAGGAAACAATGCAAAGTGAGACTCAACCTTTACTCAAAACAGAACAGCTTTTGAATTTCAGGTTCGCAAATCATTCGCATGCCCCCAATGCAAAATTCGACACAGTTTGGACCCCTGATGGTTCTGGGCACCACTACCCGGAAATGGCCATTGTCGCTCTGAAGACCATCGAACCGGGAGAAGAAGTGACACTCGACTACGGAGCGTCCTATCTCTTACCGGAGAGATGCGGATGTGAGACGGAAGAGTGTCCCCGTCCATGGTCAGAGTGGGGACAAGTCAAGGCAAAACGAAGACCGAAAACGGACGAGGAACGATATTCGCAGAAATATCATATCAGAAACCGAAGAATGTCAGACGACAGTGAAGAAGTCGAGCAGACAGAAAACAAAGAAAACGGAGAGAACAGAAGAAGTTGCCGTAAGAGAAAAAACCCACAGTATTGACTAGGTCAGAATTCATGACATTTTTGTGTTTTTTTCTTCATTTCTTCTCCATAGAACAGTGTCTTGTTTCTTTACGGGTAGTTGTTATAATATTATTCTCTTTTTTTCAGAGTTAATCATTGAAGTCCCCAATTGTTATAGAAATATGTTTTCTTGCTTTCTTCCGCATGTTTTCTTTGAATTTGTTTTTAAAAAACTTTAATAAACTCATAGATATTGCTAAAATAAAAATTGCAATTGCTGTTAAATTTGCTTAGGAATTTAAGAGTAAAGAATGATCAAATTGTGCCGGATTATTCAAAAATGGCATACCATGGGGTTGATGAGAAGAGACTTAAGTTCTTCAAAAGAGATCCAAGAAAACGAACTTATAGGGTGGTAGAAGAAGGGACACTTTGCAAATACAGTACAGGCAGACAACACGAAGGGGGACGGTTGAGAAACCGATTGAATAGCAGCTGTAGGTAGCGCTGCCACCTGTTATAATGAGACGATTTGGTAGAAAATAGGCGGGGCCAGCTACTCTGGCTAGATGTGCCTCTGGGAAGGTGACCGACAGGGTCTGCCCATGGGTTGTGCACAATACTTTTGCTTTCGGACACTTGCGGATGGAATGAATGAATAAAAAACCGACTCCTCTAGGAGAGTGTATAAAAGGAAGATGAGGCGGGAGTCACATCGAGTGGCCCTTCATTACCCGCACAAAAGTCGCATCTAATCTGGTACGCAAGTACAAAAACCATAAAAATGAATAAAAATTCTCAAATAGATGTAGATGATCGCGTTATCAGAATGCACGAACAATCATTTCTTGACGGGAAATCAGGCTAATAGTACGCTTTACCGTTGCGCGGATCGCAGATGTTTTATCGAATTTCATTTGGATTGCATTTCATCGTTGGGGAACAATGGATTTCGGTTCCAGTATCATGCAACCGATCAGCTGGGAAGGGATTTTATATGCCCATTGCATTATTGTAATAACCATATGGAAGAAGAGGATCTTCACGCTTCCCGCTACGCTCCTGGAGGTAGTTGTTTCTAGTTTGAGAAAGGGTTCCATGCTCAGTTTAGAAAAATGATGCAGTGCTCTCGATGTGTGCTGGCGTGGCACAAATGATGCGTTCCTGCGAGCGCCCGCATCTTCCGATCTTGTGGAACAGATTTGGTTGTATGCAACCTCCATGAAGCGCCACAGTCATCACACTAGGCAGGAGCATCCAGCATCCATCTACAGTATTGCATGGACTGCAGCATGGATAGTCTCGGTGAGTCGTTGTTCCCGTAGATCTTAATTGATAGAGATAATAGGAAGGAAATACAAACATGGGGGAGCTAACGGTTGAACAGAGGGAAGAAAAAGTGTCTAAGCTAACATTGGGGGTCAAAAAGGATGGATTGTGCACGCGCACGTAAATGCACTTATCGAAAGTCTAGAATTTTGCAACACAAGCAAACAGGGGGGGGGGGTATCTTTGGAGGAAGACGGAGGAGCAGGATCTATCAGTGTGAGAAGATGGGGACAGCGCGGAGAGCGGGTCTGCCTCACGGATGCGAACGGGGATGGGAAGTGAGACTCGTAGGTGATTGCAGAGTGGGTAAACTAGATTATGAAAAGGATGCGACGATGGGTTACGGTGGAATAATTCCGGAAGGATAGTCAGCCGAGGAAGTGTACAGCTTTAGGCGATAGCTATGACAGTAAGAGATACGTTAGGGGAATCGCGCCGATATGACTATAAGTTAGTTGAGAATGCTAAGTTGGAATTTGGTTGGATGAGAATCAAATCGAGAGATGAGAAGAATAAAATATGTCAGGAATAAAAAGGGTTAAGTGGGAACAAAGATAACTAACATCGTTTTGCGATAGGCCATTTACAAAACTCGAATCAAAGTTGTGTAGAACAGCTGAGTTAGAAAACATGCAGGACGATCACAGGGAGGAAAAGAAGGAAAGGGAGAGAATCGATTCGATGGTGACAAACAGGTAGACAACAAGAGAGAAAGGGTTGAGACTGTTGAGCAGCCGTGTATGAAGACGAAAATACAATGATGGGCAGGAGACAGCACTGGTGAAGACACAGGGCGAGGTTGGGGGTTTTGGTGGAGGTGATAGGGCGACAGGACCCGAGTTCGGAAGTTCCTCCACAAGGAAGATAGCGATTGCAAGAAACAGTCGGTCGGATTTGGAGAACTGACATTTAGTAAAACGGGAGACAGTGTCTCGAGGATTCGCAGTGGGCGGGAAATATTGTACATCTATGTTCACAGGAAGAATCAATATTATCACTGGTGGCTTGTCAGAGACGAGACTAGCTTACTGCGAGTTTCCACGGCAGTTGCGCTTACAGTATCAACGAACAATGAGAACTGCTTTCTTGATATTCACGGCAGACTGGTTGGCAAACGGCGAGGAATGGACCAGCAGCAGAGGGTTTACAGGCAGTGGAAAATTCTTCAATTTTTCAAGCCGCGCATCACAATGGTCTTAGCAAAGGAAGTGTTTCAGAGGACCTTCCAGATTTTGCTATAAATTTGCAGTATAGCATTTTCTCACACTGGCAATTGATCGTGAATAGTGCTAACTGCGAAAGCTTATAGTTTTCTTGATAAGATGTTCAAAAATGCCTGATTTTCCGAGAAATCGCAATTTTGATAATGATTTTGTGAGCGCAACTGTCGTACCAATATGGTTACGGCCGAGGGACTTCGCTTGCTGAAAACTAAAAAGAAGATTGTGACAACTTTGTCAACAGAAAACGGTTAATTTTGAGATTGTGTTGAAAAAGAAAAACAGAAGAATTTGGATTTAGACAATAGTGACAAGGGAGTAGACCAACCAATTTGTCACTTTGACGAATGCTGTTTCTACTCATCATCTTTGTAGATGGTTTTGTTCCTTGTGTAAGCTGCCCAGACAAGCTCACATCGACGGTATCTTGTGTAAGCTGCCCAGACAAGCTCACATCGACCTTAAATTTTTTATGTTGTCAGTTTTTGCTTGGAATCACACACAAATGGGATCTATCGGTGCCTTCTACAGAACAACAGAAAGAATGGAGATATTCTGATTGAAAGACATGAACCGGAGAAATCAGCGCCACGGTTTGTCTTGAAACCAACCCAAGAAGTTGTCGAGTTCACCAAGGACCGTTTCAACTTGTACGAAAAAATGACAAATAGGAACCGAAGAATTCAAAGTGAGGAAGGATCTCAAAAATATTGGCAATATGATTACTAGGTGCGCGTGGAGTGTAAATCTTTCATTCTACTTTGAGTAGTTCATTGCAAAAATAATTATTTGCAGCAAATCAAATGGGGAAACATCGAAATGCCCGTCACAAAAATAAGGCTACGATGAAAGTGTGTAAAATAATATAAGAAGTGTGAAAAGTGCAATCTGAAACGGAATAAGGCCTTCTGTGGGCAGAAATGTCCACTACAGAAGAAAAAATGGAAACTGCCAGAACCAAGCAAACGCAATCAACCAAGATGGAACGGAGGTCAGACAAGCGGGAGTCGAAGGCCGCGGGCTGTTCGCCACGAAAGTGATCAATCGGCTAGAAGTCATCTCAAAATAAGTCGGAATTGTGAAAGACTCGGAGGAAACGGACAGGATGGAGATGATCTGCGCGTTTGCAGAAGATAGAGAAGAATCTGTATATCTGCTAGGACTGACTGAATTTCTCTCGATTGATCCCTTTCTCAAAGGAAACAATGGACGGTGAGTCGTGTTTAACCGAGTCTCTCAAATATCGAGTTAGACTCGACTAACTTCTCGAAATTACCTCCCATACGCTCTGATTTTTCAGATTTGCGAACCATTCTCATGGACCGAATGCCTATTTTCAACAAATTTTCGTTCCCTACGGAGACAATTTAAACAACGTTGCGCCCGAAACGGCAATCGTGGCTCTGGAAACGATTCATCCCGGCGACGAGATAACCGTTCACTACGGTTCTTCGTATCAACTTCAAGATCGATGTGGTTGCAATCATCAGAACGTGATCGGGGAGACCGCGAAGCTGTTGAAAGCTCCGGAGAAAGACACACATCATACAAAAATTATCAGAAAACCAGAAAGATTGCATGGCTCGAGAACAATCCATCTGATTTGCGAAAGATTGAACAATGCGAGAGAGAGCGACGGGTTCTGCGTCTCGGATGCTTTGTCATCGCATTCAATTATGAAAAAAATAACCTGCATCTTTAATTGTTACTTTATTTAATTTTTCTGATGAATCTCGAGTTAATCCTATTAGACCGCCTGTAAAAAATCCATTAACATTCAAAACAGTCTTCTTTCCTCTAAAAACAAAAAAAGAAATAATGATCGTTATCTCTCTAACGATTTGAACATGGTACTGATAAACCAAAGGTCATTTGATGAACCACACAATGTGTACCTTGAATGGTTATCACTTGGGTTATCAATCATCTCAATCGAGTATACTAGCTAATAATAAACCAGCGTATGCGTTAACACTAACTATTCACTTCTATAATTGCGGATTCCCGTTGTCTGTTCATGGCTTCTATCACACTGCTCTCACTTCCTCTTCCACCATTTGAGATATTATTGAACGAATTGGAATTGATTGATCTGTAAGTTCCGCTCGAATTCCAATTGAGATATTGTTGCCCTTTTAGACTCAAATTCAGCAGTTTATCAAAGAAAACTAAGCGCTGCGTGCAACGTTTAAACATGAAACTGACATACTTGAATTTCAATTTCGACGTTTCCGAAACGGCGCACAGTGTATCCATATTTCTGGGCCTCAATGGAAAGGGAAACGTCAAAATACACTCGAATCCTGTTTTACCAAGTGGTACGGGAATGGTAATTTCTGAGAAAGACAAAAAGCGTTGCTGTTCTTCAAAAGACATTCTCGTCAGTCGGAGCGGATAACTACTCTTCATCTCGACGGAATTGCCCTCTACTACTGCCACTCTCATCCCACGGAATGGTATTTGTCAGGTGCTTTCAAAAACAGTTCATCGTTATCTTTGATCACTAAAAAACTAGCCGAATACTTTTGTGAAGTGTTCTCTGTCTCTCTTTTCCATACCCAGAAGCAAACTGGCATTCATTCCATCCAAGATCTGTTCCACAATTGCAAGTTAGTCTTCATCGATGAAGCAGCTCTTCCACCTGCATTTGTCTTGAATACTTTCCTGAAAGAGTGGGTTAATGGTGGAAACATGAGTTTGGAACGAATCCGGTGGCGGATAGCTGGAGTGGATGAGGACCAGATGATTGATGCAGTTGGCTATGACGAGTATATCTTCCACGGAATCAGAAAGTTCGTTTGGAATCCGGACGACAGGCGTGTTCATTCACTTTCAGAGAGAAATTGGTGAGCTTATTATGACAAAATGACACATTCACTAAAAAACTGTGATTTTTCAGCTATGCAGACATCATAACAAAGGGGTTCGATATCAAGAGATGTGACGGCATTTGGGCAACTCTCCTTCTGCAACAACGTGATCATAAACTTATTGCAATGGATATGTTTGTTTTCAACAAGAAGGCGCCTGGAATCGAGAGTTTGATGATGTTGTTTTAGTTTGAGATGCTTCTTTTATGATGTCCAATGAAATTCCGAAGTTCGGCTTTACATATGCTACGAAATTCTCTGGTAGCCACGAAAAACTAGAAGATAGATGGGGGTTTCGCAGCGTTTTTAGTGCTTGTCTCAATTCCGAGGGAAAATAGGAAGATATCCTAAAATGTTCCTTCCTTTCTCGTCATTTCTTAACAGAAAATCGTGACGAATATAGACAAACGAACAAGGAGAATCCCGTGCTTTTCGCTTCTTCCTTCTTACGAGGGATTCATTAACAAGCTAAATTAGTCAAACTAATTATTTGAAGTTTCTGGTATTCCGAGCCCTCATGCATTGTTCGGAGCCCGAAACGAGAAGCGGGATCTGTTGAAGGAACACTCTGAGAAGGGAACGAAAAATCACAGAATGATTGAAAAACTGATCATTTTTAATCACCTTTTTCTGAAATTCTTTCTTTTTGATCAGTATTTTTTCCATTTTTCTCTGATGCAAAATCAGTATCAATTCATTGAGAGGGACTGCAGTATCACCGAATCCCGTCTTCGCCGAGACCTGCGACTGCCGTTCGCCTGCGCAGTCGCTCACTCACTCCTGCCCTCAAAGCCGTTCTTTCTGTGTGACTGACAAGTGAGAGGGGGGCCGAGTGAAGGGCCGCCAGCCGACAGCTGCGCGTGGACTGGTTATCTACGCTCTCGTAGCCTCCATTCACACATGCTTCCGTGGCGCAATAGGCAGCGCGTTCGGCTGTTAACCGAAAGGTTGGTGGTTCGAGCCCACCCGGGAGCGAAACTTTTTGTTTTATGATACAGAAAGTGGAGGGCTCATTTCTAACATATTTTGATCAGTTGGCACTGAACCAAATGATGTTCGTCAGTATCAGAGAACTAGAAACCTGAAAATGTTTGAATAGGAGTAAAGAATGTTTCTCAAAACGAACTTTCGCGCACATCATAATAATATGTCTTAATTAAAAAATTTTGCTTCCCGGTGGGTTAACAGCCAAACCCACTGCTTATTGCGCCACGGAATCGCATAAATCGAGGTAGCCGACAATGATGACAACCCGCTTAATTGGAGATTTCGATCTCTTTGTCAGAGAGGTCGTCGCCGGTTTACGCGTGCTTCAACAACTGAAAAACAGGAAGCAATGAATTGGAACAGTGTCATCCGCATACATCATGATTCATCGAATTTCTGTGCGAGGCTAAAGTAACATTATTTTTCTGAACATTCTATCTACCTTACTTACATAGTTTTTACGTTGATACAAATTAACAAAAACCAACAGAAAATCGAGATAAGACAACATTGTGGAAGTTTACAGGATGACCGCTAATCATTATCAGAGTCATCCATATGCTTTTTGTTTGACTAGAACTCAGGGTAATAATGAACTAGTTTAGACATTGCAATCTTTTCTGTGAACTTGTTTTGAATGTTGGGAGGCTACAGAAGTCCAATTGTTGCTCTTACGAATAGTCGTAGTCACCGTGAGCTATCGCCGTAGAATATCGTTTGGTGGTCCATTTTTTGTGAAAATCTTCTAAAGGTGATTGAACAAGCACACAACATGTTTTAGAGTAGAACTAAACCACTACCGGTAGCGATATTTGGTAGACAGTCACCGACGTCTGTGTTCATTGCAGCGCGTGCGTTTAGAACGTTTTGTCGTGCACTGCATGTTCGGTGCTACCGTTTGAAGCCAAACGCATCGAGTTGACACTTTCAAAGGTTCTTGAGAACATGGAAAAACCGAACAAAGAACAAAAAATGAACGTCGCACTTCTAGCCGGATTCTATGCTTCTCTGAAACAAGGAGGTGCGGGTAATTTGCGGCCACCCTGTATCCGCACGGCGGTCAGATTTGGAATTCCTTTGGACTGAAATTCTTACAAATCCACTGAAAATAATTAGAGTGTTTTTCTGAAAATGTGAACAGATCCAAACTCATGTTAGAACAATGCGAAGTTTACCTTAAAGTCAGATAAATGAACCGGCTGCCGGTAGCCGATCCATCTGTTGAGCGCGAAGCCCAGTGAGGAGCGATCACAGTATTTGACAACAGCAGTGTATATTGAGAGGTCTTCGAAACCATTTAGTCCCAATCTCGGGAACGTTGCATTCAAATCTTTCTGTGGGCGCTTCTCACTGGGCTTCGCGCTCAACAGATGGATCGGATACATTTTTTACATAGTACATACATTTTTTGACCTGCCACGCACACGAAACTCGCATCCTCTGATATATAATAGAGGAGGTAGATGTTTCGACAATTTGCACAGACAGATGTTTCGCACATTTCGCACAATTCGCACAAACTGGGATGACCTCATCTGCCACCTTTGCAGAGCTGCGTCTAGCCAGAATGCCAGCGTTAGCCGGTGCAAATAGGCTGGCATTCATCTATCTTCTGCACACCAAGAAAGATGATTTACAGCACAACACCAGGCGAGGTCACAGATACCATCTGTCATGAACAACAACTCCTCCCCTACTCTGCGCAGAGTTAGTGGTGCACTCTCGAAGTACTCGAAACACTCGTCTGTTAGTCAGTTGTTGTCTCCCTGTTCTCATATCTTAATTGGCTCCTTTCTCCCGTGTAAATTTGTTTGTTAATTGAAAGTTTTGCTTCTCCGCGCCTCTTACTGTAAGTATCAGATACTGTAGTGAGTTTATATTTGAAACAGAGCCTCTTTTTTGGGGGTCAGTTAATATTTTTCAAATAGACGGCCGATTCAAATCGGTGTTCTGCTGTGATGGTCAAACTCGTGGTTCTGAGGCAAGCAGAAGGAAAATTAATTTTGAAACTGCTTCACATGGAAAAAGTTCAGTAAGGGCAACCCACAGAAGTCAGCCCGCACTTCTCCAACCAGTCTTGGATACTTGCAGTACAGTTTCAAAAAAGCTTCAACTTTTCTCACTACACTTCTCTCCCCTTGACGATCATTTGACGATCCTTTCAAAGATCCCGTTGTGGTCGTCTCACCCCAACTCTACTCCTTCCTTTCTTTCCTCCATCCACCGACATTCAAACTGTCGGCATTATCTTTGAAGCTGATGTGACGAAGTGGTCATCGTGCGTGGGAACTTGTCCTTAACGGTCTTTGTCGACCCTCGTGGAGACCGCACTCAGCTCCTCCCCCCCTCTCTCGCTGCCTCCTGCGCCATTCTCATCTTCTTCTTTGTTTCACTCCGTGTGGGCTTGTCATCACCATTCCCCAGCAAATAATCAATCAATACGATATACCGACACCGAGAAACAGTTGGGAAAAATCTGATAAATGCTGAAATTGCATGTACTTTCTCCAAAAAAAGTGGAAGTATGATTTGAAAGAAACATTCTCTGAATCTTTCCGATTTTTTATAGCCTCTGGTGTCTAATTTTCGTATTGTATCAGATGAATGGGAGCTTCTGTACAGTACTTGGCCTTTAACACCGTGTACCGTTGTTAGTTCAGTTTAGAGAAACTCCGATTTTCATATCTCGCAGTAAAGCGGCTCTTCTTCTTTTTTTCGAATTTTTTGAAATCTTACTTTCGAAATGCATTTTTTGTTATTTTTACATTCTCAACTTTACTCTTTTTCAAAACGTTTGTTTTTCAGACAGTTGAAGTCTACAATCCGGATTATGCAGAAAAGCGATCCCAACCAGGCCAGCGGCTCCGCTATGAATCCTGATCTTGCTCGCGCTTCCTTTGTTGCCCCTACTTCCTCTTCCGATGTTCCCTCACAAGTTGCGTCCACTGCACCTACTTCACGTATCATGCCCAATGGAGGTTAGTCTAAATACCAGAACAAGATGCACCCAAACGGCATTACGACAAGAGAAGTTTGCTTATGAAAAGCCAGTAGGTCTAGAAAAGTTTTGTGTGATCTTGAGACGGAAACGAGACGAACTGTTTCTCGAGATGATTGCGAGGAATGGTGGAAGATTTGGAATATTTTCTGTTTTTGAGGCGAACTTTATGAGTCAATGAGATGAAGTACGCATTTCAGAACAAAAAGTCCCGAAACGCTTTTGTTCTCACAGTGACGTTGTTAGTGATCTCTAAGTACCTCGAGAACTTGAAATCTTCTACAAATGCGACAATTTCTAGCTACCGTCTCTCTAGACTCTAGACACTCTCTCTAGAGGAACTTTTTGTACTCAATTATATTGTTTGCAACGAGACCTTGCGGGATGAGGCAGGTTCGAGATCCCCGAATCGGTGTTCAAAGTCTGCTACAACAAACCGAAGAAAACTACTTGAAGTTTCGAAATAGTGGGCGGTTTACGGGCAGCGCGCTGATCAACGAAACTCATTATCTCGACAGTTCTTGTTGTTGTTACAACGGAGGTCAAGGGGAGCCAGTCGTTGATCCTCCCGGATTGAATGGTGTCTGGAGGAGTTCCAGGGCGTCAGCTGATAGCCCTGGGTTCTTCCGGAAGTCCCATTGATTGATGGGCGGGGTTGCCACCAAGCAGCTGAGCAGGTGAGCAGTTGAGCCAGTGGTGTCATCGCATCTTGTGCACTTGGGGATCGCTGAGCCTCGGATTTTGGCGTCGTAGGCATTTACCAGCATTGAGTGTCCGCATCGTAGTCGGGCGAGGTCAGTACGTGCCTTCCGTTCTCCTCTAGCGATTCTAGACGGTTTGGCGTTGAGTAGAAATCTTTTCTTTGGGCTCTTTCGATGCGTTTCGCATGACGCTAGAGAGCTCCAGCCCGGGGCGGCGTAGAGAAACATTGGTTTGACCAGAGCCTCGTACGTTGTCGTCAGTGTTTCTTTGGAACAGCCCAGTCGGTGCCGGCGAGGGCTCTAATAATGTCCGTTTTCTGCGCCATTTTCTTCGTGATTCCAGCAACGTGGTCCTTCATGCACATCATGGTGTCGAGGGTGAATCCCAACAGTTTTATGGAGTTTTTAGTTGGGATGGTTTCACCGTTCCAGTTTAGGTTTGGATCCCAGCCGTATTCCTTGGGGTTAGTGCAGGCGACCATCGAGGCGGATTTGCCCGCTGACACCTTCAGCTCTCTTTCCTCGAGGTAGTTATTGATCCGGTCAAGGTGCTCCTGGGATATTCTGGCAGCTTCGGCGAGGTCCGTACTTAATGCGATGATGGTGGTGTCGTCAGTGTAGCTCACAAGTAAGCCTTTGGGCCTAGCGGCCTGCATATCTCGGACATAGAAATTGAAGAGTTGGGGGGAGAGAGAAGAATCTTGTGGTTCACCTCCCCTCAGAGTTCTCCATCTGGATTCACATCCATCGTAATGGCATTTGATCTTTCATTTGTTCAGGTAGCTAGTCATTCATCTTGTAATTCTTGGGCCGATGCTGGAGTTCGCAAGATCGGTGAAGAGTTTTGAGTGATTCACAGTGTCGAAAGCGGCCTTCAGGTCGAGCGCCGTGATTATCGAGCGCTCGGCGGGCTTTGGTTTGTTAAGGCGACCCGTGATCTGCTCCACCATTTCGACTACTGCGGACGTCGTGGATCTTCTCTTAGTGAAACCATGTTGTGAGCTCGGTGGTGCGATGTCTGCTTGGATGATTTCCAGAAAGAGTTTTTCGAGTAGTTTAGCCACTGGAGATAGAAGGGTGATGGGCCGCATGGAGCTCGCTAGACCCGAGTTTTTGCCCGGCTTTGCGATGAAGATGACTATGCCTTTCTTCCATGCTGCAGGTGTTTGGTTCTTGTTGACGGCGTCCGAGAAGATGGAAGCGAGGAGCTTATAGGCCACTGTGGGAAGGTTCCGGATGTGCGTCTGCGCAATACCGTCCGGTCCGAAGGCTTTCGAGTTTTCATCAGTTTGGCTGCAGCCGCGACTTCGACCCAGTCGAAGGCGATGGTTGGCTCGGTTGGTGCTTTCTTCAGCATCCCTCCTTTGGCCTGCTTCCAGGCGTGGTCTCTACGTCGCGATTTGGGATCTCCGGCCGCTCCGAGTTTTTTCGCCAGTTTGTCCGCCGCTAGGCGGCCAGTAGCTGCCGGGGAGCCGTCCTCGAAGTCGAGTGCGCCTTGTTTGGCTGACTTAGGATTTCTTCTTCGGATTAGGTTCCACATTTTCTTGGAGTGTTTCGGATCTTTGGCAAATTTCTTTACATCTTCCTTCCATTCCGCGGCATGGTGCTCGATGTTCGTTTCTTTGATCTTCTGATTTAGCTCTTTTATTGCCGGATCCAGGTGGTTAACCAGTTGGAGGCGGTCGCGTTCTTCCATCAGCTTGCGTACGGCACCGGGAACGGGGATGGGGGAGGGTTTAAACTCTCGGAATCGAGAGTCTGTCCGCGAAGTGGATGGCATTCTCGAGTAGCTTGGCACCAGCGTGGACTTTGTAAATGGCGTCCATCCGTTGGAGATGTATTCTTCAACTAGTGTGCGGAAATTGGTCCAATTGGCTATCTTGAAGTTTACCAGTGTGCGTGGAGGCCTGGTGGCCATTTCGCTGGGGGCGTCGAGGGTTGTCAGCAGGGGCAGGTGATCTGAACCCATCTGAGGGCCGGTGGTCCAAGTGGCATTGCAGACTAGGTCATCTGTCGTCGCGTACCATAGCGCCGAGTGAGAGTTTGCGTCCATGCAGAGGACGTGTCTCGCGTTCCTGGCAATGTCAGGGGATCAAGCAGACCTGCTAGATCCTGCGGTGATGTGGCACTTGACTTTGGCGGAATGCTCATTGTTGTATCACCGGTCTTTATTGTAATGAATTCCACTTCGCTCGATGATTACAGCGTAGTCTATATCGTTTTTGACCAAGATGGCGGCTCCGCCTCCTCTTCTATTCCTAGGCATTGCGGATGCACGGTAGCCGTTTGGGACCCAGCAGGCGTCTTCCGGGGCTATTTTTATCTCCTGGAGGGCGATGACGTCGGGGTTCCAGTCTTGAATCAGTCGGCAGATATCTTGCTTTCTGGCATTCAAGTGGAACACGTTCCATTGGAGTATTTTGAGTTGCTTCGCTTTTACCTGCGGAGCAGGCTTCGGGAGGTTTGTGTGGTTGCGCGAGCAACCGTTGCACTGGAAACCGCCTTTGTACTCTACCATCTTGATCTTTGCACATCTGGAGTGGGTCCATTCTTGGCACGTCGCACATTTCTTGGGAGGGCCAGGGTTCGGTTCGATTTCGTGCATGAGTCTTAGGGCGACGGTGTCCCTGGCGGAAACCTCAGCCTCAAGCTAGCGCTGGGTCCCGTTGTCGAAAAAACAGACTGGTTTTTTGACTTCCGTTGCGGGGGTTGAACAAGAGAGTTTGTGAGAACCTTCCGGCCAACGTGTACGGCCTCCTGTATTCCGGAAGACTATCTCGACAGTGACACGGCCTAGTGACAGTGGGTTCATCTTTGAGTGAGCTGGGGTCATGATCGACTCCAAAACGTTGTTTTACCTTTTTTACTTTTTTCGTCAACACAGAGGAACGGATCAAAAAGACAACTTTTGCAAAGTAAACAAATACGGTAATCGTATTTTTGGAAGTCTCAAACTTTTCTCTTCCCATCAAGCAGGGTCTCGTGCAAAGTTCATTCATGTACCATAACAGCTTCTCGCCTTCGTCAGCATATCTCTCAATGAGAATACAGTAGCGCTCGTCATTTAGATCTTAGTGCACCTGTCGTCGAAGTAGCGTAACTTGGCCTAGATTGGTCCGTTTGAGCTGGGCTTTGGATACGTTTCAGCGAGAGACATTCGGCACTTAATCCTGTTTTCTAAGATAAAAAATTAAACAGGGAAAATTTTCGAAAAATTCGAACAAAAAGGTATTTTTTGAGCCGGTGACTTTCACTGTGTTTTGGAAGCATTCCTTGAACAAACATCTGTTTTCATCAACCTTGAGACACATTTTGGCATTTACCAAACATTTTGAAAGACACCTAATAACTCAAAAATACTGTTTTATTTTCGAAGATTTTTAGGAAAATCAACTCCCAAATATTAATTTTAAGGTGTGCTCGCAGCAAAACTAAATAATGTCGCAAATGTCTCTATCTAAAACATGTCAGCTCAAACTGACTTTTTTCAACAAAACTATGATCATTTGAAGACAGGTTCACTAAGTTATGAGCGCTACTATTTAGTCGGACCAATCATGAAATAATCAATAGCGCGCTCCTCGATTTTCCCTCACTTTTGATCAAAAATGCTGGAATCTGCTGCGGTCCGCAGCAGCTAAAAGCTGAAGCCGCTTAACTATAATTTAAAAAACGTCGGATCTGACGCACTTCACGAGGCTTTTCTCGCTATTAGCTGCATACCGCTACGGCTGGCTTCGGTCAGATTATTAGAGTGACAATCATTTGGACATTATTAGAGTGCTTTCAACAGCCTTGTTTTCGATTAATTGTGTCAGACGGGATCAGGAACTCAATCATCTTGACTTCTGAACCTCGTTTTTCCGACTATGGTCTTGCCAGAAGTTCAACTTGGCTAATATAAAAACATTACGTATATTTCGCGGAATATTTGGCCATGTGCGTTCTAGAGCAGATGCAGTTGCAGATCAACTGATTGCCAAAATCTCACGTACACGTGTTAATTTATCAGCAAAACTTCTCTTGTCCGTGTTGCCACTTTGTTTGCTTCTATTCTACTCTGTGTCGCATGTCTCACGCACTCCCTCACTGCACCCGAATACTCTTGTCAAATAGCTACTCTTACATTGAATATTCTATTCATAGAGAATGCTCATTTTTCAAAGAATGTCGTCTACTTCAGAAAATGAATGCACTTCGATTTCTAAACACCAAAATTCACTGTGAATGCTATAAAACTAGGATGAATTGATGGTCGTAGATCTTCGAACTCTGGAAAACAGAAAATCTCGAGTTAACTCGGCTTAATATGGTCTCTTTGAGCTGAGCCAATGTCTCCGTCTCGAAATGAGGTCGATAATCAACCTGCCGTATTTACTCGAACAGAGCGGCACCCCTATGCGCTGCCGGCAATTAATTATATCTCAAGATTGATAAAAAATACCAAAACGTTGTCAGAAAACTTGTTTATCATAACTATGACTACAAGTTTGCTGTTGATCTTATCAATCTTGAGATATACTGATTATCCTGCGGGTGCCGCCTTGTTCGACAAAACACGGTAGTTTAGAGTCTCGAAAGCGGCTATGACACGTTGGTGCCGTTTACGGGGGGTTAACGAAGTTTGGTCGCTCCATATGATTCTCTGAGATCTCTGAGATGTGACAATTCCACATGGACACTCGGCTTCAAATTTTCGTTGGTTAGACTTTATAGCAGACCCTATTGATTCATAAACTTCTGAAGGGACACAGAGAAGGAGGCTTATTTGATTTGTTCCGCAAGTTTTCGCTATCCAACAACGAATGATACAAAGTAGATCCGATTCAAGATCTAGGAGCTGCGTACCTCGGAAATCGGGTGCTAAAGACACCCGGTAGCGATCCGATTTCGGTCTAAAGTCACGTCCGGCCCGGGGAGTGTGACCGACCGATTTAGACGAAGCTACTGGCCGATTGAGACTGGGTGAACCTGGAGGTTGCAACAAGAACTCGAACTCGTGACCTCTCGACCAGTGTGGGGTCTCGAGACAAAAACGAGACAAGTCTCGAGAAATCTGATTTCCGAGATTTCTCGAGACGTCTCGAGAAGTCCCGAGAAAATTCTCTCGAGACTCGGGACTTCCCGAGAAAATCCCGGGAAAGTCTCGAGATTTCTCGAGAAGTCTCGGTTCCTTCTCGGTTCCTTCTCGAGACTTCTCGAGAAGTCTCGGTTTGTTCTCGGTTCCTTCTCGGGAAGGAACCGAGAAGGAACCGAGAAGGAACCGAGAAGTGGTGAATTTTGTGGAGTTCGTGGAATATTTTGAGTCTCTAAGGTACCTATAGGGTACTTTCGAGGTCGCTGAGTTCAAAAAACCTGGTTTTGAGATTTCATATCACGGGCTCGCGGAGCACAAGAGCAAAAACTGATTTTTAAAAGTTCTCGAATTTTAATGTGAATTTTACGTTATAGGTGGCCGATTGTATAATATTATAACTAAAAATCTCAGAAAAATCATTATCAGGCTGTTATCAGCGATAAAAAGTCAATTTTGTTGATTTTCAAAATTTTTGTTTTATCACTGATAACGGTCTCAAATAATTTTTCCATGATTTTTGAATACTGTATTCGTAATCTAGAGGTCATTTTTGGTGATAAACGGAAGATTTTGACAAATTGAAAAATTGATCTCTTATCACTGATAACGGCCCTGAATGATTTTTTCATGATTTTTCGTTGTGATATCCGTAATCTATGGGTCAAAATACACCTATAACGTAAAATTCACATAAAAATTCGAAAACTTTTAAAAATCAGTTTTTGCTCTTGTGCTCCGCGAGCCCGTGATATGAAATCTCAAAACCAGGTTTTTTGAACTCAACGACCTCGAAAGTACCCTATAGGTACCTTAGAGACTCAAAATATTCCACAAAATTCACCATTTCTCGGTTCCTTCTCGGTTCCTTCTCGAGAAGGAACCGAGAACAAACCGAAACTTCTCGTGAAGTCTCGAGAAGGAACCGAGACTTCTCGAGAAATCTCGAGACCTTCCCGAGACTCTCTCGGGAAAAATTTCTCGAGAAATTCTCGAGTATCCAGTTTTTCTCGAGACTTCAGTCTCGAGACCCCACACTGCTCTCGACTGCCAGCGGCCACTACTGCCTACTAAGCTATTCCCCCCCCCCCCCCCCCCCAGGAAAGATTAATCAGTAAACGCGATGACTTCGCACTAAATTTGAATAGAGAAAAGTATATACATACGGCATAGAAAAAATATGTTTGTCGTAACTCTGACCTAATTTCTTTGAACGACCGAGAGCGTCTTAACATGCAAAGTAGTGAACGAACACAAACGGACGTTTATGAACACGGAGCTTTGGGATCGACCAATGGCTGATAAAAGAACAGGATGCGTGTCAGTCGTGGTCTTCGGAGTCTAGATACTGAAGTTCAAACAATCTTTTTGAAAAAATTGCACTGCACGTATATGCTCACAGCACGCACCAAAACATACCAAATCAGTATATTTAGGACATGTAAATGGAGCGTCTACTTCTTCTTCTGCTTCTTCCACAGCGCCACCACCTTTCTTCAGCCCGACCGAAACCATGACCAATTTGATAACGTCTCTGGGCACGCACGTGGAGTACGTGAGGGACCAAGTGAACACAGCCACGATCAACTTGGATTTTTTGACTAACTGCATAGTCTTTTTCAATTGGGTGATGAACCAGCTGGCTGAAAAAATAGAATCAATGGGGCGAGATTTGCCGGCGGAAGTCGCAAACTTGATAAAAGAACCTCGAGAGTCAACGAGAGGCCAAGTAAATCAGCTGTTCACTACTCTGCATCTGATGAAAATAGGACAAAAAACCCTTGACGAGGGCAAGGTTGAGATAAAAGCGAGCTTAGACGAAATTGCGTCGAATGGTCTATCAATGCATATGGTGTTCAAAGAGCGGCAAGACTTTTCAAGCAGACGACGAATAGGTGAGTAGATGATTTGCGAACGGATATTCGTAAAACAACATGTATTCACAAAGTGGCTTTTTCACTCAACTTCTTGAATTGCATTCAGCTGTTCAACAAAATCAGCATAATAACTGTTTCAGTCCCGAAAAGAACTTGCGCCGCTCGTGGAAAGACGCAGACAGTGCAGCCGACTTCCGCCAGAGCAGAGAAACGTCCGCGCACTGATATGCCATCGACACCACCACCTTCTTCACCATCGCCACCGTTGCCGTCCACTAGTGTTGCGCCGGTGCCAGAAGAAAAAACGGCTCAAAGGCGCAAGCAGTCGCTGAAGCAGAATCCGGTAAATGGTCGAAGAAACGAACTGGTTCACGAATTGGAGACACCGGAGCCAGTTCCGAGACCAGTGCCGGTTTTCCAGCCGAGAAGAACTTCTTCTGACCCAACACGTCCTCCAATTGCGAAAAAGCAAAAATGTAAGTAATTTACCTTTTCCAAATTACTCAGAGTTATTGTGAGAACGAAGGGAAAAATGGTTTAATTAACTGATTAATGCTGCGTCTTTTCGAGTTCGAGTTGAGCATATTTTTCTATATGAATTCTGCGAAAGTTGCAATTTTAATACCTGTCATATTCCAGCGGAAAGAAGCCAGGAACACCTTGACCAGTCGGCACACAATTTCACGTTAATGTGTGCCTTGTCAATGCAGAACAGCTATGATGGCAGCCCGATACTCAGACAGAAATTGTTCAGAGCTGCTGAAATGAGCGACGTGAGTTATAAAGATTGGAATACAAAGCTCATTTTGAATCTATTCAGAAGCCATTGGTAAGCTGTGAGGTCGTGGTCCCGCATACCACCAGCAATCTCCCGGATAGAGGCAATTATCGACGGGTTCAAGATCTTCTTGGAGCCATGTTGACACCTCCACCGACCGCGGCAACGGGGAAACAACCAAAATTGAGAAAGCTTCTGACTCCACGTCTCACCGGAGAAATTCATATCGACCCGATGACGACAACAGGGGCTACGATAGTTGACTTGGCCACAAAATCTGTGGCTGAAAAAGTTAATTACGTATTCCGGAGTGAAGAAAAACCGCAGCTTCCTCGCGTACAACCCGAAAGTCAGGGAACACTAATTGCGGAAGAAGTCCGGTTCTTTGAAGCGAACTTCGGTTACAACGGCCAGAACAGTCGAGATCTCCTGCTACCGGTCGCCGTGATCCCCGTCAACAATATGAACGAGGTACACAGTGATTCCTTTCGAGAGCTGGTCACCAATCTGTCAATGGCATGCGTTCGAAATATTGGAAAAGCAGTTGGACTGGACCCAGACGTTTTCAAATTGGAGGCCATCCTGGCCTGTAAGGAAGACTTAAAGATAAATGTCCTCCAACAATTCTTTCAATTCCCCGATTCCAATGTTACGCTGGAGAAAGGCTCGCCAACTTGGAAAACTGACGGAAATAGTTTTCAAATCACTTTAGAGGAATTCACAGACAACTACAGAATGATGAAGAATGAATCATTAAAAAGTAAGTACAGTGAATTAAGTAATATAAAATACTTACATTTTTACAGCCGTGAAGGAAATGGATGGAAAGGCGGATACACGACAGTTGTTCAAAGAACTGAAAGAAAAATTGTTTTCTTCACAGATTAGAAAGTCTAATAAAAAGGAATCATCTGACGAGAGAATCACATGGTTGTCCTTCGGGACAAACATTGATATAGATTCCCCCCAAGTGTTCCCAAAACAGTGGGAGGTAAGTTTCAAACGCAAAACATCGAAACATTGATTCTGAAATCGAAATTTGCAGGAGGTCGCCAAACTGCCCGGGTTTCTCCAGCCAAAGGGTGGGGAGAACTTGATGAACTTCGCCCACGAAGACATACCAGGCGTAAACAACATACAAATGTATGTCAAGCCACCGGGAGCTCGCACAGCAGCCCACTTGGAGAATGGGGCTCTTGGCTCCATCAACCTCAATTTGGGACCCGGCGATTGCATTTGGTACGCCGTACCATTCGAGTTCGCCAGCAAAATGGAAGAGCTGGTGAAGAAGAATCAGCTCGAAAACATTTATAGAGGATTTTGGCCCAATGAAGACGATTTGTTTGCTGCTGGAATCGGGATGCAAAAATTCATCCAAAAGCCAGATGACATGGTTTACGTCGGAACAGGAAGCTTCCACTGGGTGCAGAGCCTTGGTTTTGCCACGAACATTTCATGGAACGTGGCGCAGCCAAACCGATGCCAGTTGAGCTCTATGGCGCTCCTCCAGGACCACGGAAACGCAAAAAAGTGGCAACCAATCGTTCCAATTGGACCGATGATTTGGAATATCGCCAAGGAAAAACGCTTTTTGAAGACGGATCTCTACAGAACCATCAAATACATTTTGGCCCGGTGAGTCTATTGGGACGATTTGATACGTTTTTGAAAGTTTACTGAAACTTGATGAAAAGTGAAATCTTCTTTCGAAACATGATCCAAATTCTCACACAGTAGTCTTCTCGTTTCAGGAACCTTGCCTTTGCGCAAATGGAGCTGGCGGCCTTGCGAGAAAGAAAAATTGAAACAACTTCGGAAACAAAAGAACACCGACTGTTTGCAGTGGGAAGATGCACAGAAAAGGATTGTAACGTTATTGTTTATAACGTTTGGATGAAGATGAAAACCAACGAGTTGCATTGCGTCTTGCATGGGTGAGAATCAGACTCCAAAATATTCTCTATTGTTTCTATTATTTCAGAATTAAAAAGGAAAAATCGATAGATCTGGCCATTGTTCGCAATAAGATCGACGACTTGATAAAGATCTACGATGAATACGTCGAGGTGGCAGACGAGGAGAACTGAGGAGTTCGAGGTTGCATCTTCTCAGCTGACTCCCTACTGTTTGGTACACTGCCTTAACTTCAACTCCTGCAATCTCATACACGTGGTGCTTCTTGATGCAACTTATGCTCCATAATCTTTTTTGTTTTTTTTCTAGAATTGGGAAACATCAAATTTTGAATTTTTTCAAATTCCAATAAAAAATTATGACAATAAAAGCTCTAGTTTATTTCAAAAATTGGCATCGTTTCACAAAGCTACGAACTCGATCACAAAGATGAACTTACTTGAACAACACCAAATAACATCTGTTTGAGTATGAAATTGGACTTGAAACCATGGAAGAGGTGAAAATGGAAATTTGGAGTATCTACAACATGAGACATTTTCAGGAAACGCTCAACTGATTCCGTCTTCTGCGTCGCAGAAAATGCACGCACTCTGGAAGCACTGGAAGCACCACTCCCACAGCCCTCACAGGATACAGCCAGTGTGCGCCAACTGCGCGGAATAGGAAAAAACAGAAGGCACACCAAATTTATGTGTAAGGTTGAGCAACTTATCCGGGAAGATGATTGGTAAAAATAAGTATCAATGAGCTTGAAAGAAAAAGAGATTATACTGATTTAGCATGCATTCATCTTATCGAAAACTTTGCGCTCAGAACCTAGTGTTGTATAACACAACCATTCAGAAATATCCAGCTGCACCAGAGGAATGTCTCAAACTATCCTAAGTGTGACCAGACGTCGGACCGCTCTCAGCAAGTACCGTCCGCCATCAACCAAGTCGTTCATGCGGAAAAGACGATCAAATAACAAGTGAGTATTTCGAAAACGAAAGAATCTCTGACTCGTTTGGAATGATCAGAAATATTGAGAGGAAATAAATAAAGTAGTAAAGAGATAAAACTTACATAAATCGCGTTTCCAGTGACCACGTCCGTTCAATAGCACCCGTCACAGTGAGCGCGCGAACTCCTGATGCCGCTGATCAAAATGAAATTGTTGATGAGATTGGGATCTCTGAAAACCAAGAAAGAGGTTTGGAGAGTCGCTAAAACGAGAGAAGTGTAAAGCAGAATGGACAAAATGGAAATGATAGAAAAGTATCCTGGAAGACGTAAGTGAACTATTCAAGAGAAAAAATGAACTATTTTGATGCAGTGGACAGTGCCGCTCCATAGCGAATTTGCAAGAGCAGCGCGATCAACAAGGACGGTGTTCTCATGAAGCCACGGAGGACAATAGCTTCTGCTCCCACGAGTGCAAGTGCAGTGATAACAGCGCCACGAAGTTCAAAGGTTGCAACTGCTCTCCGGGAAACTGTGGAACACGTGCGTGCATGTGTTTTCTTGAAAAACGGAAGTGTTCGCCAGCCACATGTAAAGCTTGCCAGTGTGACCCTGAGAATCGGTGCAAGAATCAACTTCTTGTGAAGGGACGCACGAAATATCTAGGACCGGGAAGAAACGCCTCGACGAGCAGTAATGAGCCAGGGCAAGAAAGGGATGAGAGCTATCGGAAATGCCAATGGGAGGAGGGCGGGGTGAAGGGCCACAGCTGACGTGGCCACAGCTGACGTTGTACAGGAGACCGCTAATTACTTGGTGGACTGTGTGTTGATTTCCTGTATAGGCCCGGTGCACCTGACTGATTTGTGATTGGTGAATGAACTCTTCAAAGAAATGAAACGAAGGATTTGAGTTTAACAGATGTTATCATGCAGCTTGCAGTTGTTCGCAGTTATTCTGTCTGCCTACTACATATTGACCATCACAAAGCACGGCCTCTAGCGCTCTCAAAACATTCTGAGAAATTCTTGATTATCTAGAGAAAAATGTACAGAGTGGCCCAAAAGTATAGGTGCATCGAAAAACCGATGTAACTCGGTTGAAAAAAGTGAAAACGACACCGGATTCAACCAAAACTTTATTGAATATATACAAAACAAAACTGCACTGTCACTTTCTGATTCTTCCTTTTTTATTTTTAATGGCATCCTAGAGATGGCGCGGGTAAACATCGATCAATGTACGCAGGTAGTTCCCGTAGAAATTGTCCCACATCTTCACCAGATCAGCTTTCAACGACTTCAAATTGGCGCGAGGGCAAACACAGACACATGACTGAAGGTGTCCCCAAACGACAGCGTCCAGCGGATTCAAATCCGGTGACGACGATGGCCATTCCGATCCCTTGGGGAATCCTCTAAAACGAGCTTCGCACGGCCGTTGAGCCGTTTTTTCTGTGTGAGAGGAATAAAAATTTTGTTTGAACGTCCAACTGCTTTCAAAATGTTGCTGAGACCATGGGAGAACTGTTTGTTCAAGAACTCGTACATCTGATTGACCTCCACTCCGGATTTATGAAAATGAGCCAAGTTTTGCCACTAGAGCAAACTCTTTCGGAGGCCATAAATTCTGGAGGGTGAAAGACTCTGTGAATGGTTCCAATTTTTTGATCAGCATGCTGGGCATTTCTAGCCGGCATTCTGTGATTTTGAGAGTTGAATTCGGCTTCCACTATGAAAAAATTCGCATAGGTGAGCAGCGTAGCCAAATGTTCACCTCTCACCGTACGGGCGGGGAGAGGTTTAAACTTCGAAACTCGTGCTGACACTTTTTTCTCACATAAAACCTCAGCTTTTCTGACTTTGTGAGGAGACATATCAAGACGATCCTTGACGATCCTCGACACCGAGTCTCAAGAGATTTGCAGCTCTTTTACCATCTCTCTGAAGCTTCGATGAGCGTTCCTGTTGATTTTGGATCGGATGACTTCAATCTTCTGTGGAGTGACAGCGGTACGTGGTATTCCGGTCAATTGACGCTGTCTGGTGTGTCCCGCATCCCGATAGTATGAAATGGTTCGAGAAGCAGTGTATCGATGGATTTTCAGCAAATTACTAATCGAGACTTTCCTCTGGTGCATCTCGATAATCGCATCACAGAAACTCGTGCACCTATACTTTTGGGCCACCCTGTATACCTACAGTGCGGTCAATATCGATAGGACCACCTACCAAATTCTAGTTTTCAGTGCTATTTTTGGCGCGGAGGTGTCACAAAAACTCACTATTTCTGTGTTTTTGAACGTTTTTTATCTTGTTTCACATTGTTCCCGACCTATTCCGTCACAATCGAACCACATCCGGGCCGATCGGACTTCGAGAGAAGAAAGAACCGAAAGATCAGCTCGGAGACAGTAGTTTTTGTCTTTTCAAACGTCAAATGTGCAGGTACCGTAGTTCAAAGTATTCTAGAACTGTATTCATATGTATTTGGTCCCAAAGCAGTCATTTGTTCCTACTTTCCTCATGGGCCGAGCCGCTCTCAAAGATGAAAGGTGACAAATCGCTACGAACTTGTGGTCACTCGTTGTTTTTGACGCTTCGGTCATCTTTTGACAAAAAGTGAATCCAGTGCGACGAATGACGTTTCAAATAATGTTTGTTGCAAACATTTAGCCTCAGCTCTTCTCTTACTCCGCTCAGACTCTTCCGAGAATTCGAAACGACTCGGAGAATATTCCATTCGTCGTTGTCACCTTTCATCTTTGTCCTAGCGACGTTTTCACCATCAAGCCGTAGTTGTTGGGGTCGTTCAAGAATAGGGTAATCGCTGACCAGTTCTTCTGAATCTCTTGTGTCATCTGGCGGATGAGGTAATCGAGTAGATGCATCATATCCAGGTGTGCTTGCTGGTGCAGGGTAAGAAGAGCGGCTCGGCCCATGAGGAAAGTAGGAACAAATGACTGCTTTGGGACCAAATACATATGAATACAGTTCTAGAATACTTTGAACTACGGCACCTGCACATTTGACGTTTGAAACGACAAAAACTACTGTCTCCGAGCTGATCTTTCGGTTCTTTCTTCTCTCGAAGTCCGATCGGCCCGGATGTGGTTTGATTGTGACGGAATAGGTCGGGAACAATGTGAAACGGTTAAAAAACGTTCAAAAACACAGAAATAGTGGATTTTTGTGACACCTCCGCGCCAAAAATAGCACTGAAAACTCGAATTTGGTAGGTGGTCCTATCGATATTGACCGCCTGAATATGGACCATTTCGTGTGGGGCTCAGGGGGAATGATAAGAACATGCAAATTCGGCTCCCGGGGTTATTTTGCATTCTAAATCGAACTGCGCTCACAGATTTTTGATATCTCTTTTAGTTTTTCCAGGAGACCCCAAAAAGGGGGTGGTCCTATCGATATTGACCGCACTGTATTATAACTCGTTTCAACTGAACTCGTAAATTTCCATCGAAAATTATATTCAGATCGCGGTGAACATCACACCGAAAACTTGAAACGGAGGGAAAAAGAGAAAACGATTGGTTGCAATCGTTTCTATATGTACTGTTCCAAAAAAATTATAATATATGACAAAATTGGCGTGTTGGGTGGACTAAAGAAGTGATGAAATAAAAAACAAAAGTGATCACATAGTCTAAGATCTGGGAAGGGTCAGGACGTGATAATTGAATGAGTGGAAATCCTGCAATTATGCTGGCAGCGCTGAAAACGGTTTAAAAAATCAATAGAAGCATGGTGACTATCTGACAAAACTCAATGACTGACTCCAGTTAAGTTCACAGAAGCCGATTGTTTGTTGGGAATAATAGTTTGCATAGAGGTATTATGGCGGTTTATCAGTCCCAGAGTACAACATTTTGCTTTTTTGCTCACCTGCTCGCAAATCTTGACAAATATGCTAAACTGATTTTGAAAATAGGCGAAAACTGGTAACGGATTTTGATTGCATCACTGAAAGCCGATCAATGTTCATAATAGTCATCCGGGTGCACATATCGACTGATAAGTAATAAGAGACATCAAGAACATTCCACATGCAAGCATTATCCAGTCAACCTTGTCTTTTGAAATGTGCAACAATCAAACATTTTTCCCGCTTATCATTCCAGATATATAACTCGATTTGGGCATTCATTGTGAAAAACGGTCTGTATGACTAACAATCATTTTTCTTTAAATTTTTTATTCTACAAAGAAACCCAACGTATTCTAATACACAATACCCAAATCCGTTTCCAATTTTGTAATTATTATAAATAGAAAGTTCTCTGATATCTCAAAAAAAAAATAGCAATACTATAACGTAATGTCAAAAATTTGTTGTTTGATCTCTACGCGCCAAAATACCCCTAAAAACTTATTTTCTGAAAAATGAAGTGCACTAGCGCTGATCCCAGCCCAAGCCATGATCTGACTCAGGCGAGCGGTTCTTTTCACGTACCTACTACGAAGTTGTCTTGACGTTTGGTGAGCAGTTCTGGTTGTTTTGGAGGTTGTAGGACTGTTCAATTGTGAACACTTTGGTGATTTGAGCCAGCGCATTTCCCGTCCATTCCCCTATTTCGTCTTCTACTAATCCTCCTACCATTACAGTCTCATCAATGGTCCCGTCTGCGCGTTTCCATTGTTACTGCTTTTAATGAATATTTTCTCAGGTTTTCCTCTCTATTCCGTCATCATCTTCGTTCTCCTCGTGACAACCTTTGTGACCGTCACCTGCTATCAACTCTCAGAAGTAACGGCAAAAGCTCAACTGCAACGATTCACCCCATCTGATTCCACAACATCATACATCTGCTCATATTCATTGTTGAATTGACACTATGAATATTATTTTCAAAATTTTCAAAAAAATTTTCTTCAGTTTTTAAATTTCTTTCTTTTCCATAGTCATCAATCGAATCTCGTTGCGTATTTCAAATCTCAATTGCTCCATCTCGTTCGACATCAGTATGTTCCTCTCTTCATTATCCATCCATCCCTCATTATAATGAAGACGTATCACAAGCACTGTCGGCTCGCCGTAGCGCATTGTCGCCTACAAATTGTTTATGACAACCCTGTGCCGCTTCCCTTCTGTACTCGGGACGGTGCCGGCAGCCGGGATGTATCGGATTGCACAAAAAAGCCGCCAATCACTCCGAACCGTCTGTCAAGTAGGCGGAGCAAGCGGCTACTGGTAACTTTATAAACAAATGATTGAAGACACCATAGCTCCCGTTTGACAGTCGACCGGCATCTTTAGTACAATTAGTTGCACTCTCTTCCGGCCGAGTTTCTGTCATAATTTCAATTGGATTTCCCGCCTTCGAGAAGACAAATGGTGTCCCACACCCGGAACCAAGCATACCGAGCGACTGCCCATCCATCGACATCCAGATCCCAACCACGCAGAGCCTGCAGCTCAGGTACGTCTTGTGTGTTATTCCATATAGATGCATGTATTAACGTTGTGCCCCGGAATCAGTGATGAATTATGAAAACGGAAACTGGAGAAACTGATCAAAAATCGAGTAGAGATCACGATCTTGTAACGCCTCTTGTGAAAGGACGTCTCCACAAGAAAAATGTTCGGAAGGGACCGTTGAGAAATAGAAGAGCTCACCTTCTTCTACAGACTTTACTCCGTACACCGAACCAAGTGCTAACAAAGAATAGTTCCGAATAGTAACGCGGGGGATTTTGATGGAAGATCGGGCGATCGGTAGAACTATGAGAGATAGGAACACCCATAATGGAAAAATGGGGCGTCGGGTTTCTTTCTCGAGTTAGTATGGTCGAAACACATTTTCAAAAAATTGACCTAACTTTAACTTTGAGACATCATAACTCTCTTCAAAATTGGCGTAAGAAGTTGTTCAAAAAACGAAAATGTAGGCAATCATTTCAAGTTTACAATCCACATTTGATTGTCTTATCAGATTACCAACACTATCTGTAATTATCAGTTTTCTGAATATTGTCAAAACCTATCTTAAAAACGGACCTTTTAATTTTTCTGAAATTTTTCCATTCGATCCGCCGTTCAATTTAAAAAATTTTCCCCATGCTCTATACTGGTCATTCGATGGATTTTGAAAAAAATAGGGAAAACTGAAAATGACACCTATTTTTTCACAGAGAATGTTAGTTTTTGAGCTGTAAGCGTGGTATTTTCCAGTTGCATGAGTGAATTCAAAATTGAAACAATGTAAAATCACTATTATGATATGTCTCTTTTATCAGCACAAAACTTATCATCACTAGATTATCACTGAATGGCTTTTCTCGTGACGCCACTGAATGTTTGTAAGTTTCAGGCATTCTCCGTCAAGGGAACGGTCTCAATAGAGTGATAACACAGCGTAGCGCCCAGCGTCGTGCAGAAGAGAGAGAGAAGAAGGCTTTTCGGTGAGATGCCTGGTTTATTTTCAAATTGAATTTGCGCATTTCAGTGAGAGGCGTAGTCGGTTTGTAGCTGCTCTCATCAGGAACAAAGGTTCACTCACGGATGGAATGAAAAGCGATGGGGCGCAGATGAGCTGCAATCACGCAGGACCATGCGGGCCGGGAGTGAGAAGGTGCGAGTGCGCAGAACAAGGATTCTGCCACGCTGGCTGCGGTTGCTCAGCCGGCTGTGAGATGCGTTTTCAAGGATGCCGGTGCGGGCCCGGTCAATGTGGAACAAGAACATGTGATTGTGTCCACGTTGGATGGGAGTGCGACCCGCGCACATGCCGGAGCTGCAACTGCGGCGCCGGAGGTTCGTGCAGGAACCAGCGGATCACTGGAGGACGTCCAAAGACCCTCAGGGTTGGAGTCTCCAGCATTGTAGGCAACGGTCTGTTCCTTGAACAGGATGTTGCCAAAGGGGAATTCGTTATCGAATATACCGGCATCATCCTGGACAACGAAGCCGCAGAGACAAGAGGGCAATTCTATGACCGAAAAGGCTGCAGCTATTTATTTGGTTAGTTTTTTTTCGCATTCAAGCACAAGTCAAAACAAAAACCTAGTTTTAGGCCTTGCAAACGGTCAAGCAATTGACGCTCGGAGACCGACTGATTTGGCTCGCTATGCGAACCACAAACCAGCGCGATTTGCAAACGTGAGCGCCGAGCAGTTTGTGGTGGATGGCGCCTACCGCGTGGCATTCTTTGCGAAGAAGGATCTAAGGAAAGGCGTGGAGCTCTTCCTTGATTACGGCTACACTGAAGACGCATTGGATCAGATGATCAAGTGAGTTACTTTCTGATTTTACGAATTTGAGAAAATATTGTTTTTTGCAGCGGAAATCACTGAACTAACGATTCCTTGGCACCGTTGTCGCCAATTGGAGGATCTGAAAGATCACTCTCTTCACGACTTCTCCACAGTCAACTGTAACACTCCGCTCAATGTACAAGGATCGTCGGTTCTCTGATATTTCTACTCGTGCTTCCCTGTTCTTCGACGGCCCATGCTGCTTCTCTTCTCCACGTGGACGTGCCGCCGCCTCACAAGTTATTTGAACGTGACCTCGCCGACAAGATGCCGTTCAATTTTGTATTTGAGCCCGATTGGGACAGATAAAGCTTTGAGTATTTATTCTTGTTGTGTTTTCTCTCTCTCTCTCCTGCTCGGTCTCTAGACTCTGTCTAAACCGGAAGCAAGCATTCGCAGTAGAGTTGGGCGGAATGAAAATTTTGAGTTGCGGAAAACGGAAAACGGAAATCGGAAATCGGAAAGGAATTCTTTTTTAAGGAAAATGGAAATCCGCCAAACTCTGCTGCGGACAAACAAACGGGTGTACATTTACAGAAAATGTTCTTTTTAATAATACGGTTTTCACAAAACCACCAGGCCAATCGAAGCGGCTAACGCCGCCTCTGTCTGGGCCCTGCAGTTCTTTCCGCCCCCTTCTACCAAACCTGCCTCTGGGAAGATAGGCGAGTCGAGTCGACGCAACCTTCCCAGAGGCGCAATTAAGAAGGAAAATACACAAAAAACAGTCCGGAAGCCGTAAAAGTTGACGGATCGCTTAGAAAATTGACGTGCACCTTGCGGTCAATACTTCTGACTTCTGTGTCAAAAATGGGACAAAACGGTCCAGTAGGGGCTGAGAAACAGCTTTGGACAAACAAACCCACAGATAGACAGACAGACAGACATCCTTTCCCTTTTAGTATAAGAAAGATTCTTAAATTATGTCCCAGCTTCTCCGTGCCATAATGTTCGATTTCTTGAAACCAATTTTCCTAAACTCATCCCAGACGTATCTAGTAGAGTTGGGCGGAATGAAAATTTCCAATTCCGGAAAACAGAAAACGGAAACGGAAAGCCTAAAAACCGCGGAAAACGGAAAACGGAAATTGGAAAACGGAATTCCGCCCAACTCTGATTCGCAGCCACTGAGCTAACAACCGTATCTTGTCCGAGCAGTTTGCCAGAAGTCAACCAATCATGTCGAATCCCTCTACAAAAATGTTTCTAGAATATCTTTGTTCTCGTTTCGCAAAAACTTGTCTAGACTCTTTCTCTCAACCCAACGCAGTTTTCGATAAGAGTTTTGATTTATTATTGTGATGAACAAAGATTCAAATTTTGAAAAATACTTGTGCACTTGCGACAAGATTAAGTAGGTAAGCGAATGACTATCTTTTTTCAAACTTCAGAAGATCAGTTTTTCCCATGTTTTCCGAGAAACAAGAACATGTTCCTTGAATTTATCATATTAAATGCCCATCTCAAACGGTCCGTGTTGAGCCGAGCTATACCTATTCTTACGAAGACAACAAACAAAAAAGTACTTGTTTATACCCCTCATCCTGTTTTTTGTCTGTACTGTTTTGCATGTATGCAATCATCTGTAATCTTATACTTCATCATTGTTTCATATTCGAAGTACTTATGTATTCAATCAAAAATAGTAATAAATGGTTCCTAAAAGGAGAATAACACGTGGAATTAAAACCAATCAAATATAATCAAACAGTTTTATCGTCTAATGTCTCATAATGTCATCAAAAATTTTCTTGCACTCCGAGTGTGGCATGTGAAACTTCACAATCATTGTCAGATTCTGAACATCTTCGAAATTTTTGTTGATGACGGAGCAGAGGGAGAGAAGATCGGTGAATCGGGAAGGGGCGGACTTCTGAGAAGAGACGAAGCAATACTGGAGAAGAGCATTGCTGTAGTCCTTCTGGTACTTGGAAACGACTGACTTTGCGTTGTCGGAGAGTGATGACACCGCTGCAAATCAGAGTGTGTGGTATCAGTGATCATCTTGTTTGAGTGGTAGTTCCTAATGCTAATTGTTTGTCCCAATACTGGAGAAACGTTCATTTATTTTCGTCCTCTGACTATATAGGGAACTGAAGTTAGGTACCAACCTTTGGTTTATCCTAAAACAATCTGTTCGTTTTCGGAAAAATTGTCTATGATTGATGGCTGTTCAGAAATTAACTCAACTAAGCTCCATTATACTCAATTTCTTGAGACCCCCAGGTTTTTTTGCAATGAAATCAATTTACTTCAAATGATAAATGCCGCTTACCTGGGTTGCAAAAAAGGACCACAGCCACCAACAGAAATTCTTCATCAGTAATTTCCAGTTCGATGAGTCTGCTGACGAGAAGACTACGAATTTGGCAGAGGAAGTGATAGGAGAAGTTGCAGGCACTGGAATCAGCAGAGTTTCATTTCGAGAACCGCAGAATGTAACTAACGTTTGCAGAACATCCGGCACTGTTTCCTGGCCACTGGGTGTTAATAACTTGTCGTTTTTCAGCTTCATCGCTCTATGAGAACTGAAGAATAGAACTGCTTTTGCGGTGAAACTCTGGATGAGAATTAACTGAAAAAGAAGCAAATCTCTCCGGGGGTTTCAGTGAAAACTAGTTACTTGATCTTTTAATTCCAACTTTCCCATGAAGCTCAGACTGAGAAAAAAGTCGACAATTGTGTAGATGTCAAAAAACCGCCAGTCTTGTTCAGTTTTCTTGTAATTAACTCCTTCTAAGCTCTGGAAAATGGCATTAGAGACATGTCGATGATGATTGCACTAACCATAAGAGACATTGTTCCGCCTTTCACGACGTACTCCAGCGAAGGATTGTCAAACGTGAATTTGGTCATGAGCAAATTGATTCTCCTGCAGTCGAGGTACATCAATCCTCGTATTAGTGCAGATGCGTCGTCGTACTTTTGGGTATTTACTTTCAGAATCTTAGTCGGGCACATGCCGCATTCGATGCATCGCTCGAAACGGCATGCACGACATCGGGGGAATGGATTGTCCGGTTCAAAATCTGAGATCATGATATTACGCAATTCCACCGGGAAAACGCTGGACACGGACTCTCGAAACATCGACTTTTCCTTTCGCAAATGTATTTGATATTTAGCAGTATAATTCGCCGGAAGAACATTTTGCAAGCGTCACAAGAAAGTGTCTGAAACAAAGCAATGTCCTTTTCCTAATCAATGGCCAACTCACCCCGTAATTGTTACAATGAGCCGAACGATAACAAACTGCGCATTTCTTCTCAGTAGAAGTCGAAGAGGAAGAAGGAAGAGCTAGCATGATGATGAATACAATGTGACACGAAAATCTCTAAGCCTCTGAAACGGGCAAAAAGATTAGAGAACATAGATCGAAGAAAACGAGCGCTCGGAGACTGCGAAAAACGTGATGTTTGAATGAATGAGTGTGACTGCGTACCAGACCCACTCATTAGCCGAAAGAGGCTACGATTAGACTCTGATTTGTGCTATTAGTCTACCAAAAATAGTAACTAAAGTATGTGTTCAAAATCTGGATAAATACGTTTACCGTTGAAAATAGATATGAAACGTGAAAAGGAAGCATAGGAATGTTTTGATCACAAGACATTTGTAATATTGGAGTGGTTTTTGAGGCGAAATACGTACTGGTTCTCTGATAATACATTGTACTGAATTTCCACCTGCTATGCGTATATTCAGAGAATCTGAAGCAACAACTGAGAGAAATCATGTTTACACGTGTATCAAAAGTCAGTTTCCAGCGGAATCCGCGAAATTGGTAAAACATGATAATAAAATGCACTGATTAACCAGTGCAATCAGATACTGATGACAAGGGAGGGAAGCGTTGAAGTGGTAGATCAAACAGATTAAGAACTGGATGAGTCAGGAGTGTCTGGAGACATGAATAACCTTTATTCCAAAGCGAAAATAGCTATAATTAGGTTCAACGAGACCGGATTACCGCTTTTTGCCTGCGAAAAAACATCGATTGCACTGCGCAGGTGCTATTAACGATAAAAGGTTTTCATAAATTTCATTTAATTTTCGCAACACAACCTCCTCGGAAACAAAATAACAAGAGGAAGGAAACTTTGCGGAGAAACTTCGACGCGGCTCTCGAAAAGAATTAGCATTTAATCACATCCGGATTACGTTCTCCTTTTGTGAATAGACCCGGATGATATTGAGAGTGCTGCGGATGAAACGATACATTTATCAGATGAGGATGAAAACTCGAAAGTTGTTTGAATCGAACGATTTGAGAAGTTACGAGTCTGTTTGTAAAGGAAAGTGTTTGAAGATTGCTCCTTCTGATCAGTTTTGTGTGAGACATCTACCAGCTGAATTGTTCGTATCTTCGTGTTGTTTTTTCACAAATTCACTATTTTTGCTTTTTGTCTCATTCAATATTGCATCCGTGTTCAACGAATTACATATCAAAGCCGAATGCCATTTGTTGATGCTTCAAAACCGGTTAAGGTGAGTGAACGTTGTCAATTTTCTCACAATGTCTCTACTTTAGTGAAATCACGAACAACTATAAAAACGGCTTATTCCTAATTTACGTGTTCATCTCGCTTAGGCCCTGCAACCAAAAACAATGAATCTGTCTCAATTCTCCGGAATCGGTGATTTCTAGTTTGTGTAAAAAGTGCCCTTGCTTTCTGAAATGACGTTGTCTCGTTTTGATGCAAATAACAGAGAATGGGTGATAGAAGAAACGAACAGATTAATAGCAACTGCTAACAGGTAATTTAAAGTTGAATTCTTTTAATGATTCACTTAATTTCTGGAAGAATTCACAGTTTTTGTGTGCACTCTCTACTCCCTTTAATTTTCACTTTTTTCCCAATAAAATTACAAACCCGCTGCACTCTTCCGAACATATTACATTTCTACTCATGCTAAACAAAATATCGCTTGTATTTTCAAAAAAGGCATTGTATATTCCGGAAGCGCTCTCTTAGTTGTTCTCCAACATGCACGACCGCAACGCACAGCCGCGACGCGCCTAACCGTTGACGGCAGCATGCTATAAGAAAGAGAAATGTAGCGATTATGTTAGTTAAAAATGAACAAAATCTTCTGTATTCGACGAAATTCATTCAAAAATTGATTAGCATAAGCAAGTTCTCAACACCTCTCATACAATAAATTGGAGAACGCTTGGAAATAAAAGCAAAAATAATCAGAATGGGAGAACCGGAAGCATTGGGTTAAATAGATCTCTTTCTGTGCTGAGCCTCTACGTGGCGAAAGAGATCAACTGCCTTCTTCTCTCAACACACTAGTGAGCTGGACACACTAGGGGAAGTTGGCAGGCTAAGAAGCACACCGTCTCGTGCCGGTCGGAGGTGGCGTCCAACACTCTCCGTTCCCAAGCCGCTCGATTTGGCCCAGCAAGCCCACTTCGAGTTCAAAAGAGACAAAAATCCGCTAAAAACAGCAAACCCCCCTGCCTCAGTCCCCCGCACCCCATCCCTGCCCGCGACAAGACTGGCTCTAGGGTAGATGGGGAGAGGCGATCTAATCACGGAGGAGACCTGACCGCCAGTCAACAGCACGGACATCAACGACACCGGAAAACCCGTCGGACAGACCTCAGGATCGCCGCCTACAACTGCCGCTCCCTCGCCACCGAAGTACGTCTCTACGACCTGATGAGCGAGCTCAAACGCGTGAAATTCGACGTAGTCGGATTGTCTGAGACAAAAAGAAAAGAAGAACTGAACGTGGAGGATCAGCAAGGCTACGGAATCTTCTCCGGAAGACGCGATGCGAACTCAATCTGTGGAGGAGTTGGTTTCATAACAAATCCGAAAATCACGAAGAAGATAGAAGAGGTGCAGTTCATCAACCACCGCATCGGATTCCTCACCTTCCGCCACTCGAAACACCAGAAAGTCACAGTAATACATGGATACGCACCGACAGCAGACGCCGATCCAGAAGAAATTGAATCCTTCTACGAACAACTCGGCGACACTGTGAAGAAATGCAAGTCCAAGTACAAGATCGTGACTGGAGATTTCAACGCTCGCGCCGGATCCAGGAAAGACCAAACCGAACCGCACATTGGCACACACGCGTACGAGCCAAGGAACGACGCCGGAGAGGAGCTCGTCAATTTCTGCGAACTCCATAACCTCTGGAACACGAATACCTTCTTCAGAAAGCCGAACCATCGCCGATGGACATACGTCTCACCAGACGGAGTCCACAAACACGAAATCGACTACATTCTGACGAATGGCCGCTTCTTCACAGACACGCATGTCCTCCCCTCCGTCACAGTCGGGAGCGACCACAGACTAGTCAGATGCAACCTGCACCTAGACCTGAAGAAAGCCAAAAAGGAACGGATCCTCTCCAGGAAACCACCTCGAAAGCTCCTCGACCCGACCGACGTCGCCCTCCTCACCTGCCAACCCCGGACATCCACACGGAATGGTTCAGTGAAAGCACAATACGACGAACTGATACACTTTCTCAGCGATGTACGAGAGAAGGCCACCACTCTGCCACAAACCAGATCGGATAAGAGAATCTCCAAGGAAACGCGACGCCTACAAAACGCTCGAAGGAATGCCGACAAAACAAAAAGCGAGTACAAGGTAATCGCCAAAAACTGTCGACAATCTCTTCGTAAAGACCTGAACAACTTCAAGGACGAACGGCTCCTGCAAGCAGTGGCGAACCGGAAAAGTCTGAAAACGGCCGCAAAAGAACTCCAAGAATTCGCAGCAAAGATACCCTGCCTGAAGAACGAGACTGGAGAACGTCTGACCACCAGACCAAAAATCGAAGAAGAAATCAAAACCTTCTACACGAACCTTTTCCAGTCAGTCGGACACATCTCACCACAGATGCCGCAGCCACGCACCACAACCACAACGGTCCCAGAATTTCTATATTCTGAAGTAGAAGCCGCCATACGCTCACTCCCAAACGGAAAAGCCGCTGGCCCAGATGGAATCACTGCCGACTTTCTGAAGATGTGCGACGAAGAAGTCACGAAGACCATCGTCGAGCTGTTCAACAACGTCATGACCAGAAAAGAAGTGCCCGACGAGTGGAGAAGCTCAAAAACAATCCTAATCCACAAGAAAGGCGACAAGGAAGATCTTGGCAATTACCGCCCGATCTCGCTTCTTCCAGTGATATACAAGATCTTCTCGAAGTGCATCCTCCGGCGAATCAAGGACCGTTTGGAAGAAGAACAGCCCGTCGAACAAGCTGGTTTCCGACGAAAGTTCAGCACCCTCGACCATATAACCACCGTCCAACGACTCCTGGAAGCAGGAAGAGAACACCACATGCCGCTGGTTCTCATCTTCGTCGACTTCAAGAAGGCGTTCGATTGCATCGAACCCGACTCCATCTGGTCAAGCCTAGAAGACCAAAATGTAGACAGAACCTATATCGACGTGCTGAAACTCTGCTACAAGAACTGCTCCACCGACATCACTCCGTTCCACACGGCAGTGAAGGTTCCGATCAGCAGAGGCGTTCGCCAGGGAGATCCGATCTCCCCGAATCTCTTCTCAGCGACACTCGAAACCGTCTTCAGGAATCTCGACTGGGACGACCACGGAGTGCCGATCGATGGAAAGAACATCAACCATCTTCGTTTCGCAGATGACGTCGTCCTGATCTCACACTGCCCACTGGAAGCGTCCAAAATGCTCAACGAACTCATCGCCGAAAGCAGGAAAGTTGGGCTAGAGATCAACGAGTCGAAGACAAAATGCTTGCGCAATCCATCAGCTCCAACAACCGCCGTCTACGCGAATGGAGCTCCGATCGACGAGTGTGATGAGTACGTCTACCTCGGGCGGAACCTGAACAAGAACAACGAGTTGCTCCCAGAACTACACCGAAGGAGAAGATCAGCTTGGGCGGCCCTAGGAACTATCCAAAGAGCGTCCGACCTGATCGCCGACCCGAAAACCCGAGCAAATCTGTTCGACACGACCGTCCTACCTGCACTCTGCTACGCCGCAGAAACGTGGTCACCAACGAAAGCCCATCTCGAACGAATCCGAATTACCCACGCTGCTCTGGAACGAAGGATCGTCGGGATCACTCTGACCGAGCAACGCTCAAGAGATCTCCACCGCGAAGACATGAGGAAGCTCTCGCAAGTCAAGGACCCGCTGAAGCACGTGATGAGACGAAAACTGGAATGGGCTGGCCACGTTGCAAGGAGAACGGACGACCGCTGGACGACAAGCACACTTCACTGGTACCCGAGAGACTGGAAACGCCCAAGAGGACGTCCGCCGATGCGCTGGGCCGACATGATGAAGAAGGACCTGTCTGTCCGGGACGACGACAACCAACTAACAACAAACTGGACGACTCTGGCCAGAGATCGCCCAACATGGAAAGCTGTGATCCGCGCCACCACGGCGAACTACGGATCGTCTAAGTAACTAAGTAAGTAATCTCGCTTAGGCCCTGCAACCAAAAACAATGAATCTGTCTCAATTCTCCGGAATCGGTGATTTCTAGTTTGTGTAAAAAGTGCCCTTGCTTTCTGAAATGACGTTGTCTCGTTTTGATGCAAATAACAGAGAATGGGTGATAGAAGAAACGAACAGATTAATAGCAACTGCTAACAGGTAATTTAAAGTTGAATTCTTTTAATGATTCACTTAATTTCTGGAAGAATTCACAGTTTTTGTGTGCACTCTCTACTCCCTTTAATTTTCACTTTTTTCCCAATAAAATTACAAACCCGCTGCACTCTTCCGAACATATTACATTTCTACTCATGCTAAACAAAATATCGCTTGTATTTTCAAAAAAGGCATTGTATATTCCGGAAGCGCTCTCTTAGTTGTTCTCCAACATGCACGACCGCAACGCACAGCCGCGACGCGCCTAACCGTTGACGGCAGCATGCTATAAGAAAGAGAAATGTAGCGATTATGTTAGTTAAAAATGAACAAAATCTTCTGTATTCGACGAAATTCATTCAAAAATTGATTAGCATAAGCAAGTTCTCAACACCTCTCATACAATAAATTGGAGAACGCTTGGAAATAAAAGCAAAAATAATCAGAATGGGAGAACCGGAAGCATTGGGTTAAATAGATTATTACCAATCTCGTTTCGTTTAATTGAAGGTGATCAGAGAGGTGTTGATTCAGAGCTTGCCCTCTCGAGATCAATTTGGTCGCCGGAAACGCTCGACTGCTCGAAGGATTTGTTCTCTCTGCGGCCCTGAACAAAGAAAACATCGTGAAATGCCGAGTCCCCTCGTTTCATTTACAATGAAGTCCTCGAACATTTTCTGCGTCAACTCGTTTGCGACCACATCACACTGCGATTTGATGAACGAGAGGACGAGTTTTCCTTCTTTGGTCAGGTAGTTGGCTGAAAAGTCAACGATATCCTCCTTTTTGTGTTCTTTGTCATCGTGATTCACGTGGAGCAAGTTTTTGATAAAAGAATGATTGCGGGAACTGAGAAGTGAGCAAATGTATGCAATCAGGGTAATTCCGAACACAAAGACAAGCCAGAACCTGGAACAAATAACAGTATTTTTATTGGGTGAGACAGAAAAAAATGCTGACCAGAGGAAGAGGAACATTTTTTCGTTGAACTCGTTGACTCCAATAAGACACTGAATGGTCTCCTCGCTGTTGTTGCCAGCCAATTCGCGGACAGTGAAGTCGCAGAATGTGATGCGAGGGAACAGTCCAGTCTTCTCCCAGGTGATTCCACTCAACAGATTCATCGCAAGAGTCCATCCCCAGAGAACGTCTTGCTCTTGTCCGAGAAAGATGGCAAGTACGAAGAACTGAGTAAATGAGATGAGGAGGTAGAGCAGTTTCACGGATGCGTAGACCATGGAAGGACGGAGGAGGGCAATCGAGTAGGGAGTGTGACGGGCGGTGATCTTGGAATGGAACAGTTCGGCCATCTCGGCAATTTTGTCCTTTCTCTTAGAAGGGGTATCCTCATTGATCTCCTGAGTCGTTTCGCAGAAGTAGAGAATGGGCATGTCGGTGGTGGACTGCGAGAGCTTCCAGATGAATTTGGGCACCATGAAGACGAGAGCGGCAATCGCCAAGTACATACTGGACCACTGGTAGTACTGAAGACGGTGTTTCTTCTTGTAGTCTTCGGTGATGTAGCCGATCGGTTCGTTGTCCGGGAACCAGTAGGTGTCTTTCAGAAAGCAGTAGCTCTCGGAGAACTGCGCCCATTGTCCAGAGTAGGTTTGCGGAAGCCAGCACTCGATCGGAGAGCCGACATATCTGTAAAGCATGAATGAGTTTGACGAGGAATGTTTCTGTCGCTTACGTTCTGGCAGAGATGAGGATTGAGCTGAAGAGGAAGATGAAGGCACTGAGGAGGCAGGAGAGTCTGTCGACGGAGTCATCGAGGGCACTGACACCCAGAAGACTGGTCAACGAGTGCAGGAACGGAATGGAGAACATGGCGTCCGTCCTCATATGTTCGAGTAATAAGTGAACTCTCTTTCTTATTGGCCCCCTGTAATCTTTAAGTCTTTGAGCGACAAAACTGAGAAAAAAATGCGGAAAGGAAAACATAAACGTCTGGTGTGGTGGTAGCACAAGATGTGAAATGGTGAAGAACGGCATTTTCAAGAAAACGTAACAGAGAGAAACAGACAGAGACACAGACAGAAAAACAGATCGTCCGGTTGAGCGGGCCTCGGCTAGCTTCAATAAATCCGTGGAATTTCGTTGATATGATTCCTTCACCGTTTTTCGACGAATTTTTCTGATATTCCGAGGTCAATGGACGCCCGCTTAAGTGGACGATCTGCATGTTCGTCTGCGTCTCGTCTAGCCCTGTAACTCACAACACGAGGTGTAAAATGGTAAAGCACTGCTTCTCGAGAAACATAGCAGAGAGAAAATGGCAGTGATGGAGACAGAAAGGCAGATCGTCCGCTTGAGCGGGCTTTGGTTTACCCCGGTAAACCTCGCCTAACTCTGGCGAATCTGTGACATTTGACGGCTGAAACAGTATCCCTACAAACTTTTTTTTAATGTGAGGTCCCCGTCTCCATACTTTTGGTTTTGCCTCCATGCGAAAAGACGAACTGAACATCAAAACTCCCTTTGCTTCTGTTAGAAGAGGTGGAACATCATTTGTTCGTTCTGTGGATTCTCTGTTCACCTTTTGCTTCAGAGCTCTCCGAATCAAGATTACAAACATTTCTCCGTCTTTCCAACGGTTCCCACTTTTCACTTTTTTTCTCAACGCATTCTTGTTTCTTCTCTATGCTCAATAAAGACTCTATGCTCAAAAAAGGGCTGCTTTCACTGTAGTCCGCGTCAAAGTCCAAGATGCAATGAATAAGAACAATGCATTTTGAGGATTTTTTCGGAAAAAATTCAAAAACCCCTTCTGTGCTGCCAAAAGTACACTTTCTCCAAAGCTTAACAGTATCTTCTGAAAATTTGTCGCTTTTATTGCTGTGGGTCATGAACATAACTTCCCATGAAAAAAGCGGATTAAGTCCCATTTGCCTCGATGACTTCAAATCAGTAACCAAAATAGCGAGAAGGATTTCTCAGTGAAATTGAGAAATTGCGAAACAGTTTGAACAAAGCAACACATTTATTTTAAAGTTGAGAGGATTGACCAAAATGAGATGGTCCTCATAGGACAGAAGAAATACGGTTATGAAAAGCGAAAAAGCGGGAAAAAAGGAAAGTAGTTGGGGAGCTGAAACTCAACAAGACCCCTATGAATGCAGGCGATTAGAGTCAAAATCTCTCTCCTCAGCACAAAGAGTAGCATTGAAATGGAAGTAAAAAGTCGAGGATAAATGAATTATGTGGGTGAGTGGAACAGTTATTAAGGGATGTACCGGTCGACTACATTTCCGAATACGAACGCGTTGACATCCCAGTGAACGTCGATTTTTGGTAAGGTGACATTGCGTAGATCAAAAAGTTTGACAGCCTCGCGGATAGTTCCATCATCGGTACAGTTATGACGAATCATGAGTTTTATCTCATAATAGTTCTGAAGTGCACATATATATGTATTCATTACACTTGTAGATTCCAAACTCACGTTCCAAAGACCGTCGCCATCCTCCTCCCCTTTGAGATGGTAATGAAAAGGATTTGGACGGATACAAAGTATTCCCAAGCGGTCGAGGCGGTCGTCCTTACTGCAATAATAATTTATTTCGGGGTAAGTCAATATGACCGGCTTCTTATTTGGAATGGGTTCTCGAACAGAGAGCAACTTTATTGTTCTAAATCCTGTGAGATCAGGACTGTTCACTATCTAGCAAGTAAATGTCGCTAGATGATTCTGATTCGGTTATTATTCGACATGAACGTGGTCGAGAAAAAATGAAACTGTTCCATGTGATTTTGAAATAACGTCTATGAATCTGTTGAATAAACTCAAAATAGAACGCTTTTTCTGAATGGCAGACTCGTTCTTTTCTGCAGATAAAAGCGCCCGACTGAAAGTTGGTAGTTTTGATGACTCACAACATATGGTCGACTTCGATAAATTCGATATAGAAGCACCAGTTTCTGTAGTCGGAGCATGTGAGCATTCCAGTAGCCTCGAAGACGGTTTGGTGAGTGAGATGAACCGTCACCAGAAGAACAGCTGTCGCTGGCAGAAGGTGCTCGAAGAAGGTCTTCATTCCGGAGTTGTGTTGAGGTGAGAGCTCGAAGAGTTCCGAAGTGAATGTTCTTCTTTCTCGTGGCCCTTTTAAAGGGGCAGGGGCGGAGCCTGGAGCCAATGGCACAGAGGGCTTCGCAAGCCCCGCCTCTTCCGGTTCCCGTCAGTCGCAGAAGCTGACATTGACCGTCTCCACCACTTTCATTGGAAGGCAACCGCAAAATTGACGGAACAACTACTTTTGCATCCCTGACTGATGCTGGAATAGCAGGGTGACCACTAATCAACCGCACAATAGTGTTACAAAGAACTATAGAAGCAGACTGAAAGATGTACACTTGTGTTTCTTTTTCTCTACATTTTTCAAAATTCGAAGATGTACTTGACCATCTGGAAACATAACATGCATCGAGTTTCCGGCATACAGTACAACTTAATAATCAGGGCACTATGTGAACAAACGTTCAACACAACAATGAACACTGACTTCCTAGCACACATAGCTGTCGGTGGAGCCTTCTTTATTCTCTAATTTGTGTTGTCTGCGTGCTCAATGTCCTTAATAAAACATTGACAACAAATAGACGACCGATAGTGGTTCCATTTTCACTCAAAATTAAAAAAATCATTATGGGATGATAGCTAAAATTGAAGAATTTGAGATTCTGCTTGATGAAACAGTAAACATCTCTTCTTTATTTTTTTGTTCTCTAGCCAACGCTCCGCCAACGAATAGGTTGCTAATCGACCTCAACCAAATAAACCATGTTGGACTATTCTGATTTTGGACATTGTTGAAGTATGCCTACTTAAAACCTTGGACGATTTGGAGCACACTAGAAAGTTGTCTGACCAGGATACAGGACAACTAATCGAGATGACTGCATGCCATAACTTATTCTCAACCACTCCAGTCTGTCTTCATGGAAGAGTAATGATTTCAACCGAACTGATAACAGTTTGTCAACACCCAAATCAACACTGCGTTTAGTATCATCTAATTCTGAGTTCTCGTTCTAGAAATATTGACCATAAGTGTCAAAATGGGAAAGTGAAACGAATACCGCCCGGTACATGGAGATCAATGGAAACCGTCCACGTCGCGAGGGTGGACATTATTTGCTGAAACGATTCCTTTCTCTCACATATTCAGCTCCATAGATGTCAGATAAATGCCTTGCTCCGTTTTGAAATTTTGAAAGAATTTCAAATTTTGCTACATACAGTAATTGTGCGTCACATAGTTTTGAAAAAAAAACAGAAAAATTTTCCCAGTGAAACTTGAATTAATTTGAACGCATTTGCCTTGTGCTCGACACACCTAAAATGTATGCGGCTTTCTAAGAAGAAAGTCCCATCACTTTTTATATTTGAAAATGAGAAACATTTGCCCATTCCAGTCATTTACATTAAATTTTATTCCATACCCCTGCACAGCGAACACGTCCGAAACCAAAAAGGTGAACTCGTAACGTTACAGCCTTGTTAACACCGTCTTCGTGAAAGGAACTAAAGAATTCATAAAGTATTGGCAATGTCTGGAGAATGTTCGTCAATTCATCGAGTGAATGCATTTTATTGTAGCACAGGAGGTGTTCTTTGAGTTCGTTTTTTCTCCGAAAAAGACGAAGAGCTCGAAAATGCATCGTTCTTATTCATTGCATCTCAAGGGCTTTGACGCGGACTAAAGTGAAAGCAGCCCTTTTTGAAACATAGAGTCCGTTTTGTTTCTTCGTTTCGCGATCAGTCACTTTGAGTGACAACTCTCCGACGAGACACTCCGAAAAAAAGCGCTGTTGGTTTGTTCGGAAGAGAAGAGGAATACTTCAGAGAGAAAGAGAGATCGACTATCTTCTTCTCGAATTCCCCCGAGTATTGCCTGCTTGTTCTTTTAAGCACATGTGAATGAAGATACAGAAAGTTGCATGAGCACTCAAGAGTGAAACGGCTTGAATGAATTGATGTAGCCATACTTCCGCCGTTTTTCATTCACCCTTCAGCTAACGGACGAGCGAAACAGGAGAATTCCCTGAGCATTCCATATTTCCAGTCGGAATATGTTCATTCTCTTTGTTTTTTGAATCTGTGCCCAATTCCTTGTTATCTTCCTTTTTGGAGATTGTTCATAAACTTCTAAAAAACAGTTTTCAACTTATGAAATGTGGGAGAAAACAAATTAAATTGCAGCAAAAGTGAACGACAAAACAGCATACGTCAGCATGTCATGAACAAGAGAAATGCCGAAAACGGAAGATGAACGTCATTTATTACAAACTGATAATGGAATCTGATAAATGCACGAAAAATACACTAATTGAAACAAATCATTTCTAATATCTATCTGAACATTGAATAAGAGAAGATGTTTGCAAAACATAATAGATATAATTGTTTCATAATACTTATTTTATTGGGTTTTCAAAAGACGGCTGCAGAGGAATAGACTTATCTTCTCGAAAAAAATCATGAAATATGTTTTTTACTGGTTTGATACAATTATCGAGATGAAATGACTGTTGTTGACTGTTGAGAATTACAAATCAGTGCAATGGCTTTTCAAATCAATGTGATGTCGATCACCGAAAAGGAAAAAAGGAAATTCAAGCAATTATGACGAGCGTTGATAAATTAGCTTTTTTGATGAGAAGTTCGAAATTTTAATGAAAAGTGAGAACGCTGGGACCCAACGAAAGAAAACGACTCTTTGCAAGTTTCTTGTCACTGCAGAATATTTCTGTTTGTTTTCTATTCTAGCCGTTAGATGGAGCAGTGAGAATCTTCCGCTAACTTGGCAGCAATAGGGATGGTTCACTCATAATGCAGTTTTTCTATGTTACATTCCTACCAACAGAAGATTTTCGGCAATTATTTATCGTGAATGAGATGGACGGACAGAGTTCGAATTTAAATAAAACCGAGAACTGATTTGAACCACAGCCATATCATGATTTCATCTCGATAATTGTATCAAACCAGTGAGAAACATATATCTCTTTTTTTCAAGATGATAAATCTATTTCTGTGCAGCCGTTTTTTGAAACGCCCAATAAAATAAGTACATATTATGAGACAATTATATCTAATATTTTCTTGCAAACATATATTTTTCTTTGATGTTCGATTTGAAATATATATTAGAAATGATGTGTTTTATTTTTGAGTGTTTTTTTCCTGTATTTATCAGATTCCATTCCATTATTAGCTTTGAATAAATGACGTTCATCTTCCGTTTCCGGCATGTGACATGCTGCCGTATGCTGTTGTGTCGTTCATTTTTGCTGCAATTTTATTGATTTTCCCCCCCCCCCGTTTCATCATTGAAAAACTGTTTTTAAGAAGTTGAAGTACACGAAGGGAGATTAAAAGGAATTGGGCGCAGATTCAAGAAGCAAAGAAAATGAACGTATGCCGACTAGATATACAGCGTGGTCAGTAAATTCTCCTGTTTAGCTCGTCCGTTTTCTAAAGGTGGACAAAAATCCGGCGGAAGTACGATCGAAAACACATAATGTATCAATCAAATAGAATGGGAGGGAATAACAATAAAGCGTCGCTTTGGGTCAGCACTGATCGAAAAGTTGGAAGGAGCGGACGTTCTCCTGAAACAGTTGTTTGAATTCATTGTATATAGAACGCTGACTTCAGATCAAAAGTCCATATAGAGAAGATTTCAACGAGAGCCTTCCGCAGTTTGTTATCCATATCCTTGTGAAATGTTCCAGAATCTGTGGGTTATTGACAAGAGGGGTTATTGACACCACTGGATTGATGCTTCTAAACAGAGAAATTGCCATTCGAGTTAAATTAGCTCTTTTTTTAAATATCTTATCAAGGTTTCTGGGTAACCTGCTTACAAATATGTTTTTTATTGCCCTTCACAAAGCTTAACAAGAAGAATATAAAACAATGAAATCTCTCGAGAAAATTTCGTATTTTCAGTCAGAGCGTGAAAAATCACAAATCTTCTCCAAAATAATTCAAGTCATTACCATTACCATTCTAGTTTTCTCCATTGACGACAAACTTTATCACCTCAAATCTATGCAAAAGCAGAAAACCGTTGTTCTGTTAGTTTCATTCCGTTCCTATGGCTAGGACCCCAACCACTTCTTCTCTCATTTCCCACTTGTCGCAACCAAAGTTCAAATTCAAATAATTTGAATTTCTCTCCCTTTTTTGTTTTTCTTTGTAACCGAAATGTTGTTATTGGTACCGAGAGGCATGTGCCCGTGTGGCCTTGGTGACCAGAAGGCGCGGTGTCGTTTTGAATGTTCGCTCAGTTTTCAAAATTCGCCTCCTTTTCTGAGTCTCGGCATAAAGTTGCGCACTCGAAAAGTCATTTACCATATTGTCTTAAATTCCCACAATTTGATTTTTTTTTCGTGACCCATACGAATATCTGTCCTGCAAAAGTTGAAACTTCTCCGCCGAACGCGACGCAGCCGCGACGCGTGCTTGTCGCCGCAAACACATGAAGAAAATGCTTTTTCTGCCGTAATTTTCGTCGAAAAAATAGTGTTCGCGGCGAGAACACGCGTGGGCGGCTGCGTCGCGGTCGGCGCAGAAGTTTCAACTTTTGCAGGACAGATAATATTTTATGATGAAAAATCACAAATTTTTCGGCGGATTCCCATCACTTTTCTGAACGTTGCTTTACTTTTGCCGATATATATATGCAGTAGCGGGCGAATGTTTGCATTCCCAGACATAGTCGACCACAGGCTGACAATGGCCCGTTTGTGCTGGTCTTTGGATGATCGCTTGTGAAATTCAAAATATACCCAACAACGTAATTTAGAAAGCTGTGAATTCTATTCCCTCCTCTAACTGTCGATTTGCTCAGCGTTTCACCGGTTCGGACTCTTTTGCAATGAAAGAGTCTCATCCTCCTCCTCCATGTGTTTCCAAGGGGACCTTCGAGAACAAAAAAGCTAATCTGGAAAAGATAATTGGTGAGTGCCGTTTCCGCGATGCCGAGAATGAAAATTTTCCTAGAGCAACTCCTCGAAGGAAACGCCAAGTTAGAGAAAGAAGATTCTTATAACAAGAAATCAGTTGCAATTGATCCGACGGCTCTGAGAAATGAGTTCGGAATGTTCCGCAGAGAAACTCTCGAATCACTTGGTGAGTGAGATATTTGCTTGCTCTGCATATTCTAAAAACTCCCTTTTTCAGAGCCATTGACGGCGAAACGTGATAAATTCGAGAAAAGTTCTGCAGCAAATGATCGCGTTGTTTCCAAACTCCCTGTTTCATATCTGCAGAAATCCAAGGCGATGGGGATAAAAACAGTGAGTTTTTCTAAATTAATGAATGCCCTCACTTGGATCTTTCAAGTGCTCTAACACCGCTATTTTGTTAAGTTCCAGAAGTTCAGAAAACTCCGTCCTAGTTCGGCTCCCTATACAATTTCCAGTTCTGAAGTGAGTTTACTTGAAATCACGGCAGATATCTTTCGATTTCAGCTAATCAACACACAACCACTACCACCACCTTCCCTGAGCCCCTTCCTTTCCGTGACCAGAAACATCGGCTCACAAAAGTCAGTGAATCACACATCTCTCTCTAATTTGAATCCAGCTTCTGTATCGGCGCCATCGGTAACATTTATGAAACTTTCCTGTGTATAATTCAAGTCTGTACTTATTACAGCTCACCTCGACTTCTGCTGCTTTTCGGTTGTTTCCAGTCAAACGGTTGTGCGACACTCGTGGCTGTGAAGTCCCAATGCGCGTTCCAATGTGGTGCAAGCCAGTTTCAGTTCCAGTAATCTTTGCCCTTTTCCCTTGTCTTCCCCTTGTGTCTACTTTCCTCAACGTCAACGAAACGTTTTTCAGAAGTCTCAGAACAGCAGCAACATTCCCCTTGGTCGTCTTCATCCAACACACGGCGTTTCGAACAGTCTTCCAGCCAATGCTCGCAGCAATGTCACTCTGAACACTGTACCGAATTCGATCCCACTCCCATCTCACCTCCAATCAAACTTCAACATCACAGCGATGAATTGGATTCCGAATCAAGAAGTGAGTGTTTAAGATCGCTTTTTCAATCATGACATTTGTTTCTGTCGTAGATGTTTCATTCAAACGAAGTCTATTCCCTATTCCGCGATTTCGCATCTTCTCTGGTGAGTTTGTCTCACGCCATGCTCAACCGAATAATGCTGCTTGCAGATTCCCTTGTCCACTCAGGCTGCTTTTTCCAACGATACCGTTGCTCCAGACAATGACCCGACTTCATCTTAAGAAATGCTCAAATTGCGATGCTCTTAATAAAATTAAGTGATAAACTGCAAAAGTGCAAAAAAAAGTGTGTTTTATCGAATGGTCAAAGAATTACCTAAATCGGTCAACGGAGAAAAAAGTTGGTATTTCGACTTTGCTTGTCTGTAATTCCAATAAAGAGAGGCGGAGCCTCCCAAAACGTGTTGCATGTGGCTTACAACTAATGTGAAAATAATAGCGCTCGAGGATTGCGTTGAAATCCTAGTGCCATCTACATTTCGAGATTCTCAGAGAGCGTGAAAAGTTGGTGACTCAGCTCTTTTCTCGGCATTCACGAAATTCATTCTCCCCACAACATCTCAAATTGGTTGCGACACCTTATTCATCAGAGTTGCCCCATCGTATTTCTCACTATTTATGATTTATTTCGAAATTTCATCTTGAAAGTTGATTCAATTTGAATAAAAACGCAATCCGCACATTTGATAAACTCAGTATTTCGGCGGCTTTGAGTGCGGGTTGCCAAATTTTTGAAAAAATTAAACGTTTAGATGTTCGTCTTGTTGTTTTTCTGTTGTCAGTACCTCAACGTTGCAGGAAATAGTGTCGATCCGCAAAAGAGAGAAACCATCAGAGTCGCGGACTAACTTATCAATGTTTTGACCACATGGACTTGTCTCCGCGAATGACTCATTCGTTCTCTATTCTTGTTTTCAGTGGAAAGGTCGCTGATTTCTCCCACTCATTCTCCTTTCCTCATTCTGTTTTTTCACCTTTTGTGATGGCTTCCGATTCTTGACAAAGACCTTAATTCTACATATCTGATTGCAGGTAAAAAGAGCTCGTCGCACAATCGACTGTCGTATAATGTCGAAAAACGATATTTCTACTGCATCCATTGCTAAAAATTGTATTCCTGAGGGAAGTATTGAGCAGTTAATTGTGCTGTTTGAACAAATGAAACACACGGAAGGTTTGCTGACAAAAACAAAAACACTTCACATTGCAATTTCGTTAACAGGTGGGAGAGGTCCAAACCCAGTTGACCTGGATGTCGAGCAGGAGGAATCGCTTTCGAGGAAGAACGATTGCGAGAAAAAGAAGTGAATAAGAACTTCTGTTAACTCTAACGGTAATCATTTTCAGAGAACTGGGAATTTCGACGGATGCTTTTCAAAGAAAAAGTGTTGACGAAAACGTTCGCAAGCAGTTGGTACCTAGTGGGAGAGTTAGGAATCTGCACCGGTTGTACGAAAAAATCATCTCGGACCGCCATCGACTCCTTGAGCTGAATAACGCGCATTTGATCGGCGGTATTCCTTCAAGAGAAAGGTTAGTATCTCGAACAACTTCCATTTTCGAAAGAGATGTCCAGACAACTGAGCGAACGATCGACCACCAACAGCGACTGCTACGTGACTGACGATGAGCTGGCTCTGTCCGTTGAGCTTGGCATTGATATCGGCTCTGATGACAGTTCTGAAGAAGAACTGGGGGATTTCCGGGAGGAGAATGTCGAGAGAGCAGACCCATGCGCAGGAAAAAAGTGAGTCGAAGCAAATACTGTCTCAGCCTCTCATTACGATCCACTTGTTTCAGAAATCAAGCGGACCGCTCGCTGAACGTACTCGATATCATTTTCGAACTGGACACTCCTCTCGAGCAGGATTTAGAAGGAAAGTCGAATGGAGCAGCTGCTGCGGAGAAATCGGGAGCTAATGACAACCGAGGATTGGAAAGGTTAGATGATAGAGGCTCTGTGGAGAAATTATTACTGACGGAAACTGTTTCCAGTTCTGAATCAACTTGTGTTCACATAAGCCAGACAATGGGGTCAGAACACCAGAAGAGTGTGGTTGGGGACAACGCCGGTGGAACGATGAATGGGAAGAAAGCACTTCTGACCGCTGAAATCATAGAATCCGTGACTGAGAACGACAAATAACTTTCCGAATGCCTGACTCACTCAACTTATCAAGTTGTCGCCTCCCTCTTGCTATCTTTCTTCTCCCGGTTACCTCATAAGTGTTCGTTTTCTGTCTTCATTCGTAGTCCGTTTTATCTGTTCCGATAATTGTACACAAAACTTTTTTCCTGCAGTTTTACTGCACCTTTAGTCTAAATGACTGACAAGGAATAGTCCCGAATTGTAACGCGGGGATTTCGATGAAAGTAGGGGGGATCGGTAGTACTAAGAGAGGTATAAACACCCATAATGGGAAAATAGTGCGCCGGGCCTCTTTCTCGAGTTATGGTCAAAAGAAATTTTTTGAAAAATTATCCAAACTTCAACTTTGGATAATCATAACTCGCTTCAAAATTGAGTTAGAACGTTGATTAAAAAACGAAAATGTAGTTAATCATCTCTAGTTTACGATCCACAAATGATTGTTTCATCATGTTATCAGTAACTATCTGATATTATCACTTTTCTGAAAATGGTCAAATCCTATCTTAAAAACTGACCTTAGAATTTCTCTGGAAGTTTTTCCATTCGATCCGCCGTCCAATTCTGAGCATTTTCCCTTTGTGCCTATATATTGGTCGTTGGATGGATTTTGAGAAAAATGAGGGAAACTGAAAATGACACCTAAATTTTTGTGAAAAATGACGGTTTTTTGGCAATAAACGTGGCGTTTTCGATTTGTATTGGTAGATTCAAGACGAAAACAATGTTGAGTGACTATCAGAATACATATCCGGTGTTATCACAGAACCTCTTATCACGAGTTATCACTTAAAAGCTTTTTTTCATTTTAGTAGATTTTTCTTCCAGAAAGTCTTTCCTGGTGGCAATATTGTACGAAAAGTAAAAATTCATAAGAAAACGAAATGATTTTGAAGCATTATTCGGCCTCGGAGAGCAAAAAACGACTTGAAACTGATTTATCAGCACTGAAATAGTTGATCTTCCTTCGGATGACCATTTTCGGCTCAATGTTACGAATATTTTGTTTATCGTCATCGATATCAGTTGGTATGATAATAAAATTACATTTTCCGTACAATATCGCCACCAAAGAAAAAGGTTCAACATTTTCAAAATTAAAAAAACTGGTACTGGTGAAAAGCTCTGTAGAATTATTAAAGTGATAAGTGGGTTGGTAGGGATGTGCGGAACACATTACAATAATGATTTCACAGTTTTTGTAACTATAACCACTGCAAAAGAACAAAAATTATTTCGGTAACAACCGAAAAACCTACATTTTTCATGAAAATTTAGGTGTCATTTTCAATTTTCCCCATTTTTCTCAAAATCCATCCAACGACCAGTATATAGGCACATGGGGAAAATGCTCAGAATTGGACGGCGGATCGAATGGAAAAACTTCCAGAGAAATTCTAAGGTCAGTTTTTGAGATAGGATTTGACCATTTTCAGAAAATTGATAATATCTGATAGCAACTGATAACTTGACAATTTAATAATATGTGGATTGTAAACTAGAGATGATTACCTATATTTTCGTTTTTCAACCAATCTTCTAACTCAATTTTGAAGCGAGTTATGATTCTCCAAAGTTGAAGTTTGGGTAATTTTTTTCAAAAATTATTTTGACCATAACTCCGAAATGAGACCCGACGCACCATTTTCCCATTATGGGTGTTCATACTTCTCATAGTACTACCGATCCCCCCTACTTTCATCGAAATCCCCGCGTTACAATTCGGGACTATTCCTTGTGAGCGAAATTATTATCTATTTTAATGTTAATGAATAATTGTGAAAAAGTGCTCACATTTTCTTTTGTCTATTTGCACACTCGGCAATTCCGGACTCTTCGAATAGGCAAACCATTAGATGATCTTTCAACGTTTCAGTGTTGACACCACTGAAAACCCAAAATATAATCAGTTTTGCATACAATAACATATATTTCTTATACTAAAAAGCATGCTTCCGTTCCGTCTTCATTTCCGAACAGCCACATGTCGACACTAATGAATTTTCAAGAGGCTGTCTTGTTTTAGACTGACTTTCCAGTTACAGAACTGCCCACTCGCTTCGAGACATACACTGGACCTTTTTCACATTTGATTGAAGTGAGAGAACGTAAGCAACAACAATTTGGTATCTGACACATCACAAATTCTCCATGGCATTTGGAGCGCAAAACTGGAAATATCGTTTCTGTGATTCTTCGACTGCCACCGGAGAACAAAAACTAGGTTTCAAACAGGAGAAACACACAGTGCGGTTTCCCCTTTTTTAATTTCACATCAATAGAAACTCCGAATCTTTCTGAAAATTCTAATACTATTTGGAGAATTGGTGAGCGTTCACATAAATAAAACATAGAGTTTTCATTCCAGTCTCCATCATTTACCTCAATAACAAACATCCATAAAAGGTCTCACAGTGCTTGTCGTCAACACGGCAACAGTCAAAAGTAAAAAGAGAAGTTGATTTTGAGATGGTAACATACAAATGGAAGATGACGCACATAGAACGAAGATTTGAAAAAACACGAGAGAATCATTGTTGGTAATTGTTTTGAGCAGCATAAGGCGCTCCATTTGCAGTATTCGCGTAGTCGCGGCTGTTGTGATAGTTGTTGCCGTGGTTCCCGCGGAAATTGTAGCATCCACGGTTGCTGAAGTCGCCACTGTTATTGTAGTTTCCGTTGTAACCTCCACGGTTTGTGAACCCTCCAGAGTTATTCGGGGAAGACCGATACTGATTTCCGCCAAAGTCTGAGTTTCTCCGGTTGAATTTCTGTTTGCGGTTTCCTCGGAATGGCTTGTCGAATTGTGGACGAATGTTGGGCTTTCTCTCCTGCTTTTTCTCGTCAAACGTTTTTGCAACTCTAGAAACAGAAGAATGGCCATTTTGGGAATGATTTCATTCCAACATACTTGTCGTATTCATCCACCATTTCCTTAAGTTTGACAAGACAATCGTTGCCCATGTGAGAGTCGACTCTAAAAAGCATACATAGCTTAACCGAAATGTTTTTCTTCAAAAACTCGCTCGTTCAAAATGTGATTCGAAATAGAAGTGGGCAGCGGAACTTTGCACATGATGTCCCGCATCATGCAAAGAATGGGTTGCAGATTTTGGGGCTCACTGAAAACAGACAAATCGAACTTTTCAGAATGATGTCTCTCACTCGTCATTATGCTCAACAACGTTGACGCATTTGACTCGCGTTGAGGTGTCATTGTTAGCTGACTTGATGACATCTTCAGTTTCTTCCGATTTCCCATTTTGTTTGAGTTTCTTCTCATTACTATTGGAATCCTTTCTGTTCGGAAACACAAAGTCCTCGTCCGGTGCTACAAGTCAGAAAGAAGTCAATTTTTAGATGAAAAGCTCCACTTACTGTCCCGGAACCTTGTTGCCATCAATTCAGCCGTTGAAGAGAAGTACATGCTCGAGTGAATCCAGTTGAAGCCTTCGTAGTTTCCATCGTCTTTCAGAAACATTTTCTGAAAATCAACAACCTATTTGACTCCTCACACACAAACCTAAAAAGAGTGAGAGAAAAATTATGAAATAGAACGCGTTCTTCCGGAAAGAGTGGAGCTTTGCGTTTGGGAGTGCCAAACAACCCGACTAAACGCGGAAATCCATCAGACAGCATAATACGCGCATGCGAATAACAAGGTGCAGTGTGCCCCAAATGGTGTCCGCGCGGAACATCTGGACAGCGCGCAACGCACGAATCGATGGTCCGGAAAACAGCAGCTGTCTCGTTATGACATGAAAGGGACACGCGGCGCAACAGCTTCTCTCGCTGCCAACTGCATTCAAATGAGAATGGACCCACACAGGGATATCCGCCCGAGTGCGGATTCTTCAGATGAGACAAGAACTGAAAAGATATAAATGACAGAAACAGAGTTCAGACGAATAGTTGCGCTCCACGACATAATGCATGCAATGAGCCCAAATGGTCATGTTTCATGCATTACTGATGACAGGATTCATGGTTATTCATTTGACGAAAATTGCTTTTTTAGCAAGTTTTCGTTCGGCTCCAGGGAAAAAGCGAAGAAAGAAAGAGTTGGAACAATTTCCACTGAGACGTTCCAGTTAGTGGAAAATAATTGTACAGAGAATGCAGCACAATTTCAGAATGTTATGAAGCAAAATTTGCTTATTTTCAAAGAAGGGTAATGTTTGCAAAAACCGAAACTGCAGTCGGAAAAAGCTACTGTAGTGACGATAATTGTTCTCAGTTTGTCAGTGTTGAATGAAATTGTTGAATGATCCGACCATCTTAGTTTCCATGAGGAACCAACGAAAACGTTCGAGACATTTGTTTCAAGCGGGTAATGTGAAATGAAAACCTCTTCCTGTGAATTTGTGACTGACCAAATTAAAAATCTAAAATCTTCCTGATACACTGCTCCACATAATTATAGCCTCACCCCCACTTTTCAGGAAAAACCTAAATTTTGAGGTTTTCCGGAAAAGTTCCTGAAGAGAAAGTACGCCTAATTTGAGTCCATTTCCGGTCCCAAAATGATTTTTGGATTCGAAAAAAACAACGAAACATTTTTTGATTTTAGTGAAAACAGATGTTTGGCCATTCCACATAATAATAGCCTCACTTGAAGAAACCAAGGATTTAGGGATCTTGAGAGGCTGAACTGTGTCGTTTTTGTTCTCAAATCATGTGAAAGCACCAATTGCATAGTTCCGCATGATGAGAACTTCCAAAATTCTCACCAGAGCTCTCCTGGAGTCCGGTTTTCAGAATGAACGAGATTTTGTCACAAACCTTTTTTTTCGCATGGAAACTTTAACTTTCTTAGTAGTTGTGATCAAATTACCCCCAATTTGGCTTATTATCGTGTTTCCAAGCAAAATTCTTCTAGAAACTGCCTTCTTACGAGAGAATCTAGCCGAATGCTTCCCAAGGTGGCCGCACTTAAGGTAATTCACCTCCTTTGTCCGTGATTTTCATGGCCAGACCATGAAGATGCACACAGTTTATGATGCCAGGAAATAGATGAAAACATGGAAAAACTCGAATTTCCCGTAAATGGAAAGCTGGAAACGTTCAGAGTTAAATTCCGTTCTCGACCACTGAACGTTCACATGATCAGTACTAATATCTTTTGGCATGTTTGCGTGCGTGCATAGAACCAAAATCCAAGTGTTCTATTGTTCTCATTCAATTACCAGGCATCATAATCATCCCATATCTTGCCATTTTCGCCATGAACACGAACGACAAACTCGTAGCATTCCCGAAATTGCGGAACATTGTGACGACAAAGCGATTGGAAATCAAAATATTCTTCCGAGATGGCAGTTTCTGAATGAATTTTGTTTGGAAACACGATAATAAGCCAAATTGTGGTTAATTTGATCACAACTACTAAGAAAGTTAAAGTTTCCATGCGAAAAAAAAGGTTTGTGACAAAATCTCGTTCATTCTGAAAACCGGACTCCAGGAGAGCTCTGGTGAGAATTTTGGAAGTTCTCATCATGCGGAACTGTGCAATTGGTGCTTTCACATGATTTGAGAACAAAAACGACACAGTTCAGCCTCTCAAGATCCCTAAATCCTTGGTTTCTTCAAGTGAGGCTATAATTATGTGGAATGGCCAAACATCTGTTTTCACTAAAAGCAAAAAATGTTTCGTTGTTTTTTTCGAATCCAAAAATCATTTTGGGACCGGAAATGGACTCAAATTAGGCGTACTTTCTCTTCAGGAACTTTTCCGGAAAACCTCAAAATTTAGGTTTTTCCTGAAAAGTGGGGGTGAGGCTATAATTATGTGGAGCAGTGTAGATCACAATCCAAATGAAACGCCCGAGAAGGAACAATTAACGTCTTTATCTTTTTTGTCTTTATCAAATGTCTTTTTTTCTTTCTTTTATGTCTTCATCTTTTCTTTTTTGTCTTTATCGAATGGGCATGCCTTTCAAGTTTTCCCCGTGCTGTTCCATGAGAAGAGAACTTTGAGTGGAAGCAATCCGTCTATGTAGTTCCGTTCAACTTGGCATCGTCAAGTACTTTTTGCCGCTGAATTCAATGAAAACTTCACAAACAATGCCTGGTGTGGAGTGCGTTCATCCCGTCTGCGCAAAACTTCTCTTTTTTCAGATTTTTTGTACTAATTATATGATGTCTGCTAAAGAAACTGCTCCCTTACCTACATAGTATAAACTTCTGGAATCTCAATCAACACGGGTTCCGCGCTAAAAAAATCTACAACATCGTGCATGCTAGAAGCAATGAATGACTAGACCGATAGTCTAGATCGCGGTAACTGTAGCCAGGTAGATATAGTGTACTTTGACTTTTCCAAGGCTTTCGACAAGGTCCCCCAAGACATTTTGCTTCAGAGACATAGCCAGATAAATATCAGCAGTCATTTTTTAGCTTGGATAAACGCATATCTCAGTAACAGAACTTTTTCAGTAAAAGTAAACTATTGTATCTCAACAGCGCGAACAGCTGCTTGTGGAGTTCCGCAAAAGGACCAGTACTATCTCCAATTTTTGTTCGGAATCTTTGTTAATAGTATCCCAAACGTACTCCCGCTTAACGTTAAATGTAAGCAATTTGCGGATGATCTCAAAATCTATCGTTCCATGTCAAGAAATGAGCCGTTCGCGAAAGATGAAGTGCAACAGGGGATAGATGCAGTCTGCGAATGGACCAAGAGCTCCAAACTCTCTCTGAACAACTCAAAAACAGTTTGCGTTTCACTAGGCAGAAAAATCAGACCTTATGACTATTTTATTGAAGGTGCAACAATTAGAAGAGAGATCACGACGCGTGATCTAGGCTTCACTGTGTCCTCGCGGCTTGACTTCAGTGAACACTGGAGAATTGCCACGAACAAAGCGAAATATGCGCTAAACCAAATATTCCTGCAATACAGTAGCAAAAACAGTAAACTGATGACTCTACTGTACAAAACGTTCGTTAGGCCCCTACTTGAATACGGCACCGTAGTCAGCAACCCATCCAAACAGTAGGATAAAAGAGCAATAGAAGCAGTGCAAAATTCGTTCACTCGACGGCTACTGTGTCTCCAGAAAAACAGATTCATCTCAATACAAGATTCAGAATATAAAACCTCCGCACAAAGAAAAACTCTCTTTTTGGACTGCCTACGTTAACACAGCGAAGGAAAATAGCAGATAGGAAAATGGTCCACGCCATTATCTGCAACAAAATAGATATCGAAACCAATAAATTGTTCTCTAGTGTAACCGACAGTAAAACGCGCCACAAAACCAGATTTTTCTGAAAGAAATGTAACTCGAATCTCCGAAGAAACTTCTTCACAAACTGAGCACATTCCACCGTAATTGATCCGACATTGGCCTTTCTTCTTCAATACTTATACCTATAGCATATTAAACTGTTAATTAATTATAATATGATTTGTGTCTCTCGCCATTCCAACCGATTCTTAGAGCTAACCATTAACAGTGTTTCTGTTTTGTTTCTCTGATGATCTTCTTTTTCACCCAGCCACATTTCTTTGCCTATAGTTCGTTCATTTTTCCTTTTTCTGGTACTCTCTTCTCCCACGATTTCTTGAAGACGCAATAAATAACAATAATAGTATGATTCTAGCAGAAATACTTTTATTTCCAGGTTTTGACACGAGTGTCGCAAAAGAGTTTCTGGCTCAGAAGGCTCGTTTGCGGTTGCTGGTGTTTTTTGGTGTCTCCAATACAGACTGCAAAATGGATGTTGCCACCTTGCCGTTGTCAATCGAAGAGAGAGGATGAGTACAAAGAACGCAGACATATCCGGAATCGATACAGCCACGTCGTCATCAACACAGCCACGTCACCCATTCTGCCGAGTCATTCGTTCAGTTACCCATTCATTTCTCTGGAGAGAGGTCGTTGGTCTTATTCTCTCTCCCCCTATCCATGTCATTTGTCCCTTGCCCTTCTTCTCCTTCATCTCAATTTCGACAGATATAATTTCTGATTACAGTCTTCAAAAGTCGGTAAACGACTTGCACGCAGCCACCATGTTGCCGAACCAATCCGACGCTGAGGAAACCATCCCGCACGGCATCGTCCAAAACTTGATCAGATTCTACGAAGAATCGAGCATCGTAGACAGACCAGCGTCCAGAGAGCACCACCTCCAGATGGATAATCAACCCGTGCACAGAGAATGGGAAAGGAGCTCTCGCCAGTTTTTGGAGTCACTCGGCTACCGTCTTTCAATGACTTCGGATCGTTCTGAAGACAGTTCCGAAAGGACGCTGAGATACTCGGCGGATGCATTATCTGAATCCTCCGAGTCTTCAAAAACAGAGGACGGAGAAGAGCCCGATGCACTTGAACTTGATTCGCCAATCAATCTTCTCATCGATTTTCTGGAGCGTTTGGTTGCTATTATGCGAGAATTATGGCCAAACGAAGACAGTGTCGGAAGGTTTGTGAACATAGAAGAATATTTCTAACCGATCCATTTTTACAGATCGCCGAATAGATCAGAGTTAGGATCGAGAACCAGCTCTTGGACGACTATTTTTGAGTTGGATACGTCTGTGTACGAAGATGAGTCCGATGACTCAGCTGATCCTGAATTGGCCGATTGGAGCCAAAGTGACGTTGACGAGTACGTACTCTTCACAAAGAAGATGATCTCTTTCGAAGATTATCATAATGAGAAGAGCGAACTTGTCGATCTGAATGGTATGTGATCATATGATATAATTCTAGCAGAATTATTTTTATCTCCAGAATTCGACGCGACAGTGGCGAAAGAGTTTCTGGCTCAGAGACGAGTTCATCATGAACAGAATGGACACATCCACCGCGTCCACTACTCGGTGCTGATCAAATGCATCAATCCGCTCATTTGGCACTTTTACAAGACAGTGCACAGCAGCCGCAACGACGAAAGTCTTCTGGAGGCCTCTGAGAAGGCGTGGTTTGACCAAGTCAACGAGATCGCCCAGATGCCGGATTCATGGATGTCGATGACATCAGGAAACGCCCTCATCAGGCTCTAAACCCGTGAATAGAGAAGCTCTTTTAACCCACTCAGTCCCAAACATTTTCCCCCAAAGTAATAGTGCCCACCCGATCTTGAATAGTCTGAATCTAATTCCCATGCTACTCCTATGTGTTCCTCCTTCCAACCCAATAGACATCCATTTATCAGTTCCCAGCAATGTTATCTTCCGGCAGTCTAACTGCTTCTTATGCCTCATACGTGTTTTACTAACTTCAAAACTAACTCTCACACCACTAATGTTCAAACCCACTAATAAATTTTCAAGAGGCTGTCTTGTTTCATACCGTTATTCCAGATTTTTTCAAGTGAATTTATCGCGCAAATCTATCAGTGTTCATTTGAGAACACTTCAATCAGCATTTCATAGTGTCAAACTTTTGCCATGGAGAAAAGTAACTATGTTTTTCTGGCAAATATCTCGAAAGGTAAAAAATAAATCGTTCAACACCACACGTATTTTGCAACCTATCCTTTTCTAACTTTCCGCATGGCTTTTGAAAAAGTGCACAAACGGCACGCCATATCTTCTAGCAGTCAGTTAAATGTCGTTAAATGAAAAGTTTACTCTCACATTTTATTCATATTTTCTAACAAGTGTGAGTATTCATTCACAAATATCATTTTGAATCTATTTTATGAATAATCGAAAAAAAAACCAAAACGAAGAAAAGTTCATTGTTTTCTAATTTCGCGTGTCCAATGAACACTTTTTGAAGTCACTTCAATATGAGATACAACCGGGGTTCCTTGCGTTGAAAATTTTCTCTGAACGGGTGTCGCATGTTTTGGGTTAAAATAAGAATTTGGAAAAATAAGGAGAGTAATAACGCAATTTCAGGTGTCATAGCCGTAACTGCGATTTATTTTGACACACACTATGGCGTGTTCACTCAATATTTCGGGAATGGACCGATTCTAACCAGAAATATGAGGATGTCGTTGTTACTTCGCAGATTCTCATTTCGATGTTTCCTTTTTTCATAAATTATGAGTGAGTGTCATTTTTGATTAAAAACAGTCATAAATAAGGTTTCGCACCGCGTACACATTCCACATGATCTTTCGGAGCATTCTGTTTTCTTGCTTTCTTCTACTCCGAAAACAGCTTTTAGTTCATTATCGCATTTCGATAATCGGATAGTAATCTGAAAATATCATTCTTTACTTCTTATTCTTTTTTCTTTCCGCCGATGAGTGTTTCGCCTGTCATTTTCTTCAAATGGAGCTCTTGTACCAAGAAATGTGACATAGTTCCTGTGAAAAATTGGTCGAAACCCGTGAATCCTTCATTATTCTTCAAAAACATTCCAATAACACCCCATAAAAATTGAGTTAACCTCGAAAAAGCAGTGAATTTCCGTTGCCCGCCATCCTCCCGCCCGCGATCAATACTCGTTCTTTCGCTTTCTCCCCCAGTGTCCCCTCGCTCTCCTTCCCCGCTCTTTTCGTCCTCTTGCTGCCCCTTCGACGCATATTACTGCCCTTTCCCTCTCTCCGTCTCTTCACGCTCGCACTATTTCTCGATGCTGTGTAATGTTCATTGATTTTTGTTCAAATTGATGTCTTTCTCTTGTTACTCGTGTTTTCCTTCGATTCCCTCATTTTCTTCGCTTTTTCCAGATCGAAACCACAATGAACGACACGTTTTTGTGTTGTATATGTGGTGTGAGTCGGTATAGACACGATGTAGTCGGTCTCCCCGAAATCATCGCGGAGGAATCGGTGCCGGAATGGAAGGAAGCGATTGGAGAGGATATTCACGCGAGAGTTTTCCGACAGGAGAATCCACTCGTTTGCGTTGAGCACTTTGACGATACTCAGTTCGATGCGAGAGGAGAAACCAAAGCGTGGAAGCCTCCGTTGAAAATCCCGGACGACGAGCGCGAATTCATCGAGAATTTCTTCCATGACCATGGATACAGTAAGCTTTGCAAGAACATCAAAGAGAGGACCGGAGGGAGAATCAGTTTGGATAACGTCTACTGCTCGGTTTGCAGTGCGGAAGTGCAGCGGTACGTATTTCTATTTTTGTGATCAAAAACGCTGACTGTTCAGGAAGGACATGGTGATACATGCGGCGGACCACTGTCCAAGACAAGTATCGATAACTCAGAGCCCATGCAGACGGCATCAACCGAGGAAGAAGCCGGGTCCCGCGAAGAACTTTGAGGCTCAAGTCGAGTTAGGAAAGGTTAGTTTGCGAGGAACAGTACGCATTAATTGATCGATTCGGAAGATGTTGCAAAAACAATTGAGTGTTTCAGGTGAACATTCGAGATATTTCCGATTGTGCGGATTGCAATTCTCGTCACCGTCGACAGAAACAAGAGAGCATCAAGACGCAAGCTGCCGTTTGCTTTCCACTGTTCACATTTGTAAGTTCTATAAGGATAGAAGTGTGAAAAATACAAAGATTGTTGCAGAGATATATCCGCGAAACAACAGCGAGCACGGTCAAAACGCGAATAATTGGAATTGTCAGTGCAAATTACATGAGGGTGAGTTTTGTGACGGATTTGATCGACGAATTGATCAAATCAAATATTCCGATCGAATCCAGAGTCAGTGCTCTATGATCCGAGAAGAGTCTTGCACGTTAATAATTTTAAGAACAAAATTGAACAAGAAATGATTTTTGAACGTGAAGAAATCTTTCTGAGTACTCCTCATTTTTGTAAAGTCGCAGGTACACATGAACCTGTTCTTCAGAGTTCAATACTTTCTTCACCGAGAAACTGCTCAATCTTGTAAATAAACTCTGTGAAGCAAACATTCCAAGACGGTCGTGAAACTATTTCATATCAGCCTGTTTCACGCCGGTACTCCGATTGGATGTGGCGACTTCTCTAGGAGAATATATAAATATATAAGGGAGATAAATCTAATTTTTCCGAACCAAAATCGAAAAACATGCTTAACTCAAACATGTAAACCGTTACCATTTTCAGACTCGATTCCGTCTCCGAGGGCCACTGAGTCGAGTTCCTGGAGGTGACCTAGACGACCCGAGTAACGAATATGTGAGTTTCTGTTGTTTGCTGAATTATTCTTTCTCGGTCATTATGAGAAGTGAAATGTGTCTTTTACAGAATTCTAAAAAGTACACGGCCAAGATGTCGTATGCAAAAGTGGTCGATCACGTGTTCAATAACCAAATGGAAGAGAAGAAACCAGACGCAGCCGGATTGCTGGAGGAGAAACCGTGTTCTTCAGCTCTGAGCCTCAATTCGACGGATGCTGAAAAGAAGCCGGAAGGAACGTTAGAGCTTCATACAGATGCAGTTGTGAAAGAAGAGGTTGAATCTCCGACGAAGCAAACTGAAATGAGCACAGAGAAGAAACCTGAACTAGTTGCGTTGCTGCCAGCGAATCCAGAAACAAAGCCAGAAGTTCTTCCCAAGATTCAAATACCGACTAAGCGAATGCCAGTGGTGAACCCCAAGAAACGATCCAACAATTCGAGTCAAGACACTGATGCAAATGGAAAACCGTTGTATTTCCCAGTGAAAGTGAGAAAGATTATGAGACTACCTCAACAAAGACATGAGGGAAGAAGCGTTATGGTGGAAGCCGAAGAAAAAAAGCCTGAAACGATGACTCCAAACGAACCGACGACTTCGAATACAGCACTGAAGGAACCGAAGACGGAGGCAACACCACTGACAGCACCGATACCACCGAAAACGCCAATGGTTGCGAGGGCGGCAGTTGGACTGCAGACACCGATGACTTTGAAAGGCTCAGTCACACTGATGACTCCGAAGAATTCGATTACAGCCAATACTCTGAAAGCACCGGTTGCTCTGAATACGCCAATCACTTTGAAAACACCAATTATTCTGAACACATCGATGACTTCGAAGCCGACGACCACTTTGAGTACACAAACAACTCAAATGACACCCGTCACTCTCAAAACACCGTTCGTTCTGAAAACAACAACAACAACAACGTCTTCAAAGACGCCAGGGAACACGCTGATAATCTTACCGTTGCGAGAAGAGAAACCGGAAGGTTTGCTGAATCAGCCGACGACTTCAGTCACACAAAGAATAGTGGAAGAAGTGAAACCAGAAAAGATTTCGAACTTCAAATTATTGGTTGGCCCAAAACTTGAGATTTTGCTGAAGAATAGAGAAAAGTCCATAAAGAGAGAAGAGGAAAACGTTGAAGAAGAGCAAACAAGCTTCGGAGACAACATCAGGCAGAAGGCCTGGCCCCCGGCGAACACAAGACCCGATCCCAGCACTGACCCGAGAAACGGAATAATCAACGACGACGAATGTAAGTTTTCGATTGCAAATCTGGAAAGTGAATCACCTAACTGAGTGGCCAGAATTACTTTAGAGATTCTGTTTTCTGCGCAAACCAGCAAAATCAGTAAATTTTGCAAGGCCGGTTGCCTATTCGCTCAAATCTTTTAATCAAGAAGTTCGGTGTTTGGAATAATACACATCGGCATCATAGAAAACTAATTTTCGTGGTTTTTGTTTTTGGAAAACAGAGTGCGAGTTGTCCTGGAGCGTAGTAGTAGAACTTGAAAACGTTATATAATAGAATTGGAATGTTCACAATTCGTAAAAACGTATTCGCTGCAACTCTATATTTGATTTTTCTTTCAGCAATGGAGATTTACTGGCTGTCAGGACCCATCAAGTTGAGGAAAATCATTCTCGAGCGATTCAGCCACTCTATGCATCCAACCGCAAGAGAAATGTTGGAACTGGCCGAAAACACGAAATCGAAGTACAGAATCATCTTCGCCAACTACGAAAATCTTCGCAAGCACCATCATGTTAGATGCGATGCCGAGGACAACTGCGAGAGAATAAAAAAGTATTTCGAACAGGAAATGGTCAAAATAGTCGATATGCCGTTCCGCGAAGACATTGGCGATATTTTGGACGATGAGTTTGAAAAACACTGCCGGACCGGAGCCAATTTCACTGTTGGTCATGTTCATGTGGTGAGTGTTATCTTTTTTTTTGGAGCAGACTTCTGAAGAAAAAAGTGACAGATTGTCATAAGAGACTAGTAACTTCGAGTATTCAACATGCTTTCAGTTTGTCGAAATGACTGGTCTCCATCCAAAAACGATCCGTTCTAAATACTCATCTGTGCGCCAACGATTCATGGACTCTGCTCGCCAAAAGACATTTGTGCCCAGTGAGTTGTTTCATCAGACATACAAACAGAACCTCTATTTTTCCAGAAATGCGCCCGTCGATGAGGGCGCTGAGTGAGGAGGAAAAGAACAGCATTTTGGCGAAGGAGTTTGAGAACGATCCGTTCCCGAATCCTCAAAAATACATCGAACTGGCGAAGCATCTCGATCTCAAGTACGAGGTCGTTCAGAAGTTCTACACAATGAATAGAATCCGCCACGCGAAGGAAGTTGGAATGTACGATGATGTGGTGATCCTCAGCAAAGAGAAGTACGATTATCTCTGGGCGGTGGCCAGAAAACCTAGGGTGATCAACTACGATGAAAGAATTAAGGTCAGTAGTTGTGAATCGGTTCCAAAGAGCAAATGCAGTAGTGTTATATATGTGAGTACCTGACAACTGATAGTCGTTTTTCTTTGAGACTGTCTTTCAAAAATTAAAATCACGCTCATTGTTAGAATATGAAACATTACAAATAACTGTTCATAACTACGGAGGGCTTTTTACTAGTTTATTGAATTGTTTGGTTGTTCTCTTTGTACCAAAACCGTTTGAACCTGTTGTGCGAGACACGAGCATGAGAAGATGATGTTATTTGAGCCATTCTCTATCACATGTATCTTTTCAGATCTCAATCCGACTCGGTGTCTCATACAACACCGTCTGCTACTGGCTCGACAAATATGTGATCGAGGTGCACGACGAAACACATGGAAACGGCTCCGTCAAAAAAATGAACAGATTCCAGTTCTAATTTTTTTAAACGATTTCTTGCATTTTGCTATCAGTCCGAATATATTTAATAGAAACGAATTGAGAGTTCGACTACAATTACACGTGAGATGAGTGACTCTCTTTATTTCTCCTTTCGTAGTACCATAGTGAGCAAAGTGCCAATATATCAGTCCCACTGACAGTGCCAAAATGACCACGTGTATCTTCTGCGGACAATAACTAACTTCACCAATATTATTATTTTAAATTATCATTTTGTTACATTTCTCTGAATTCGTAAATGCTTTTTAAAAACCACAAACTGGGTTTTTCAATACTGCATTTTTTTTGTTATTGGATCTAAATGAAACTTGCACATGAAATGCCTTGTAAGAAGAAGCCTGAAATATACGCGATCTCTGAAAGCACCTTGAAGGTTATTTTTGTAAAAATGTTGGAACTCTAATTCAATCACAGAATTGAACAACTACGGAGAGTGGTCTTTTGTCGATTTTGCATCTTTGGATTTGTTTTTAGTGTATTCGAAAATGTCTGAAAATATTTGGAAACTTTCTTGTTATTAGCAATCACTAGGTTGCGCCCACATTTATTTGTTTTTAAGAACACTATCAGTACTTCCTCTCCCTGTCAAATTTAGTATTCAGGTTCTTCTTTTTTTAGTTGGTCAGCTACATGTTTCACTGTGTGAAAATGGATGGAAACTCGATTGTTACCTAATTCCTGGCCTTTTCCGATGTGCTAAATGAACTTCTTAGGAATCTTGCTCTGCAATTTGTTTCAAGATGTGTCAGTATGTTTGGATGGGCGTGCTGCAACTGTTCCAAAATAAACAAGTTGATTCCACTCGGTGCTATCATTCCGTTGCTTATCGCACCCAACCCACTCCTTCCCTTTCATTTTGTATTCGAATGTTACTATGAGTTTCTTCCTTCCGATCTGTTCAGTTTGTCGAGAATACTTTACTGATGAGAACAACAATCATGTTCCGAATGGAGAAGGTGAAGGTTTCAGGTAATAAACTAGAATCATCTGATAAATTAAGAAGAAGATCGTCTACCAATCTGTCCCACTTGTGAGGATAATGTTAACTTGTCAAGATGCAAAATGAATATGGATAATGCAACGCGAGGTGTCAAAAGAATAGTGGCGGCATTTGAACCACTTCAACTCATAATACAGAAGTGTAATCAGGAAGATGTTCAAACTATTCAGGTGAATAGTTTTCCTATGAATGCTTATTTATTGTGGGCAATTTCAGCCGTTATGTTCTCATGGTCAAACGTACAATCTGTCCGAATGGTACAATGACGTCGACGTTGACCAGATCCGAATGACGCTGAGCACTGAATTCGCGATGTGTAATGGACAAATAACTCAGACAACCAGGAGTTTGGAAGAAGCAAACAGGTAAGAAACCTCATTTTCTCGAGTGGCGGACATTTTTCAGGTCTCAACGTCATTTGAACTCGCGGAGACTCTCGTTTCAAGAGAGACTCAACCAGGTTGTCTAAGGATGTACTCAGTTATCAATTTGGATTCATTCAGATTCGTTCTCAATTCGAAAGAATGATAGGATTGCTCCGCGAAAGACAATCGGAGACAATGAGAGATCTCCAAGAAGTCAGAAGTGAACAAGAACAGCTATTGCTTCAGAAACAATGCGAATTGAAGAGGAAATTGTCAGAGTTGAGAGCTAGAAAACACAGTTTGTCCGATTTGATGGCTCTGAGTAATGAGGATCTTCTGAGCAAGACCGTTGAAATTTCAAACGTGAGTTCCAAGAAGTTATCCGATTTTATCGGCGAAAGATGTGTTTTCAGGCGTTTGCAGCAGTCGACAGTTCATTCGATCAGATAACAATTGAGATATGAACTGTTAAAGATTCATTTTTGGAAAAGGGCAATCAGTGTGTGAAAATAAAATTTTTTGCTCAAAGTTTTCAAAAAAAATTAATTTCGTTTCCGGAAAAAAATGGATAGAGCTGAAAAAACAAGAGTAGAGAAAATTCGGAGTTTTTGGAGTTTGAGAAAATAAGAGAAATAGTCAATTACATGGTACTGACGCATTCAGGAGACCATCAGATATTCAGGGTGCTTCGGATCAGCTTCGTAACAAGCCGAAACGGCCTGTTCTCGTACAAAACGTACGTTTCCGGATCCAGGGTGATCTGGAATTCAGTTGTTCTTATCAGGATGTACCTAGGGATTGACTCACTTGATCGCCTTCCATTCGATCTAAAAGAGCAACACAGACGATAGCAGCAGGGAATCCGGCTCTGTTGGTGAAGCTGGCGAAGCACGAAGATTCCATTTCAATGTTTCTGACTCCGAGCTTCGCCAGCTTCTCCAAAAAGTTGTATTTGTCGGCCGCGCGGTATTCTTTGAAATAACCGTCCAGGCGCATCTGGCCTGTAAATGTGAGTACTGTTCCTATGTGATTCGGAAAAATGAATGCTCATAAATTCCTATACGATAGTCCTTGAAGCTATTCTTGAAACTATTCAAAAAGTGTTCGAAAAACAACTCACCCTCATAAAAGTCATCTGCGCACAACGTTTTTCCGCAAACAGTGGGGATGTCTTCAGCGATGGCGAGCTCCTGAAGGGCGATGCGGATGTTCGCGTCGAGAGGGGTCGGGCGCTCAACCTGAAAAACGAGTCCAGGAGAATGTCAATTTTTGTGTCTTTGGAACTTATAAGGAAAACGAAAAAAAAACTTACTCGTTCTCCGGCGATGACCTGCACGAAGCTCTCCCTGAGTTCCGGATTGACCGCTCCTGTTGAGATTATAACAGTGCCAGGGGCAACTCCCACACCTCCGGACGTCCCGAGACGGATGAATCTGAACAAGAACGGTTATTTTTTAATGAAAACCTCTTGAAAACTCACGTCGGCTTGGTGACGCGGGCGTGGAACATCAGTTTGAAAGCCTCGGAGAGCATGATGCTCAGCGAGGCATTTCCCATGCCGTGCTAAGGAAAAATAACATTTTTTATCTTTCGAAAACTGTTCACTTACATTGATCCAGCAAACCGGGCCAGTCTTATAGATCACAAAGCGATCGGACCGAGATAAGTTTTCCGAGCATGGGATTCCGCATTCTTTTGCGAAAGTTTCAGCAAAGCTGGCGAACCGACCAGCGCTTCCTCCCACACACACGTACTGAAAATCAGAAAACTATGTAGAAGTCTTCATGAAGCAGACAGAACTTCTGTTCTGAAGAGAACTATTTATCATTAGGAGTTTGATGATAAGGCCGATTTGGAAACGCCAAAAGAACAAAGAATCGAATCTGATCTTATAGGTTCTAACCTGAAATGTGTACCTTAACTACCACATCACAACGTATGCCTAGCTAGTCAACACGAGCAACATAACAGGATCAGACCAGCTGGGACTAAAGATAAGGGAGAAAGCTGAGCAGAACGCGGGGGCGAGGTTCATCATCATTTTCGAAACGAAAAATTACGCGTTTTGAGCGAATTGCTGATTTTTGAGGCAGTACTATTCTCAGAAAGTGATTTTTTGCAAAATTTACGAACTCTGTATGAATATTCCGCAAATATTTTTCAAAACTGACCTTGGTGTCTCCGAAGACGGCCGGGATGTCGAGCGTGGACACTCCGAAACCAAAATGATAAAGGAAGTCGTTCTTGTTCTCCTTCCAATCCTGGTTGTCGACTCCGTTGGTGGTCGATCCGTTCGCTGGGGCAGTTGGCGATGCAGTGTTTCCGTGCATTTTTCTTTCGAAGAGTAGCAGAGAGACGATGTTCAGAAGATTCTGAAGTGAGGATTGAATCTGCTAGGACACTGCTTTTATATGCAGATTCGCCCAGTCTCCGCCCACAAAATTTTGCATCAGCACAGCGATTGTTCGGAGAGGGCGGGACTTTGAGACGTGTTCATTTGAAATTTAAAACAATTGATTCATTATGCAGGCATTTTTGAAACAAACTGTAGCAGGCAACTACACTCTAGCGACCACATCCGTGATCGAACAGTCGGCGAGCAGAGAATACGGGGGCCTGGATCAAGCCTTCGCTCACTATGATGGGCTCCTGAACATGATTTAACACGGTCAATAACTTAAAAAAATAATAGTGCGAGGAATGCCAAAAAACCAGCTTTATTCAAATGGAAACGGTCTTAACAAGAATTAACTTCCTTATCTGATGTTGCAAAGAAAACCAACCTGAAGGCTCAAGTTCTGTGCCATAGAAGAAACTCTATTTTTCTTAATTTCAGGCTACTTGTTGCTATGGAGCTTGTACTATCAAAAGCAGTTCGAGGCACTTTTGAAACATCTTTGGTGTATACTTCTTTTGGATTTTTTTTCAAAAAAAATAGAAACTGAAAACATCGCTCAATGCAAAATCGAAGTTGTCCAGACAAGCGCTTTTCTTTCCGAAAAACCAACTAAGATGGGGAAGAACTGTAATTTTAAAGAACCTGGCTCTTTGTGTCCACTACAATTAGGTTCAGTTTAAGATTTTTTCGATTTGTTAGTTAACTCGAAGTTGTGATTGTTAACTCATGCAATTACGAATAACGCCCTGAAATGCACAAATTCTTTTTCCGAACAGTCTACTACGTGATTTTTGTGTGAGCATAGATCATGTCATTACTTCAACTGTTCACAATTCATGATCATCATTCGTTATCACCAATCCTCCATCAAACACTCGATCGGGGAGAATAATCACTCCTATGATTACGATCAGTTGGAGAACAATGCATTTTTTCTAATCGTGGAATGGTGTACGTTTCAAACAATGGAAACAAAGGCTGTCACAAGGGGTCTTATCACTGTAATCTGATTAAACGTGGTTTTTTTTTCAAAAGTGCAGAAGCACTATTTCATGTGGCCCAATTTGAAAAACTCGAAAACCGGTGACGCGAAGAGATAGGAATCAATGATTGACAGGGTATAGAATCGAGTGAGATATTAATCAGTTTCACACAATTGGGTGGCCCTGTCTCAGGTATGCACCAGAAAAAAGTGTCTTACGTAGGCCGTTCGGTTTTATCGCGAATTTCTATCTCTCCCAGTCCATCTGAGTCCTATCATCTTGTACTGCCTATCTCATCCGCATATCTCGTACACTACAAAAACAATAAGTATTCAGAACAGCGACGCATGCGGATCATGTGAGTTATCCGAACATTGATCATACAGAGATTCGGGAGGCGCTTCGGAAGTGGTAAACAATTGATTCAAGAGGGAGAAACTTCTGGAACACGCAGATACCGAGTTCGAGACGGTTGTTGGCGAACTCTCACTGATAGTTCTTACCCGTTCATAATGCATCAACCTGATCGTGGCAGCTAACGCGGCTTCGCCGTCTACTGCTGTGACCGTCAACCTTTATGAATCAAATAGAAAACTTACAAGCATCGCCCGGCCAACAATTCGGGATTTCCTATCAAACATGTGACACATCGGTACAGGGTGAAAAAAGACTGCAAACAAACAAACGGAACTCATTAATTTTACTTATCTTCGCCTTCATTGGTTAAGCCTCTTGCGGGGCCATACCTCTCTTTCACCGAATAAATGTTCATTATCTAACAGACACACAGAGAAGTTCAGTAATATCAGTAATATGAATCAGTAATAGTAAAGCCATCAGAGTGGATTAAGATCATCTTTTAACACCTTATATTTTGTTCAATTCACAGCCTTTGAAGTTCCGTTGGTTTCCGCACATTTTGGCTTCATGTGAATTCGCTACATCGACATTCCTGAAAACACAATATCAGTTTTCTCGGCATAACTGATAATGTGGAGTTCAGAAACATTAGCTAATCGCTGAAATAATACGATACGAATTACTTCTGACTAACATCGGGAACATCGAAACCACCTATTTGATGCCCGTATTTGCAGGACAAGTGTCACTTTCCATCAGTCTACTCGATTGTTCTGTCAAGTTGGTAGGATCTGCATTCTCAATCTCTTCCTCATTTGCCAATTAGAACCTCCCGCACTGCATATCGAATCTTCCCATCTCATCAAACATTAGAAAACGATAACATTGTTCATCCTATGCTGTTTCCATGCCACTGTTCACGTGATTGATTCTATGGGAAATATTCAGAAACACCGGAATAAGGATAAAAAATAGATGTGTTTGAAAACCGACTCTATAATTCGAAGCATTTCCCGAGGATATTCTCTTTTATGCGGATCGATTTTATCCAGGATGCCTATGTTGATTTTTTAAAATTCTCTCTGCTGTGTTGAATGATATTGAAACACACCCCCTACACCAAACGTCGGAAGTGCACGTGAACCTTTGTATGTGGGTCTTATCAGTAGCTGGTTAGTGAAGGAAGACGACATACAACCACTTTTATGGTGAGAATTCATCAGAAACCAAAAAAAAATTAGTGATTGTAATTGGAACTTAATGAATTTTCCATTCTCATCGAATGAGCTTTAAGGCTCTTTCAGAAATAAAAATGTGAACAACATGGATTCCATTCAGTTCACTCTACAATTGTATTATCACTTCAGTGGAAGTTGGCGCTTGAAATACAGCTGAAGCACATAGGAAACCGAAATGAGCCATGCTGATTTCAAGTGACCAGTACTCGACAGATCGTGATGTTATCGAGTCAATAACACTGTGTGGCTACTTGAAACTCTCGAACAACAAAGATTTCATCGACACCAGCTGTTCGAACTCCCTTAACAGCTGCAAATTCCTATGTTGTTGCTACTAGCCTAATAAACGTCATCGTGAGCTGTTATCTTTTCACCAGATTAGAAAAAAAGTTTTATATCAATTTTTATTTCTACAAACTGATTCTTTATTTTTTGCCAAGAGAGTATTGAACGACAACTGATCACGCGTGCGCGGTACACAGTGTTATTTAAGTAAAAAAAACCCACTTGTTGCGTTACATTTGGATTGAAAAGAAGTTCCCAGAAAGTACTGTGGTAGAGTCGTGTTTTGCGCCGGTGAGAGAGAGCGAGAGTTGCCTTCTCATAAATCGATTATTGCAGTCGACCGGAGACGTCTGGAAACTTATAGTTAGTCCACATTCAGATTCATTCATGCAACTTACTTCTTGAACAAGTTGACGGACTCAAACTCGATGATTCTTTCCTCCTGCTTTCCATCTAGGGTACAGTTATGCGTTATAATCAGTAGTGGCTCGTATTCAAACTGAAATGACGTTTCTGGCAGTGAATGCAACGTGATGGCATGTTTCATTTCCATTATTTGAGCCACTCACATCCAACTCTGTCCACTGATGCTCTATGATGACATTATCCTGTATCTTCCAATATGGCTCATATGAGCACTGATACTGCGTTTCTTTCAAAACGTCCATATCCCTTAAATGCTCACTCGAATGTAGTAACAACGTGAGTACTCACTCTGACTTTTCTAATCCGTCCATTTCGAAATATTTCCGCTTAACACAAAACGATTCTCCAAAGAAGCATGAGAAGTGCAAATTGATCTCAAGACTGACTGGTGCTGTCCATTGGACTGTGCTCCTCAGCAGACAAATAAGAAAACATGTAAGAGTGAATATGTTCATTTTCCGTTGGGAGAAGAAACCTGAAATACGGAAAATTGAAAACAGCAGGAAAAAAAAGAAAATGTTTCATAAAAGAGTATTCGTACGCACGTGGTTCAACAGACAATTCTGACACGTGGGCTTTTGCTCTGCGAGTTTTGATGTCATTTTTTGGAAGGCGGGGTCTGAGTCTTGAAGAATGTGTGGGCAGGAGTCCTGAGAGACTGAGTGACCTGAATCACGCGGCAGAAACCAAAGTGCCGATGGATGTCTGTTCGAGATGTGTACTCCTGGAAGATAATTTGATGGTAAGAAACGGAGGCATTTCCGAAGCTCTGTGTTCTCTGCATTTCCCGATTGTCAAGTGATGTTTTCTAGCTTTGGGTCAGTTGGTGGAGTAGAGACCAAAGTGTAACCGTTAATTGGGACTCACAGAAAACACACGAGTGACTGCGTCTCCACGCTGACAAACCAAACAGTTTCATAAAACGTTACGTGCATTGACAGCTCTGTTTTGATGGAGTCTACGACTGGTGCTGACTGGAAGTTGTAACAAAAGACCATCCGTTTCAGAATCAAATGGAACAAATCAAGCTGAAGTTTTCAGAAAAATTATATGACTGTTATTGCACCCACGGTTCTTTTTTGTGCCCAAATATCCCCATGGCTGAGACCATCCGGAAGAAGAAATCAGGAGACTAAATCGAGTTATGATTTATGAGAAAATATTCAGAAGACACAGCTATTGTAACTTTGAGAGAACAGAAGATAAATTTTTTTCACATTAACGAAATATCGAAAGAATATCTCAAAGTCATTACATAATCCATTCAAAATAGCTGTGATGATATAATAGTACACATTTTCTTCTTTACGAATTGGCATGACAGAGCTACGAAATGAAGTTCAGATGTGTGTAAGGATGAAAAGCAGTACTGAGAACTGCAGCAACGTGGTGAACCATCGAGCAGTGCAGACGGCGAACACTTTGTCGGCTATGAAGTAGGGAAAAGCTCAATTTTGACGGCGAAGCGTCCAGGTAATCCTGTCAAAATATTTCAGTCATGAATATACGTTTTGCAATAAATAGACAAACTTTCGTTGTTTTGTCGACCAAACATCCAAATTTATTTCCCATTTTAGATCGTGAACTCGATAGCTGCACTCATGTTGGAACATTCTACGATCGTCGTGTCCGATGAATTCTCGAATTCTCTTGTTCCGGAATCTTCTTGATAGAGCAAACAAGAATGTGTTTCTTATAAGTGAGTAAGTGTCTCGACGCGCGCTGAGAACGAGCGGATTGTTCCTCTGGAAGGCAATGCCAATTTGAGTTCTCATGTGATCCTCACTTTCCTTGGTTTCAAATATATTGCATTTATATTAGGTTGGTCAATAAGTTTCTTTCTTTTTTATAGCCGTGTGTTTACTGGTCTTTATCTCGACGTTTGGTTGTTTTTTATAGTTATCGTTTTGCCAAGTAATACACCATATTAAGTCCCTAGGCCGCTTCTCCTCTCATTACCAGCTTCAACAGCATTCGAGAATCGTGAATGTCTTTTTACCTAACCACTTTCGCATTTTGAACGAATTTCATCTTTTGCTTTTTTCTGACCTCTAAATCGGCGATAATTTTGAGAAAATTATGAGCTTCTATTGCGGACATGGTCCCTTAGAAAGCACCACCGACTCCGGGTTGAAAATATTCGAAGCCGCCGACTACACCCTCAAAGAAAATGCATTTCTATTCCAGTCCTACAAGTTTTATTTCGATGTTTTCCGGATACGGATGGAAGTTGATTCATTCAAGACTAAGGGTTGCATGGTGGCTAGTGTTGAAGTTAAACGACCGGCTATAAACCGTGGACTTTCATCTATTGGAAAAGTTTGAAATCGAGAAAGATAGCTACCGAGTGCTTTCAAAAAGTTTGAAATTGTTAGACAACGGGACAGGAGTTTGATGCTCCCTATTTTACACCGGATTCTTGTTTGGCTGAATGAAATGCTTAGTGGTGATAGGTGGTGGGTTCATTGTTCTAACTATGTGCTTAAGGAACAGTGCATTGAACAGGCTACCTGTGGACCGAATTTTATGCAAGTAAGGTGATGTCATGCATTTGATGGTCACTGCTAAACATTGAATGTTGGGAGCTGCTTACCAATGTCGGAACGGTAACCGGGGGTGTCTTAACTACCCAGTCACAAATATTAAAGGAAATCTTCAAATATAGTCGTGAAAAAATTTCGTGATTTCAATTTCAACCTGCCAAAGATTGATAAGCGACCCATCCCTACATCTGCACCGATGACGTCTCTTCTGGATTCCGACTGCAGGCCTTCTTCGAAAGATCCTACTGGGAGATGGGAGTAAGACGAAACGGATCTGAGTTTCTGCACTAATGTGATAACTTTAGGTTTTCCTACAGCCCTACATCGAAGTAACACACAACTGCACGCAGGATAGAACAACCCGTAAGGCCACCAAGCCTCTGGAGATGATATACCGGCGCGACAGGTGAGATAGCTATTTTTCTGCATTCTTCAAGACACAGATTTTTATAATGAGAGAGACCATGTTTTGATACCTGCAATCAAGACTAACATCGAACAACTGACGATGGGACATATTTCAGCTACTTGTGGAGTCCGCATGAATGGTGGCTCAACGACAAAGGGGTCGTCGTCAAAGGATTCCTTGGTTTGTGGGAAAAGAAATTTGGCCATCTTAACAACTACGACGACACTCATTTCTTGAAGCCTTTCCAAACGTTTATCTACCCTAGGGAAAGAAATGAGAGTCGCTGAAACGGATGCACTGACAAGTGAGGTCATTTTACCCAACGTTCCAGAATTTTTCTCACTTGGTATGTGTATTCTGAACCCACTCGTGAAAATATTGCCTCCACTTTTGCGAAATTCTAGAGATGTGACGTCTCAAAGTTTCAATTTTATACTGAAATCAGTTGGTTTTCCCAATGCGAACAATGATGTGAAGAATTGAATAGAGTTTTGCCTTGAAAACCAACTGATAATTAGTACTAGGACACGTCTTAAAAATGGAACATCTCCAGAATTTCGCAGGTGGAGCCTAGAATTTCACAAGTAGATTCAGAATGAACTCTTTTATACCCTAGCCAAATAGCAAAAATTTCTGAAACTTTGAGTAAAATGACGTCCCTTGTGCCTCAGTAGCTTTTTTTTAAATTGACATTATTATCAATTCAAGGTCGAGTTCACAATTGTAATATTGTTTTCTTATTCAGAAATAAAAAATGAGAGAAATCAAAAAGCCCATTTTGAAACAAAACATGTTCAATGCGAGATGTTTCTCTCGGAAAAAAAACTATTAACTCATGTGAATGTTTGTTTTTGTTGCGATCTACTTGTCCAATTTGACACCGTACTGTCCTGTTACTGATGTTCAGGAACTTTCGAAAGTCGGAATCCTACAGAAACAACGGTAACTAGGCTATTCTCAATTGGAATACCATTAATATTTCTAGGAGGCATAATTCACAACAGTCGGAGAAACAAACAGAGCAAACAATACTGCGGACTGTCAACATGTTCACATGGATTTGAAAAACAGCTGATCACTTCAAGAATTCTTTGGAAATGGACACAATGCAGGGTCTGTTGAGTACGGAGATAGAGCCTAATGGGTCTGTGTGCCACCAGTGCATTTTGCCATCACCATTTGTTGTCACAGTCACGGAGTAATTGTGAATATGACAACGTTTTATGCAGCGTTCAAAGTTCCCGGGTTTTGAGAGCGTTCGAAGTGCGCAGCTTCCAGCCCGGATTCCGGCGCTTACCGTACCCCAAAACTCGAATTCCGATGGCCATTCTTTCGATGTTTTCGCATATGCACTTATTTCAAATCATCTTCTCATATTTTTTCCTCACATTTCTTCTGTTTTATGAGAGAATTGGTGCATCTCAGATTTTTGTGAACGACGAAATCTGGGCTGGATTTTTCGCCGTTTTTCGCGCACTTTGAATGCTCTTCGAACCCGGGCTGGATCCAGCCCGAGTACTTTGATCGCTGCATTAAGGTCACTGCCCTTTCATAGTGCCATTCGCAGTTTATCAATCAAACCATTGATTATCGAAGAATATCACTTAAGCTCTTGAAAAGTACCTGGTAGAAAGAGATAGGGTGACAAATCACGCGATCCGCTCACCAAGTCGTTTTTCTTCTTTTTATTACACTTCAGGAACCAAAAGATACTCGGCCTGGGATTGCTCGCCCATTGCCGCGATTGAGACGATTCGATTTCGGAATGAAGTCGACTACTTTCTATTCTATACTGCTACTACTGGCTGGTACAACAGTGACCAAACCGGAGAATGCTGACGTTTGGATCTGGTACGACACGCAGATGCTGTGTCTACAGGCTGGGATCTGGTGTTATCAACTAGCGTACTTTGAAAACGACATGATGTGAGTGAGCAAGATTTGGTTGAACAACCTCTAAAGGTACACAGATACGACGACGCTCTGAGAGTCCTACCGATCGTCTGCGCCGACAACACGCAGGCTATCGACCTACACGTCGTCGTCATTGAGGAGCAGTTTTTCGAATTTGACGTCAGTTATCTACACAACAGACATCCCGTTCTATAGGATATTATTCTTTCAGGATAACTTTGAACCCCAGGTAGAAATATATCATAACTGCACAGCTACAGGAAATCTTCACTACATGCGATTCGATCTCCCAACCATATACAAGTTCAAATTGTGAGTAACAACGAAATTCAGTTATTTTCGGATTATCCTCGTCTTTTTAAGAAACCATCGATATGACTACTCCGTCAACCTGCGGAATATGGGAGAGGATCTCGGCCATCATCTGGAACTCGCTCAGCCGAATGTCACGAAAAAGAGGTTCCCGGACGACTTGGCCACGACAAAAAGAAGGAGCACTGGACAACTTTACGCTATCTGAGCATCAATTCATAGAATTACCATCTCAAGCACATTATTTGTGTTATTTGGTTCATCGGCCAGAATTCACAGTATCGAGAACTCCACTCAATGTTCACATCAACTATTTTTCTTCTTATCCAAGTTTCTATTTTCTCTAATGAATTCATTGTTCATAAACTTCGAAAGTGACTAATTTGGAAGCTTAGTAACTGGACAATACCGTTCTCGGAAGCTGTTTGTTAGTATCGGAACAATATTACATTCCAGAAAACTGAAATTCCGTCAAATTGTCCAGAAATCACAACTCATTCACAAAACCTAATGATTGGGAATTGTATATAATTGTATACCATCAGAAGAAGCATTTATGGATCTATTGTCTGAAGATTTTCTAAAAGTTGGAAAACACTTTTTTTCAGTGGCAAGATATCAAATGTTGTTACTTTATCTGGGAGAACTTTCTGCGAAGATACACAGTACCACTTTGAGAGTTCTGAGGAAGTTGTTCTTATCTTTTCCCGAAATTATCAGTTCATATAATAATAAGTTTTCTGGGTACAGTTGACTAATAGTATTTTTCATTCCCGACCCCTGTCGAAATTTATCGATCAGACACATAAATCAGCAACCTATCATCTTCTTTTTACGATTTTTCGCAGGAGTGCCGATAAAAAGTTGCACACACTCAATCACGCGGAGCTCGCTTCAGATAAGAGAAATTGACAGGTGAACGTTATCCACGCCCTCGGAAAGAAAACTGCTTCAAAATCGAGAGTCGCAGAGAGTCCAAACCTGCGTTTCTTTTCATCGAACAGTCTCTCGACACATGAGCCGGATGATTTTGGCCGTGAGGTTACACTGTCTTCTGGTTTTCGCCCCCCCCCCCCTAATCAATCAGCTCTCCACTACTAAAGCTTCAGTATCATCAGAAGTTGAGAGCAGTTGTGAATTGGATACACTCTTTCAGTTCTCTCAAGTTCATGCGATTCTCTCTGACTCTGCTTTTCAATTAGTTCCTCAATGTCTGTTGCTAAGAACTTAAGAACCCCTATCATTCCAGCTGCTCTCCGTGGCAACATGCGTGCAGCCGCATCCCTCGTCCTCTTGGCATTCTTCGCTGGCATCGTATCCACCGATGCGTGGATACGAACGATCGAAGTTCGGTACGACGTGGAATTGCACTGCCCACTACCGTCTTGGACAATGAAGCGAAAGTATTATGAATTAGACGTCCTCGGGTGAGCTGATCCCTGAGGTTTCGTCTACTCTGTTGGTTTCCAGGAAGGATCTTCTGTACGAGACGGAGTGGGAGGATTTACATCAACCGGTTTACCAAATAACGGACGTCTTCGAAGTTATTCACGAGCTCATGGAATTTGACGTGAGTGGTAGCCAAAAAACAAGAACTTTCTTCGCGCAGTCGATGTTTTCCAATAGAAATAATATTCAGAGATTCTATGAACCGGAAGTGGTGCTTTTCCACAACTGTGGGAGCACCTACAGAATTCTCACTCTCGGAGTCGAACTACCAGCTATTTTGAGGACGGAGTAAGTAGCACAACAAATTGAGAACTAGTTCCCTGTATGTATTTTCAGAAACCATGAGGGGTCTTACAAGGTGGCTCTGTTCGATCAAGGAAAGAAAGTTTAACACAGAACCGACTTGTTTCCATTACGTTACTCTCATTTTATATTCAGCGTTTTTTTCGATTCGATTCTCTATTTTTGATGACTACAAATGTTTTTAGGACGGTTTACATTATTTTGTTTTCACATGTGATGATAACCTCGAAAAGCAACTATTTCTTCTTTAGACATGTTAATAGGAAATATCTATTGATTCTGGATTAATAAAACTTCTCAGATACATACATTTTCATAGTTCATAGCCGCCATTTCGTAGGAATTCAAAATGGTATTTTCGAGCGTTGGCCGATGTGTCGGGCAAAAAAAGGCTCTTATTTGAAAACTTATAAACAGATTAATTATTGGTTGGACCATCCAAAAAGATGTGAATATCGATCGAAGCAACGGACTCATCATTGATCAGTAAATTTAGCCGTTTCATAATAGTTCTGTCTCCGGTCACAAAACAGTTGGAAATGAGGTTTTGAACAACTTTAAGAGAACATATAAAAACTAGGACCGAACTCATCTTGGTAGACGGGAGTCTAAAAATTCGTTTTAATTGTTTTCACTAGTCACCAAATCGATCTGGTATTTCTCTGACACGTAGTTCTTTTTATATCAATAACAAAACCACTGCGCTTCTTCGAAATTTGCCAAAAATGAAAAGAAAATTGACATGTTTTTACACGCTCTTTGATCATTTGCGACTTGCAGTTGTTAGAAGCGAAAATGGCTCAACAGTTTGAAGAACTCGGTGTGAACTCTCTAGTTCTACACAATCTCTCTTCATGTTTTCCTCTCATATACGTAGGTTTTGTCTCTCGAAAATTGATCATTTGATTGGTGTAAATGGCTGTCTTTTTCCTTTTTGCTTACACTTTATCTCAAGCGCTTCTCACTTTTTCATCAGAAGTCTACGACCCCGACTCCTTTCTTTCGCACTCGGAGAAATATCTCTCTATAATTGAGAGTCGCAGAGGTTCTATCACTGCGTTTCTCATTAATCAACAGTCTCTCGTGAGTGGGTGGCTGAAAAGTATTGACCGCGGTGTTACACTGTCTTGTGGTATTTTGGTTCCTCCGCAATCGGGGCCGCGGTTTCCTATCACGATGACTCATGAGAACCGAGATGACGAAATAGTGTGAGAAGAATGAGAGTTGCAGAGTGTTTTGAATAAATACCAGATCGAAAAGGAAACGACTGATCATTCTTATTAATATTCATCAGTTTTAATTCACTGATAAGATCTCATTTTCATCAGCCTCACTATCCAACGGAAGACATGAATGCAGACGTCACTGAGCCAAATATGTCATTCTTCTCATTCGGGATACCTTCTGCTACACTACTTCATTCGAAAAAGGATTTGAACTTTCCGGAGTCGCATTTCTAGAATGGGGATTGGGAAATAAAGTTGATGTTCTATTAACAAGGCAAAACGGTGGGTAGAATTTGGATGACAGTCTCGCGATGACATCACAATCAATCTCTTCGAAATCTTACACTTTTTGTCAGTGACTGCAAAATAATTTCAAGGATTTCCAACTTGAACTGAAGCAAATTTCAGAAGGAACACGAACAATGTGCGCATCTTTAACTCTGACACTTCTCATTTCCTCAATTGTCTACAAATTATCAAATTTCTACGTTTCACAGTGTTTATCTAACTTCTACTATTATGTAGAGACGTTCGCCGCGAACAGTTTGGCGTCAATGTGTAAGCGGCTATTCCGCAATGAAACGCGCACTCTTCCGCGCGTTTGAGCTAATACTACTGAAAGTTCTAGAGTAAACCTCATGATCTACTACCAAATAGGGGTTTTTTCTTCGACAGAAATTGTATCGATCGAAAAACGTCCACCACAGTCGGCGCTGGGAGGAAAATGTCAAACTGCTTTTTAGTTGAGCAATGTTTTCATAGACTTTATCAGAAAGTCCCTCAGATAACAGTCTGATATGATTTTTTTGTGTGTTGACTGACGAATTGATAATTTGTAAGTGAAATACTCACCATTCAATTGAGCTGATGCTCTTCCAAATGAACATTCCTGACAATTTGATGTCGCCGAATCGAAGACTTGAAGTGCATTTCCGACATACGATCCGTCTCGACCTGAAATGAAAAACGAACACATTTTTGTCCGATGTAGTCTTCAAATGTTCTCTATTGTGAGTACCGATATAGGTTGGCACAAAGAAAAACTATCTGCTAGTGTATTTATAAAATATAAACCTAAATTTGATATTTTTCTGAATGTTTTTGAGGCACGTACTAAACGAAACCAACGACAGTCGCGAGGTAAATTTTCTCAACAAATGTGTCATGCAAATTTTCTCAACAAATGTGCCCAGCCTCAATTGGGTAGTAGCTTCGTCTACGAAGGGTAATCGGTCACACTCCCCGGCCCGGACGTGACTTAAACTAGGCCAACTTCGGATCACCACCGGGTGTCTTCGGAACCTGAAATCCGAGATCCGCAGCTCCCAGAGCTTGAAATACGGATCGACTTTATCCTTTTATCCTTATCCTATTTCATTTTTATTTATTTATTTTTGTTCTTCCATAATCCAGAAATTATTGAGAAGAACGATATTTCAAAGCGGTCATTTCCTTGATACAAATGTATCTTATTCACTTGGAAATGGAATCAGAACCTTTTTTCTGTTAGAAATGAGTTTTTTGAGTTGTCCCCAAGATAGATATTCATTTCCCTTCCCATCGAAACGACTCGATTATTTGCTTGTTTATTTCATCAAAATCGCAAGTGAAGCTATAAAAATCATCCATCTCCCTCACTTTTTTTCCGTTAACCAAGAAGTCAAACGTTACACACCTTCCCGCGGTGCTCCCTTCCGATGAAACAATGTGACCCTTTTTTTTGGAGAGAAATATTGCTGGGGACTCGAGAATCGCAGAGATTTGACTTCAACGTCTCTCATCCACAAATGATCTCTTCTAAGTGGATAGCTAGAAGTTGGTGAGGTTACACTGTTTCCAGGTATTTCTGCTTCTCCGCCGTCCGATCAGAGTTCTGATGAAAATAGTGTGGGAGAGAGACCTTTTTTCTTCACGGACATGTTTTTGAGCGCGTGCTGAGGCCTTCCTCGAGAAGTTGCTTCTTGACTCTCTTAGTCTTTCACTCATGTTCATGTTGTTTCAATCGGAAACATGTTCATTAATTTTCTTGTTTTCAGTTTTGTCGGATTGGAAATGCGATTGGCTCTGATTCTTTCTCTGATCCCGTTGGCAATCGCCTGGCGAGCTGTTGTTCCCAAAGTGACACTGGAGTACATATCAGAAATGCGATGCCCTCTTACGCCGTGGTACGCTCGTAAGGTTTACTACGAGTACGACCCGTATTTGTAAGTTTTCACGCATCAAACGGTTATTTAGTTTTTGACAACAGCATCCACGATCTACTGCATGAAGCTGAGAAAGAGGAATCTAGCGAGGAAATAATGCCATCGTATGACAAGTTTGTGGTCTATTATCAGACCTTCGAACTGGACGTAAGTCTCAAATGTCACAAATAAGTTTTTAAGCAAGGAAAACACAATTTCAGTTGTACTACGAGCCGTTCGTGCGAATTTTCCACAACTGCTCGTCAAAACAAGAAGACTTGTCTTTGGATTTCTTCCTTCCTCACACGGATAAAGAGATGCCAGTTTCAAAACGTTCAAATTTATGAAATATTGAACTTTTCAGGAACTTCAAAGGCGAGTACATTGTCTATCTTCTTGATAATGGAGAGCCCGTTAATTAGAAATGGCATGAGAACATCGGCATCCACTTTTGTCAGTTGTCTGCTGAATTTTGTTTACGAAACGATATGCATTGAAACATAAAGAATGTTCACTAGTTTTATACGCTTGTGGAATCGTTCAATTTGAACATTCCTGTTCGAATACAGTTTTTGTGGTTATTCAATTATCCAATAAAGGCATTTAAATCAAAACTTGACCAACTCTGAAAGATGTGTCAATTTTCAGAAATCAAAATAATTTGGAAAAATTCAGAATTCTGGTTGGAACAGAAATGAATTTGATTCGGAATCAACGAAAAATCTCTGGGAGGAGTGCATCATCTGCATAAAGTATTCATCCCAAAAGAAGAAGAGAATCTCCAGAACAGTGAACAAACATGGAAAACGAGAACCTCATGATGGCTATGTTCCCTGCTTTTACTCAATTATTTATTGGTAATTTTTGTGAAATGGGAATTCGTACGATGTTTTCTGTAATGTGTTTTCTGATTTCGGAGAATGTCTTCGCATTCATTAACCCGTACGATTGTCGAGATTATGTGAGACTCAAACATTTCAAACATCCCTTACTTTAGTTCAAAAGACACATTTTGTATCTCTCGCTCTTCCGAGTCATCTTATCTCGGTTCTGTCAGATGATTAACCAAAACCTATTAATCTTCATCACTTGCGTTTTTGTTCATCGTGCCAAGGCACCAACACATTACACTTTCAAACAGCCAACTTTTTTATAATAGAACATCACCCGATATCTGCGAGCCCGCCTCCGCACGAAATACAGCTCAATCTTAAGAATCGCAGAGAAGAGGCAGTACTGTGTCTCCAGTGAGCAAACAGTCACTATTTAGCAATACAAGAGTTTTTTCGCAATCCCTTCACAACTATCAGCCTTCTGAATATCGATTGTTACAGCCACCAATGAAGTTAGTACATGCCAATGCTATACTCATCTTGATCATCGCTTCCGGATGCTCTTTCGTTTCTTCGGTAAAAGAGCACAGCATCAGAGACTGGTTTGACTGGCGCCGTCATGACTGGTTCACCACAGTTGTCACCTATGAGGGAGAGTTACGCTGTCCAATAAGCAACATCTGGTGCTTCAAGTTCTCCTACTACGAAGACAGTTACGTCCCGCTTTCGTAAGTTTCTATGAATCCTTATAATAATTCATTTTCTTGATTCGGACAGTTCCTTATTCCGTAACCCGGTTCTCCTCACTCACCCTTTCATTTGCACTGATCGACGTCAGTCCGGATTGAGTCTTTCCGTGCATTTCACCCACCCAATTTTAGAAGTCGATGTGAGTTGCCTTACTAAAAGTTATCGCTCCACTTTTTGATTTTTTCCAGGGATACTATGATCCCTACGTGGTGATTCATCATAACTGCTCTATGCATGGGGACACATATAAACACACAACCATACTGCCCAAAGTGCAACGGCACGAAAAGTGAGTTACGTTGCTTTTCGAAATTGCAAACAAAGTTTGGGTTTTGTTTTGAGTCCGAAATGATTACAGCTTCGTGACTTACCGTTACCGCCTGTATATAAATGACGACGGAGAACGCCTCGACGACACTTTCGAGGCCGACAAGCCACACCCGTTCTCAGATCCCGTTGACCCGTGGTACAAAGGGAATCCTGTGGTCGCCAGATTTCAAGCGTTCTTGAAAGATATCCCTTGGTAGCTGTCGAAACTAATCACTCAACATGTTATATTAAAAAGAACACCCACCAGTTAATAAAACCCCGATTATTATAATTTTACTAGACTTCACACTTTCCAATGATAGTTTTGCATCGGATGGTATAGTTTTGGGTTTCTTATTTCTATTTTTTATTATTTGTCGAACTGAATAAAATGTTTTAGAACAGAGACAAAATAATAAGTGCTACGGAAGAAAGTTACCAAGCGAGGAAATGGGTTGTTCGAAAAGAGGCAAGGTTCCTGATGCCTATAGTGCGCATTCACTCAGTAAAAATTGTTTTTCGGACGATTCTAGGCGTGTATCAGTCGTACACGGTATCTGTGAATGTGGGTTTCTTTCTTTGCCTTCAAGCATCAAAAAAACTCAAAGTGGAATGTAAGACAAAATGTGTGTTATCGACCGCCGTTTTCAGTTTGTTTACAGCTCCCAGCTTTCATATGAATCGAACCCGATTTGATACACAATGGTCAAGGATCTTTTCGCAATGAGAAACACATCACACGACTCTAGAGACGCAGAGATTGTCTGCGTTTGTTATCAATCCTCCAATCTCTTCAAGCGATATTCTTTGTATTACAACCAATCACAGAGGATATCGTTCCCGCCCACTTTTGTAAGAGCCCCAATCATTCGATTCATGCCACTCCGGCAACAATGCGAGTTAACACGAGATTACTGCTGATGTTATGCTCTTGCATCGGACTGAAAGCTTGGCCGGACAACGACTGGCTCGTCAATTTTGACTTGATTCTCGAATGCCCATACGAAATGATCTGGTGCTACCATATCGCTTACTTCAGTGGCCATTCGTGAGTAATGAGAATAGTGAGTAAGACGTGAAGGAAAATGAGTTCAGAAGAAAGATATGGTCGGATCCTCCTCCAATTTGCACTGGCAAAAACATTTCCGAGGTTTCTGTGCAAGTCTCGTTTGGGGTTTGTTTCAAAGGTTTTCAGGTGCTCGGAATGAAACCATGAAAAGTTACAGCCTGAGAAAACAAGCGACGAAACGATTCATCTTTCTGTTCGACACACGTGTAAAACAACTGAACACGTGAAGTACTTTCAAAAGAAACTGTTTTTCTTCAAAGAAGGCGCAGAATGGCCAAGGTAATTGAGATCTTTGGGCTCAACTCAACACAAACTGGTAATCTTCCAGATTCCAAACCGTGAGAAGCCATTTCAATATCAGAGACTTGGGAGACGAATGCGATCTGATTGTTGATTGCCCTAGAGACTTCCAAGACCGATGGTTCAACTCGCACGAGAGATACATCTTCATTTATTTGTTCGACGGCGAGAAGAGAATTAAACCAGTCCAGCCTGAACTGAACGGACTCTGAATACAAATCATGTTTCTGAAATGTTTCCCTAGTGAATGAATTGTTATCCTGAATACAATTGTTGAAAAGTCTAGCTGAATTAGCAGAAGAACTAGCAGAATGTATAATGGGAGACATTTGATAACATCCGAGAGGGTTCCTTGAAAAGTTGGTAATGCCGAAACATTTGTTTGAATTTTAACTTCGCGCAACAAAAAACTACCTTGACCACAATTGGCTTTGATATTAGGAATAAATTTGATAACGTTTTTTTTCTCAAAAATGAAGCGGAAAACATTCTTCAAGCTTCAAACTCTCTTCCAGCTAAAAAAAGTAGAAGAAAATCACTTTCTTGTAATAAATTATTTGTTTTCAAACAGTTGTCTGGTCACTTGTGAAAAGCCATTGCAAACGTCTTCTAAGGTATCAAACCGAACTCTAATCCCATGTGAGAATGAAAACAGGAACGGCTGTTTTCAGAGTTGAATTCAAAACTACTTATTGTTCTCTCCAAAGAATAGTAACGATGCTGTATGACAAGTCGTACTTGTCGAAAGATACATTCAGAACACTCTTCGTATTCATCTCTTTGATTGTTCGCACACTCAAGTTTACAACAATCTGGACCGCATTGTGTCTCACAGCCACACATCGAGATGATGAACACAAAAGTGATCAACTCATCAGCAGTCTTCCCTCTTCCCAATTCTCACAGTGTGAATAAAAACCAGCGAAACCGTCTCTCTCCCCCCCTTTTCATTTTTGATTTTGAGTGAGTTGAGCCCATCATTCTCATTTTCTGAGAAATTTTTTTTTCTCGTGGCTATGAAAGTTTCGAAACAGCTTCTACATGTCAACTCGTGTTCTCCATCCCATCCATCACTCAAACTTTTTTCGGCACGACAGCCGCGACCAAACCGCTTTACACCGAGCAGTGGAAAGGGTCTCAAGCGGTGCTTCTCGGTGCCATGGAACGGATTTCACTCCGCCTTGGGCAGTGGAAATAGCATGGTATGATATGGAAACGCAGGGGAAACGTTTTGAAATCATGGAAAAAGTGCAATCGTGGGCTTGCACAGATAATTTGGGAAAGAGTGTAAAGAAAGCGCCCACGCAGCCAAGTGCTTTATAAGAAGAGCTTCGGAACGACTTCAGCCTCACTCTCACGTTGTCCAGACCGTTATTTTTCCTATTTTTAACCTAAAAAACAAGTAAAAATTTCAGAAAATTGTTATTCGAAACCAAACGACAAAAATGCTGAAGATCGCTGTTTCAACAGTGCTTTTGGTGCTACTCTTGTGCATGGTTGGAGGATCTATCGGCGAGGGAAACAATGAAGAATCGAGCGACATATTTTATGAGATTATTTTTAATTGCACCGTTGACGAAAAATGGTGTTTTAAAATAATGGCCGATTCGTGAGTTCAATTCTTAGACAGTAATCTGATAATTTTACGAATTTTCTAGAGCAACGGAAATGGCGCCAGAACAATGCACTGTGAAGAGGCGTCGAGGACTGAGACTGCACAGAACTTCAAATCAAGATTTGCTTGGGCAAAGCGTAAGTTGTTGTGTGTCCAACAAGAATTACCTGGAATCGTTCAGGAGATCCACGATTCCGAGGTGGGAGTTCTCCACAACTGCACATCAAATGGTCATTATCGTTTCTACGCTCTTCTGCTCCCTCTCGTCCAGACTGTGTAAGTCAATATTGCTAAACGAACTGTCGGCACTCAGAATTTCTCTCGCCTAAGCCAAAGTTTCCCATCCAATTTTTCAGAAGACGTCAAGAAAAAATGAAGGTACAGATTGCACTCAAAGACGTTGGGATTCTTCATGGGACTCAAGCCAGCAAAGGAGACAAAAACAACGGCAACGCTGATTTCGATTTTCATCCAAAGGCACTCAGAACTGGCGCTTGAGCACCTATCCAACAAACACACATTTTGATCGTACTAATTATCGGATTCTTAGAGTAGTGCATTGCTATCATAATATACTTGTTGTTTTTTCATCTGATGAAACCGATTTTGATACTGAACGAACATTCAGCCAATTTTTCAAACTGATGATTTCAAAAAAAAAACGAACCGGAATCCTCGCAATGTTGAATCAATCGTCGACTGTCATCAATAGGCTTCGTTCTTGTTTCGTCCTTGTTAGTTCTTCCAACGTTGCAGCTCTGAAAGATTCAGAGAGTGTTATTTAGAACTTTGGAATAGAGATTGGTGACTCGCTCCTATGTATATGTGCCAATTGAGCAAAAGATTTGCGAAACATGAAGAACGAGTTCATTTTTTTACTTTTAACCGCCAATAGGCATATGGAACGCAACGTTTATGATTCTGACTAATAGAGCTCGTAAACTTACACACATCTTCACCGAGCAAAATTATTCATTTATTTCTGTTGAGAGAACTTCTTGACGCAAAATAAATTATTGCTTGCTTACGTTATTAAGTGGTTAATATCGTGTTGGATATTTCATTTAGACTTTCGTTTAAATTACTTTCTTACGGTTTTTGAATTTTCCAATTGAAGAGAAAGCAAGATAAACAACTTTAACGATGTCTTAATGACTGAGCACAAACAACTGTGTGAACCGTTCGACACGGCTTGATCCGGGTTTCCTTACTCTACCATCTCCTAGAATATTTGTACGTACTGACAGAAAAACCACAATTAAACCAAATGTTCTCTGTGAAAGTTTTCCTAGACTTTGACGTTCTGGAGTCATTCCGATTTGCCAATGGATTAGCCTTCTGATCGAAATCACATTTTTGTTGTGTAAGAAACACATTCCGAGGTTCACATTCACATCCTTGAGTCAGTCTATCTTTTTATTACTTCTCGGAAGCTTCGAGAAGAGCACAACGACAGCCATGAGACGTTTTTTTTTGTGGACAGCTGGGTTACAGCGTGAAGTGTTTTCTAGTGCATCGAGGAGGACTCACAGACTTCGCAGACTCGTTCAAAACAATGAGAAACACGGCATACGTGTGCTCATTCTTTCTTTACTTCTCCTCAGAAACGTTCTCTCCTCACAATTCTCTTCCAGAATGAAGTACTCGTCGAAGTTATCGAGCACTCTCCTTCTATGTGCCGTCGTTGCCGTTGGACTCGTCGTATTTGCTAACGCTCATACCTCCGTGAACACCGCCGACACCTCCGTGAACACCACCGGACAAAAGGTTAACATCACCTACACCACTGCCCTCAGATGCCGCTACAACGTAACTTGGTGCTATCGCCTGACATACTGCCACATGACAGGTGAACACTGATAGTTTTTCTGTGAGCTCTATTTGGATTGTTTAGAGTCAAACCAATACAAACACGTTATCCTGTCGCATGAGTATTTGTGTTCCGAAAACAGAACTACGGCCATTCAGTTCGACATCGGGAAACATTGGGACCGTCATAACGATGACGTGAGTTTGAGATAACTGATAGAACAGGGAGTCACAGGAATACTTCAGGGAGTACTCCGTATGAAGGCCCTTGTTATCCATAACTGTACGTCCGGAGGCGAAGTCTTTGCTATTTTGCGAAGAGTGCCGAATATCGACCTCTCCTCAAGGTTAGTTCATTCACTCGACGGTCAGATGGTTTTGTTTTTGTTCCAGCTTCCAAAACTTCGAATACTTCATTGACCTAACTAACAGTGACATGCCAAGTGGCACGTCATCCTTGGATCTTAATTACGCAACTAAGCCACATGCGGAAGTGCCGAAAATTTTGTATTAAAGTTACAATTTTGATATGGAAATTTTCCAAAATTACTTTGCAATTTTTGTGAAATCGAAAACTATATAGACGAGCTAGTGCTCGAGGATTTCTAAACTCACATTGGATGTGAAAGTGTCCAAAATTAGTGAGTATAATTACTTTTCATTTTGTGTTCCCGTAGATGTTTCTCAATTTATTCTGTTTTTTTGTCCGCGTGCTGTGAAATTCAAATAAATGTTCTTTCGAGAACTCAGAGTTCGATGAGCACAATCTTCAAAATGGCGCTTGAGACAGATGCGAAGGATTCATGACTAATCGTTTTTTCGGGGATTACACTGGCTCAGTGACCCCGATCTTATATCAGTGCCTGTCACTTGTAGATATCAGCAGATAACATAGATACGCAGAGATATCACACATTTTGGTGGATTCCGAGAAGAAAAGGAGGATCGGACGATGAACAGCCGTCTTCAAAAGACATCAGTGTTGAGCCATGCGTCTTCAATGCATCCTTCACCTCTTGCTCTTTCCAATCAGTTCATTCGCTGTTGTGAGCGCCAAATGGAACTTTCAAAAACTTCGAGACCTTGAAGAAATGAATGACCGTATTGTCACAGTGGACGTTGGAATGGAGTGTCGTATGAAATATCTCAAGCGATACTGCTACAAGCTCTATCTTGTCTACCAGCATGAAAACATCAGAATGTGAGTGATGTGAAAGACCTCATACGAGTATTCATCCTTTTCAGTAACCGTGTGATTCTGGTCGAAGCGCCTCTCGTTTGTACAGATAAACCAGAAAGCGGATTGCCACTACAGAAATTCATCACATTTCAGCCTTACCCCGAAGGACTCGTAAGCGGATGAGAGTCTCGAATATGGTTAAAAACTTTGTTTAGAATGGTTGGCCTGATCTATATGTGATTATCAATCACAATTGTACAGTGTACGATGTTGGCGAAAAGGTCGTTCCTGTGAACAATTTCTGGGTAGTGGGTGGTCCACGGTGAGTGAGAACTGTTATAGGGAGTAACACAGAGGATGATGCATTGTTCGTTTCCACAATTGCAGATTCCAAAACTATACAGTGCACGTGGATCTTGCCCAAGCACCAAAGGAATGTGAGATACACGAGGATCTTTGTGAAAAGTCGTGGTTCCTGTTCGGCCACGAAGGTTTCTACTTCGACGACACCGAGGTACAGAACAGACTTCATAAACTCATCACGTTTCCCAATCGCGGCAATTTCTGGTGACGAATTGCAGTTCATGCTGCCTATAGCCCCTTCTCCGAAATAGTTTGTCACTAAAAGTTTTTTAACAGCGTTCATCAGAAGTATGTAACTTTTCTAATTTCTTCTTTGCCGATTTTTTTTGAAAAATAAAACTCACTCAAAGTAACGGCAAAATGGGTTTGTCGGCAACCTGACGAAGTGCATCCAGGTTCCTGGAAGACGAGAAGTATTTGTGCAATGATTTCACAAATGCGGATGTGACTAATCTGATCTTTGATAGACCATAAAATATGTGAAATGTCACATTATGCAGAAGTAAAAAAACGGGACGGGACAGAAAGAGAAATAATCCGATTGTTTGACCACATCAATTATTACTCTTCCTCAGAACGTGTACAATTCTTCATCACAGGTGTGTGCTTTTCTCATTATCTCATACTCATAAATAAGACCTTTCTGAAGAAATGGTCAACAATAACAGTTGCCAGTGAGCGATCATGAGATGCTCGAGGTGTGCAATCTCTGTTGGTTGTCGGCGAAATGAAGATATGTGACGTAGCTGTGTGAAAGAGCCAATGGCTGAGCAGTACCGTAGTTTAGGCTCTCTACGCTAGTTGTTGACAGGTTGGGGGAAAACGTTGGAATGGGAAATGTTTGCAAAAAGGTAGTGGTAAGCTGATAACAGAACTGCAGAGTTTCAGCGCTAAAACGACAGCAATGCAAACAAATACTCGGAACAGTTATAATTGACAAATTTGCATTGTTTCTATATTTGTAAGCCCTAAAGTTTCTCAGAAGCACCGAATAAACACTCTGAAGTTTACGTGAATCGTGTTTGCGGAGAACTCGCACTGATAATCTAAAGTGAATCGTTCATTTTCAGTTCAATAACTGTTTGCACTACTCTAGAAAGCTTAGTGATCCTACATACTCGTCTCACTCTCTGAACATTGGTTGGAAAAAGAGAAAAACGATGAATTGGAAGATGCTTCACGTGTCGCTGCAAAAAAATAAACGCTTTCGATGTACTCGTATTTCCGGACGTTGTCAGCATATCTCCTCAGTCAAAACAAACAGTACGACACAATTCCAGAAACTAAAATATGCTCACTGGACCAGGAAGAAAAGGAAAGCCATGGTGTTTCGATATACGCCTATATCGCAAAATTTGTTGCGAAAGAAACGGAGTGAGTGATCCCGTAGTGATCACTCTCTTCTCCTAGGCTCCTTTGTTATTCGAGATAGGAAAAACGACAACTGACACTCCCTCTCAGGACTACGGTAGCAAGATACAATGGTAAACGATGAGGTTGCCCGTTTTCTTCAGGACTAGTTTACGCTCAAGGTGGGCGTGTACAGCGCTCTTTTGTCAATGGCTCCTATCGTCACTGGTTTCTATCAGAGAGTCAAAAGGAAAGAAACGAAAAGTGTCGGAATTACAAAAATAACGTGCAGTTTGAAGTCATAATCTTATTGGAGACAATGTTTCTCACTGAAATCGCCGTCGACAAAGCAGCATTGAAAATGCTCGCTTGCCAACAGGCTGAAAACAAATCTCGCCGACGCTTTTTCGGATTTCCGTACAACACTGAAAGGCAACTTCATTTTATTTTCAGTTGCTGAAACATTGTAAATATTTTCTCGTTTATATGAGGCGAAAAACACATTTGGATTTGACTCAATCGAAATCTATCGACAACTTTCAGCAGATTTTCTTATTATAACTAAAAGCGTACAGGGTGGCTCGTTGGTATGGAGACAAATGCTTTCATGTGTGTTTTTCAAAATAGGGGAATATTGATGGAATCTTGCTCATATTTTGTTCGAAAAGGACTTACTCTCTATGTCTATAATGGAGTTAAACAGATGATTGAAAAATGCAGGTCAAAACCCTCCAAATATCACCTAAGGAAAAAAACAAGCGACTCTATCCGTTGTCAAAATCGGTCCGATGACCCAGTTCGCTGACTTGAGAAATCACGCGAAAAGACATCTTTTATGGAAATGTAGCCGTGGGGCGGACTGTAACTTTCCCTAGAGAGAAATCTTCGATAGATGAGGTGTGTAAGGACAGGAAAAAATAAAACAGTAGTCTGGGCTCAGTTTTCCTTGCGACCAGATCAAATTCTTGTCTTTCCTCAAAAAATGCGAATGCAGCGTCTTATCTGGCTGCCAGAAAAATGTTCACCTTCCTCAACATCTGAGAACATCGGAAAACGTTCTGAGACGGTTTATGAACAACTTGGTTCCATTTTCCAACAATTCTGAAGTTTTGATAGTAACTGAACACCTCAAGACTGCTTTCAAAGCAACACGTCTAATATCCATTCTTTCTTGGAACTCCTCATCAGCCAAAAGTATTTTTTCTCTGTATCCAACATGAAAACATTTTTAGGAAACCATTATTATTTGCAAAACAATTCAAAGAACAGGGTCTCATGTTGCGTATTCATCCTCAAAAAGTGGTCAGGTGAAGATATTCGTCCCCTTGGATCTAGAAAAGATTAATGTCATGGCTAATGATTGTTGAAGTCGCTTTTTCAGAGTCCATAAGTTGGGGAAATTTGTAAGACTACGAGACAAAGTGGTGAAACAATGTCAGAAAAGTGGAGAGAGTTTGTCTCCCAACTTATGAGCCATGCTGTATACATGTCCTATAATTTGCGTTCTCCTACATGTTCATCTACTTTTACTCTTCATCGATATCAGTTTGCTTAAGTTCGCCGAATTGTCATGAAATTTTTCTTGGCGTTTACAAAAGAAATAGTTCGCAATTGTGGTTTTCTAGAACTGTCTATCCTATGAATGTCTACTTAACCAATTCGTCTACTTTTGTTGGTCTGTTTCTTCTGCAGAGCAAATATAGCAATCAATGTTGCAATACAAAAAAATGATTTCAAATCAGTTGCTCCACATATCATTCAACTTTCTCTCAAACTCGATTTTTGTTTTTTGAAATACAATAAAAACTCACGATTTCCGACGCAAACATTCCACTTTTCCTATTTTTCAATGAAAAACGGTTGTTTTGGCGACAAAACTTGGCGAAAATCAAGAAATTATCGATAAAAATACGAAATTCATTTGAATTCTAAAAAGTCCGCAGCGGCCGTCTCGGTGTTTGTGTTCGCAGACAACATCACATTTGACGACAATTAATGTTGTGTATTTTGTTAATCGCTTATTAATCAAAATTAGTCACTTTTTTGAAAATATTTTATGATATAAAAAAATGGGAGACTGTGAAGTTTTGAACCATATGCATTTCCCTATGAATGGTCCACGAAAAACAAACGTCAAAAAACGGCACGATTCAAACGACCCTCCTCGCAGAACAACTGACACTCTAGGGGAGGCCTTCTTTTGCTGACGTTTGATTAATACGTCGAAAGAGACAAACATGCGCGCTGTATCATCTCCCGGACAACTGTTGGCATACTGATCAGAAGCGACAGAATTTCGCAAACTTATGTTGTGACAGTTAAGTAACAAACAATCGCTAACATAAACATCTGAAGAAAACAACTAGCTTCTGAAAAGAACTGTAGTTAGGCAATTGTGTGGATTCTGCCGATCCGTCCGATCTGTGCAATCACATCATCTGCTCGTGAAAAACCAGAAAGTCATATCATACGATTCCTCGTTTTTACATACGCTATCCGGATCCGGTTATCCGGTTATCCGGACCCCCGGATGCAGAACTTTGAAAACTTTACTAAATTTAATTTGGTATTTTGTTTTAAATAGTATCTGGAAAAAAGAAAAATACGTATTTTTTTCAGATCTGTGTTCGCATGGATAACATTTAAGCTAAGCGAACGGAACTCAGGGAAAAAAAAAGAAACTTCCCATGCCGGGAATCGAACCCGGGCCGCGTGGGTGAAAACCACGAATCCTAACCACTAGACCACATGGGAGGACGAGGAAAGGAGGTTGCGTCGCAAATATATGGGTGGTCGGCGCAGTGGAAAACGAGAGAGGAGAGGGCGACGCGGGTATGCAAACAGGCGGCGGGATTCCGCGCAAACCAATCGGACCGAGAATTCCGCGCACCTCGTTCGCCAATAAAAACATCGAAAACCTCAAAAATACATTTTTTCGAATCGTGAGCTCTTCAAAAGAAAATAAAGCCAAAAAAAGGTTGAATTCCGCAAAATGCGAAGAGAATCGCCTGAACCCATCATCAAACTCTTGCAAATGAACAACTCGAACGATTCAGAAAAATGTTTCAGCTTCCAAGAAGCATATGAAAGTAGTCGTGATCGATTTTCTAAAACAGTACTGCTGAAAGAAAAAGAATGTTCAATTTATGCGAGAAAAACTATTCTATGTTGTGAATGGCCTCGTCACATCGAAAAAAAGAAACTTCCCATGCCGGGAATCGAACCCGGGCCGCGTGGGTGAAAACCACGAATCCTAACCACTAGACCACATGGGAGGACGAGGGAAGGAGGTTGCGCCGCAAATATATGGGTGGTCTTGGCATTGCGAGTGCGGGTGGCGCCCAAAAAGTGTGAACGATGAGTGGACAGAAAAATGTGTCGACTGCGGCAAACGGTTTAGTAACAGGCGAATAAAACGTATGAAATTGAGAAAGTCGAAAATATTGGAGAAAATAGAGTACTTTGGGTTAAAGCCCATGAAAAAACGAAAAGACGACGGGGAAAAATAATTGCTGCTGTAGAATGACGTTTCCGGACGGGAAACGAGGTAAAGATTAGGGATCACTGTCTATTTCAGGGAGTATCAAGGTTATCCTGCTGCGATTTGAGCAGTTTCTCGTTTCTTTTTCTGAGTTGTGTTTTCACGGATCCGTCGTTCATCCATTCCTTCACTTCCGGGAACTTTTGAAAAACTTTCTGCACGTGTGTCTTCTCGCTCGCTTCATACAGTTTTTTTCCAAATCTGAACATACCGTAACCGCTGAGATAGTTCCTGGATCTGGAAATGATCCAATTGGATTATTCTCGAACAAGTGCACAATAACTCACCTCTGTTGGTACGGTTCTTTTCGAAGATGAAACTCTTTGTGGTACACGGAACCGTCACCAGAGCAATTGTGATACAATGCTATAGACACGTCGTATGAAAACTGAGAGATGTTACAAATTGTATTTGAGCGTACACTGTGAAACTGACCAGAGGGTACACCAAATTGACCATACCCCATTTCGAGTCGTATTCAACGTAGTCTTGTTGGACGCATTCAAAGAAGGACGTACCCAAGAAGCGTCGACGTGGACTACAATAATAATATCACAACGAAGTTCTGAGTGACACTCAACCGGGGTTTCTCAGTGTATACGCTGAAGTAGCACCAGGGAGTTCCAGTGGTTCTTTCGGGGCAACCGATGACAGTGTAATAATCAATGTATGGGGGGACACTGTCTGGATCTCCAAAGAAAAACGGCAGGATGCGGGAGCTGTGCGATCCGGGGAGAAGAAGAGCAAGTAGGACGATAATGAACTTCATTATTTGGGACGACGAGGAACTTTTCATCATCATCAGCGCTCTCTTTTTATAGTGTATAACGCAGCCGATTACTGATAACGTTTCTCAAGTAAATCGGACAAAGTATGCAAACGAATGCTCGTTTTCCGCAAGTTGATGATCACAACAGCAGTCTCATTTTGGATATTCTTGTTCTGTTCAAGGACCAGACTATTTTATCCGTGACCAACATAAATACTTCAATTAGAAATCATCCGATCCAATCCTCACGTGAATTTCCAAACACTGTACTGTTTTCTGGACCCTTATCAATCATCACACCTGCCAATCAACCACCTATCAATCATTTTGTCACGCCACTTCATTTTTGCCTACGTTTACACTGATACAATTGATAATCGAATTCCCGAGTGACTCTTCTGTTCTAACACAAAGGGGCGTTTTTTCCAAACCGGAACTTCAGAAAGCGATGCGTTTCTACTTTTTCAGCTGAATAATATAAAATTGCCGGGAAAAGAAGAGAACTTGAAAATTCTCGGAAAATTTGTTTCCTTCATTTCACGTTAAACAGAATAAATGATGACACTGAATTATTGGAGTTTATAGTGGTTACCAGACTTCCAGTCGAAAAGTTTAAAAGTTGTTTGACTCTGTTTTTGTTATCCTAACAGACACTAAAATTGGTTGAGAAGATACACATGCAGAACAGAATACAATTACTCGAAAATGCATCCTTTAGTACTATTACAGTTATCTATTGTACAGAACAGACTCCGAGTGTCATACTGATGGGTACACAGGTAAAGAACATGAGATCTGAGGAACAGAACGGCTGTGGTTTAAATGAACATTATCTAACAATCGCTGACTCATAAATGTGGTCAATCATGTTAACGACTCTATGGACCTGGTCCTCTTCCACATCGTCTCGCAGCCACGTTTCCTCTGTCACCCTTTCCTTATTCGTCCATCCGTTACCGATACTGTTGTCAATTTGAGTAATTCGGTAGTGTCTGAGAGCGTGATTGATCGTAAATTGTCAGAAGGACTCAAGCTCACCTGAACTCGGCGACTTCTTTCGGGAAGTATTTTATAACTGTTCCAGGATACTGTAGGAAGGAAAGATGATATGTCAACACACACACTCTCTCTGGTCTGTGAATACTCTTCGATGATCCCCAAGTATGCTCGACACTTTTGTTGAACTTCAGGAACTCCAAATTGGAAATGAAGTCACGGGTAGACGTGAAACTGCCGGGGGAGAACTCTGTTTTGTGGATCCTTCTTGCTTGGAAGTTGACTTCTCCGACTGACTCATCGAGTGTTCCAAGAAGCTCTGTCAGTGTCAGATCCGGCTGAAGCATGGTGAACCTCTCATCAATATCAGCATTGATAACCCATTTCGAGTGGTATTTACTTCTGTGGTAGCAGTCCTGAAAACACGTGGTTCTGTTTGGTGCGAAATTTGATTCTCACATGGACTTGAATCAAATGGAACATCCAATCCAATTGCTTATACTCCATCTGAATCAACGTCAGCTCTCCGAGCCCCATCCTCTGATACTCGTCCATAACCATTCTTGAATAGCTCTCCATGTCGAAAATTGTGAAATAGAACATAGTGACGTCCTGACAAGAAAACAGTCAGCCATGCATTAACATTTTCTCTCACGTTGGCTCTGTAATGCTCTACGAACTCGATCAGCTGCATCCACTTCTTATCGGTTCCGTAGAACGGCCCGACGCACATTGATAGTTCGTGGACAGGCGCTGAACAATACTATTATGTTTTCAATGTTCAAAACCAGAAAATCGTACTCTCATAAGCCCTGAAAAGCAGTGGAATCGGCGGTTCCGGATTCTGCTCGTTAGGATCGAAAGAGATGGAGATGTATTTTGCACCGGCTCTCCTCACACAATAAATTGTTGTCAACGGGAAAAACACTCCTTGCCACATGGAACCAGGTATTTCTTGTCGGTTGCAGTCGTAGTATCTACAGTATCCCGGTCGTCTGAAATGATTGGAACGTCGATAACTAATCGAATCCAACGGTTCCGTACCCCATTTTATACTCAACAGTTGTGGTGACGGCTATGAAATCCTCGTAAAGATACGCATTGAGCAGACGCATCTTTGCTCCGTACATGTTGTCCTGTAATCAAAATAACGTAAGAGACCTGGAAATTACTGGTGATCACTAACTCTTCGGCTCCAATTCCTACTGATCCATTGCTCGTGTACATCATTGTACGGGATTGATTCCGTGTTTTTCATGTTCCAGGAGACTTCGGGACATGTCGAGTTCTCAGACCTGAAATGAAATGGTGGAAATCAGTTTTCGAAAACGAAACAAGCTGGAAACGGAGCAGTATCTCCATTGAAAAGTCTGCTCCGCTGTTCAATTTCTTGTGCCATATTCCATGCCTGGAACATTGAAACGACTTACCGTAATGAATCGACACAGAAGAACAGGAAGATGAGGATCGGAAGCATCGTCTCTCGGCACGCCGGAGATCAAAATGAATGAATGAATGGATCGACAAATACAAAGGTGCGCTCGGAAAAATGAAGATTATATCTCACTCAAACAGAATCGAGTCGGGAGATTCTGGAAAAAAAACCCGATCCGTAGATTCTTCTCCGATGGGAAAGATAAACACATTTCGAAGATGTAGTCTCGATGAGGAACAAAACACCTTTAAAGCTCGTTCATTTTAGAGAGAGAGCTTCTTTCCATGAAGAGAGATATTCTACTGGTAAGAGTTTAACGATTTACAGTCGACCCCATTCAACGAGTATTGCGAAAAGCTTATTTCGTGCATTGCTCATTCGAAATCTCTCTCTGGCTTTTCGCATTTCTTTTCGATTTATACATCTAGCGCCATTGGATGATTCCAAACTACCTTTGAATTGCAGGGGTCCTGGTTTGTTTAGGCCAAGATTTAACAAGTACAGAGTCTCACGAGCTCACCTGAAACGTTTTCTATCTTTTGCACGCCTTCTTTCCATGTTGATTGATGGTTCTGGATTCAATGTTTTCAAAATCCACCGCAGTCGTAATGTTTGGTTCGGATCTCTTGCGAATGGCAGTCTTGTTCAATTGACAGATAACATCTTATTCTTTCCGTCTTGTCTAACGGGATACATTTTGATCTTTTCATTTTGAACACGATTTTCCAATTTTTGTTGTAAGGTATTTTGAGAGTGGGAAATGGGAAAAAAGCAGTGAGTTCGGATGCTCTGAAGCTGCTGTAAAAACTATTTTATTGGTCTCCCTTTCGTTTTTGAGCAAATTTTGTTAAGTGCCGTTGTGTGTACACGATGTGAAGTTCTACATGTAAAAGAGGTGACTTCGCATTATTCATTCATTTTTTGCAAAAAAACTCGTTCAGTTACTATAAAGAAAAGGTATTTCAGAGAAAATATAAACATTTTTGAAGTTTGATTCTGTCTGGGATGAGAAGAGAATGATGCTGTATTTAAATTCAAATTTGAATGAAATCACTCCAAAGTTACTTTATGTGATTTATGGCTGACGTTCAACGTTGCTGACTTGAAAATACCGTTCCACCAGAGGCTTTATTGTGATACAGCTCACGCTTTTTTTGTGATCGCACAGACAAATTGAGCTGACACATAACAAATTAATGTCAGTTGCTCGGGTGCAATACTTGCTTTTGTGAATTTTTGTTTCAATTTTCAGATCTTCTTCTCAAGCATTCCAGTAATCATGTATCAGACTGCAATCGGATTACAATCGGATTGCCCAATTCAATTTTCAAAATCATGTTTCTCACGCGCCTATCCCGAAAGCGGAATACACTTCTGTTCACTAGAAATCATCAGATAAATACGACGATCGAATCTTTTTCTTTCGTTGCGCACAGCATCTTTTTGATCGTATTGGGTTTCTCAATATATTTCCAATCAACGCACCCAATCCAGAAATAAAGAAAACTGGATGTGCCACTGAATATGGGCGGAGTAGTTCGTGTTTCACATCAAAACGCATGGCACAAGGAAGAAAAAAGGATTGTCTGAATACTCTTGTTTGTGGATACTTCTTAATACTTTCCAACAAAAAAAGAAAAATTCCGTTTTTTTCTATTTGACTTCGAGTTGTAAGAGTTCAACAAGGACTCATTCAAAGCGAGTAGTGCGCATTTTTTCGCTTGAAAAATAGTAGTTTCTCACACAGTTATCAGTCTTCAAACCGAATACTTGCAGTCACTCGAACAGCCATAAAGCAAAGGGGTTTCCACAAACGTCACTTCGAAAATGAACAAATTTGAAAGAGCAACTGCTATTATCAGTTGTCCGACCATTCAGTTCAGTATTTCTTTTTTTTCCTTAAGTCACACTTTCAAAACTTGCACTAAGCGCTATCGAGCCGTGTGAAGAAAGATAACATCTCACTGTCTCAATGTGCTAACCAATGAAGATCTTTTCGAACTTCGCGTTTGCTGACCTGTTCTTTGTGAGTTCATGGCATAAGCACATTGGGTAGTTCATTATTCTAAAGAAAAAGGGCAGCGTTTGGCTGGAGCATGGATCCACGAAACTCGTTTTTATGATTTGTGTTATAAATTTGTACTTTATTTTCTTCAAACGAACTATCAGAACCTCTCGTTTTTACACAATTTGTTTTGAAGAAGCACACAAAATTAAGGTTCAGAGGTGTCTTTCTGGTTTGTGTAAAACGGTAAAATTGAGAATCAGATAAATAAGTCGATGCTTGTTGCATTGCGACAGCATGGCGTATTCTTGAACATTTTAGATAACAATCGTGTTTTCGATTTGGCTGGATCGAAAAACGGAATGATCTAATCCGAAAAATCGAATGCGTAAGAGAAGAATGCATTTCGTAACGGCAACTTTTTGAACTGGCTATGCCTCCAAGTGACGACAGCGTTGTTTGTTGGGAGAAAACCAACGGTTTGAAATAGGAAAACAACTCACAGTTATATGTTTCGATTGTTCCATTTTTATATAGGACAGAAGAAAACAAAACAAGAATTTGAGTCTAGAACCAACAGCTTGAAGAAAACCCTTCCAAATTACACATTTTGTTTCTTGAGGAATTGGTAGACGACTCCGAAGTCCTTCGCTTGGTAGTTAGGGTCACGAGCCAGGATGCGGTAGATCTGATGAGCCAGAGAGCCCATTGGAGTTGGTGCCTGAGTGTTGGTTGAGGCGTTTTGAGCCAGCGACAGGTCCTTGGCCATTAGAGTCGTTCCGAATCCACCGACGTATCCTTTGCACGATGGGATTCCATCGATGACTCCTGGTACCGGGTTGTAGGTGTCAGAGGACCAGCAACGGCCAGACGACGTATTGATGATGGCAGCCAAAGCCTTCGCGTCGAGACCCATTCTGAAGATATAAGAAGTTGTGGATGTTGAAAATCATCAGCTGGATTTATAAGTTTTTGGGTTTTGCGATGGAAATGTGTTCGAACTTTTCAAGAAATGAAGATATATTGAAAATTGAAAGTATCGACAATGATTTCGATGGTCATCTGCCCACATGCAGTTGACTTCTGTTTACAAAAAGGGAGCGGCTGTGCATCAAAAATCTTTTCATCGATGTTTCTCTATTTTCTCTTTGTCCCGACTTTTTTGAGTCGAAGTGTTTTTGAAAATGAATAAGGAGTGGTGGGGCGAATACTGCTCGAACGACATTTTTTTGCACAAAGTTTCGGCAACCGGTCTTTTCTCCTCATCACTACCGTTCAAGCACAATTTCAGTGCAGAGTAAGTAGCAATAAATTCATGTCACTTCGTCTATCCGTTTAGATTTCGTCGAGAGAACACGACCTCCTTCTTTTGAACTTTTCCGATAGATCGAAGTCCAAGGCTAATGTCTAGTGGGTCGGGTGACCGAAAGCGAGGTTTCTATGTCACAAGTAATCTCGGATAAATCGAACTTTCCTTCCATCCACAAAACAACAGTACTATTGAAAATTCATTAATGCAGTGTTTGTCGTCAGCCTAAAATAGTTTTTATCCAAAATGGTGTTGTCTGAGGGAAAATGTCCGTAAGTAACACTTATTATTTGCTTGTGAAACATTTGTCTTTGAATTCCGGAAGAAGCAGAATAACAATTATGTTCCAGAGTGTAAACTCGGATTGGCGAAAACACAGTCATCGCTTTCGGATGTTCTGCTAACTGGAAATCAAATAAAAACTAGTCGAACGGTACTGAGTTTAATCGTAACAGTTACTGTCATCTTGCCCGCATATCATGTTTTGCAAGAACTACAGCGCTTAGAAATCGAGAGATGATCTGTTGTTAGTTTCCGCGTGCGAAAAACTCAAGTTCCACTCTGTTCTGCTGATTCGAAACCTGTGTATGACCATTATATTTAAGAATACTCACGAGAGTCCGAGATTCATCGTTTCGGCAACAGCAACCATCTGGATTCCGAGCAACATGTTGTTGCAAATTTTGGCGGCAGTTCCGTTTCCGACAGCACCCAAGTTGACGATGTTCTTTCCCATCAGACCAAGGGTTTGCTCAGCACGGGAGAACGTCTTGTCGTTTCCAGCACCGACCATGAACGTCAAGGTGGCGTTTTGAGCTCCTAAAGTTGAGTGATGCAACGATTGTTGGACACTGAGAATCAGTTACCAGTAACACCTCCGGAGATGGGGGCGTCAATGTACTCGGCCTTGAGAAGAGAAGCTGCTTGGGCAACTTCCAAGGACACGACCTGGTCGATGGTTGAAGAGTCCATGCACAATGTTCCTGGCTGGATGGTCCTAAATAAGAAGGTTTTCATTGGTTTTGACTTCAAAATAACTGCTTCCTATATCTAACTAGAAGAAGTACGTTTTGTAGGTTATGATACTCACTTGAAAATACCAGAATCTCCCTGGTAGACGGCCTTCACGTGTGGACTGCTTGGAAGGACTGTCACGATTTCTTTGGAAGCAGCAGCGATGTCCGCGGGGTGTTCGGCGACGAGACATCCCTCAGCCTGAAAACGAAATAATTTGTTTAGACTTGAACAAAAATCACGAAATACTAAGATAACTGGAACCCACCTGGAACTGTTGCACAGCGGTCTTGTTGACGTCGTAAACAATGAGTTGCTTGCCGTTTCTGAGCAAGTTCCTGGCCATATGGCCGCCCATGTTTCCGAGGCCGATGAACCCGATGAGAGACATTTTGCACTGAAAACACAATGAGATTGCCTGAAGCGGGTGAATTGTGAAAAAGTAGTAGCAAAAAGAGAAAGAAGACAGGCGGCACGTGGGGAAGGGGAAGAAGACAGTTGACCTGTTGGAGGACAACTGGTGTATAGAGGAGAGATGCTGGGAGAGAGAAAAATAGAGATAAGAGACGACTCGGAGAGACCGACAGTTGCCGACCGAAATGTCAGTTTGTACACGTGAAAGTTGGTTATTTGAACTCATTGCGTGGATAGATGGAAGCTTCTTCTCATGAAGAATACTCGTTTTGTCTGTATGAGTCATTTCGAACTTGAAGCGAATGATAAGAAACGACGGAGACACCATTGTAATGCAAGCTAAATGTTGCCCTGGCGAAGCGTCGAATAAGAGAAAAAACGGACGAGATAGTTCTCTGATTGAAGAGGGAAAGAGAAAACCGGCACACGGGCCGAGGGCACCCGCGGTTCTTCTCTCCCGCTTCTCCCAATTGATTTTTGCTGCGTCTCCCCCTTGTGCGTACTCTCCCGTTCTCTTTCTTCTAAGCGCAATCTTCCCTATCGCACGTAAATGTCTGCTGCTTCGAATCGAGTTCGGCGACGACTTTTCTTTTGATTGCGATCATGAGATGTTTGTTCCCTTTGATCAGTATTCATTCGATTCGACGACCGTCACCCAACCCTCCGCAAATTAAAAGATAAAGGTGAGTTGTTATACATTCGAATAGAACTGGAAGAACTTGTTTGATTTCGCAATAGTGACAACCTGGCGAAGAACAACGCGACAGCGACTTTTTGCAGTGGTACACGCTCTCTTATATTCGATGACGAAGACTTGAGACGTGATGAATTGCGTCTTCACTTTAGCGAACTCTGCAAAATTTGAATGATTAGTCTAATTATTTTCCATTTTTTGAAATGGAGATTACAGAGGAGATTCGTCCAATTACTGCTTCATACACTACTATTCTCTGTTCACATTTCTGTGCTGTTCTGTCTGGTGTACGTCGAACCTCCGACTCAGCTTATGATTTACCCGATTGAAAAGCTGTATCCTTCTATCGGGACATCATCAGCAGAGTTAGAGGCTAGACCATGTGGAACCAACAAAAGGTAATGTTCATATGAAATGCTTTTCCAGTACCAGATAACCGAAATATAATTATTTCTTTGACAATTTGAATAAATCGTCACAGAAATCGTTCTGTTCCCTGATGTTCTTCCAATATTGTTTCAACAACATTGTGTCTTACAAAGCCCAGAGGACCTTTGAAGAAACGAATGGGTTGTTCAAAGTCACGTCTCAATGTTGAGGTGTTCGGAGTCACATACGTTGCGGCGGGAAGGAAACCTGTCTAGTTTTCTTGAGATGACGCTGTGGAGTTCGTGGACCACATTGTCCCTTCGACTCCGCGACATGTCATAATTGCGACAATTCGAAACCCGACAACTCGCAACCCGACAACGCGCAACTCTTGCAGCTCTCGCAACTGAGCTATTTTGACAGTAAACAGAAACTATAACGTTTTGTCATGAAAGAGGGTCTAATTATCATTCTTGTTAAAGAGTGATAATTGCAAAATTAAGCCGAAAACCCTTCAAAATGAGCGAAAAACCGTCAGTTTTTCAAGCGCTTGCAGTTGTCGGGATTGCGAAATGTCGCGGAGTCGTTTCTCCAATACCCAATCGACAGGCTTGAAACCTTTATTGCAGGAATGTCGCCGACTCCGGAGTATCTTGTAATTCCTGGAAAAGCTGAAGGTGACACTATGGGACCCTTTGAACCGAATGATAATCAGAGACCGGGTCCAACTGCCATAAAGTTTCCATCACTTCGCGCGATGTAATAGATTTCCCTCAATGTTATGAAGCGTAGCAAAAAGCAATAAAACGGTTGTCCTTCACAACGAATCGGCGGGAAGGGTCTCTCTCATTATCCAAGGTGTCTTCCCATCCGTCCTAAATGGCTCCCTTCGCCCGTTCATCGCCAGGTGAACCCCCCGTTTTGAAGAGAGAAACTGCCTCTTTAGCTGTCTTCTTCGCTCCTTCTGCTCGAGTGACGTGGCAATGAGAGGATTGTAGGGAGAAAGGGATTCATTTGCTCGTTTGTCACATAAAGATTTTTCAATTGCATACATTTTCTCATCCCTGTCACATGTACCACCGAAACAACAATCGTACAAATCTCCGTGAAGAAGGAAAAGACAATGAGAAATGAAATGGACGATTTTTGCAGAGTAACGGAAGAAGAAAGAGGAAATTGGAAAAAAGATGTGACGTGGAGTATTTCAATAAAGGATTAGGGTGATGGGCCTATTACTCGGCCATCATTCCCGTCTTGAATCACTCCGAAATTGGTTTCGGAGGGGAAGCTACGCCTATTTATGCATATGAGCCTGAGTAAGATGGTTCTTCTGGTCCCCGTGGCTCCTCTTTCGTACTTTCTCTTGGTTTGAAGACTCAACGTAGATCCGGGTGGAGAAGGTACAACGCAGATCCGGATTCTCATTTCGGACACACTATTATTATCGTTTCGCTTGGTTCTCAACTTTTCGCGCGCTTCCTTCGAGTCGAAGACGCCTGTTAAGTCTTCATACTTCCCCGAGTTGCCAGTTCGCACGTTTTCTTCGAAACGTCTCCCGAATCTGGGAGTTTGAGGGTTGCCACTTCATTTTCTGCCCCGTTACCCCACAAGGTTTCCGTGGACATTGTACCTGCCACAGTGTCTTTGTTTTCATAAAACTCATAAATCCTCGGAATCGTTTGTTGAAGAGGCCCTTCTCATTTTGAAATACGGCACTGTAGTTGACATAAATGGTGTGTTGTGACGTTGTCAGGGAGCCCGTCGGAGGCGGAGTCAGAGGCTCGGAGACTCAATGACTGAGGACAATGAAGGGTACAATCAAATGTATTCGGGAGACCCTCTTCGTTTTCCTTTCGCTTTCATGTCGGCTGAGACTACGTTTTGTTTTAGATAATCGGCGTGATGAGAGTTCTCTTTCTCTGCTTACTCTTCTTTAATAACGAAAACTGCGTTCCTTCTCTCGAAGCTTTGTAACTTTTCAATTAGTTCCAGGCCTTCTAAGTTTGAAGTTCGAATCTCAAAGTCTTGGTCTTCCACAACAAAATGTCATTGCAATCCAATCCGGTAAGTTTCAATAGTGACGTAGTTTTTTCCTGGAAGTTATTTCCAACATGACTTTATTTGAAAAAAGGTTCGATTATGACTATGCTCTGTTTTATTTCTTCATAACCTCAACCAAGCCGGTCATAAATTTCGAGCAGTCAGCTCACCTCTCTCCTTCCTTTATAATGTCGTTCTTTTCCTTTTCCGACCGAGCCGACTGGCACTCTACACGGTAGAGAGCGCTTCATCTACGGGCGTCTCCGCAACCGGAAGATGCGCAATCCGGACCCGGACCTTCCGGCTGAGTCGTTTGAAGAGCACAACGTTCAGTTCTACGTGTGGAAGAGCGGAAAGTACATCTCCCGCAAGGTATGGGCGTCTGTGCAACGTTTCATCCTTTTGTCGTTTCCAGTGGAACGACACCAAACACGTGTTCAACGTGTGCACTCAGGGATTCGAAGCCAAGGTTATCAATGTGGTCGGCTACTCCATCCTCCAAGTAGTTCTCGATCTCACCGCCCTACAACTCATGGTGTAAATGACTGAACCTGGCTACATCATTTCTATAAATTGCTTCCAGCATCCAAGAAGATATCGCATTCACCAAGGAGAACCTGCAATCGCTCGCACTCTTCTTCTTCACCACCATCATCGGCGCTGTTATTTCTGTCTACCGTAGCCCAGTTGGAACCATTCTCCTTATCTTGACTCAAATCGCAGGAGTTCTTGTCGTCTACGAGAACTTCTCTCGGCCGATGGTCCTGGCAACAATCGATGCTTTCCTGAAGGAGCGGAAGACGATTGCCTTCGATATGAGCATTTTCCTGTGTGCCTACAACATTGTCTCCACGATCGTCTACTTGATCGTCTACGCGTTCCCAACTGTTCTCGGAATCTGGTTCATCTACTGTACTACAATGCTCATGGGTGTCTTCCTCGGCTTCAAGGTACTACTCATCAAGCACATTCCCAGAAAAACTAGTAGATTTTGTTCAGATCTACCCCAACAAGGACGCCTACACACCAATCAATCTCCTCGGCATCAACTCCACCCCCGAATCCTCGACCATCATGGAATCTCCCCGAAGCTCCCCGGCTGAAACTGATTATTTCAGCGACAACAGTTCTAATTAAACTAAATCAAAGTGTTTTTTCTCTTTCAGAAAGTTATCCGCGATGTGATTTTGTAGAAGTTTTCATACATACTTTCCGCGGTAACTTTGTACATAGATTGAAATCCAGTTAAGATTGTCTCCCCTCTTGGATAATGAATGAATTGGAATGCTACAACATTGATTGAGAATCCAGACGTCGTCGACTTTGAACGTCTCAAGCAAAAATATATACTCTATACCAAATTTGTGAGTAGTTCTATCGTTCTATCGGCAACGGAAGAGTATTTTGAACAATTCGTTTCTAGTTTCCTTCCAACTTTTCTCAGCACCAGCCCACTTTCTTCCCATTTTCGCAAAGTGAGAAATGCCACTCACTCTTCCAAATAAACCCATTATTCGACACTGCTCATCTTCCCAATCTCCCTTTCCGATGGCAGGTGCATCCCCTCCATCTTCTCACAAATTTCCACATTTCCGTTTGTTGTCTGTTCGGAGAGGAACGACATTTTGCCTATCTGCCAGAGGGTCCAAAAGGAAAGGTGATTGACAAGCTCAAATAAAATTGACTCAGATTTTTATTTTTCTGCAAATAACAACGTCAAATTGATTTAACGTTGTTTTTCAAATCTAGTAGAACTAGAGCTTCTACACCGCCTGAGTAACTGATTTCGGTGTGTTCATTCTTTCGTACACTATTTAGATGAACGCGACCGCGAAAAAAATTTCAAAAATGCAACATTACCACCACATCGAGAGAAGAACATTCCGGTAGTGCACCCCCTGCACGCATACCGGAGTAGGAAAACTTGAGCCAGAGTCTTTTCTGCCACACTATCAATGAGACCTGGGCTAGTAGCGTTGGAACGGAAAATGGCTTGTACAATGCCAATTTCTCAAAATTGGAAAACAGAGAAATAAGAATCGTAACTTTCTGACAATGCAAATATCTCCAAATCTCCAAAAGTCTATGTAACCCCGTTTGACTTGTTTCTGTTCGTTTTATCGTTGATAATCATTTTTGCCACTACTGTCTCGTGAAAAGAGTTTATTTCAAAACAACTGAATTTATGCTTTAAAGTTTTATTGGCCAGCATTTTTGAAAAAAAGTGAGGTAATCTAGACTAATGTGACTTGAAAGAGATAAACCCACAAAAGATTGATATTTGATGTACACGATGACGATCGAATGATGCCATGTTGCCTTTGGAATGATGAAGTCGCTCATACCGGTTCACGTTACCCTGTTCTCGACACCTACAAACATCAAATTATGCATGAAAAAAGTCCTGAGTCCTTACCGGAACTACAAACTTCCCAGAGATTTTAATTTTCAAATCATGATTCATTAGGGCGCCATCCATTTTGAATACATTTCTTCACAATCGTTTCGTAAATAACAAAGAAGAAACACTGATTGCGAAACATATAATTGCCGCCTGCAATCGTTAGTTTTTCTTTAGCAGCACAACGATTTAATAGAAAAACTCACCCCATCGTTCATTTCGCAACAAACAGGAACAATATCCTGATGTTCTCAGAAGGTGTTAATTCCAGATTCCAAACATTGCAGTCAATACAATTTGATATTTGGACATTCCCAACGGAGAGCACGGCGCAGGTTGGAAGCAAAAGGGAATGATGTCGAGGCATTCATCGAAGAACGTTGCGTTCCATTCATTCACAGAAAACATCCGTTTAAAATGTACTGAAAACTGCAAAATAAATGTTCAAAACTAAGAAAGAAGAAAACAAATGAACCGAAACCAAATTTTATCAGCCGCTTCCCAAAGGAGGGGAAAAAATGAGAAGAGTTGACGAGAGCAACGATGGCAAGAAGCTCAAAACATTCGGTTGACCCTCAAACGTCCTGCGTTGAGACATTTGAGTTCTATCTCCTTTCCCCCTTTCCTCCTGGTTCTCCCCCTTCCACTAAGCCTCTCCTTATCGAGACATTTTATAAAAGCGTTTCTTGGCGGATGCTCTTAATTAGCTCAATTTCTCCACCTCTGTCTGACGAGTGGCGGTGTCAGAACAATCATGCACAGAGTTTGGAACAAGAATGTCATGGTCTCATAAAGAAAGAAAAAAGAACAAATTCTGTTTTTTCCAGTGTTATTTACATATTTTCGAAAATAAATACGTGTTTCTGATCTTTTTTAATAACGAAAGGACGCATTACTTTTTAGTACAATAATTATTCTTGTTTGATCATTGCAATAATGCTACTGAATTATTAGAACTTCATTTAACTGGGATGTGCAAAACGGCGGTTCATAATTATTTGAAGCTATTTGTTTTTTTCGAAAACTAATCATTTCACAAAATGACAGAAAATTGCAGAATTCTGACAAATGTGAACAAATCCAGAGGCCTCACTTTTTGAAATTTTTTTCTTTTTGAAAGTATTTTGAAAAATTTTGGCACATGCCCATATTTTTGAGCTTCCATTGGTTAGAAACCTGCCAACTTTGTGTTCATTGTCGCATCAAATGTTTGCGAAGATAAGACCGAGAAATGCTCTCCGAGGAGCCTCAGCCAATGTGTGTGTGGAGCAACGAGGCGCTCAACGTCCTCCACTTATTTCCCGTGCGAGGCCGACCACGGCGTCCTTATCGCTCCTTTCGCTCTCTTTCTCTGTTTTCTGCCGTCCGGCCGGCCGTCGACTGAGGCTGTGTACTTGCGAACAAACGGCCTTGCTTCTCTTCCCCTCCTCGTCGCCCTCCCCCTTTTTCACGACAGCGTGTGCATTTTGTCGTCGGATACTGTGTTTGTGTTTGCGGATTTTTCCTGTAGCTCGACAAATTAATTTTTCTTTTTTTTCCATGAATTTTCACATTTTCATAGTCAATTTGTCTGCTTTCGGATGAACGCATCAGATAATAAGTGTCTTATCGATTTTTTTCTGCTAATACTCACAATTGTCTTCTACAGATTACGATTACGCGCCGGTGCTCGGAAAAAAAAACGAATTCTCTTCAGAGGACGATTGACGGAATCAACAAGCGAGCAATGTATCGAAGGACAATTGACGTACGTTTTCAAGCTTAGCGCATCAAAAAAATGAAACGCTTCAGAGTTGACGACGGCGTTGAAATTAGCTGAAATTAAACGAATGGAGACGAGAGAACGACAACTGCAGTGTGCAACATCATACTTTGACTTGCAAAAAGTGTCGAATCTTCTGGACAACAATTTGAAGAGGTTCCAAGAAAACAAGCCGGACCAAGAAAAAGATGGTAGAATCCCGAATAGTCACAACAGAAGTCAAAAAATTCCATTGGCTATGAAAGTGAGATTTTTGAACAAGGTCTTTAAATGAAATTGTTTCTTTATGTTTTCAGATTAGACAATTTTTCTACGTTGGAAAATACGTGGCAATGGAAAATACGTGGAGAGGGAATGGAATTTCAGTAACAAACGATGGGTTCGATTAGACCAACGATGGGTTCGAGACAGACAACTGCGGGACGAGAACCATGCGCAATGCCGACTAGTTCATCTTCGACTTTGGAATGGCTCTGCTATTTAGGTGTCTGCAAACAGTTCATCGGTATATGTATAGCAATTTCCACGGCAAAAGCCGACACAGCTCCAGGAATCGACTAGAGAGACTGGCCGGATGGAAGTGCTAGGAGAGAAACTGAAGATACCTGTGGAACAAAGAGTACGACAAGGAGACTCCTCCTCACCAGCACTCTTCGCAATCGCTCTGCAGTAGCTACTCAGCGAAGCACAGCTACAACAGCTAGAACTCCACAGCTACAACAGCTTGCTATGAACTATCCAAGCATCCAAGTAAGTGTTTGAAATACTACAACCAGCGTCCCACGAAAATATTTGCACATCTACGGTCGGAAGAGCATCACAACAAGAGCATCACTGACAAAAGTCGCATAAAATGTATTTCGGTAAGGCTGGACAACATGCACGTTTTTTATCATTACTTTTTTTTTCAGAAAACAGGACTATGATCTCATTTGATTTTCATGACATGGACCCAAACGAACTACGAGCACTGGAAATAATGAATATAAGGTTCATTGCTGTCGCCATGCCAATTGAAACTCAATTGAGTTCGAACGGATCGGTTGTCCGTTTCTGGACGTGCCAAAACAGAAGTTAAGAACGAGAGAGGACAAACTCTTGAGAAGGCCACAACTCGACCGACAAATGGTACAAATGAGAAGCAAATGAGAGAATGGTACATGATGCAGAGAGACGAGAATACGAAACCATTCGTATTCGATGTGGAAAATGTGTGACGGGGTTTGTCGAACGTCTGATGGACCGCAGCGAGAAGTCAACCCGATGTTTTCGGAGGGTTTTGGTTTCCTCCCAGTTTCTGGCGCAAACATGCATTACATCGATCACGGAGATCCCGTGTGCGGAAGAAATGCGGAAGAGCCCACCCATTTTTTCTCTTGGCAAAGCAAACTTCCACTGCTGTCAGAACAACTAGGATGCTTGCCGTATCGCGTATGAGTCGAATTTAGTCGAGTGCATGCTGTTGTTGGTGAAGAGGAATTCTTGCGGATTGACTTTTGTACAATTTTGGTAGCGGAATTTTATGGAACTTTTTGAAATGATAGATGGCGGAGCAGCAATATAGCAACATTTTGAACATGTATGTAGGGAATGGAACGTTGGATTATTCGGGACAGGGTACATTTTAAGGAAAGGGAGAGATTCGATTTCACTTTTCTACAAAGACATATTTTCAGCCTTGCGCAAACTACTCGCAAACTACCGGTTCAAAAGTTGTCGAATACATTCGACGACGACAGTTACATTCGACGACGACAAGACACAATGCACAATGCGGCGACACGGTCATATGCCACTATCATGCGAAACGAAAATGTAACACAGTCATTCATATCGTCTCCGGAATCTCATCTACTGCCCACTGTACATGTCAATCAAAAATCATTGGGATCCGCTTCTTCATTCGGCTTGGATGGTCGATAAGAAATGTAAATGTTTTCAGTAAACTATACGTAAATTTGGCATTGTGGGTAATGCTTTGTTGCTGACAATGGAGCGTCAGGAAACATTCCGAAGCCGAAGCTATCATTCCGAAGCCGAAGCATTCCGAAGCCGAAGCTAGTGGATCGAAAGAAGAGAAATGGCAATTTTATCACTATTACATAACTGATGGCACGAATACCGCAAAAAGTAAGTGAATTTGCAACTGCAATAATTTAATTTTCAACAAACCGTTAAACCACCGATAAATTGCTAAGGCCGATCGGAACCCTGTACACAAAAGATCTCGTTGTTCACATTGAAAAATTATCCAAGTATGGATAGAAAAGATGTTCCTTCGAAAGCAAAAAGAAACAATCTAATGCGCACCAACGGGAAGAAACGAAGACAATCTTCTCGTTAAATATAAAAACTTTCCACGTTCCGATGACAGAAAGTGCTCCTGAAATTTTCCGCAGCAAGCTGGTATTCAGATCTGTGATGGTTGAACAAGTCGTTTTCAACCATCCATTTTTGAATTTCAGCACGCTGCTGGAATATCATTTTTCCCGAATTTAATAGTTTATTTTCCGGAACAAATGTTCGAGATAAAATTTTCGAGAGAAATAATTATATTAGACAAATTGAATGAAACGGAGGGTATACAGAAATATTAAATTGCAGTAAATATCTGCAGCAGAAGGTTTGATGAAGAGGGACACATGTTTTCGATATCTGGTCACAACTCGAATAAACGACGAAAATGAGAAAAAGATGTGATTTGAATACAAATGAATTATGAACTGTAAACTGCTCCGGTTGCGTGATGAAAATTAACAAATCAACGACAACGGAAAATAAGATGAATGTGACTGGTTCGATGTCGGAATAAAGAGTGATCCTCAATAATAGTTCGATTAATAACCGATAGTGAACATGTTTAGACTTGGATTACATTTTAAGAACATTGGAACTGACATGTCGTGGGAGGATGCATTTTGTGCAGAAAAAAGAAAGAATAACGCTGACAACCTTGTGAGAACCTTGATAATAAGAGAAAAGATGAGAGTAACGAAGAAGGGCGTATTGGGTTGGAGAAGTTGAACGAGTATGCAATGGTATTCAAGTGACATTCGGTTTTCTCCAGCTCTAAAGAACATTGGCTCCGTAGTATTCCTGAAATTTACGGATTTTTATTTCAGTGTGGGGTGCTAAAGCTCAAAATTTCTGGAATAGCAAGATTGCTTTCTTTTCAAGTTCAAATATTCGAGTTGCCACTAACCTCTCTGAACTGGTTGCTGAATTCTCTCACATTGAGTATGGTTTGTCGAGCGCCCAGATGATTTTCGAATTCTTTGATATTTTTCGCTTCGGTAGCGTTTATGTCACTCGCCCAGTAGGTCCATCCAGCGTATTCGCGAGCTGCTGGTTCTTGGTTGAACGTCATCTTGGCTAGATAATCCTCCAGAACCGCAACTCTCTCCTTCTCCGCACAAATGCTCGCCCACATCTGTTCCCTACTCAATTCGGCTGGGTACTCTTCCACGTAGTTGTCGGGTTTCAACTGCCCTGGCCAAAAGAAGAGCACTTCCACATTAGTGGGGTAGTCAAATCTGGTGATCTGGACACTTTCGATCTGCAAATAAACAGCTGGAATTGGGCATTTTTACTCGAGAGGCTCTAGACGTTATAAAATAATTGCACCGGTAGCTCAACATTTGAATGTCTCTTCTTTCCCAATGTCCCCTTTTCCGAACGAACCTTGTGAATCTGATTGGTCTCTTTGTCCATCACATGGAAACGCTCATCGACAAACTTAAAAAAATGGAAACGTAAACCAGAACTCTCAACCGCTTAACTAACCGTGCGGTTCGACTTTTCCGGAGGGTTTCCCGCATTCGACAGTTTCATATACTCGAGCCATGGTTCATGTTGGTTCATCTTCTTGATGAAAAGTTCCATTGCCTCTTCTCCCAGCTTGACGAAAGTTGGCTTCCAGTAAAAATACTCACTACCAACAGAGCGCTGAAATGCGAACATGAGGTGGAATTACGAGTGCTTGAACTCACGTATGCATCCTTCCGCAGTTGTTCTTCGTACGGCAGAGCGCAAAGAATGAGGTTTTCCTTTTGAAGTTGCTCTTGTTGGCTCTCCTCGCCGGATTGCTCATTGTCCTCTCTTCTTCTCTTCTCCTGAGTCGCCATTTCCAATTGATTTGTTGCACACAGCCGCTACCTGCAGTTTGAATTCGTCGGCCAGAGAAGCAAAAGAGATAGAGAGAAGGAGGAAGGGGGAGAAAAGCGAAGATGGCAAAGTTACACATGCGACGCGCGTTTTAAAAAACAACGCCGCGGTACGTCAGCGGTTTCCAGAGACGCAGAGAGCATGAAAGAAGTGAATACTGTTCGCAAAGGCTATAAAAACGCGATGATCGATAGGGTAACTCGATTTTTGTTATTCCAACTCACACACAAAACGGCGAGCTGTAGCAAAACACTGGGCGACTGCCGCCGCACCTCACCCCGTCGGGGATTGGGGCACCTGTTGCCTGAGCAACAGCACCACCAAACATGTAGTTATCACAATTGAGAAAAACGCATTCAAAACCCATAAACCCACTATACGGATGTATATTGGTTGGAAAACACTAGTGAGCGAGCGCACGCGATAGGTATCAATTATAAGAGCAACCCGAGACACCATAATCGCCAAGACAACGCCTTTTTTGTGTGAAGCCAGAAGGCAGACCTTCGTCAACACGCTTCCCGACTCTATTCGACAGAGTAGGCTCCCTTTAAAAAAAAGATACCCAGATCTTCTAGGTGCTAGGATATAGGTTCAAGTTAAGGTATGATAAGTTTGATAGCCTTATTCTATGCTTAGAATAGGAAAAAGCGAAAGTTAGGCCTTGATCGGAAAGAAATGCGGTGTTATCTCTGTCTACGCAGTGTAAAGTTGGTTTCCACCAGCGGAACCCACTGCGGCCTTTCTTTCGATGTTCTCCCTTTCGTGTTGAAAATGAAACTCAAGCATTTAGGGGTTTTCTGTCTACTAGTGGCACATGTAGCTGGTAGAACAACTCGAAGTTCTGCCGAAGTTCTTTGTATTTTGATATCACATGAGATTCAATGGCTATTCTTTTTCGTCTGTATCTCTCGCTTTTCTTTCACTCTCTTTTCTTTCACTCTCTTTTCTTTCACTCTGCTTTGCGCGCCCTCTATTACTTTGCGCCAGTCGTACCGTATTTTTCTCTCTAACACAGAATTCACTGCGACGGAAACTCCGTGGCAGTGTTCTTTTTCTCTATTTCTGTTTTTCTCTGCGCTCTTCTTCAAAATAGTTAAAATTTTCTTCTCTCACAAAGAAAGTGTTTTTGGACGACTTTTCACTAGGAGCTTGCAAAGTTAGCCACTATGCGGGATTGATTACCAACGTGAGAAAGTGACATTCTGCAAATTTATAGCTAAATCTGAAAGATCGTCTGAAAGCACTTTCCTTGCCAGGTTCTGATCTATTGATCAAAATGTCGGCTGGAGAGAAGAGACGCCATGGAGACGATATTGAATCGAACGCTGAGAGCCCGCCAGTTCTTGAACAAAGTGATAAGCTTCTTCTGTGTGACGTACTAGGACTCGAAGAGTGGGAAGTCGATGGATATGTCAGTTTGTGTGCTTTTTATTGAAACCAGTTTCTGAGATTCAGCGTTCCAACAACTCCAAGTACACTTTCTTCAAGCCAACTTCCGTGAAGTTGGAAGGAGAGTCCTTGGGGCGGTTCTTGTTTTCGATGAGCCAACACGAGCCGTGGGCAAGGTTTCTTCAACTGAAAAATCAGGATCAACTACCAGCGACACATATCTTGACGGTGTGTTTCCATCCTAAGAGCTCTTGATAGACGGTGTTGCTTTCAGTTTGTGGACAAGCGATTCTACGCAACTGAAGCGAATAGTGACACTGTTCACGAGGTGAGACCTTCAGCTCCCCAATCATAATGGACTTTGTTTTTACACGCAGTGTGCACCTGCGTATGTGTGTGCACACCATTTTGGAGCCACACGACGTCACATTAAATCTGTTGACTGGCTCCACAATGGCGTGTCACATAAGCTTTATAACAACACATTAAACCAATTGCTTTCCAGTATTATGCAGTCAATTTCGTACTTTCAGATTGAGAGTATTCAAGTCATAAGATGCGATCTTCCCGCGAGTATGGAAATACTTGTCACCTGGCCCGGACAATTGAAACCGGAGAGTTTTGTCGAGGAGTTCGACGTCGAATTGGACAACGATCAGCTATACAGAGCGTTGAAAAGAGAACAGAGGAAAAGAGAACGATTGGAGAGAGTCATCGCCTCACACGATGCCGAACAGAACGAGGCAACTCGCTCGACGACTGAAAAGCTGTTGGGGGAGAAGATAGTCCTCAACATGGTCGAACAAGATCTGGACGAGAGAGAAAGAAGGCTGTACACGAGAGAGCAGATTGTCAGACTCATCCAGGTTTGTTTTGCCGACCACTGACAGTACCTTGAACTTCTCAATGCTACAGGAAACCCGCGCAGCTTATTATCATTAAACGCCAAGTCTCAAAGTGTCTACGTTCATCATTTTCAATTAATCTCACAGCCGAATGTCTTGTCGCTGCATATGCGCGAAGTGTCAGGAACTCTTAAAACATACTCTCCGAAAACACTCCATAACGTTTACTAGACCAGTTGAAAAAAAGCCGATTCATTTTATTAGTCGGATTGATGCACAAGCACATAAGTTCAATAATGATTCGGAGAAAAAATCCAATTGTGATTTTCGAATAAGGTTTCAGATAGATATTTCATTTCACACAGTATTCAATTTTCAAGATGAAAAATCTAAAAAATTTAACATTTAGTACTACAGCTTCCGGAAATCTTTTTTCAAAAAAAAACTCTCCAACATTTTTCAAAATCATTTTAGCTCCTGTGCTTTGTGAGCCGGTGAGCTTGCATTCCATTTCTCGTATTTTTTATCTGGAGGATTCATATAGTACTCCGATGTTATCAACCCTCTCAAGAAACCCAGAGGATCCTGTACATTCAGTAAATTACTACTCAATTTGTTTCATCCAACCTTTTTTTCACTTTTTGTCGCTTCACTGCTCCTCTATTCCTATCTTTTGAGCGCACATTTGCCGCAACTGTCAATAATTCATTTTTCTTCCCTCAGTAGATATGGAGTTCTCCATTCTCCTTTTTCTGCTCCTGTCGAATTGAATAACCCATTTGTCTGAATCATCTACATATTCTGTGTTTTTTGGAATTTATAAACATAACATAAATGATCTTATTTGGAAGCTATCAACATTCGTTTTACTGAACAACAAACATAATTTGCTTGATGTTGAGGTTAAAGGTTCTCATTTCACCAATCGAAAAAAGATCCCTTTGTGCCGAATTGCTCCGAAAGTGAGACCAGGCATCAACTGTTCTCCCCGAACTCATGTCCTCGCTAGCGAGGCTCTCGAGCAGCCTCAAAACTATAGGATACAAATCAATTTCTCTTTTTTTTTGTGGAGACGTGCAGTGATGAAAGCACTTTACACTAATTATCAAGAGACCGACATACCCCTCGACCCGAGAACTCGACCGCTTGATTGTCGAGTGAGAAATATCTCGGCACTTTCCAGATTCGCAGAGAAACGCTCTCCGTCCAATGTCGCCTCTCTTGAAGGCTCACAGTCTCTCTTAATCCAAACCACGGGCCGATCTTCTCGCCCACACAACATCGAAAACCAAAAGTTCTCGGCAGTCCCTTCTCACACTCCCCAACACCCGCATGCCCAATGAACGTGTTCCTCAAAAACATCACATTCATCGGCATATTTCTCGTCGCATCCACAAGCGCCGGATTGCGACATCATGAACCCCTCATGGTGCTCTACGAATCAGAACTGCGATGCCCATTCGGCGTGCTCTGGTGTTTCCAGAGCTTCTACTACGACGAAGATGTGTTCCGTGACGACTTCCTGATGAGCCATCCTCAAATTTGCACAACGCACCTTCAGTCAGGCATAAGTCTGGTAGTTTCATTCCCGGATCTGTATGATTACGATGTGAGTCTTCCATTTCAATGCCCATTCCGTTTTTCCTACGTTCAGGCCGAATTCGAACCGTATGTTGAGATCATACACAATTGTTCAATGCACGGGGATACCACTTTCCGGCACACGAGGATCCTCCCCAAAGTGAACCGTTATGACGTGTAAGTTCAAAAAGAAACAGTTAGTGCAAATTGCGGTACCGCGTTTCAAACGTAGCATTGTCATTGTTTCCCATTTCGCCTAATTTGTGACAATTCACGCGGCACACTTTAAGAATTTCGCTTTAGAGGGACGCGAGATTACATGTTGCTTACATGATTTTCGACAAAGAATCCTAATTCAAATATTTCGTAATCTGTCCAGTTCGTGTTGCAGATTCAACTATCACCGGTACCGCATTTACATCAATGACGATGGAGAACCATATTGGTATTGGAGCAAAGGGGAACGCATTTTCTGGAAATGGGGTCTCAACACAATAACATACCAGGGTGAAGAAGGTCTGGATCACTGGAATAGATTCGTGAAGGAGATTCCGTGGAAACCATATTGAATGATTTTCGTAGAAATCGCGTGTTGTTTTTCATTTCGGATTGCAGTTTAGCTCCAATGTGTGTGTAGGAATGTGGCTAACTGTGTATCGCCAAGTTTTAATAAACACACTTACTTTATAAACATTGGTTTTGTTTATGGAGCGAATCAAACCACATCAATCTCTTGCTACACAATTGAATGTGTCCGCCAGTCACCAAAATGTTTCGCAATATGTCTTCCAAGGTAAGTGTGTTCATTTCATTTCTCATACCCTACACAATGGTCAGACCTCATTAGGAGGGTTCCAGGTCCCGCCTATATTTAATAGATTTGGAGTAATTCTTCCACTTCTCGGTAAACCTGGGAAAAGCTTACCACGAGCCCCGGATGAGTCTAGGAAAACGTTTCCTTAACTACTGGATAACTCTTCCTCAGTTACTGGATAACTCTTCCTTAACTACTGGATAACTCTTCCTCAGTTACTGGATAACTCTTCCTTAACTGCTGGATAAGTCTTCCTCAAGTTATCCAGCAGTTAAAGAAGAGTTATCCAGCAGTTAAGAAAAAGTTTTCCTAGACTCATCCGGGGCTCGTGGTAAGCTTTTCCCAGGTTTACCGAGTTGCCTCCTCACCAGGGAAGTGTTCTTACACAAAGTTCTTCAATTTTCTATAAATTTGCAACGGTACACTTTTTGATACTGGTAATCGATCCCACATAGTGGCTACCTGCGCAAACTTCTAGTTTCTGAGATATTTTGTATCAAAGTGCCCAAAAACGCCCAATTTCGTGAAAAAACGCAATTTCGGGCACTTTGAGACAAAATATCAGGAAAACTAGAAGTTTGCGCAGGTGACCACTATGTGGGATTGATTACCAGTATCAAAAAGTGCACCCTTGCAAATTTATGGACAATTTCAGAACTTTGTGTAAAAACACTTCCCTTGTCACGTAGACACAAACGACGGAGATGACTTCTTTACACTTCTTCGCCCGACGAACTGTCTTTTCTCTCAATTTCTCCTGCTACTCATCATGTCTTTATTTCGTTTCAAACAGTGATTTAGCACTCCAATTTCTGACGAAATTTTAGTTTGTTTGTAAAGTCACGATTGTAAAAAGGGTGCCGAAAAGGAATCAAAAATCAAACGCCTTCTCAAATTAGCAGCGATTTATCAACATGTTTCGAAAAACTGCTGTCGATTGACGAGTTTAGAAGGCGTTTGTCTTTTGAAGATAGTGTAGCAGACACAATGTGTTCCGCGGTTCATGTGATATGGCAAAAAAATGTTGTTGTAATTACAAAATGGACTTTCTCTTTTTTGAGTGAACAATTTGTGGTTGGAAAACAACAAAAAGTAGACAAAATCGCAATGAACGTAATTACATATTGCTCTGTCTCAAATATTCTCTCCCTCTCCACTTTGTTTATTTCAAATATACAACTATTGTCACTTCTTTGTTGTTCTAAAAACAACGTGACAAAACTTAGCACATAAAGAGAAAAGAGAACATTACCATAAGATTATAGGATATATAGATCAACCGAACGTCAAAAAAAGATTGTAGGGTAGGCAACCCCTCTCTAGCATTCGTTTGTGGGCAGACACCTCGCAATCGAATTGCGTGACCAAGGACATCAGCCGAGAGATAGAGAGCGAAGACAAAAACGTTCTGTCACCCACTAACCGACGGCAATTGTCGTCTCAGAAAACTAATGGGTTGTGGAGAGAGACGATAGAAAAATCGAAGCAGATGTTCGAATTCGAAAGCGATTTCGAAAACGTTGACCATCATTTGCCCCTCAGAACTGACGGGAAATGCATTGAGTTCACGTTTTGTCTGTCTTCACTTTAGTTCCCAATTCCAGAAAACACAATGTAACTGGTATTCCCAACGCCGACCCCAAACTTTCGGCCGATCCCTCCGTCGGAAACATAAATTACAAGTCTCACATGGAGCACTCTCTCGTGTATTCGTGCTCTTTAAAACAAGCAGTCGGCAGAGAAGTGGAGTGAGAGAAAGAGACGAAAGGGGGAGACGCGGGGGCTGAGAAGGCCTCCCCCTCCCATTCGTCCTCCGCGGACATTTCTTCTCGTCTGCCGGCAGCGGCGGACGACACAATATTATATCTGCGGTTCTTCCCTTCCCTTCTTTTCTCTCTCCTATTCAATTCGCCAGCTAGAAAAATAAGCAAAATAACTGAATGTCGCTAGTGAATCGGAGTAATCAAAGTTATGTGTTTTCCGATTTCATCCTGTCCTTTTCGTATTAAGTTTTGTTTTCTTAGAATAAAAATACATCAGTGGCCGAATATATGCTTCGTGCGTTGTGGGCCTCTTCGTACATACTTCAAGGCATTCTTGAGAACACCTTTCCGAATTCGTTTTCAAGAAATTCAGGTTCCTGCTTTTCCGGACTTGCGGAAAATTTTTTCGAAAAGCGCAAAAATAAAGAGTGACCACAAAAAACAGTTCGTCTAACCATATCGCATTCGACGGTCCGATCGTTCACCACTTTTATCGTCCGTGTTCTGCCTATAATCGGCCCGAGACGGAGACCGGGACTCCATTCACTTTTCCCTCCGCTGTTTCCCTCCAACGAGCACCACTCGCCGTCCGTCGAATCGTAGTGGCTTAGAAAAAAGTGTTTTTCGAGTGATTGATTTCTTCAGTATCTCGAATATCTTCAGATAATGTATGTGTCTAATTTCTATGCGTGGCTTTCGGCTCTTCTCTCCGCTCAACTGTGATGCAAGCGCTTCTGTGTGTTTATTTATGTTCCGAAACCCCATAATTTCCCCTCTCCGTCGTTTTAATTCTAGAACACAGCTTCAAGGTTCGGTTGCCTGCACTCTCTCGTAAGTGGCAATTATTACACTCTGACGGACGGCAGATGTGTCTCGCACACCATGGTTCTTTCAAAACGCCAGCTCTCTCTCACTCAGACAACATTTTTCATTCGGAAAAAGCGATGGAAACAAATAAAGACAGCGGAGAACTGTGTTTCTTATCGCAAAACACCCCTCGATTCCACTTCTCGTCCCACAACTCCCACAGTTGGCTTTCTTATCACCAGTACAATGTTATCAGCCGTATTATGAACTCGTCGATTTTGCCCATTCGACCGTATTATACAGCCGAGTGAGCTGTCTCCAGTTCATCAAATTATTTCGCTTCACTCCACTGAAGTATATTGTTTTCATTCTTTTAACGAGAATGAGCCGTTTTTACAACTCCTCAACACACATCTTCTTTCTCACGTTCCAAATGCGTTTGGATTTCCCTCCAACAACAAACCGTTTTGTGTGGTCTCACTATGTATCGCTGGCATATTGCGTTGTCTCGACATCACCCCTATCTCTTTCGTTCAGCTATCTTTCACGTCACCGACCATCCCATATTTCTTCAATGCTCCTTCGATAAGATACTACTTGCGTTGTTCTTCTGTCTTCTTCTTCTTCTCATTCGTGTGCGCAATTTCTCTAGAGTAATATGACATTTTCAAGGAATCTCTCCGGTCCAATCGTCACCATGGACAACGGAGAACCGGCTGCCAAACAGCCGAGATTCGACGAATTTGGGTTCGAACTACCAGATAACCAACAAGGTAATTTGTTCAAGGCTCTCCCTTCTATAGAAACATTTAAGATGAAGCAAGTATTCAAGAATATTTTAATGGACAACAATACATGAATGGACAGGTACACGCAAACCCGGCAGTTCCACAATATGACTGTTTCGTACAACCGCAACTGGATCAGGTTAGGCGGCGTTTCCTATGAAGACTGCATCTGGAACTTGACTCATGTTATCCTAAGCACTTCAATTTCAGCCTAATATGGGGTATCAAGATCTACAAATGAATGCCAATGAAATGTACAATGGTTTTGATAACTACCCGGCTGCCAACAATTGGGGATACCCGACAGGTAACCGTAGACCCTGGCTGTTGTTGGCATCACTAGCTTCAGACAATTCATGTCCTCCAATTGGATACGTGCCAAACTATATGGAAAACAATGGTTTTATGAACCAAGACGGAATTAATTTAGAGGTGAGTACAATGAATTCTTACCTACCCAGTTGTAAATCGGATAACTGTAGAACAGCCTAATAGGGCATTTTTCAAAATACCGATTCTCCGGATTTCAGCCCAGTAATGAAGCTATAAACGTGCTTCCTTATCAAGACAACGTACCGATGAACGGGAACCCCAACAATATCAATCAACCTCAATATTTGGGAAATGGAGGATGTGTATTGAACGAACAGCCAGCTCCTCAAATAGAACCGGTGGAGATTGTTTTAAGCGATGATGAGGAAGAAATTGTGAAAGGTAGTAATAAAGAGGAGTATCCACCGATTATAGGGGTTACAGACGACAAAGTTGTGCCACTCGGCGATGAGGAGCCACTAGGTGAGTGATTCTACTTCTTTCTTTCTGAGATGATCAACTTTCATTCGATAGATCCGTATCGTAACTACGAGGATGTGGAAGTTGCTATACTTCAGTCGGGAATGGCAAATATCGGTCTTGACACCCATGTTTCATGTGAGTAGTAGCTACAGAAACTTTTTTCATTATTCTACCAACAAATGATATGATGTTTTAATTTCAGTGAAAATCAAAGATATGCTGACTATGGGACGTGCGACTTACACCAATGATGAGATTGTTAGATTTGCGCTGAACTACATTTCCAAAAACGACATATCCTCCAAAACGTGAGCATGAAAGCGATATACCTATTTTTCCGTTGTTTCAGACGCGACGAAATGTTCTTCTTAAACTCATTCTTTTTCGATAAAATGACAGAAGACATACAATGGACGTATGAAGAGCAAGACAGGATAATTGGTCGTCAGTATTTCACAATGCCGTATCTTCAACATGAAATGGGAGCTCTATCTCCGCTTTCCGAGGAAGAAATAGAAAAACTCACCGTATCACAATTTGCGGCAAGCGCGCAAAAAGCTGTTAGGCGGAGGCAACCTATTTTCGAGAAGAAGTTCATTGCGGTCCCAATCTGTCATAATAAACACTGGGTGATTGCGATCATCTTCAATCCATCGGGATGCATCGAAACCTTGTCCCAGGACCCTGCGGAAAGCGATCCGTGCTACATCGTTGTCTTTGATTCGCTCCAGGAGTTGACTACGATCTCCGTAACTGACATCTTCAAAAAACTAGCAGTATTCCTCGCAGTGAAATACAGAAAAACGATGGAGGCAGAAAATGAATCCGAGGATAATAAACGGTTCAACATGAATCGAATCCACTTGATAATTCCGAAAAATCTGCCGGTGCAAGAAAACGTTTTCGATTGTGCGTATTTCGCTCTGCACTACCTGGAAATATCATTCATGGCAGCGAGTAGACCATTTCCACTCGAGGTAAGTAGACTTTGAAAAAGTCAACAAGAAATTAACTTTTTCAGAACGTCAGAGACATGGACTGGTCTGCTCTCTTCCCGAATTCCGAGAAATTGGTCAAGCGCATGCGAGAAAGGGTTTTCAGTGCAATTTACGCGACTGCGTCTTCCAACGGCAGACGGCGTATTTCCCGGATCGAAGCGCATTACGGAATGGGACTGTCAACAGAATTCAAAGCTCGGAAACTACGTGGTTACAGTGCGAAGGTGCCGGAATTGAGAACACGCGAAAGCCTTCCTCCTCGCAGTTCTTCCTTTCCGATCCGACTCAAACACCCGGACAACTCTCCATTGAAGAGAAACCCGAAAGAATGTCTAGAGTCACCATTGAAGATTTTTGATAAAATAGAAATCGACTATTCCGGGCTAGACTTATTTCATCAAGTGGCACCCGGAGTAATTTCTACTGTTTTCGATATACAAAATAATTAAACCCCTGGCGAAACTTTGCAGTCTAATTCAACTGCTTGTACTTTTATTGTAACACCATCATCAGCTTCTCATATATTTTAAAAACTAATTTTTTCTATTTGTGTGTTTTTCATAACTAGTACACTGTCTTGGTTGAACGACTGGCCTGAGAGTCATCCTGGTTACGCTACTTTGTTTTTCGAACATCTTAATTGTGGCTGTGTATTATGTAATTGTCCATGGGAAGTTTCCGTGAATAAAAATGAAATGAATGCCAGATGCACTTTTTTGTTTTGAATATTTGACAGCGTAATGACTTTTCATTGAAATACAAAGTGGAAAGTAACACCGGATGATATTGCAGATGTAGCAGAAATGGATGCGGGTTTAACAGAAAATCGCCTACTAGTTAGCAAACATTTACAAAATCAAAACAGAAACTTAGGTGAAGTGGCAATCATTGCCTGACTTCATTACTCCTCATTTTGAATAAGCCGTGCATATAATCCATTGACTTCCTTCTCCAGCAGCATCTCCAAAACCTCTCCGTCGTGATCAATGAACGCTCCGATTGACTTGGTGGTTGTCGCGTGCTTGGAACGGCCATCCTTCTTGAACTCGGCGGATATGGTGTACGTGTCCTTGTCCATCTTCGAGCTCCAGGACCATTCTCGTGTCTGTCTTCCGTCAGTTTCAATGGCTTCATAGATAGAGTCATTCGCGAAAAACCACTCAAACACTTGAAGGATTCCTATGCAGATGAAGTACATGATGACACAAACTGTCAGCACCTGGAATTTTCCCAGTTATACTTGAATTCAGGTTTTTTGATTCACTCACACGTCTAGATTGTGGAAATGGTTGATAATAGTCGTATGTGCAGGCAATTGCGGAGAACATGCAAGCAATGGATGCAATTGTGAGACGCGTGTTCATCACCCGGTGCGTCTCACTCCATCCGACTTTGTCATCGAGAATCTTAACATTGCGAGATCTGATTCAAATTGATGGAAAGACACTGACCAATTTAACAACGCTGTCAAGAATGAATTTTACTTGAATGGCATCCCATTTTGAAACGAAAAAACCCATTTCGTCCATATCCGAAAACGTCTGGAAAACGAATACATTAGTCATTGAAAGAATGAAACACAAAGAAACATAAGCTCGAATGAAAGGACGCCTGGATTTATTTTGAAGTTGAGGGCGGATGTATTTCAAAAACTAGTGTGCGATTGCCCGTCGCCGTGTTCTACGGGGCTCCCACAAAAGAACAGCTGCCACCAGAAAAGTGGATCCAGACCGACGGAGATCGCAGGGAAACGAGTGAATCATTCAAGATAAATGAGGTTTTTGGGACGAGGGCATTGGTGCAAGAGGAACAAATGGGAAAGATTCACACAGTTGGTCGGAAACTGAATAAATTAAAAACTGAGAATAACCTAGACAAGTGTATACTTGGATTCAAAATGTAGCGTAGGTTTGGGATTGTTTCTCAGACTAGACGTGACATTTCGGAAATGTGCTAATTTTAAAAAACACCCTCAGACTCTACTGCATGACTGTCCTCGTACGCACATACTCAAAAAATGCTTCTTACAGATTATCTCTGATTTCTGAAATTATGAGATGTTATTTATTTAGTTCTCCATCACACGACCTTTCGAACTCTTTGTGATTTTCTTTTCTGCCTCTTCGGTGATCACGAGTCTCTCGTTATCATCTTTTATCAGTTCCTGAGCACTCGTTAGTGTAATGATGAAAGAATAGATCTGTCACCCCGTTCTTTTTTTCTCAGGCACATTATACGCGGACCACTTTAAACTATCACCCAATCAACCTCACACAATAGTCTTGGTATCGGAGCTTCACAGAAAAGAAACCTCTCGGCCCCGCCCCCAGGCGGAGAAATAGTGCACTAGAAGCGTTATTCGCAGAGAAACCGTCTCTTATCTATCACACGCGTGGGAAGAGCGGATCAACTCGCGGTGTAATAGGACACTTTGAGAACTGTATAAAAGCCAGTCAGCAGAGATGGATGAACACTTTTTTACTTTTCGATTCCATGAACATCGAAAAATCTCTTATTCTTACAGAGCCCCTCAATGAAGTTCTTCGTCGGAGTTTCTGTCATCGCCGCCACGATTACTTTGATGGCTGTCGTCGTGAACGCAAAGGTCGACATAGAACTTCAGCCCGACGAACACATTCCCCGACTCATGCCGATGGTTGGCGCCGGGAAAATGGTTAGACAATTTGTGTTCCGAATCTTCCCGTGTTTGGAAGACGCAACCTGCTTCAAGTGAAACAACCACGTTCTCCGAAACATTAGTCGACTTGCTTAACAATGTTTGCTTTTCTTTCTCGAAATGAATAACTTGAAACGCTCGGAAAGTGTGGATAGTTCCTTCAGTGTTCCAGGAAAACAGTTTAGTCCGCCCCATCTTTACACAACGTCGTAGGTGTTCTGAAACATCCAGTTTTTCAACGGATGCAGAAAACAGCCGAAAAAAGGAAAATACTTGAACGAGTTGGCACTTTTTTCGTCATTTTCAGATCAAAGTTAACCATGCTCGTCATTCCACATTATGAAAAGTTCGAATCCTCTACACATACATTCTCTCAGAGGAGAGAATGTATGTATAGAGGATTCAAACTTTTTTTCATTCATTCGTTCCATCCGCATTTCATTCCATCTGCAACGCAGTCTACACCAAATATTGGGTCATCTTGGGGTCATTCAGGTGTTATCATCCGCAAAGAGCTCAAAGATGTTATCATCCGCAAAGAGCTCACTTCTAGGTGACCGACGAGTCACATTTTACTCTAATCACCCTATTCATGCAATCTCCGTATTTAATTTTTCCGGCATCATTTGTGGGGAATAGGTATGTATATCACGTGTGCATACAACGAGCGAGCCGCATGGAAACGCGGCCACAAAAGCTCATTTTCGAGGCGAGACTTTTTTATTTTGTAAAAAATACTTTTTTAATTTTGAAAAGCAGGAGAAGAACTTTCGGGCGATTTTTTAGGTCCTAAGGAGACTGCCTCACACGGATCATCAGGTTTCAACTGACTATCCGCTTTCGGCAGAGTGAGCCTCATATGGCTCTAATCCTAGACATCCCATAGCAATTCATGTGTTTCCCGTACACTTCAGCTTCTTATACCACGGCTTTCGCACTATTTTGCCTTTTTAGTCAGTGTTCGAAAAACGCTCTTGCACAGTTTCGCACGTTTTTTTTTCTTGTGGAACGTTCCTGAAGTGGGCCTTGCCTGAGAAACTGTTTCTAACTGTGGATTGACCAAATGAGTTCCTCATTCTCAGCTTAAATATGTTTTTGAGTGCACCATGAATTTTTGAGTGCACCTGAATCGTGCACCTGAAAAAAAAATCTTAAGGTAGTTTTCGGCACGAATGCCGAAAAATAACGGCACGATTGCCGCGTACTGCGGAAATTTGCCCGAAAAATGCCTGCAGTCGTGCCAAATCGTGCCGAATTGAGGGAAAGCAGCAGGTCGGCTGGTTCAATTGAGCCGGATGAAAGAGAATGAAGAGAATCAGAAGAAGTTGATAACAACGAATCATACAATTGTTAAGGAATGACACAGATGGTGGATGATTGATTGTATCCATGTGGAGCTCGTTTGAGGAGATTCCGTGAGTCGCCGCGTCGAGAGCCGAGTACAGACGACTGACTTTGGCGAGTGCGAACTTCGCCTTCACGATGACACGCTCCCTTTTTGGCTTATCGGGAAGGTGCACAGAGATGCCCCGTTCGTAGGCTTCAAGGAAGGGGTCTCTTGTCCCTCATAGGTTGACACGGTTTCTGAAATGAATACTTCTGAAGATGTACAGTAGATGAACGACTCACCAAATTTGATGGGAATCTTCTTTCTTGCAACTCGGAAAGTGCGTGTGGGTGTTACAGTATTTGACGCAAATGTATTCGCTGAAAAAAAAAGGAAAAATAGAAAATGTCATAAGTAAAGAAAACTCACTAGCTGTGCGTCTTTTGCACGAACGCGGTCTCGATCGGCCGATCGGCGAGTGCCGCCATTCCGACTTCTGCGATTTCCGGGAACTTCTTTCGGTTTTTGTGCATATAGTTGCACACGAACACTCCGGGTCTTAACTTCCTCGACTGCGCGAAAGATTTGTGCCGATTGCCCTCTTTTCCAAGCGATTGTCTCTCTATTTTGAACAGAAAGTTTACGAAATCGCGGTCGTTGAAAAACTGGACGTCTCGAGCATGCGCGTGACAGTCGTCGTTCGTTTTCATATGGTCACAAAGACATACCACACTTGCGAATCCGAGGGCGCACTCGTTGCACTTGAAGCGAACGACGAGATCGTCCGCGTCTGGTGGGAACAGAGGCGATTTGGCTCGAGGAGATGGGATTCATGCGCTGGACGACGGTCTAGACGCACTCGTAGCACCATCCCGTTCGTCTTGCCAATGCGGATGTCTCATGAATTCCTTCTTGGTCGTCTTCTTAGTCACTCTCACATAAACCTGCAAATATTGATTTTTATACTTCTTGACTGTGTTTAACTCACCGGCTATCCGTTTCGTCCGCTTCGGAATTTCCCACATTGCTTAGCTCTAATAATATTTTAAAGTTTTGAATAGAACGGCCAAATTCAACGTTCACGTATTAATTTCTTGTCTTCGAATTCATTTTGCACGAAAAAATGTCGAATCGAATTCGAAATTCAATTTTCGATGATAAATTTGCAATTTTCGATTAGATTTTTTACTAAAAATTTTTCAATTTATTTTTCAATAGAAACACCAAACAATCCTAAACAAAATCGCGCAAAAATAGGAAAATTGATAATTGAGGAGTTGCGCAAAACGTCGCACACGCAAACACGCCCTCACTGCATTTGTGTCAACAACAACAGCAGAAGCGTGTTTTTAGATTCGCCCTTGCCGGCAATCGTGCCGTTTCTAGCCGGAAATTGTGCCGCTCATAGAACACGGAGAGAAGGGAACGAGTTGAATAATTCTCAGATTTCCGAGCAAGCACCGCCCATTTTGCCGGCATTCGTGCCGAAAATCACCTGAGACTGTCCTAACAGCTGTAGAAAATCAACCGCCTATCTCTTTTTCCTCTCATCTGGACGTTTTTCATGTAAACTTATCTTGTTCTCTGGAAAGCCGCTCTATATCTGAACCTTTCCCAAGAATGTCGTTCCGGAATGTTCGAAACTACATCGTATGTAACTCACCATATGTGACGCAACATTGCGGACTATTGAGTCATTCTTTTCTGTGTAAGCGATTCTCGCTCGTCCATTTGTTCTCCCACTATGTATTGTACTTTGCCTCAGTTTATTTTTGGTTATATTATTATTATTTTACATTACCTTCTACGAAACGTAACACAAAGGACCAAAAACCTCCGCCGCAGCTAGTCTAAAATTAACTTCTTTTTTCATTTTGTGTCTTTTTTGCAAATGAATGTTCTGCTTTTTAAAGTATTTCATACGTTTTATGCGTCAATGATTTATTTAATTCGACGTCCGTTTGAGTATTCGACACAAGACGGCCGAGGCGGAGGTTTCTAGGCCACCGAAAGATACTTCTCCGTTCCACGAACGTTCTCTATAAATTGAGGCGACAACAAAGGCGAAAAAAGACGCGGAATACACAAAAAAGAAACGATCGGAGACGCAGAGATATTTGGCCATGCACGCATACACGCATGCACTCATGATAAGCGGTCACTTTGTTTGACGGATGACCCATTGTCTCACTTTACTCGTCGTTTTTTGCAAAATTTGTGTGTCCAAAAATTGTTTTATCGTTGTCTAACTGACCTTTTTGTTGCGGCGTTTCACGGGTCAGAACGAATTCATGACGCAAAGGCCTTTGTTCCCGTTTGCGCAAATTTTCAAGACGGAACCTGCGATGTTTATGGTGTGGTGTACATCCTATTTTATCACAAGACTGCCTGATACTCAATTTTCTTAATTACCTTTTTTCTGCTCATTCATTCTTCCTCGTTGAGATTATCTGCAATCTTCCTTATCTTCCTAACATATATTCTCCTCGAGGAGTGGGCTTTTCATGGCAAAGTGCCGACTTCTCAGAGGCACAGAGTGCCGGCCTTGGCCGGTGTCGGGTTTTCATTCGTTCTTTCCGTCCGCACGTTTCCCGGCAGAGTGGAAGAACCCCATCTGTCACCTTCCCAGGAGCAAATTCAGCTGGCCGAAGTGCCGGAGTCAGAACAGCTCAGCAACACGTCTCAAGAGTATATTCCTTTAACAAGACAAACAGTGAGACATAGCGCCATGTGATGGATGGGAATGGTTTCTCAAAGTGCGTGCATTCTTTTGAACACACCCTCTGCCCTTCGTCGATGCCAAGCAAAAACTGCCCAATATATCTTCCATTCCTTTTCTTTTTCTTTGCTTCCCTTTTTCTCTCTTCTTCTGCGCTTCATTGCTGGTCTCATTTCGCTGAACTTGCCTCAAATGTAATTGCAAATTTTCCTACAAATTCATATCTTTGTACACAAGTGGCGAAATCCAGACGTGTCTGGAGACATATTCGAGTGCTTTTGAGAGAAATACCTCGGAAATGCTCTATACTGTCTCGAGAGTCCAGAGACGGTAGCAAGAAAAAGAGGAATCCACATTTCAACCCGTAGAAAACTAATTTCCTAATGAAAAGTCAAAGAAAAATAGCTTGAGGTCAGTTTGCCCACTTAATACTCAACGGTAACTATATAACCTGGATGCAATATCCAAAACCAGGTATTAAAATAAACTGATAAACAAATGTTGGGTCTCATGGATATTTCTATGAATTCGCAGACGCATTCTTAAGGTCATTCTGAACAACTCTTCAGTTGACCAAAGCTGCGAAGTTTTCCGTTCAACCAAGATATTTCGATTTGAAAATTACTAAGAACAACTGGCGGACGTCAAGAATGCGAATTTATAGAAAGTTCAATGAAAACAACCTAAAAGGGTTCCCCTCGTCAAAAATGTTTGTTGTGGAACGAAAACTAGACAAATTTTACACTGCTGCCACTTTTTTTGGGCAGAGATTGCTAGAGGCTAGAACTGTTCTGCTTTCCACTTCTCGTTGCTTTGTTTTTTCTCTCTAATTCAACATACCTGTCAAAATGTTTTATCCCGCCAATTTCAGTTTCAAACTCCAAGTTTCTGTGTTTCTGGAACAATGTCGGTTCAACAGGCAGCGAATGATGTTCGAGTGATATGTGACAAATTGAGACGAAATCGGAAAGCATCCAATTCGGAAACAATGCGTGTATACATTGTTCTTTGCAATGACAAACACGTAATCCGGTGACTTCGAAACAGAGGTGAAATTTGCTTGTTCCAGGAATTTGTACCGGAGGCAAATCGTCTTGTCCTGCTGTTTGAGAACATCAACAAAGCTGTCAATGAAGCCAAAAGATGTGAAGCGACCGTCGAACATCCGACGATAGAGCTCCGAACTTGCCTGACTGATGTGCCCGAAGGAGCTAAACGCGTCGTCTGGCGAAATCCGGTCTTTTCGGGGAAGACCACGCAGTTGAAGCTCGAGAACATTGACAAGAAATTGTGAGTTATTCGTTCTATCAACCTTCTTGGGACAGTGTTCACATCACCTTACTAGCATATTTCAGCTCGAGCGGATATAGCCACGGGCCGTTCATGCTGCACAAGAATGACATCGTCAACAGATATGGACCAGTGCCAATGATCATGGAATTCGACCATGATACGCATGAACAGTGAGTCAAGAACGTGAAAACAGTTGTGCATCATAAGATATTCTTTCAGAAAGGATCATTCGGAACTGCGCAAGATTGTCGAACATGTCATATTGGCTCCCGGATTGAAGTTCAGTATGTTCCAAAAGGTCGTTCGGAGTGTTGTGCTGTCTCGTCATTGCGCGGCTTGCATGACGACGTTGCTGCTCTCTCTCAGCACTTCCGATAGACTCAACAACTTCATCGAAAGGCTCACCGCTCGGATGTGTGTTCCTCAAGACAAGAAGTTGCGCGATTTGTATGAATGGTTGGATAACAACGGGATCAAATTCAAAATACCGTCCATTTGGAATTTGGTTCCTAATTTCCAAGTAAGTTGTTGTCCTGGTTGAATCAAAACGAGCGGTACCATTTCAGATTCCCGAAAAGTTAAGAGTGTTGAACGATGCACCAGAACGAGTTTCAGCTGACGTGAGTACTTGTGAAGGTTGAGGAAAAAATCAATCTGTTGTTCAGAGAAATCGTTCGATTGAACGCGACGACGGTGCCCCGAGTTCGTCTACAGGCGCTGCACCATCCGCCGCCCAAGGAGAGCCGTTGAACAATGCATCACCCGTTTCAATACCCGATGATTCCTTCATTCAGCAGACTGTGTTTGAGAACCGACCGAGACCAAAGGTATGACAGCTTTTCAGTGATTTTCATAGAAATGCGTGTGCTTAACTGTAAACGACTATGATTTCAGAGAGTTTCGTCGACACACCGAAAGGAGCCAGATACGTTTTCTCCAGGTTGTTTTTCCATAATTTCGGAAGGCCCAACCTCTTCTGCGAATCCGGGTCCATCCCCTTCACAATCTCCCCAATCTCCGGATTTAGAAAGTTCTTCAATGACAGAAGCCAGAAGTCATTCGTCACCGTCGTGTTCCGGATCAGTATGTTCTTTTAAACCCACGTTTTAAAAACCCGATTTTGAAATTATTAGCAAAAAAGATACAATTTCGAATTCAAACCGGTTCCGATTTTCAGCAGATCCGTCTCACGAAAAACCAGACAAGAGCTTCAACCCCGGAACCTCTCATGCGCATTCCGGAAAATAACCGACACGAACCGCTGCCGTGTCGACCTGGAGAACGGGAAGCCGTCAAACGGAGGGTTCCCCAGGCTCACTCCTCAGCTCCACCGCCAAAGCAAAGCAGCTTAGCACCTGGTAGAGCCGAATCCCTACCATACCAATCTTTGTCGCAAAATGAATTGGTTTGTCATATTTTTAACTAGGAAACTATATTTAAATTTGGAGTAAATAGAATATGACTTTTCAGAGAGCTACGTCTTCGTCGAGCCATTGCCCATCAGACACTGTATGTTCCACGTGTCAAAATCGAACTATTTGCGAACCTTTCCACTTTTCAGCAACTCCGTTTTTCGGACCACACTGGAATTGGATCCAATAGAACACGTGACCACAACGTTTCCCGCGCTCACACAAGAAACCCATCTGCATCAAACTCAACTGGCCTCATAGTACCCGCGAGCGTAGGGAGAGGACACCACCCACTGTCATTGCCAACCCATTTAGTACGTCATTTCATTTTTTTTTGAGTCAAACTTGAGAGAAAATCTCTCGAAGTGAAGATATTACTGCTTTTTCAGCATAAGCGACTGGCTGAGTTCGGAACAGTCGAAAACTATAATTCGTCTTCGAGAGCTATTTCTTCACTGTCTCAAGTTGCAAGCGACGCTAGTTTGAAAAGAGCAGGAGCGAGTAATGATACCTCGTCGACAACTGTCTACCAGCCACTCGCTTTGAGTACGGTAGTGCCGCAACATCAGCCAGCGGACGTTTCCACTATCTCATTGCTGGCTAACGTTCTCGGACCCGGTAGAAAACCACCGACTTCGTTGTTCGAAGGGGTATGATGTTCTTTAATTTTACTTCAACAAGACTCTTCTTCTCCAATTTCTCACTACATATTCTAATTGGTTGCTTTCAGGGAACGCCAACTCTGTCCACACAACTTCCACATCACTCGGTATGTTTTGCTTAGAAACTCTCTTGTTGTGAAATGTGCTGTTTTTTAGCAAAACCGCCCTATATACTCCAAATTTGGCTCATTCTCCAAATCAAGAATCGCACGTTCTTACGATGAATCCGAAACAAGTTTCAATTCGTTTGGATTCGGCCAGCAGGACCTTGCTCAGCCAACCACGTCGACCTCCGCGGCGCCAAAATTCAACTTCTCATTTTCAATGGAAAATGCACTATCGACCACGACGACGTTCGGCTCGGTAAGTTCACGACTAAATCCCAAAGATTACTTTTCAAAATACTCTTATTAACGGGCATTTCAAGTAAAAACAATTGCAAAAACACATATCATGATGCGCCATAACAACCCAAAATTTGAATAACTGATAATTGAAGAATAGGAAAATTGTCTTGATTTAGTATTCAATTAATTTGTTAACAACGCCTTTTTCCGATGTTTTGCCCGTTTTCATGTCAATTAGAGTTGCTTCCGCTGAACAGGGATCTCAAAACTAACATTTTCCATTGAGTTTCACATTTACTGTAAGTACGAAGCTTATTTTAGAAATGATCTAAACTCCGCAGAGAATGCAAGAGAATGTCATTTTTGATTATGCAGGCTCACTTTTGTCTAGGATCATGTTTCTTTTAACGTAATCAAGACGAGACCTGGTCGGAAACTACTTGTCGGAAATTTCGGAAACTAAAAAAATTTCCGAAAAAAATTGGGGAAAAAATTCCGATTTTTTTCGAATAAAAAAGTCGGAAACTTTCGAAATTTTGGCAATTCCGCAAATGAGCCGAAACAAAGCCAAACTGTGAAAAATATTACAAACTATTCGGTTTTTCAGTCCTTTGTGTCGAAAAAACATCAGAATCAACACAATTTTGTTGAAAGAATCGTTCGGAAATCGTTTTTCACTTCCTCAAGCAATTTTATTACTGTTTAGAAAATGAGGTGTTCGGTGATTTTCCGAACAAATTCCGAAAATGATGTCGAAAAAAGTTCCGACAGAAAAAAGTTACGAAACGAAAAGTCGGAAAATTTTCCGTCGGAAATTTTGGTAGTTCCGTTTTCGGTTCCGATTAGGCCTGGGCGAGACAATTCTCGTAAGCGTTCCTTAGGTCATGTAAACACACGGCTAGTCTCGAGCTGAAATTTTTAACGAAAAATAAAACATGTCCGCGTAACTATGGCGCAGCCTATGCTTCCAGTGTCTATTTGAGTCCTTCAGTAACTTCCATTCTAAAAAACAATTTGAAATGAATTATGATTACAGGTATCTCGAGAAAATAGTAATGACGGCAGAAGAGATACGCGTGAGGGACCAAACATGCCAGTCATGAACCACAGACGTCCGGGTGAGATCGCCTTATGTTTCTGTATTGTAACCGAATTCTTTCAGGTTTCTATGAGGAAGAAAACGACGACTGCATCATTTTGGACGAAAGTGGTTAGTTATTTTATCCAAACCAGAAAGTAGATATGACTCCCCAACGATTTCCTATTCCACTCATACCTATTCGAACTGAAAAAACTTGCGTTGACAAAATTGCAAAATGTTCGTACGTTTGAAATTCAGATCAAGCGTTCCCAGAAAACGCAGGAGAACCACTATCAGACTCGGAGACTCGAAACAGGGGCGACTACTTGGACGCGGATGGACTGTTGTCTGTTTCCCCATTCGCTATCAAATGTTGGGCGATCGAGAAGTCGAAATATTGGCCATTCATCGATATAAGGAGCATCGATTGCATATTTCTAAGAACATTGGACAAGAAGGCTTTCGAAAAGCCACGCCTTCTGGCGAACATAAAATGGGTATTGGCGAGCTTCCATCAAGCCATGGTCGCCTACCGAGACGCCTTCATCCCGCCACAAGGACCACTGACCGTCGACAATGTGCTTGAGCTGGTGGAAAAATGCTCCTCGTCCATTTTCTCTATTTTCCATGTGCCTGGAATTGTGAGTGCAGAACTTGTTTAAAGAAGAGGGACAATATTTGTTTCAGATTCAACAATTGGCTCCTCTCTTCCTGTCAAACCACGTGCATATTGATTTGGATTTCGACGGAATCGACAATTTCAAGAGCGACGTGAACGAATACTTCAAGGATGCGGACGAGGCTTTTGATGAGAGCGATTTGGACATTTGCGTCAACTTTTTGTTGAACACATTCGTTGTCATTCTGGTAGATTTTATCCCGTGAGTGACACAAAAATGAGGAAGTTATCCTATGTAGTTGACTCCGAAAGAAAAATGCATTTTTTGTCCTCAGAAATGACCTGAAGATAAGTAAACCTAAAACGCTGTTATCCGCTTATCTATTAGAGTTTGGAAATATAAGTATTCATGAAAAAGTACTCTCTGCAACAATTTTTTTAGTTTTGTTGCTACACGTACATATGGACGGACGTTCGACCCGGTAAAGTCCTTGGCTCAATCCATCCCGACGGACTACTTATCAGAGAGCATGGCAAACTTTGATAAAGTTGACAGGGAGCTCATAGTCCAATCCGTATCAACGACAACTCTATGGACCATCATACCGGCGGATCACGGAGAAGACAACTTGCTGAAGTACATGTTCGATGAGGGCCTGGTGGAGATGTTGAGAAGCCATCAAACGGCAGCGTTCGAGTACCTCAGTGAATGGATGAAGAACATCCAAAAGAAGATGCGAGACACACTGAGACACACAGGAATCCGCAAGACGCACAACTCGTATCTCAATCGGTACAAACATCCGACAAGATGGACCAGGGAGCGTGGTCATTCGGTTGCCAAGTTCGTGATGGAAATACTGTTCGAAGTGCTCTTAAACAGTCAACCACTTTTCGAAGATTCGAACCCGGCAAAACTCTTTTGCATCCCGTGGAGGATGGAAATTATGGCACTCCTCGACCAGAAGTGGAATATGTTGAATGCCGGCCTTATCGATATGTGGAAAAAAACAGGATTAGAAGAAAGCAGTGAGTCACTATTTATTTTTTTTCTCCAAACGCTGTTTTTTTAGCAAACACTTGCCGGATCAACATCGCCTCACTGTTCTCTCAAAGTGGACAGCGTGTGAGGAATTACGCGGACTTGTTGGACAACACGGTCGATCAAATCCACATTTTCATCGTGACGCTGGCTTTGGAGGCGCTGCGCCATTTCCTCTACATTGAACTGGACCTGGACTCAGTGGTCTTCCAATACTCGGGACATTATGAAGGCGAAAACAACGAAACCACTCGCAGAGTCTGAAAAGACAATAACTTTCTCGATATTTAGCTTCATTATTTCATTTATTTATCATTATTCCATTATCAACTTCTATTCCCTGCTCCCATTTGTCTCCTGTAACTGTTGTTTTTATTCCCTGTCTCCAATCTTTCTCATTATTTCTTACTTCCATGACCATCACGGTTCATAACATTTTTTGCATATTATTTGGTGAATTATTTATTTTTCTAAAATTTTTCATTCGAACTGTCTGAAATGCTTTATACCGCTTTTTCAATTAACAGTTGTATAATTATGTTTTATAAAAAGCATTTTCCATCTAATTTCAATAGGTCTCCCCGTATACTCATGATTATTTAGCGCCTAAATAAAAAAATATAAAAACCTCGTTCTTGCACAGTTAGAACTGCAGCATGTTTTGTGCGCAGTGAAATCCTTTAACATCAGCTGACCGTTGAGAACAACTGCAACATTGATACATCAATCTTTTTGTGAATTTGCTCACTAACATTTTGTTCAAAATCGAATAAGAACCAGGGAAACTCTCTTCAAAGTGCATGTGTCAATCAATCAGCTTCTGCTTTGAAGTGCTGTTCACGTGATTTTGAACGGTACTTTTACTTTCTCAAAAACATCGTAAATCATATTTTCCTGTCATGAGTTGGAAGAAAAAGCTTACTCAACACACGCATCTTTTGTTAACCTGCATAAATATTTATTCGTCCAGAAGATTGTTCCTCCAACTCGCTTCAGTTTTGTTTTGAGGGGAAAATCATCAGAAACGTGATAAAAATCGTATTTCACATTTCATTTCTTACAGGAAACTGTGTTACACCATTTCTTGAAACGCATGGGTGAATGTAGACGTGGAATTCAGGTTCTCCTTTTTTTCCTGAAAAATTGGAGTCAGAAATTATTTGCAGCTTTGAATGAAAGTTCTCCAAGTAGGAACGAAAAATCCAGAAAAACGACGAAAGTTCTTGTTCTTTGGAAAATGAAGTTTTTTTCAATGCTCAGAAGTTGGGAAACATTTCTTCGTACGTTGAGTTCTCGAAAATAGAACTTGGATGCTTTTCAAAAATTATCTCTGTATTATATTAAAATCAGCGGAAGTGGCGAAGTCTGCAGTTCACAGCATAGTCAGTTGCCACGAGAACATCAAACTTTTTTGAAAATCAACATGCGCCTTTAAACAAACTACTGTGGATTTCATGTTTTTAGTTACTCTCTATCGTTGTTTCTTCAAAAGCGCATGTCGCTTTTGAAAAAATTTAATGTTTTCGTGGCGAGACCCGCCGATGCGGTGAATTGCAGACTTCGCCACTTCCGATTTTTATAATACTTATCACATTTTTTGGAAAAAAAAACTCAAAGATTTTTTACTTCGGATGGCAGGGAAAATTCGCGAATTCAGTCAGGAAATCGGGTTCATTTCTTCCAAGCCAGCCGCTTGTCTTGCTCATTTGAGTGAGTTTCCATTGCATTGCTCTTCCGATAAAACTCATCATTTCGGTTTCATTTCAGTTGTTGAATCTGCAAAAATAAGTACTGCCCACGGGAATTTGTTTTGAATCAGGCTACAAAAATTCAGGAAAAATTACCTGATTACTGTTATGTTTCGAAACTTTGTTCGATAGCGTTAAATGATGTTTCAGACATTCCTTTCATCATCCAATTTGCAGTTTCAGTTGTCTCGGATTCTCCAGAATGAGAGACTAATATGATTAACCTGGCAATCATAACGTCTTTAGTGAAAACTCCTTGGATAATAAAGACATTTGCATCAAAAAAGTGTGCAATCAGTCGTGAAAAAGAAGAGTCCCGTGAAAAAAGTCCATCGGTCGAGCGTTTCGATCAATAGCAACCAGAATTTTGGTGAGAAGAGAGACGAGACGCAGCAGCAACGAGAGAAGTGTTGTGAGCGCATTAGTGGGTTGTCGGTTGAGAATAAACATCTTATTTGTGAATTAAACGTTTGTAAATACACTGGCCAGCGTTGGGACATTTTAATAAAAATTTATGTCTTTGTCGTCGTTCAGTAGCCAGGAGATTCGGCACCAACTGTTCTGAAACTGTTTGGAAAAACAAAACCCAACAGAAATGACTGGAATGAGTCCGATTGACACGAGAGTATCAGAGGTGCTGGCCCAGCAGCAGGAAATTACAATCGAAAGTTGTTCAGAGATGTTCAGAAGACATTGTTCAGCAGCTGCCAGTTGGATGACACGGAGAGAAACGACATGAATCTTATCCCCGCTTTTACCTGACTCTGGTTTCTTATTTGTGAAGAAAATACATTGTATTGAGTTTCCGATTCGATGTGATTGTTTTATTCCAGAATGATCGGCTTCCCCCCACATTGTCGGTTGAGAATCCCCGTTTTATTCACAAATTGAATGATAGTCGATGTATTCGTCGCACGTGGCTCGGAAGTCAACGTTTCTTCTTCAATTAGAAAGACGCAGCAGAACACGGCGAGACGTGTTTCGAAAAAAGTGTGTGAGCTGAATGGAACAGATTAGAGAACTGTTGGAAAACCAATGTTTTATTTTTCCGGTTTGGACACAATTTTGGATCGAAACATGTGTTCAGCAATATTTAAACACTGTTTGTATTAGTATTTCTCTGCGTACATGTGAAAATGCGTCCTTTTTTGATTGAGTTCTATTAATTCTTGACATTGTCCGTCGATTCACAAATACAATCGCTTTGCAAAGTGTTTCGGTGTTTTCCGGTCGTCTTCCAGATTGTGTCAATGCTTCTCAACTCCCAGTATTTCAACGTGAAATGGTGTTTCTCTTATAATTCGAACTGTTTCGCTCCCGCAACGAAAGGTCAATCTCAGCTCTGTACAAATTTGCTCTAATTCAGTTTCATCCAGATATCTTTAAGATATTTCAGATCGTGAAAAGGTACAAACTGCTGCCCGCGTGTCGTGTCTGGTTAATGATTTTATGAATTTCGCAAGTAGAGGTGTTCTATGAAACGCTTTGGCTACGGAAAACTGTGATGTTTGGAAATTGTACTACCATTTTTCAGCAGAAGTCATCAAATTTTTCATGAATTTTTTTCAGAAACTTCCAGAGCTGGAAGTATTCAACAATTTCCATTTTGGAATTTTGCGAATTGCTTGAGTATTTTTAAATCCTAAAACATTCCAGATGTTCTTCCTCTTCCAAGAAGTTGGGCCAGTCAGAACGATAAACATAAATTTCCGTGTTTTCCAATGTCTGCTCAAAGATAACTGCATGTCTACATATTGTACTGCAGCAAGTGGAATATCACTGCATTACGCATCCAGTAAAAATTGTGTTTTTTCGCCTCCGTTTTTTTCCAGTTGCCGAATCTGTAAAAAAAGTACTGCCCATAGAAAATCTCAATAGTTGGGAAAATTACCTACTGTGGTGTTGCAAACTTCTATTGAATGTTGTTAAATGATGTTTGTGGGATAAGAACTTTCACCATTCCACTTGCAGTCGTTTCGGGGAAGCAAGCAAGAGAGGGATCCGACTTGAATGAGAACGCCGTCTTTTTTGTTTTGCCATACACTTCAACTCTCCGTTTTCTTCCTTTGTGTTGTCCTGCCAGTTGTTCATCTTTCTCTCACTGGAAAAAAAACGAAATTCGCTGTTTTACAGTTTTCAACATATTTTCAACGTTACGTGGTAGTTATTCAATTCAACAGTTGATGGCTGCTGAGAAACTAACTGTTTCTTTCAATTGTAAATTTGATGCGGAGTAGAGATTCAATAAAATCACGCTTTTTTCGTTTTTTTTTTGTTCATCGTTTCTAATCATATTAGTGAATGAAACTCACGGAATTCTCAATTTGAGTTCTTCATTTTAGCTCGTTCTGATGTTTTCTTCAACAACATCATCGTTTTTTTCTGGACTCGTGACGTTCGCCAGCATTGATTCCGTTGAAATCAATTAAATTGAATTGAAATGTTCCTCATTAATACTTTGAACTGTCCAGTAAACCTGGAAACTGTTGAACTGCACACGGGAGACAAAATTAGAAAAGAACAGAAGAAGTCATTGAATAATAAAGACATTTGCATCAAAAAAGTGAAAAGTAGAGTCCCGTGAAAAAAGTATTGCAGACTTCGCCATTTCTGATTTTTATAATACTTATCACATTTTTTGGAATAAAAACTCAACGATTTTTCACTTCGGATGACAGGGAAAATCCGCAAATTCAGTCAGGAAACCGGGTTCTTTTGTTTTCTATTTCTGGACCATTGTGCAGTTGATAAAGGAAAACTGGGATTTTTGTTTTGTTTCTTCCAAGTCAGCCTCTTGTCTCACCCATTTGAGTGAGTTTCCATTGCATTGCTCTTCCGATAAAACTCATCATTTCGGTTTCGTTCCAGTTGTTGAATCTGCAAAAATAAGTACTGCCCACGGGAATTTGTTTTGAATTAGGCTACAAAAATTCAGGAAAAATTACCTGATTACTGTTATGTTTCGAAACTTCGTTCGATAGCGTTTAATGATGTTTCAGACATTCCTTTCATCATCCAATTTGCACTTTCAGTTGTCTCGGATTCTCCATGACTGCTTCATAATGCCGAGAGAACCTGCAATAAGTCTAGCGCCCATGGGAACTTTAACAGAATGAGAGACTAATATGATTTACCTGGCAATCATAACGTCTTTGGTGAAAACTCCTTGGATAATAAAGACATTTGCATCAAAAAAGTGTACAATCAGTCGTGAAAAAGAAGAGTCCCGTGAAAAAAGTCCATCGGTCGAGCGTTTCGATCAATAGCAACCAGAATTTTGGTGAGAAGGGAGACGAGACGCAGCAGCAACGAGAGAAGTGTTGTGAGCGCATTAGTGGGTTGTCGGTTGCGAATTAACATCTTATTTGTGAATTAAACGTTTGTAAATACACTGGCCAGCGTTGGGACATTTTAATAAAAATTTATGTCTTTGTCGTCGTTCAGTAGCCAGGAGATTCGGCACCAACTGTTCTGAAACTGTTTGGAAAAACAAAACCCAACGGAAATGACTGGAATGAGTCCGATTGACACGAGAGTATCAGAGGTGCTGGCCCAGCAGCAGGAAATTAGGATCGGAAGTTGTTCAGAGATGTTCAGAAGACATTGTTGAGCAGCTGCCAGTTGGATAACACGGAGAGAAACGATATGAATCTGCACGATCCCCCGCTTTTACCTGACTCGGTTTCTTATCTGTGAAGAGAATACATTGTATTGAGTTTCCGATTCGATGCGATTGTTTTATTCCAGAATGATCGGCTTCCCCCACATTGCTGTATAATTGTTCAACCATTACAATTAACTTCCTCGGGAAGAAACTGACGTTATTCTCAAAAATGCCACGTCATCGGTTCCGTGCACTCGTTCTTCGATTTCACAATTTATAACCTCATAGAACGGGATTCGCACATCTGAAAAGTGCAATGAACCTTTTCTTTATTCTCCCAGATGTGCGCGATTTCATGTTCTCCAGCTGTAAAGTGCACATGCATTCCGCGCTGTTCGCACGTAATTCTTCCCTTTTTCCGAATTGAGTCAATAAATTCATCTTGAAATTTCGTGTGGAGGCTGTCCAGCTGCGTGCACTTTTTGGATCGGAGACCGACCACGGCTCCAGATGGTGCTAAGTTTTTTCCAGTTACCTCATTCAATTCTTCTATTTGTACTCATCCGAAAGAGGATCTCATTCGTTCATCGGGTGCACACGGAGCTTCTCGATCATGAGAACTCTACTTCTCATTCTCCTCCCGCTGCTTCCAGTTCTCATCGATGCTGCTGTGTACCGTGGTCTCCCGGCACCACCACAGTTCGCATTCCATCCGACAATGACTCTTCCCGTCACTCACACAGCCCCGTTGCATATCACAGTGGCCATCAATGCAGGTCAGTGAAAAATGATTTTAGACGTTTTCCTATCAACAGAACTGATCTCTAAAACCGGAACCTTTCTGCAGATCAGTGTGTTCCCTGTATCAAATCACAACCTCAATCCTAACCGATTTACAGCGCTCTTCGCAAATAAAGGACTCATGATCACTACCAACTATGAATTAGACACTGAGACAGTCCTGTCCAAGTGCGGGCAGCCGATCTACCTGATCTTTCCTGCTAGAAGCATCAATGACTTCATCTCCGCAGAAGACGTCCTGAGCCTCCGCTATGCGTACAACTACAAGTGTAATCCTGGAGATATTAGGCGACTGTACGTGTTGCATCAATGGTTGTTCAAACTCGGGTTTATTTTCCAGCGTTGACATCACTCACCAGTCTGATATCATGGTCAGCGGTGTCACAAATTTTACCACGCACGAAAGGAGAGACGGAAGTCAACGATTAATCAAAGGTGGAGTTGTCCAGTTCATTCGGAGACTTCTGCCTTATCGCTTGCCTTATTCCAGTGCACAACATCACTTCTCCTATCATCTCCAGTGTCGACTTCGATCTCCCTCAGTATCAGAGCAATATGTATCCGATTAAGATTGGACATCTCCTGCACGAAGCCACCAAGCGAAACCGTCAGCTCATTCTCTCCGTCAACGCAACTTCAGAGGTCTACTTCTACTTCTCCAAATGTGGATACACTTATGCACGGTTTAACTCAACTATCACCGATTCGATGGTTATTGACGCCAAGTCTGTCCGTCGCCTCCAACAGCTCCAGGACATGAAATGTGGAAAGTGGTGGATGACTGGAATAATTACGCTCGAACTCATAGCTGGAAGGAACGGAACACGTGGAATAATCCAATTCGAAGTCGCAAATCTCCAAAAAACTGATGAGTTCGCTGCATTCGTCATCGAGCTTGTGATCATGTCGGTATTTGGCGTTATTGTGATTGTCGTCATTGTCTGTGAGATTCATAAAAATCTAAAGCCAGAGAAAAGTGTATCCATTTCAGTCATCATCGTCTTCCTCCTCCGTCCGAAGTGCTTCTGCTGATTCTCGAGCTCTGACAAGGAATAGTCCCGGATTGTAACGCGGGGATTTTGATGAAAGTAGGGGGGATCGGTAGTACTATGAGAGGTATGAACACCCATAATGAGAAAATTGTGCCTCGGGCCTCTTTCTCGAGTTGTGGACAAAAGAATTTTGAAAAAAATTTACTCAAACTTTAACTTTGGAAAACCATAACTCACTTCAAAATTGAGTTAGAAGGTTGTTTAAAAAACGAAAAAATAGGTTATCATATCTAGTTTACGATTCACATATTATCCAATTATCAAGTTATCAGTTGCTATCATATTTCTGAAACTTGTCAAAACCTATCTCAAAAACTGACCTTTTAAGCTCTCTGGAAATTTTTTTCATTCGATCCGCCGTCCAATTTTGAGCATCTTCATAGTACTACCGATCCCCCCTATTTTCATCAAAATCCCCGCGTTACAATTCGGGACTATTCCTTGTGAGTCCATTCTTGCACACTAATCATTTTATTCTGAGAATTGTCATTGTGCCTCTGGGTTGTATTTCGCCTGTCTGTCTCGTTCTCTCTTCGTTTCCTCAGTTATCAACTCACACGGATGTCAGTTTGGTTCTCTTGACTATTCTACAGTCTTCCCCTCCTGTACGTTCACTCTCCCAACATTAACATTCGCGTCAAAGACTGAAATCTCTTTTCCTAAACTTAAACTTTGTTGTATTTTTTCAATCTCGACATCAGATGGTTTAACTGAATGAATAAATAGTTTGCAACATGTTTTGGGAAATTTTTTTGTTCCCATCCGTGTTCTCGGGAAATGCAAAGTATTCTGGAGCGAAAAAAAGAGCTTCACAGAAAACCGAGGATATCTTGGATTCTTTAGAGATAAGATGCGGGGGGCGGGCAATCAAATGGATGGATATATGACGCATCCCTCCTCTATTAGATGATTGTTTCCGAGAAGTTTTCACATTGTTTGGTTTGTTTCCGGTGAGCTTGCTGCTTCATTCTGTCCTCCACTGTTGGATAACAAGCATTCCGACTTTCGAATGCCAGTATTTGCTTTTCAGCAAGCTTTCGAAACACAACTCTTGTACACATAAATCTCTTGATTGTGAGAATTAATTCCTGGAATCATATCGGTCCGTGCAGAACCATCTTTTGATTTGGCACCGGGAACTTTGTGGTTCAAGAGGTTTGCCCGGAACTTACAAATAGAAATGTCTATTTTCTCTCTCTCTCCCTTTTCTGGTTCCTTAATCAGTTGTTCATTGATAGTAGGCTTGATGTTGCTCTGTAGGCTTCCACCCACTTATTGTGTGTTTTTTAAAAGAAATCCACTGTCTTTGAGAAAACTGTTGATTTGTCTTTGTTTTCCTTCTTGCCCTCAACCCTCATCGAACATTATCACCTTTCAGTATCACTTATCGTGTCTTCTCAACGTTCAACTTGTTCGTGATGCTCGGCTACTCCAAGTTTTTCATGAGTCTGGCGATTCTCACCACCAACGTGTTGGCAGCGCTGTTGACGTTTTTCGTAAGTTACAGTTCCGATTAGTTGTCTTCTGAAATTAAGTCCAATCAAAGGTCGCCAAGCTTGCCAAGAACAAATGGGCCGACATTGCCATAAGTTGCGCCAACTGCATCACTGCAGGACTGTTTTCTGGTGTTATCTTCCTGCTGCAGCTACCCGAGATCCCGTGAGTTACGATTAAGTTAATCCTCAGAAAACTGCATTCAAGCCACGCCGAGAAGGATTTCTTCGAGAAATTCAAGGTTGCTGTCCGCATACCGATCGGCTCTATTTTCATTGTTTTCGGAGTGTTTTTAGTGACAATCATTGAATTGATGACATCAGTGAGTACCTCGAAATTCTAGGGGCAGGAAACCATGTATGACTTCAGAAACTCGGAGGTGGTCACACACATGGACACAGTCATCGACATGAACATTCTGCCGACAGAAGCATAAGGTAAGAGAGCATTTTTCGTTCCATGGCTACATTTTCATCTCTAGAATGAGAAGTTCGGAGGAAGAAGATGTGGAGGGAGACAGTGAGGAAGCCCATCAGGAAGTGCGCATTTCCGTTGTCAAATACGCAACTTTTGCCATTTTAATGGCAATCCACTCTTTGATGGAAGGCATCCCATTAGGCTTGAAAGAAGAACAAGAAGACCTTGCGGCCTACTTCTGGCCGCTCTTCCTTCACAAGATGCTAGAGGCCGTGAGTGTTGCCTTTGCGGGATTATATGAAAAAACAGTGAGCGAAAAAAACATCAGATAGAAGGAAAACGTATTGAATTTCCAGACATTCGCTCTTCTCGGGAGCTTCATCCACGCTTCCATGACTCCTGTGGGAACGGCTCTCGGTTACACTCTTGTGTCTGTGGAGGGATCAATGGCGACCGATCTCAGCATTTTGCTCCTTATGGGGCTCTCGACCGGTTTTCTGGTCAACATTACTTTTGTTGAGGTATGAAAATCAACTGTCTTCTTTAACAAAACTCCACATTTATTTTCAGATAATTGCCACCGAAATGCGAAATCCATCAACCAGTCAAATTTTGAAAATCGTGCTTATGTTCTTCGGTTTCGCTGTGACCACGATTATTGCTGTGTGCATCACATTTTTGGAGTGAGGTTGCCTTTCAACATCTGTTCTTCGGTTGTATTCAACCAGTTTCTTTCACCTGATTAGTTGCATTTTATTTTCTTATCCTTCTATTTCTCGAAACATTTTTTTTATTGTTTGTGTAATTCAGCTTATCATTCTTTTTTTCAAAACAAAAACAATTTTTTACACAATTTTCTCGATCAAGACTCAGCGCGACGGTCGCGAACCACTGTGTGATGTTTCATTTCCAATTTTCTAAATAAACAGTGCAATTGAAAACTCACATATGGTATTGTATTAGAATGAATCAATCCACTTCCGCAAGTACTTTCTGTCGTTATTTCATAATCCGAATTCCTGAGTCAGCGTTCAAAGTTCCGCGGCTGGATCAAGCACGGGTTTGATGAGCGTTCAAAGTGAGCAGCTTCCAACTCGAATTTCGGCGCATAGCGTACCTCAAAATCCGAAATCTAGTTTTTATGTTTTTGCATATGCACTTGTTTCAGATGATCTATTTTTTTCCAAACGTTTCTTCTGTTTTATGAGGGAATGGATGCATCTCTGATTAGTAAACACGAACATAGGAAATTTCATTCAAATAATCACCGTGTTTGCGTATTTTTGTGGACTTGGGTTACTGTGAACGACCAAAATCTGGGCTGGATCCCGCCGTTTTCTGCGCACTTTGAACACTTTTCAAATCCGGGCTGCATCCAGTCCGGGCACTTTGAACGCACCATAATTATGGTAGAACAGAAGCGAAGTTTTGCTTTTTCGTGGGAAAAAGGGTTTTTCACTCTTTTTCCGGCAGGGCTCTCCTCGGTTGCGGGCCATTTTGATGGCATCCGATACTTACTTTTGGATACTTTGGAGGTCTGTGTTCATGCTGTGGCATCATGCAGACCACAGCTCAAAGACTGCCAAGTCTTTCGGTCTTTCGCGATTGTCGACCAATGCACGGTTGTTTCGCCGAAGGTGTTCTTGATGTTGAGGAATTTCGAAAACGGATCCATCCATTGCCTCGGGGGTCGCCCTCTTGGTCTCTTCTTCCACCTTGGGTACCAATTGAGCGTCTCCGTTGACCACCTTCCATCCCTTCGTCGTGCCACGTGTCCTGCCCAACCATGCTTCTGCTTCGCGATGTATTCCAGTGGGTCTCGCACCTTTGAAATTCGACGAATGTCCTCACGATGGAGGTTCTTTTCTCGTTGTTCTTTCAGTGTTATCCCGACGAGCGCTCTTTCCATTGCAGCATGTGCGACTCTCAGTTGTTCGGCCGACTTTTTAGTGAACGCCCACGTCTGTGTTCCGTATGTGATTGCGGGGAGAACGGTTGAATCGAAGAGTTTCGCCTTGATCTCAACGTTGTCGCATTCATCGAAGATGACCTTCAACTGCCGAAACGCTGCCCAACCGGCGCTCTTTCTTCTGGTGATTTCCGGAGCAATCTCGTTCTCGGCGTTCAGAAGTCTTCCCAGATAGATGTACTTATCTGTGTCGTCGAGTGGGCGGGTTCCGATCTTCACTTGGTTCGAGTCGGAGAATCGGTTTCTGAGCGTCATTGTCTTCGTCTCGTTGATTTTCAAGCCGGCTATGGCACTGGCTCTCACGAGGTCTTCTAGCATCCTGCTTGATTCGGCGGAGTCGTGGGAGATGAGGACGATGTCATCGGCGAAGCGCAAGTGATTCAGTGCCCTTCCGTCGATCGAAACTCCGTAGCTGTCCCAATCGCACGATCTGATGATCGATTCGAGGCACGCGGAGAACAGATTAGGGGAGATTGGGTCTCCCTGACGCACGCCTTTTCCGATCGGAATTAGGACCTCCGAGTTGAACGGTTTTATGGATGTTGTGCATCCGCTGTAGCAAGCCTTGATGGTTTCCACGTAACATTCATCGACTCCCTGGTCGTTGAGCGAGTTCCAGATGTAGTCGTGCTCGACGCAGTCAAATGCTTTCTCGTAGTCGATGAACGTAAAGATCGGAGGGAGTTGGTGTTCTCTGTGAACTTCCAGTAGCTTGTTGAGCGTCTGGATGTGGTCCATCGTGCTGTATGACCTCCTGAAACCAGCTTGTTCGACTGGTTGGTTCTCTTCGAGTCTCTTCCGTATTCTTGCGAGAACGCATCTCGTGAAGACCTTGTAGAGAACGAGTAGCAAGCTGATCGGTCGGTAGTTGGCAAGTTTTTCGCGGTCTCCTTTTTTGTAGAGCAGCGTCGTTTTCGACGTTTTCCAAGAGTCGGGGATCTCGCCGGTCTGCAGGTAGTGGGTGAAGCGTGACGCGATTGCGCTGTACAGTGGATCGCCACAGGCCCGCAGCAGCTCGGCTGTGAATCCGTCTTTTCCAGGAGCTTTCCTTGGTGGAATTGACTCGATGGCTGCTCGTATCTCACTTGGTAGGAAGGCTGGGGCAGAAGGGAAGTTTTTGTGGCTGGAGGGGGGCATATTTGTGTGGCCGGTGCGAAAGAGATCAGTGTAGAACTCCTTGATCTCCTCTTCAATCCGGACTTTTGATGTTACCCTTTCTCCTGACGCCGTCGTCAAGCTCGGAATTACTTCTTTGAATACTTCTAGCGACCTCGTGGCAACTTTGATGCTCTTCCTGTTGGCGGCGGCTTCGAGGAGTGTGTCCTTGGTGTATTCGTAGTGATCTCGTTCGACAAGGGCTCGGCACCATTTCGAGAAGGAGGCGAAGGAGGGGAGCATGCGGTCCATGTTCTTCCTTTCCTCGATCATTTTCCTTGTTGGCTCCGACCTACGTCTTTCGGCATGTGTCGACGGCTCTTTTGACGCTTCTGTTTTAATCTTACTCACGTATTCGGATAGTACTTCGTAGTCTCGCGACGTTTCGGTAGGATTTAATTCAGGTGGCGGGTTGTTCCGGCAGTGTGCTGCGGCGACTTCTGGATCGAGTATCGCGTACCGTCTTTTTGTGTGGCTCCTCCGCTGTATGGTTTCCAACTTCTCGGAGAAGTGGAAGATTGCTCGGACGAGTCGATGGTCGCTTCCGGTGTCAAAACTTGTCAAAACTTGGACGTCGGTACAGCTCCTCCTATTCCCGAGGAAATAGTCGATTTCGCGTCGAGAGGTGTCAGCCGGATTCGCGTGAGTCCACCGTTTGTTTGCGGGCTTCTCGAAGAATGAGTTGTAGCAGAATAGCCGATTCGACTCGCAGAAGACTGCCAGCTCCTCGCCGGCTTCGTTTCGACAATCTGTCGTGTGAGGACCGATGAAGTTCTCATTGGGCGCTCCGTGGCCGATGGTGGCGTTGAAGTCCCCGCCGATGACGATGTAGTGCGATCGATGTCTTCTCACTGCGTCTCGGAGATTTTCGAAGAACTCTTCTTTCTCTGAATCGTCGGCATCAGCAGTTGGAGCGTATACTTGGAAGAATGAGAGAGACGACCTCTTGTTTACTCTCAACTTGATCAATCCAATTCGATGAGAGATTTGGCGATAGTCAGTTATTTTGCTCATCATCTGCGGGGCCACTACAAAACCGACTCCTCCAGATGTCGAGCCTTCTTGTCTTCGTCCCATGAATATTCCGGCACCGCTCTCGTGAATTGCCTTCCTCGCGTTTTTTCGCTTCGTCTCGCACACACCGATGATGTCGTACTTGATCTTCGAGGCTTCTTCTATCAGGTAGTCAAGTTGGGCGTCCGAGCAGATGGATCTCGCGTTGTAAGTGCAAATGCGAAGATCTACACGTCGTGTTCGTGGGTGCTGTCGTTGTTGTTGACGATCGGTAGTTGGTGTTAGTAGGGGGTTTGAGGTGGTGGTTGAATTTGTTTCCGTATCCAATTCCATCATGTGACCTTGGCACCCGTGATTTGATCGCCCATGGCCGTGTGCTCCGCTCGCGTCACCGGACGGGCGGGCAGTGACGGCCTGCGGGGAACTTGGGCAGATATTTGTGCTGTTTGTAGCATAAATTTTATGCACCCACTTCGACTTGCTGGGCCTGATGGGGTGAGGCTTTTTGGGGCCTCAGCATTCCAGTGCTCTGCGCTGGATTTCCTTGAAAACTTCCGGAGCCTAGCCCTTCTGCGTTCTTGGAGAGCGAATTGGTGTTCTTAGCCAACAGAGTTCGAGGGAGGGTAGGCGGCCTGTGGGCCCCGGACTCTGCGTTTCCCGTCTTTGACCACTGAGATGAGGACTCAGTAATGTGCTCGCGCACATATCGTGGAGGTGAACAACCATCAAAGACTGTACACCAAATACTTACGAACTCATGAATTTTCAATGGAAAATGACGACCTGGTGCCATCTCGTCAGTTGTCGTAAGTTTACACCTCATCGCTCAAGTCGGCATTCCGGGGGGTCTTTTTGCATGCAACCCGACTAGCATTGGAAGAGATGGCAAGTAGTTTTTCGTTTTTCAGAACGTCATCGAGCATCCATCAACGGCTCAACTTAGAATACGACTGCTGTTTTTTTTCTGTCATATAATCATCTTTATTTAGAGCAAAACTTCTCACGAAGAGAGCGTGAGTACAACAAGTATAGGGTGGGGAAGGCAAAGTAGGATAAAGTGAAATAGAGGAAAATAAAATGACTGTCGACACCATCACTATCGTGTGTCAAGTGAGGGGAAGAAGGGCAGCGCGGGGAAGGAGGCGCACGCGCAGCGCAAAAGTGTGACACGAAACTCTATAAGGGAAGAATCGGGCTACCCGATTCCAGAGGGGGAGGTGGCGGTGGAGAAATGCAGGGGTACGGGGGCCAGTACAGGTTAAAAGGTAAGGGAAACGAGGCGAACTTGCTGGTTTAACAAACGAAGACCAGGAGGGAAAATGGGATTTACATGAGATAATGGAATGGTAAGTAACGAGGATAGAAAGCAAACGGCGGTGGGAGAGGGAGAGTTGGTTGAGGGTTGTAAGGCGGTCATCATAGGAGGAAAAGGAAAGGTTGCAGCGCTGGGCAATAGCACGCGTGAAGAAGCGCAAGGGGGCCTCGAGTTTGCTGGAGAGGAGTTTCCTACTCTTGAATCAGTATGTCTAAACCTTTGTTGTGGGCATTGTCCTTTTCTTCCACACAGATGTCTCACTTCCATCGAGAAATCTCTTATTCGAATTCCAAAACAAACAGAAGAAACGTGGAACCTAAAAGAGTGTCGCTGCATCTTCCCGTCGTCTCCCGGTGATCGCAAAGGTTTCGACGACTCGAAACCGCTTGTAAAGTGTTTTCGATTCGAGAACCATTGTTTCTTACTTGTCAGAACACACTGTTTCTTGAACGATCGGTTGATCTTTCGAAGAGACGCTTGAGCTTCCACTCTTTCCCGTTTTAAGAGGTTGACAGAAGGCGAAAGGTTTTCTATATTGTCCGACTCTCCCCCGTTTCTCGCCCTGTCTTCAGCTCCGTGGCCACGGACCTATTTCCCTACAGAACAAACACACACGGGTAGGCTCCAAATTTACACTTTCCCGTAATTCCGCGGCCTGTAAAATCAGATTCCCACAGCTAATCATTTTTGGAGTGAGACCCTCACCATAAACTCGCAATGCCTCGGAGGAAGAGACCGGCGAGCTTCCCAGTCACCTCACACTGTTATTTTATGAATGACCTTTCAACACCCTTCGAAGTTATTCCATGTGTACTTTTCTCTTTTCCTGCACCTCGAACATCTGTTCCGTGCACTCTCCAAAGGAAACTCGTTGTTCTTCAGCTGCTGCTTCCTTTTCACAGTTCTGTCACTAACAGCATCATCTATATCCGTTGTGTCTTTTCCCCCACCTGAACTCTTTTTGTTCCGTAGGTAACAGTGTCCGCCCTGCTTTCCCTGCTCTTCGACTCTTGAACATCCCGCGCTGCCGCCACTCAGTTCGCCAAAACCAGAACAGTGATGCGAGTTGAGACTTCTTCTTCTGCGATAAATGATGAAGCAGTCAAAGTACTCTTCCACACTACATAGTGGAATCCCTTCCTAACTGCACTTTCGCCCTCTCCACCGGTGTTCCTCTCAGTCTTGCTCTCGGTTCATTTCTGTTCAGTGTTCCTTACCGTGATTGCGTCTTGCGCCCTACCTTTCCCGTGGTCGCTTTGCACATGCGCACTCTTTATCACTGTTCCAATCAACCTACCTCCAGTATTGTTTCTTCTGGTGGGCACACGCGTTTCCTTAAGGCACTCGTTCGATGTCCGCAATGGTGCTAATTGTGCTTCCTTGGCCTATCGTTCAACACCCCGCCCTTTTCATAAGCATCTCTTCAAAGCTATCACGGGGATAATGACTCAACAACACAACCAATTTTTGTCCTCAGTCGTGTAGTTCCATCATCATTTATGAGCGAGAGAATGGAAACATCGAATGGTCTGTTTTTGTGAATCAGTCAGGTCTCTTATGCAGATACTGTTTCACTGCTCTTCAGGAGCTTTGAGATTTCATGATTATGCACCGTCTGACGGTTTCAAGAGGTTGAAGTTGAAGAGTCAGTGCACAGTTTTGTTACGCATGTCAAAAATTATGCTTGACATAGATAAGAAGCAAATTCATAAGGAGAATTATCGAAAAGAAATACGATAAGGCAGTTTTTCATTTGATGTGTCGACCGTTTTGTCGCCGACCACCGGCAGAACAATTCTTCATTTATGGACTCAAGGACGCTTGTTCTTACCAAAATTAGAGTGTTGGCCGTGTTATCAGTCGCTCTCTTATTACCATCCAACTGTCTCCTCAGTCTCCAAATGACTTCTTTACGTGCCGCAAGAAAACGTTCGGAATTTTATTTTTTGATATTGAACCTCCCTTTCGTCTGTTCAAAATACCATGTGAAAATTTCTACTGATTTGAATCGGGGAATAGGTTTGCGCCCTCTGTTCGTTATCTTCCCCCAAAAATATGTTTTCCTTCATGTTTGTTGTCTGAACAACGTGATACAACCATTTTTAGCGAGTCACGGTTCTTTTCTACCAATCCTCCCTCTTCTCATTAGAGTGCCTACGTCACAACTCGGGCCCATTCCTTGCCAGTGTTCCACTTTTCACCAAGCAGGAACAGCGGACGTTTCTCTTTTGTCTCCGTTGAACATTGTTTCCTGTTTGTGAATAATCAAGATTTTGTTTTTCTCCATACCGCTCAAAAACCGCTGAACGCACTGCAATTGATGCTCTTATTGCGTTTTCATTGTCTCTGAATCTCTGTGCCAGAGACAGTTTGCTTCTCTTTAGAATTTCCGTTGTTTGCTGGGTTTGCCTATGGTTGAAGAGAGTATACTGGCAAAAATGTTGGGTTCAATTTGTGTTGTCCAGTCTGCGTATGGAAATGAGTGTCAGGCAACAGATGACTCCGCGCCAAAGAAGGATGTCTCGGTGACCACGCAGACAGGACATCCATCGCGCACGCAGGGACAACTGCGATGTCATTGATGGATCGGTGTCTTCTTCATTTTCACGCCCTCTGTTCATTTTTCTTCGTGTGCGAGGTATCAGCACACTGCATCGCCGAAAATGACACACACACAGTTTCAAGAATGAACGCAAAATCGAACAAAATGTGGTTATCTCTGGCGCATTGTCACGGAGGAATCTCCATTCATCACTCAAATACTTCACGCAACACAACTTTTTTGTCTCGTTGCTGTTCGACGGCCAAGAAGGCCATGTCCCGATTGATATCTCCTCGAAAACGGGAGTTCATCAAGGGCAAATGAGAAATGTTCTATTATCAGAACAGAAATATGTTTCGGTAGACGTCTCCTCTCACCTGTCACCTTCTCTCTCTCTGTCCGCGTTCGAGAGAGAGAAAGGGGGGAGGTGAGTGAGGTCACTGTGCTCAGAATCGCCTACGTCTTGCCACATCTCTCAGCCTCTCTAACACACAGTTTCGGAGATCGGCAGAACACCTGTGTCGTGTGATTCGATTTTGGTGGTCACAGTCAAAATGCAAAGAACGCAGAGAACACTGGGAGCAGCCAGACAGATTTCGCGACATCCTGTCACGCCTCGACGCAGCATGTGCATACATATAAATTGATCACATTCTTGTTCAATTGATCATCATTCTTGTTTTCAAACTCTCGCCCGCCCGTCTTTTTTCTTATGTGGATCTGTCGCAATGTCTGAGACTCGGTAACTGGAAGGGGATCGGTCTACTGAAAGGTCACAACAGATGGTTTTGTAACCGTAATGTCTGAGACTCGGTAACTGGAAGGGATTCGGTCTACTGAAAGGTCACAACAGATGGTTCTGTAACCGTAATGTCTGAGACTCGGTAACTGGAAGGGGATCGGTCTACTGAAAGGTCAGAACAGATGGTTTTGTAACCGTAATGTCTGAGACTCGGTAACTGGAAGGGATTCGGTCTACTGAAAGGTCACAACAGATGGTTCTGTAGTCGTAATGTCTGAGACTCGGTAACTGGAAGGGAATCGGTCTACTGATAGGTCACAACAGATGGTTTTGTGCAAGAGACGGATGCCACGGTGGCTGTGCGCGGAGGCAGAATGCCTGCGGTCGCGCTCGCAGCACCCGCAACGAAGTCTCTGCCTTCTACACGCTCTCTCTTCTATTACGTCACAAACACGGTCACCAAAAACGATCACCACACCAACACACCCATCGAACAGTTTGGAAGGGTAACAGAAAAGGATCCAGTTACACAATAAGAGGGAAACTGTAACAAAATGAGTTCACCGTCGGCGTCTTCTCATTGCGGGTACTAAACCATCACTCACGATGTTTTGCGTAACACAATCCTTATTATCTAAATGTCATTCTAAAAAATGAACAGCCCTTGATTAATTGGAGAGAGGTTGGTGAAATAGCTGTGAAAGAGCAGGGTTGCGTCTTATCAGTTTCTCTCAGTCATTCCCATCTCCGAGATGTTCATCGCGAAAAATGAACCCTAAAAACGGTATTTTCTTCAGCGAATTCAGAAAATTGGACTCTTTGCAGTCGACATCGGTCACATTTTTTCGGTGTCAAACGTGACAGATAAGTGTTCCTTTGTCTCGGGTAATGTAACTGGAAAGTAGAAGTTCAAAGTGATAACTTGAATCCAATCCTCGCGATTCAGAACATAGGATACCTGTTACCTAAAAAAGAGTTCTCCCTGCTCACCGGTTGCTGCCTGTCCGTACAACGTCATACATATTAAGTCAATTGGATGCGCTCTGTGTATGTATTACAAGCGTCTGTTGCAGGGGAGGGTGCTCGCAGAGGGCGGGGCGTCAATGGTCACCACACGAGCCCCCATCATCCTCATTGCATCACCCCCAGTTGATCAACTCACTCTCATAACGCAATTGTATCCAGTAGCTATTACCCACAATGAATGGGGGCTATCTTATATCTGTTTTCCTCCTGATCTTATCATTTTCGTAACTTGGACGAATCATTCTTCCTACCCCACTATCTCTTCATCTCTTCGAGAAAAAGTGCATCCTATCTCTTCTCTTTTCTCCGTTTCGTCCTCTCATTTTGTAAAATCACTCCGAAATCTATCAATCCTATTTGATATCTCTTCTCTCAATTTTCGTTTTAACTTCTTGTTTTGCATTAAAATGTCCGTGAGAGGGTTTGCGAGTACCCGCAGGTTCTCCTCGAGAACACATTTCTCGACGTGGTGTCACCCGGTAGAAGACGCTATTCACAGTAATCTCTCTTTTGTATAACAGCCTGAAAGTTAGCTTCATGTCTCTTCTTTTTTCTTGAATTTCAGTTCCCAAAAACAACAAAAAGCAGATTCCACTGCTCTCTTTTTACCCCCCTCCCCCATCTTCTCTCCCTCTGTCTCTTATTTTTGGAACGATAAAAAAGTGTTCTTGATAACACAAATAATTAGCCATATTTCGTTATCGCCCGCGCTTCGAACTTTGAATGGACATTGTCACTGTTCCCACTCGATATCCTCTGAAAAAGAGAAGGCTTTTAGCCCCCTCGTGGTCTACAATTGACACATGAGCAATATCTGTGACTTGAATGGTCGCCTACGTGTTTCCCAACGCCTTATTTCTTCTTCCGTAACTTAGAATCCACACGCGTCCATTTCTCAACCTCATACGTTACGAACAGTCAAAGTCCGGTTTCACACGATATCGATAGCTGTCACGAAACTATTACTGTGGGTCTCTTCAAAGTTAAAGTTTTTCCGAGAAAACCTCTTCTCTATCAGTTTCTTGAAAAGTGACATGAAACTAATAAGAAAAAGTGAATGGGGTTAAATATAAAGGAGGAGTCCTGTAGAGCGGGAACCACATTCTCCCGTCTCCTCCTCCTCCAAACTCCCGAGAGAGTGGAGCGTGCTGCCCTTGGTGTGTGAGGGGTGTGTGGTCTCGCTATCTCTCTTTCTCTCATTCCTCCTCTCAACAACTGACCTGTTTGAGAGAAGAACCCCTCCGCAGAACACACACGTGAAAATCACAAAACTCATCATAATGAAAAAAATATAGTAGTTCTACGGATTGCAGTAGATGTGAGGAACTAACGCTGGCCGGATGTAGAATTAGACGTGAGTAAAAAAGCCGATGAGAATTCTTAGTTGAGTGCGTGAGTCTTGCAGCAAACATGGAGACAGCAATCATTTTTGAAGACGTACGCAGTCAAAACGATCTCGCAACAAAAGACAAATGAAAACGTACAAAGCCGGCCTGATCGCACTGGCTCACGCCGCCGCTCCGCTAGATCTGCCTATGGTCAACTTTCATCTTCATCCTAACGACGTTTTCACCTTCAACCCGTAGTTGATGGGGTCGTTCGAGAATCGGGTAATCGCTGACCACTTCTTCTGAATCTTTCGTGCCATCTAGTAGAAGGTGTATCCGATTCGATGCGTCACATCCAGTTGCGTTTGTTGGCACAGGGACAGAACAGCGGCTAGGCCCATGAGGAAAGTGGGAACAAATTACTGGTTTAGGACTAAATACATATGAATACAACTCTGTAATACTTTGAACTACGATGCTTGCACATTTAACGTTTGAAACGACCAAGAACACGGTCTCTGAGCTGATCTTTCGGTACTACCTTCGCTCGAAGCCCGATCGGCCCGGATTTGGTTCGATAGTGACGGAATAGATCGGGAACAATGTGAAATGGATGAAAAACGTTCGAAAACACAGAAATAGTAATTTCTTGTGACACCTCCGCTTATACTTAAGTTTAATTTCTCCGATCTATTCAAACTTCGGACACTTCGGTGCTCCTAAATGTTCTCAACGTTCTTATTATTGTTACCCATCTTACTCAAAGCTATTCCATGTCTTTCTTCGTCTTGCAGATGTCTTCCGTTTACGAGAAACTCGAGGTGAAACTGGCGTCAGCCAAGACGATGACGGACGACGCTGCCATCTCCGCAATGCTGGTCAATTCAGCCTACGAGGTGGCCATCACACGGCCGGCAACTTTGAATAAGGCTGGAGAGAAGTCTGAGGTCAGTCACATATTCTCATGTATACATAGGTGTTTACGCCAAAACTGTGAGAAAACGAATACTCGTTTTCTCGAAAATGCATTTTTGAATGAGAAAAAGTTGAATATGCGATGATTAGTTTGAACCACATTAAAGTTTTTTAGTTTCAAAAGATCAAACAATTGAAGTTTTCCTGAGAATTTTGGACAAAAACCATTCGTATTAGAGTTCGTCATCGCCGGTTATTCAGACGTTTTTTCGCTGTCTCATTAAACCATGTGTGCTTTCTGTAGGTCGACAAGGTTTATAACGGCAGTCATTTTTGATACTTGCGGATGAGTTTTAGAGAGTTTCTAGAAGTGTCACTTATTGCTTAAGAAGCATTCGTGTACCGTCCAGTCAACATTTCGAAATGTCATGCAACAATAAGCACAATTAGTGAGAGTAAAACAAGCTTAAGAGCACTAACAGAGACAAGAAAAACATGAGATCAAAGAGTGTCCAGAAAACATCCATCAAGTTCTTGCCATTCGAACTTGTCGTTTTCAGACATATGGCGAAACAGAGTTAACTCAAATAAAGAGCATTCTGGACGAGCTCGACGTCGGAGAGAATGACGTTTTTGTCGATTTGGGGAGCGGCGTCGGTCAGGTGGTGCAGTTTGTCGCCACCTCTACAAACTGTAAAAAAGCAGTGGGGATCGAGCTGCTCAAGGACCGCGCCACGCTCGCCGACAACTTGACGCACGCTGTGGACTGGTTCGTGAACTTCATCGATGACTTCTATCACACTCATGTACATATTTACAGTGGAGCAGGCATCCTCCGCCGGAAGATGCAAAACAGAACACTCGAGTTTGGCGACATGTTCGATCCGGAGTTCCTGCCGCTCATCACCCAGGAGGCGACAATTATATTCGTGAATAATTTCGTCTTTTCGCCGGAGCTGAGCGAGAAGTTGAAGTATCAACTACTCCAAGTGGTGAAGAACGGCACCAGAATTGTCAGCACGGCTCAGTAAGTTGTGTTTTGCCATGACGTTTCTCATTTACTATTTTCAGCTTCAACCCCCGCTTCAGGGAGATCACCAACAGGAACTGTGGGGGTATGTTAAATTATTGAACTCCAAGTAGAATCCTTTCATTTTTCAGACTTTGGAGCGATTACGACAACAAAAAGAATGCGAATGGTCGCCAACAACGTGTCGTGGGCAAGCAAGGCGATCCCATTCTTCTTGACGACCGTGGATCGTGCCAGGGTATGATTATCAAAAACTAAGAAAGAAACTAATCGTATTAAATTTTCAGCTTCACAAGTTCGAGAGGGACGAGATTTTGAGAAAAGAGAAGATAGAAGAAAAGCGAAGAGAAAACGCTCTTGCCAAATTGGAGAAGGAAAGAGAGAACTCCACCGTCCCCGCCCCAGTGACCCGAAAGAGGAGTGATGCCCACCAAGCGACCGTCATCCAGGAAGAAGAAGACGTGCCGACCAAACGGCGACGAGTTGCCGCCTCTGTAAATGTCCTTCAAGAGAGACAAGAGAACCGAGAGGACACTCCTACACGAGAGGAGGAGCCCACGAGACAAGAAGATGAAAGGTCCAGTCGCAAGAGAAGGGCCAGTCAAGATGTCGAGAGTGTTCCAGTCATCAAGCGATCGACACCCGCCACCTTTCTCCCAGCAGTTCAGGCTGATGAGACACGACCGGCAGTTCAGGATGCTGAGACCAGACCGGCAGTTTGGGCTGCTAAACGACGTGCTGCTAAGCCTGCCCAGAAGAAAGAACAGCATCGCTCAAGGAAAACTGGTGCTGCTGCAAAGTCCAAGACCACCAGTATGAAGGCAAAGAGCTCGCGGTCGAAGAAGAACGGAAGTCCAACGGAAACCAGACGGACTCGCAGCACCATTGGAAACAAGATCGCCCCCGCGGAATACAAGATGACCGACGGCAGTATTGGCAGCAGAGTTGTTGCCTGGCGTCGAGCTATGAGAGCGATCTAGGTGAGTTTCAGATTCTTACGAATACTTTTTAGTGGTCACCACCAAAAAATTCAAAAGAAAACTAAAAATACAGTCAGTATTTTGGCTAATGGGGGTCTCATCCGAAACGAGCGTTTTTCTTTCATTCAAAACTTCCAGGAACATGTTTTGTAATATTATTTTGAAAAAAGTAGCTTATTTCATAAATTCAATGACTATATCTTCCAGATCATCAGATCAGTCGCGCTCAACCTTCGCATCGAATCGCTCGCACCAACGTGTCCAAGTGGTTTTCCCGGTTAGCTCCTTTCTTTTTCCTTCTTCTTCTTCTCCATTTCTTTCGTAGTGTCATGCGTCCGTCGAGAACGTGTTTTCTTGAACATCATCAGCTCTAGTTCGCGTTCTCCGCGAACGCATGATACGAAGTTTCAGAGACAATAGGGAAATAAGACACATTTAGGAGGGAGGGGAAGATAGGGCAGGACATGGTGTTCCAGAGACTGGGAGAAATGGCCGACAGTGCATGTCATGACAGTAGAATCCTTCCGTTCTCCGATGGAATCAAGAGGAAATGGGGAACTTCTGGGGGGAAATGGTCATTGTGGTTCGGTTCCTTGTACATGATTCTCTTAACTAGTCATTTGTTCATGGAGAAGTATCAGAAACAAAATCTTTGACTTTGAGAAATTTGGAGAACAACCAGACCCCAATGGTCCATCTTTCTTTAAACTTGGGTCTCTCAAAATTTTCCGTTTTTCAACGGGTTTTCTAAGGTTTTATCTGTGTTTTCCGGTGGTTTTGATTTCGGTTCGATGGCAGTGTTTGAACTTGAAGCGCGTCGCTGTTGCGAGTTTGGAGAAGCAAAACAGTAGACAAGTGTCAAGTATTATCAGTTTCCAACATAAATTAGCGGTTTTCCGCGGACGAGTGTATTCAACGGTTTTCCCTGATCTTCAAACCTCGGAGCTCTAGAAACTGTTTGACGCGTGAAAAAGCCAAGAGTACTTCAATGGAAACGGGGGAGTAAGACAAACTCTCTGAACTCACTCAACAACGCCATCTCGGTCCGTTCACAGAAGTCGATCCATTTTTTTCTCGGGTTCAAAATTGGCACTACTCGCTGAAAGAGAAATACAAAAAAGTATTATTAGCAATTTAAGAGATATTTATGAAACGAGAAGGGATTTAAAGAATTAGGCGATTTTCAGAAAAGTAGGTGGAATTTTGAAAATTATAAGTATAATACGAAATCAAAAAGTTCAGAAAATTAGAGAATTTTCAGAAAGTTAAGAGCGGTTTAGAAATAATTTCTCTAAATGGTTCTTAATTACTAAACAACGGAAGTGTTTCTACAGAAAGATCTGAGATTTTCTCTAAATTAGCAAGAATGTAGTATATCCTTGCAATTCAGAGAAAATTCCAGAGATCCTTGTGTAAAAACATTTCCTTTGTAAGTCTCTTTTTGAGCGAGTAGAGCCTTATATTTTGAATAGGGGTACGGATTGGAAAAATTTAAATTTTGAAAAATTAGTCTTTTAAAAGTTGCCAGAAAAACATTATTTTTCGTATTTTTCTACAAGGTTACTTGGTTTGAATTAACGACATATCATCGAGATGTACAAAGTTAAACAGGGGTGAGATCGGCAGAAATTACACAACTGACTTCTGGTTTCTTAAAACAAATCGACGTACTTAAGTAAGTAAGTAAGTAAGTAAGTACCCTTTGAGTACCACTATGCTAAATATCAATCTAATCAGAAAATAAATAGGCGCCTTTATTTTTTGTTTCAGTTGATGTTTCTCACAGTGGTATTGAAGGAAGTCCTCAAAAACACAACATTAGGAATTTCAACTCACCGACTTGCGGAGAACGCGAGCAAAGAATGAAAATGTTATAATTGTTTCTGAAGAGAGGTTTTTGGTTACTTTTGTGATCTACAGAAGTCACACTTCTTGATGAAATCGTCATTTCGTTTTTTCAAAGGAATACCGTAGTACTAAATTTGCACTTTGTTTGATTTATTAGGACACTTTGTTTTGACCATCGGAACATTTTTCCGTTTTACCAGTTTTATTTCTCCAGTCTTTCAAAATCAAAACATTTTCAACCGGGACTGCAGGAACATAATTTTTGTTAAAATTAGATTTTACGATATAAAATACGTTAGTTTACTATATAATCTAGAGAATTAAACAAATAATATTTTCTGGGTTATGAGTCTTTAGAGTACCCCTATTCAAAATATGAACCCGATCAAAAAATGAAGCGACTCGTGTGAACTTGCTTGGAGGGCGTTGTTGAGTGTTTTCAAAAAGTCTGTCTTAATGAATGGGAAGACAAGAATTGGACTGTTTAGAGGTTCGCGTCCATGACGGTCCACTTATTTCCGTTTTCTATTATATTGTCTCGTTTTCATACCCTATCTATACAGCGCGTAATGCGGCGTGTCGCGAAATTATTTTTTTTTCTGTGTGGTCTTTATTATTTCGTTTTTTATTACCTTTTCCCGTTTTCATATACTGGAGTGGATTCCATTCTCTACACTTTCTAATTCCTTGTTTTTCTCATTCCTCCTCCGTTTCCGTGGGGGTATTCGAGGGTTTCTTTCAGGCAGACGACAGTTTCGTGAGCTCCTTTCGCGAAGGTCGGAAGATTGGCGAGTGCACTCCCTGCCGGCAACCAATAATTTACTGTTGTATACTGATAAAACTGGATTCTTGTCTGCTTTTTTCTTTTCCAACTCACAACAAACGCGCGTTTCAAGTCAAACACTGTCATTGAATCGAAATCAAAATTACCGGGAACTCGGGTAAAACGTGGAAAATTCGGGTGAAATTCGGAACATTTTGGGGGATCACGGTTTTCTGAAAGATGTCCATCATTGGGGGAAAGTTGTTCTTTGGATTTCTCACAGTCACGGATTTTGTTTTTGACATTTTTTCATGAACGATGTTCTAGTTGAGAAATTATGTGTGAGGAATTGAATGACACTGCTCATTTCTCACAGAAGGTTTCGATTTTCTCGAAAGTTCTTGAAGAGGGTGGAAGTGTTCTATTGTTATGACATGCACTGTCGGCTTGCTCTCTTATGTCTCTGAAGTTCCATATCCTAATCTTCTTCGTTTCTTTCCAAAGTGTGTCTTATTACTCCTCAAAGTCCCTGAAACTTCATCACTCTTGTTTCTCTTCCTCCCGATCTTTCACAACCTCTCTCACATTCTCAATCTTACTGTTCCTCTCAAATCCCGTTCAAGAATGTTCCCTTTATCTCCTCCTAACAAACGACCTCCCCCACACATTCTTGTGTTTTTCGACTCCCTTCCGTTCCCCAGATCACCTTAGTTCTTATCTGAGCACTGTCCTTTCAACTCCACACAATCTTTCCGCATCTTTTTCAAACATGTGACCTCTTAGTCCCCTGCCGCTCGCTTAATCGTGTTCTCACAGTCATCTCCCACCTTGATGCCCCATTCTGACCTCTAACACATGAAACTTCTCCCCCTAAACGACTGGTTTTCCTTCCCGTTCAATATTTGTATGTTCAGAGATTCCCAATGGTCTTTCCTTCTTTCATATCTTTGTTTCTGATCACACCTCTTCCTGATTTTCCATACGCTCCCACGGTTCCAAAAAAGAATCCCTCACTTGAATGGTATCTTCAAAAACACACATATCTTTTTTTAGAAATTAATTACGTTTTTTTAAAAATTGTTCTCCACTCTTCGTGATACTCGATATTTTTATAGTTTACCCAGCATGTGTTCTTTTTACATTGTTTTTTTCCTATTGTTCCCCCGATTACTTTCTGATGCTTCACATCTCTAATTTCTTTATTATCGTTGGATTCCAGTGATTTTCTGTTGCAACTGATCTCAAAAACGTTCAAAATTGTGGCTCGTCTTCATTTCTTCTTCAGAGGAACTTCCCGGTGTTTTCGGTCGAGTTGCTTCCTTGAGCTGTTCAAAAACTCAAAGAATTCCGAATGACAAGTTGTACAGGGTGGGCCAAAGGTTCGTGGACAAAAGTTCGGCGATGGCCCCCGAGAGGTGGCCAATGATGAACTTTTCGTTCAGTTTATTTTCAATTTTCATTAGGAATGTTGTTGTGAACTGCTATGTTGAGTTCCGTCAAAAACAGTAAGACATGGTTCGCAAAGGCAAATGCGCATTGAATTGAACGCAGAACGAACGCAAAAGGGTTATGGCGTGTTCAGATAAAAAAAATTCAAAACATCACAGGTACGTTCACAGTGCTACCCCGGAGGTTAAAGAATTTGTAGAGCTTAAGCAGTTACCAGCGGATGGAACGATGTAGCTTCAAAAATATGATTCATGTGCAAGCGGGCAGTGATTATATAACTGGCATTGCACAAGGTTTAAATAGTTTGTTTATTGTAGAAAGGAAAGCCCGGGCGCGGGCGAGACACCAGAGGCTAATGCTTTCAGGCCTTCAGAAGTTGAAACAGGACAGGAAAAGATTATGTTGTAGCAGCGAGTGCCGACAAATGCGAGAGGAGCAGGCGATGGCCGCATTAAGAGAGGTTACCGAAGCCTCCACTCTGAGGAATTTGCTGTTACAAGTGGCGGACGGAAAAACGGAGGTTTGAGATTATGTAAAGAGGGAGAAGGAGGTGGACGACCTGAAGCAGCTGAACCCAGGGTTGGCGGAGTTGCTCTTCAAAATTCTGCTGAGCACGCAGCTGTCGTCCATAATCCGGCAACCTTTTCAACGCCACGGAATCGGTAAGGAAGAGAATCTCGGACAGCGAGACACGCGAAGCGACAGAAAGCCGTACCGACGGTACAATATCGGCGCGAGGAAAAATAGGAGCGCGGACTGCGCTTGCGGTAAGCACCGGTTTTTAAAGAGCACAAATCGTGTTTCACAATCGAACGTTTTTAGGTCAGTCTCATTCTACAATACGCATTCTTGAGGTCATTCTGAGCAACTCTTCAGTTGACCAAAACTTCATAGCTCTGCGTTCAACTGAGATATTTCGATTTGAAAGTTGCTCAAAATCTAGTGTTGAGCGAGGTGGTGGAACCATTGAAAATGTCAATGATATAACGTGTTCTCTGTAAGACTCGAGTATGGTGTGCCTTAGGGGCAAATTTTTATGAGACTATGTGCATAGGGACTAGTACTACCCATGTGCACCGACTTAGCCTCCGGGCTCCACCTGGAGGAGTACGGTAGGTGCTCAAAGGGCACAAAATCGACTTTTTTGTTTGTGCTCAAAAAAAATTCGAAAAAATTCTGAGATGTCAAAGACACTAATGTGTTTGTTTTCCCAAAATGTGGAGTCTGGAAACTTCCTACTTCTCGAGTAAAACTTCCAAATGTCAATTTTTCATCACTTTTTCAGAGAAATATAGATTTTTCGGATCTTAGTAGGAGTTAGCGGCACTAGTTCTCTACAGTAAAACATACCCATATGTGATAGCTTCAAAGTTACAAAGAAGTGGTGTCATAACAATTCCATGTTTACAGTTTTACAGCTGAATTTATTGCTCAGATTTCACTAAATGTCTGTTTTCTAACCCAGTAGAAGGTTTCGAACAGGGAAATCTCAGTCGGAACCTCGATGCAGTGAGTAAAAAAGGTTCCTTTTATGAATTTGTAAAAATCAACTTCTCTGGATTTTTAAAAATTCATAGTATCCGAGGTCCGTCAAGAAGACATATCTCCACTTTTGAAGCATGGATCAACTCAAAAATCGAACGAAAATCAGGCCTAACTGACTTCTATCGATAGCACTATCAATTATCTTCAAATCAAAAAAAAAATTTTTTGGACCCAAAAATCTTCATGGTTTCGACCCCAAAATATGGTGAAAAAACTTTTTTCTGATTTTTCTCGTTTGAAGTGTGGAATCGATAGAGGTCACATTTATGTGCTTTTTCTGCAAATTTGAGCCTGATACATGCATTTTCTGCCACGTTATGACTACATGAAAGTCGATGCTCACGGAGCTCTCTGAACTTCAAAAAATCAGAAAAAATTATTTTTCACTTTCTGAAAGTGATCATGGTTTTCATCGACCTGAATGCGTATTTTGCCAATGTCAGAGCGTTCTGACGGCTTCAAAACGATAATTCGTTTTCTCATTTCGAGCGAATCACATCGAAAAATGATCTGGGAAACTGTAAACATGGAATTGTTATGACACCACTCATTTGTAACTTTGAAGCTATCACATATGGGTATGTTTTGCTCTAGAGAACTAGTGCCGCTAACTTCTACTAAGATCCGAAAAATTCATATTTCTCTGAAAAAGTGATGAAAAATTGACATTTCGAATTTTTTCTCGAGAATTAGAGAGTTTCCAAACTCGACATTTTGGAAAAACATACACATTAGTGTCCTTGATATTTCAGAATTTTTTCGGATTTTTTGGAGCACAAACAAAAAAGTCGATTTTGTGCTCTTTGAGCACCTACCGTACTCTTCCAGGTGGAGCCCGGAGGCTAAGTCGGTGCACATGGGTAGTACTAGTCCTTGTCAACATACTCCCAAAGTTTCTTGACTCTAACTCATCTATAACACCCTAAGGCACACCCCCTTTTGGCCATGCTCGATCCTTACAGAGAACGCGTTATATGTTTTTCCTCCTCCCAAGCCCATTAGAAATACGCATTTATTGGTTCCCAACCGTGCTGTTATTGAGCAGTCTGCTTCCCACGCCTCATTTTTGCTGTATTTACCTTGAAACTAACCCTCACTAGTCAGAAAACTCAAACTCAAGTTTACTAATGAATTTTGAAGAGGCAATATGTCGCGCAGATGACTAAGTGCTTAGTTGAAAACATTTAAATCGGTCATCATCTAACATCCCACGTAAATTTGCAACATTCTGGACCACGAGCGTTTGTTTTGAAAAGGAGAGCGCGAATAATGTATTTCTGGAACTCCAAATCTTCTCGTGTTTGAATTCACTCATATTGAAGAAATCGATGATTCAGCATTTCTGAAAGGCGGAGCACGGAGTGAGAAAGTGCGGGTGTGCGGCAACATTGCGTTTTTTAAAAGGGGCGGGGCGAACGCCAACCGTTGCCTGAGTATTCAACGTTCACACACACACGCCAGTGTTAATTCAAATTTAACGGGCAGCCGCCGGGCAACGCCCCGCCCCTTTTAAAAAAACGCAATGTTGCCGCATACCCGCACTTCCACACTCCGTGCGGAGTGCTTCCATCCGATTGCAACCCCTTGCCTTGTAGAAATCTACTTTGTAGCTGGACATGGCAATATCCATAGAATAAGGTTCCGGTCAACCAAAGTCAACAATGATTTCCATCTGTATCGTGAGGTTAAATTGTTTCACTTCTCCGATCATTTTAACTCCCATCTTTTTTCCAGCCTAATTTGCTTGCACTATCTGATTAATTTGCTGGAAACTATGGGAGCTCGTACATTTTTTGGTGTAAAAAGTTGTATATGACTGCTCTTTTTTGTGGTTGTAGAGAGACGCAGAAGGGCAGAGGGTGCCTTCCTGTACCCCTCGCGGTCCAAATCTGTCGGCCTGCAGGCGCTCATCGATCGATACGTGCCCGAACCTCGCATTCGCAGCCTCCCCCCGTTATTTACAGTCGTCTCAGTGGGCAGCATTTGGGGTTAATAACAATCGCTTTTGAGCCACCGTTTGTCTAACTTCTTTTTTAAAGAAAATTTGAACATTTTCAGTGAAACAGCTACACAATGGTCCGTGTGAAAAATACGAATCGGTTGCTCAAACGCAGGAAAAGCCAGACTGACGACTCGTTGGTAATGTTTTTAATTAATTTTTCTTGATGTTATACATAGGCTCTGCACCGATAAAGGTGTGGCTGATTCGAAAATGTTTGAAAATCAGTTTTTCTCTTGTGCTCCGCGAGCTCTGCGTGCTCTGCTCAAAAACTGTTTTTTCAACTCAGTGATCTCGAAAGTATCCAAAAAATACCTTAGAAACTGAAAATATTTCGCGAATCTCACGAAATCGACTGTTTCTCGAGTGTGACGAGATGACTGCTCGCGGGTTTCGCAGCGGAGAATACATTGACTTCTGTAATATTCAAAAGAATTTATTAAAAACGAATGTCAAGAGGACTTCCAAAATAGATTCAGTGAAAACAAATGATTTGCTGGAAATGAAGGCAAATGTGAATTGTTTTCTCCGTGGTGCGATCCCTGACTGTTCAACTGACCACAGTCCGTGTTATATCACATGTACTATCATCATTCGGTTCGTCACGTTTAATAAGCCGTATACATAGGCGCCGCAACCAAAGGGGGCGTGGCCGACCGAAATCTTCTGGAGGTCCCTTTCGGCCTGTCTGTGAGCCTGTACAGCGGCCAATATATGGTCGACCACCCTAGAAACAACTAAAGTATACGTATTCGGTTACGTAGAATCGAATGGCGTCATCAGTTTCCTCAGAAATCTGCTAGTTTTCCCGAAAAATTGAGAAAACAGGAATGGAGCTCAGAAATTTGCCATTTTACCCCGGATAAAAGTCGATTACACTACTTCTGAAAACTGTTCCTGGTAGTTTAAGATGCGTAGAATCCGTTTTTGAAGTTTAATCAAAAATTCATATACGCGAAAATTTTATTTTCAGCCTCAAACTTGGACTGAAAATATAAAACAATTTTCAGCGATGACCCCATGTTTTTATGATCGGATATTAAAGAACATGTCTCTGAGAACACGTTCATAAATTTTTAGAGCCGTTGGACCATTTTGAATACCTTTGTGACTCTTCCGAAGTGAGTGTATCTGATCGAAATCACGTATTTTCTTGATTTTGAGGCATATGCAGGTCGATTACATATATTTTGAAATCAGATTCGGATTCTACGTCCAATTTGCAACAAATTTGTTTAAGAACATCGAAAATCTATATACGCGAAAATTTTTTATAAACGCTTTTCCATGTCAATTTCTTCATTTTTTGAGCGCGAAGAGCGGCCGCGCGGCGCGAGAATATCAACGCACTGTGCAAAGTCGCCCACGAGTGCACCCTTTTGGTGTAGTGGTGCCACGCCCGGCCGCCGATCGGTCGACCGGGGTACGCCGCCGCGCTGTGGGCGACCGCTAAGCCCCGCCCACTCGTCAGAACTTCAGTACTAAAAAATTGCTCATTAAAATGGCTATAACTCGGGAACCACCGAACATTTTTGAAAGGTTTTTTGGGAACGTACTTCTATAAAGACTTTGAACACATTCCCATCGAAAGTTTTGCTAAATTCGAAGTGCTAAGAAACTCGTTGCGGTGCCTACGTATACACGAATGCTTATTTTGCACTATTTTTTAGAAACCTGTTCCCATCGGGAAGTGTACTATTAAAAAAAGTTTTTCTAACAAGGGAAGTGCATGAAGTGGCCGTGGGATTTTGAAACGAGACCTAGTCTATCCTATAGAGTTCGATATAGTGAGTCCGAATCTGTGTTCCAATTTTGCAGAATGAGCTCAGGAGCCGAGTTAGAAGCTCGCAAAGTTGCTTGCTCCGCGCATATATTATCTAGCTGCTGCGTAATATGTACGCACCTGAGAAAGGCAACGATTGTGGTTGTGTGGCCGAGTGGGTAGTGGGATAGAGCGGTAATCGAGCTATGCTGGTTCGGTGCGTTAGGGTGCAAAAGAAAATAAAATGAATCGGGCATCGAACCAGCATAGCTCGATTATCATTGTACTCCACTACCCCCTCTGCCATGTGACCACACTTCCTAGCAGTCACAGGTGCATACATATTACGCCCACGCGCGCGGAGCAACTTTGCGAGCTTCTAACTCGGTTCCTGAGCTCATTCTGCAAAATTGGAAAACAGATTCGGGCTCACCATATCGAACTGTATAGGATAGACTAGGTCTCGTTTTGAAATCCCACGGCCACTTCATGCACTTCCCTTGTAAGAACAGTGGAAGCAGTTTCCGAGAGCAGTGTTGATTTGCCTGAAATGTTCAGTGTGGATACCTCGAAGGTTCCTAGTTACCACACAAACTACTGCTGTCGCTTCTGGAACTCGTTTACATTCTCTCCATTTGAGTTTTCGTCAAGAAGAACATCTTCTGAATCGGAATAACTCTCGGGAAGTGTATCCATTCATGTCTACTTCTCTGAAACATTTTATATTGATAATACCTTTATTTTCAGATTACCGATCACACTCAAAGTTCGAAAAGCGTATCGACCACAGAAAATCGTGAAGGAAAAGGAATCGTATGTGACACAGATGGACAAGATGGCATCAATGCCAAGCGACGTCATCAAAATGTTAGTTTTATTTTATTTTTTCGTTTAACCTTTTTCAATTCATTTTGAGCTCAAGGGTTTGCCGGCTGAACGAAAGGGGGTTCATATTTACCGGAAATGAATTTGCAAACCTTACCGATTCGATCGGTCAAAACAATCGTTCGATCGACACGCTGATGACGCGTTCCATAGATTGAAGTTTGCATTTACTATTCCAGGTTGACAACAGCGGCGACATCCATGGCGGAAACGTAATTGACGAAAATGAGCAAAATGGTGTGAAGAAAACAGAGAGACCGAACGACAACGATCGCCACAAGGTCAGTTTCTTACGGAATCATCTGTTCTCTGTTCAAGAAGGCACTTGACACAATTTATCATTATGACAATCATCAGGTGCACTACTCAAAGGCGGAGATCGCTGAGATGAAAAAGGAGTTTTCGAGGATTCAATTTGAGCCCGTTCTCATTTTCAAGAAGTGGCTCCCAGATGTTCCGTTCTTCGAATCCATCACGTGTGAGTTTTTCATTATATTCTCATTTTAGATATTTTACTCATTGTGTTCTGTTGTTTCTCTTTCTGGCCAACAAAGAACCTTTTCCAAATGTCTCATTTGACAGAATTTAAGATTCGATGGGTGAATTCGGTTAGCAAAAGGGTTAGCAACGAACATTCACTTGTTTCATTTACTTTTTATGACGATTTATAGATTCCTGTTCCAATACGTGATCTTTATCCTGGCGGGTCCTCACTTCATTCAAATTTCCGATGTACTCTTTCGCACATGGAGTCCTGGGTTTTTTTCTGGTAAATCACCAATAAACCATATAAGTTTGTTGTAAAAGTCATCTAAGAACTCTTGAACAATACATACAACCAGTGGATTGAGTGACAGAAATTTGTGCGCCTACACATACGAAAGAAGATTAATATTTTTTGTATGTATACATATGTTGTTTTGCAGTGACGCTGGAGACCGTGGGGAGAGTGTGCGCTGACAAGTTTGCGGACGACCTTCTGGTGTCCTTCAAAATGATGGACTTCGTTGTCGAGAACTGGTCGAGCGAGCTGTAAGATAACTTTTTCAAAGATAATCGAGTTCTGATGACAAACACTTCAGAGCCCATCAGACATACATCTACTCCACCTTCTTCTTTCAAAGAATGAACGAGGGACTCGAAGAACTGTGCTTTTCTTCTCCTCATCGGGAAAACCGAAAACAAAATGAGGGCACACTGATGGGACAAATGCCGATAAGATGGACGAGAAGTTTCGATGTTTTCGAGAAAATGTATTTGGTCATTCCCATATGCTATTTCAAACACTGGACTCTTGCAATCGTTATCAACCCAGGCGGAGCTATCGTTTCACGAACTATCCCGGAAGATCCTTGCTGGATTCTGTTTTTCGATAGCTCAGGAAACGTTTCTCATAAAATAGAAAACCACGTGGTGTTCTGTCTGAAGATGTATCTGAAGACATTGTTCGAACAAACGCGAGCATCCGGGATGAAGTTTGACAAGAAATCAACGGAGAGATTTGAAGATAGCCGAGTGAAATCGGTCGAAATCATCGGACACCCGGTGCAAACCAACTTCACCGACTGTGCGTTTTACGTTCTTCAGAATTTTGAGGACTTTTTCACTGGCATCAACGGCCCCATAAGCAAACAGGTATGTCATAGGAAAAAATTATCACGACAGTCGAATTTTTGTAAAAGAAACTTTTCGAAAATCTGAAAACTACCTTTTAAAAAAATCATTCTCTAAAATCATTTTTCAACGGAAATCATTCTCAGGACGTCAAATCGGGAACGCTAAACTGGCGACGTCGTTTCCCGCAATGTAACCAAATGGCTCAACTCATGCGTCATAAGACGTACAATCTCGTCCGCAGAGAAGCCGATGCTCAAGGAAGAAGCCGTCTTGATATATTCGAGAAGTACTGTCTCGCCATAAACAAGGCGGTTCCTACGAAAGCGGACCGCAAGGGACGCCACCACAGCGCGGTTGGCAGACAGAAACCTCGTCATGCGGAGTACCACACCCGCTGGTTCTCGATCCACCCTACAAGCGCCAACACATCCGACATCTCCCCGTTCTTTCGAAACCCCCGAGAACTCACCTCCATCCCAGCTCTTCAGAAAGTTAGGAAAATTCGTTCTCCGGAAAATGGATTTCCGGCGCCGTATACCTGATTTATTTTATGCACTAATATCCCTAAATTCGACCAGTATTTTTTTTATTCACAAATCCCATGTTCTCTCCCATGTCTCTCTTTATTGTTCTCCTCTTCCTCACCTGCCTACTTCTTAAAGCGGAGTATCTCTTCTAATTTATTGTTCTTGTATTCTAAAAAACCTTAACGGGGTAAAAGAGCATCCGTATTTAACGGAAGTTCGGATGTTTCTACTAGGCATGCCTACTCTTCTCAGTTCTAATTGCTGGATCTCTTCTAAGCAATTATCCATCTGTTCTTCCTTCCCAAAAAAAAAAGATTATTGATACGAAAATTAAGTTGTTAATTGACGATTTCCTATGAAGGTGCTTCATGGCTGACTGGCATCAGCAATTTTATTGATATTTAAAGGTTATAAGTGTCAACGTTTTGTGGGGCAACTCCGAGAAGGCTATCAGGAGGAAAATGACTAGGACAAACGAAGGTAAGAAATTGAGAAAATGTTGGCTAACAACCGAAGAACAAATGAGTTATTCAGGGATGATTGTGTTGACCTTATCTCCGCGCTCTAATGCCTTGAAGCTGAATTCCAGAGCAATGGTTGGGAGACTGACGTTGCGGAGTTCAAACGTTTTCTCAACCTCGTAGACGAAGCCTCCAAGTGTACAATTGTGACGGAATCTGAGTTTAAGTTCATACCAATCCTGAAAACGTTCGAATGAAGGTTCTCATCTTTGTTGTTATCTGACTTACATTCCAAAGGCCATCGCCATTTTCCTCTCCTTCGAGATGGTAACGGAAGGGAACGCGAGGATATGGGCATATCACACCCACTCGGTCGAGACGATCATCTTTGCTGAAACAATAACTCATTCAGGGTTTGCCTACCGGTATTTCACTTTATATTTATCTCCGTGAAAGAGATCCTTCTTAAAAGACTATCAACTCGTTCTACGGTTTTTGGGTTTTTTGTCTGATTCGGAAGGACTTTCAAAAGAGGGAGCAGGTTTTCCACTCCATTTAACTTACATTTCGTCCACTTCGATCAATTCGGCATAGAAACAGAAGTGTTTGTAATGCTTGCAGGTTATCTTGCCGTCAGCAGTGATAATAGTTCCTCGGGCGATCCCGAACGTCAGCAGCAGTATGGCGGCGCAGAAGAAAGTTCGTTGAAGGAAGTCGATCATGTTGAGGTCGATGCGGGAACTCGGGTGGAGAGTCCGAAGGTGAAAATTTTCTTCAACGTTGCCCTTTAAATAGGGGGGGAGGGCGGGGCTTGAGAGCTGTACCACTGGCGCAAAGGGCTCCTCGGGCCCCGCCTCTTTGAACTTCCGGCAGTGCCAGAGGCTGCCATTGTAATAATTGAATGCTTCTCGAGGGCAAGCAATGGCACTCATCAATGGGGAATCTCTTTTCCAATTTCAAGGATAAAGTATTATGACATCAATTATCTGGATTTGATGAAGTGGCTTGTTAAAAGTGAAAAATTGGAGCGATTCATCACGACATTACTTTACTGGAATTTCCTAGTTCTGGGTAATTCTTCGCATTGCGTCTCAAAGGATTTGACAGAAATACAGAAAAACAAGGACTTTCATCAAGAGCACTTTGTTTCTTCGTTTTGCGATCAGTCAATTTGAGTGACAACTCTCCGACTCGAAAAAAACCGTTGTTTGTTTGAAGTGCCGAAAGAACACTTTGGCATGCACGTTTTATTCAGCACGCAGATTTCAATAACGATAACGAAAACTGGCGATATCGGTATCATTCACTTGGATGACTCTGTAGCAATAAATCTCAAAGATAATAACTTAATTAAATCGCACATTAATGTTCACTTACAGAAACACCAGCCTTCCCATCAATTTGTATCTTTCCTCAGTTTGTTCCAGAAAATTACGCAATATCGATCGTTTTCTCGTTAGTAATAAGCTCTTAAAAGATAGAATGTCATTTGCGGACGGTGCGATACACGCAGACAGTCATTATGTCAACATCCTCCTCATTCGACACACTCTCTCACCGTTAGGTATCGAGATGGGCCACCAACGTGTTCATTGACAACACAACTAGTCTCCTGTGCCCTCGTCTGTTCAGTCCGTTCATTCCTGTCTTATTCTTCCTTGTCGCAGTCCTTCATGAAACGGTCCAAGATTGACCCTGTTCCGCCGCCGCAGCTCCATCCCGATGAGACTCCTGCTCAACCCATATCCCCGACGGAGCTGCTGCGCTTATATGGCAACAAAGACACCCTACTAAATCGGAAGGAGTTTGACGACAACCGCAACCCCAAAACATACGAATACATTGACAAGATCGTCAACTACGTGCTCGATAACACTATTAAAGTTTTGCACAGTGAGTTTCTATTTCAAATGTTCTCAATGTCGTTTTCTTTTCAGACACCCAACAAGCGACCTATTACATCAACCCGTTTATGATCGCAACGTCTTATATACATCGCATGTTTCTTCAGCAAGAACACGATCGAAATCTGATATATACCAACAATAGTATCGGAAGCATAACAGTGACATCAAATGTAAGATACTCAATATACGTTCAATCATCTTTTCATTCAGGCGATTGAGTTACTGGCACAGTTAAAACAAGACAAATTGGTAGAAAGCTTTCTAGTTGAACCTAAAGTTAACAAACACATTGAACCAGAAGACAAAAATCTCTCCGGATCCATTTTCATTGCTGATGCGGAAGATTCGTATTTTTCTAAATTGGCCAAAATAAGTGGGGCGAGATGTATTGGTACAGATGTGACAACCAGACACCTCGAAGATCACGAACTTTGCAAGAATAGTACTTACTTTGTTGCAAACAAGCTTGTGACGTTTTCAATCGGCGAGAGTCTCGATGTTTCGTTGAAAACGTGTGCCCAGCATCATGACCTCTACACGGTCTCTTACCTGCACGGTACGCTAACACTCGAAACTCGATCGAATGGTTTTTTCAGAGATATTCCAATTTCCCAGTTTAACACTAACCGCCCGTTCATACGACGATCTGCGAAGTGTCGCTGCTGCGATGTGCAAGGATACATTTACCCGACTGGTCAGCCACCTGGAAACTGTTAAAGACACATTGGTTGTTGTGCTTCTTGGTTGGACGTCCGATTACGAGTGAATACACTGCTTCCGTCAACACCCACCGAAAAACTAATTTCCAGGAGCGAACTTCGTCTGTACAAATTGGGTCGTAAAGTACAGGATGCGGGATACATTGTTAATTTTTACTGTCGCCATACATTTTTTCTGGACGTACACGCTTCGCTAATGATGAGAAACGAAACAACTTATCGTGAAAAAGTTGAAAAGGAAAAGCGGGAGGGGATTGACAAATTCCGATTCGACGAATTCCCGACGGATTGGAACTTTTCTCTTCATTTCATCAACTACGGTTTGAGCAGACACCAAATGCCGTTGAATAATCGACACGTTTCAGTGAGTTTCAAAACAGGAACCTTCACACGATTGGTTACCTCCGAGATGACTTTGCCGATCCCAGCGCTCCCCAAGAGAAGCATTCAAATCACCAGTAGCATCGGCCTCCCTCAACAAAACATCTTCGACTTTTCTAGAAAGATAGCCGTCGAATTTCTGCCACTAATGAGATGAACTTTTATCAAAATCAAGCAAATAATTTGTGTTATTTGTTGATTCATTTTGTCATATTTCGTTATTTAGATAGATCTTTCGTTATCGATTCCCTCCATCTTTATATCGTGCGTATTTGTCTTATTTGGGTTTATCTGGTTGTTCAAGAAATTGCTCCATGGTTTTCCAATAATAAAAACATTGAACACCTCTTTTTTCAAGAACTGAACGTTCGAATTGTCCTGGGAAAGTGATGAATTAGAAGCACATTCTGTTCTTTTCTTCGACTGTGCCACATTCATCTGTTCAATCTTGGGTTACCACCTCAGTTTCTGAACACCTCAAATAATGTTTAACATTGTCACTGCTTTTTGATAACTTTCGTATTTACGTGAAAAGCTATGCATGGACGTGTAGCGGATCGTTGTTTCACATCCGATTGAGATACGAGTCTATCGAAAAATTACTGAATGTTTTGCTATGAAAGTTCGAATTAAATAGCCGACATCAAAAAGTTCAACTGTTAACAGAGTACTTTTCCACTTGTTCTCGCTTCCCAATGAGACCATTTCTGAAAGAATACAAGGAAGAGAAAAGACGAATTCAAGTTCCTAATCAAACTATTGAAGTTTTATGATGTTTTCAGCCTCCGAATGACATTACGAATTGGTGTTGCTGAACATAAATTTCCAGTTTCGTGAGACCCGATTTCCTGTTCGTTCCGCCATCAATGCGCAAGTCAACATTATAAGAATTTCCGGGCTGTGCCAACTGTTTGATCACTCTTTACTGATAGTTGTTCACTTTCTAATCAGATTGCTCCACTTTTTGATAACATTGCGGTGACCCAAAAGACATAAACGCTCATTGCAAGCTGAACCGCCAGAGATACAACAGTTCTGAATGCTAAGCTGTCTTTTGAGGCAAACAATGCAAACAAACTACTTTCGTCACCCTCAACCAATGTTCCAAAAGAATACGTTTGGGAAGCTACATTTCAGAGAACTTCCCATCTACCATCATTGCGATTTGGGTGACTCTACGAATGTCTGAAACCAGTAGGCGGCCATTCCGTCAACACAACGGCAAAAAAGAGTAGTTTTATCTGCCTTTTGCCTTTTATAAAACGTTTCTTGGGCAATGTTACAACGTAAGTCAGACGACTTCGCCCACGTACGAAAGCTAGGCAACAACGGTTTCTCTGCGAATGACCGTCTCACAACACTATTTTGTCTTCTGGGGGCGTGGTTGAGAGGTTCCTCTTCGGCGAAAGCCCGATCTCGAGTCATTGTGTGGGATTGTTTGGATGATAGTTTAAAGTGGTCCGCGTATAATGTGCCTGTGAAAAAAAAGAACGGGGTGAGAGATATATTTTTATCATTACAACAACGAGTGCTCAGGAACTGATAGAAGATAATAGCGGGGCGACAAAAGAGAGGTCAGAGAGACGAGGAATCCATGTGATCATGCATGTGCCAAAAAACTGACAGACTCAATGCACACCAGGGGAACTTATCAATGTTTGTGTTACCAGGGACCAATAACAGCGTTCAATTCAATACAACTATATGTGATACATAGCAGTTTCCTTTTGAAAATAGACTGTTTTACAGTTTTCTGTTCCACTCACATTTTCCAACGAGACAAATTATCTGCGAAATTGCATAGCTGATCACAGGATTCAACTCCGTCCGTTCCCGATATGGATCACTGAAACGTCTGATTTGATGAACGGAGAAGATTATTCACAACTTTAACAAGCACTTATTTCTTGTTTCTTTTCCGATAAATTGTATTGTAATCGCACGCGTATATAAAATCTATTTCGTAACGAGAAATCTCAAAACAACTGTTTCATCTATCTTCATCTACAGGTTCATCTATGATAATAAATAGTCACTAATTTCTTGAACACCAAGAATGACCTGAAATAGTTGTTTCTCAAAACAATACAGAATTTCGAAAAGTCTCATAACCTTCTCCACGAGTTCTCGGAAATCTCCCTTTTCTCGAGAATTCCGTCTTCAGATCCACTGATAGTGACCGACAAAAGAACAATCGTTGCGAACTGTCTCAAATGTTTGTCCCAGTCTCGTGTGATTGACATGTCCGTTCCAACCGAATATCGACTGAAAATCCATTGTCAAACTTAACAGCTCTTCCTTAGATTTTGCGACAAGATTCGACTTTTACTGGCCGCATTTCACACATAGTCCGCAACACATGTATTTTCTTCAATCTGCATATCTCCTCCCCGAAACGACATCAAAAAGTGTAGTTCATTTCAGTGGGCGCAATTTATGTCTTTGTTGTATGATTTCGATTTCTTTCCGATTTCTATCCCGCTTTAGCAAAAAAAGGAAACGAAGCAACGACACTCCGAAATTACACCACCGCTCCTTGTTTATCGTAAATATACACGATTTATTTTACCAAAATGTGCTACTTTTTTTGCAGATTTTCTCCGTTTTATCTCATTCTTACAGTTGTTTCAGTAAAATTCACTTCTCGTACAATGGCAATGTCTGATGGGAATGCACGGAGAACAACTAAACCCCAACTCAACTCATTTCACGTCACAAGTACTGAATTTGGATTGGATGTGAGTTTTTCTCTTTGATACTGCGTAAAATACAACGAATCGTTGTAAAATCAGACGTAAATCAAGAAAACATCGTTTCCAAAAGGAAAAACAGCACATTTGCCATGTATCTGTGTTTTTTCATCGACTCGACAAAAAAGTTTACCGCCGTAAGAGAACAACCGAACGCTCAAGTTAATCTCGCTGCGAACAGTTACTCCTGAACTCTGAAAGCGTCTACAATAACCATCCCTGTGATGTTCCTCCTCGAAAGCCTATTATTTCAGGGAAGCTGTATGCGATGAAATGAAAATGTCGAGAAAGATTTGGAGACGAGCAGACCACCTCATATGAAGCAAATCAAATCTGCGAGAAAACTGCGAGATGATCCGCGGACCCAAAAATGCAAGCCAGCACATCCGCAAAATCCCAATTTATGATGCTATTATAAATATCAAAATTGAATGGAAAGGATGATGAACTGCTTGGAAACAGAACTTCTCAAGTCTGAAAAAGTGAAACATACCTGTCAAATATTCTGTTCCTCGAAGACCACTTTTCATCGGAGCGACCAACAAAAGCATTTTAACGTTGGGTCAATCTGTCTGCTGCTAGTTTTATAAAAAAAAAGTGGGTGAAATTTTCGTTGACCAATAATTGAACGACACTAAAAAGAACTAAATAGTCGGAATAGCTTCAGAGTAAGTTGGCGGAAATTGTGTGTGCACTGTGCACCCACTACGCGAACAACAATAATCAAAAAGAAAGACTTGGAGCAAAAGAATGGATCTATTGCGAGAAAAACTATCGGTTACAGAAAACAAGATGTCAACCCGCTCAACTTCTGGTATTTTTGAAGCAAAGTGTCAAGTTTCGCGGGAAGGAAAATGATATTGCGGGATATTTTGGTGCTGTTCCGCACTCCGCTTGCTCAACCGTAAGCAAAGTGAAGTCAATTTGGATTGGGACGGCGCAATGCATTTGTCGGATCATTCAGCTATTATTCGTTTGTATTGGTTCTGGAAAGAAAATGAAAAGGAATAGATGGGAGAATTTCTATGAAATGTGATATCGGGTCGGGAAAAGAATGCATGTGATCAGGAGAAACAGTAATTTGTAACAAGAACCATGCCAACATTGAAAACAGTTTAAACAGAATAACATAATCCGCTCGCTTCAGACAAACTAATGGCGATTTTGAACAAAAAAGTCCGTCCCAGAAATATAAATTTCCTTGTTAACTTCTGGCAACTTTCGACGAGCGCTGCAAATACACAATACTGAAGAACGAGGTTATGTCCATTTTGAACAGATGTCACGTTTAAGCGAGAAATTCTTCCAGATTTTTGTTGTGCACTATCAATCTTCACGCACCGAAATGCTCAGTTGTAATGGAATACAGAGACAAACCCAATTGGCATGATAAAAACTGAGAACGATTGGCTTCCTGTTTCATGTCTCTCTTGATCCGATTTCTATCCCACGTGAAAGGAGGAAGAAAACGAGTCAACGATACTTCGAAAACAAAACATACGATGATATTCATTAATTTTTCAAGTGCCGAGAATGGCCGAATTTAATCATTTCTCAAGACAGTAAAGAAAGTTTTAAAATGTCTTGAGACTTTCTCTAGGAGTTTTCGGAAATCTCCCTTTTCCCGAAATTCTGTCTTCAGATCCACTGATAGTGACCGACAAAAGAACAATCGTTGTTAACTGTCTTGAATGTTTGTCCCAGTCTCGTGTGATTTTCATGTCCGTTCCAACCTAATATCGACTGAAAATCGACTGTCAAACTTAACCGTTCTTCCTTCGATTTTGCGACAAGATTCGACTTACTGGCTTGGCTGGCATTTCACACATCCGCATCACATGTGTTTTCTTTAATCTGCATATCTCCTCCCCGAAACGACATCAAAAAGTGTATTTCATTTCAGTAGGGTGCAATTTGTGTCTTTGTTGTATGCTTTTGATTTCTTTTTGATTTCTATCCCGCTTTCGCAAAAAAAAGAAAACGAAGCAACGACACTCCGAAATTACACCACCGCTCTTTGTTTATCGTAAATATACACGATTTATTTCAACGAAACGCGCTCCTTTTTTGCAGATTTTCTCCGTTTTATCTAATTTTTACAGTTGTTTCAGTAGAATTCACTTCACGTACAATGGCGATGTCTGATGGGAATGCACGGAGAACAACTAAACCCCAACTCAACAACTTTTACGCTACAAGTATTAAATTTGGATTGAATGTGAGTTTTTTCTCTCTTATACCGCATGAAAACAGACGATTCGTAGTGAAATCAGACGTGAATCAAGTGAATATTGTTTTCAAAAGAAAAAACAGCATATTTGCCATGTATCTGTGTCTTTTCATCGACTCGACAAAAATGTTAACCGCCGTAAGAGAACAACCGAACGCTCAAGTTAATCTCGCTGCGAACAGTTACTCCTGAACTCTGAAAACGTTTACAATAACCATCCCTGTGATGTTCCTCCTCGAAAGCCTATTATTTCAGGAAAGCTGTATGTGATGAAATGCAAAAAAACAATCTGTCGAGAAAGATTTGGAGACGAGCAGATCACCTCATGTAAAGCAAATCAGTTCGACAAGTTGACTATGGAATCTCCTTCCAGCAACTCATCCATCCACACAAACAATTGTATGATTCGACGAAGAGGATGAGAAAAATGTGAGCCAGAACATCCGGAAAGCCTTGAACTATTCGAAGTACCTCGAATGGCTCAAGATAAACGCTCTGGGAGCTTATGATCCACTGAGCCATTCTAAAATCATGGGTCAGTTTGGATCATCGTTCAGAAAGTGCGTCAGTTCTTTTTTTTTGTTTGATGGACAGAAATAAACACAAAATACGAGTAACAATTATTATGAAACAATGATTTCAGAAAAATGACGATCAACTCCCTTCCGAATAATCGGGATTCTTCTTCGGCTGCTCTCGATATGGATCATTGAAATAAAAAATTGGATGTGTAAAAAAGATTGTTCACAATGTTTGCAATAACTCGCTGTGAACCATCTCCATTGTGTTCACACTGAGTGGCCATGTGAGCTTATAGTAAGAGGAATCTTCTACGAAGTTGTAAGCAACTGTTTGATTGCTGCGATGTGCGTCATTCGATGAACAGTTGAACAGACTCGCACACTTATCGACTAGACAGTTATCAAGCATTCCACTGCATCCGGGTTAATATGAGAAAATGATATAATGAGATATTTATTGAAAATAGTAGTTGTTCGAGTCAGACAACAATCTTCCAACAGAGCGGGACTGGAATCACGGCGAAATAAGTAATAGTAAAAAAAAGACAACCGTTTGTCGAGAGGATGAGTCTTAAAGGAAACAGTCGAAAAACCACAAAATCTATTATAGTAACCAACCAAGTACATATACAGAGATTTTCGAAAATATAAGTCCACCCCTGCATTGACGAATATCAGGCCCGCGAGTAGGTTTTTTTCCAAACCAAATTGAGAAACGGAAAAAAATAGTAAAACGGATGATTTTCGAAACGCATCGTTGTTCATCCAAAAAATTCAGGTATTTTTGTAAATTGAAGAATCGCGAATATGGTTGTTTTCGGTCGGGAATCGACGATTGGAACGGGTGTATCTCATGGCGTTTCGGCGAACAAACGGCGACTTTTGTGGCTGAAAAAGAATAAACATTCACACATTTTAGTAGTCATATGAACCATTCCATCCGCACTTGGGTGGTCTTTTCCATTTTCGTCATAACTTGTCAAGTTCATAGGCGTCTTGCAAACGACGTGCTGGGACTTTTTGGACTTGGAATCAACGTGTCGATTTCCGTGTTCTTTCGTTCTTCGAGACAAAATGGTTCCCATGCTCAACTCAAGAATATCTGGAATTCACTAATAGTAAGAAATGCTGAGAAAACGGAAAAGCATACCAAGAGGCGAGCCTCTGTGTACAGAATGATTGTTTCCCTCGTCTCCCCCTTTGTTTTAAAGGCATCACTGTTCGATTACGTATGGCCCATAAAAAATGCATAATACAGGCAACAGTCCTGAAATGGTATTGGTTTTCTGTTCCAGAATTGGCATGAGTCACGTAAGGGAGTTGTAGCGTTCTTGAAAACATGACGCATCATTGAATGATCTTGCTTTTTTTGACGACGAGTGAAGCAGTAATTACCGTTTTCACGTTGATTAGAAAAAAAGAAACCGTAACAAATAATTTTTAACCTATCCGCACGTCTCCACAGAACAGGAGTGATATGAAACGGGAAGACCAATCGTTCTCAGTATTTTGGGTTTGTCTCTGTCTTCCATTACGACCGAGCATTTTGTTGCGTTCGGATCGATAGTGCACAACAACAACCTGGAAGAATTTATCGACATGCATATGTAGATCTCGAAGAAGACTGTCCGTTAGTCGTCAATTTTGCCTAGCGCACTCTTAATGAATGATTCCTCATAAAATGTGTTGTCCTTTTTCGCTGTATTCGTAAGAAGTTGTTACGGAGAGTGTTGTTAGGTTAATAATTGTAAAACCAGTAGAGTGGAGTGATAGGACACGACTACAAATGTAAATAGAACCTGCACCTTCTTTGTCGTATTTCAGTCCGGTTGGTTTTTCAATAAGCCCTTTTCGCACTTTTACACGTTCTCAGGCACGCTGACTATAATTTCTTCAATTGCCAGTGGTTCCTGTTGCGACACAAAACCAACAAATTGTGATTGCTTGCGTTTTTTGAACCAATTTTAGAACATCTCCTCAGAACCCATGATGTGAAGTTGATCAGTCTTTTGGCACATGGTCGATTAGATTTCTTGAATCGTTTTCTCTCACGTCTCTTCCGAAGTCCAACTCTCTCGTCTTTATCTTCTATCAGTTCTCAAGCACTGGTTGTTGTAATGATAAAATATATCTGTCACCCCGTTCTTTTTTTCACAGATGTATTCTTCGGACCACATTAAACTATCATTACACAGCAATTGGTATCAAGATCTGCGAGGAAAACCCTCTCGACAAATCGTCATCTGACATTGTTATGTCTAAAATTCTAAATATCTGAAATTGGAACATTTTTCAGCGACGTCAAATGTGAATTGAGATTTGTAGACGCTGAGGGGACATTAAATACATCTACGCATTCGATGACGCTATGTATTGCTGGAAGACTGTTCTGTTGTTGTCTGGTTTGGATGTCTGAAGCCACGGAACCTGAAAACCAGTGCATTCGTGTCTTTCCGTCATGCTCCAAAACATTCTTAATATTTTGCCTCGAGTGAAGAGTCAGTCGGTTTTTTTGGATGCGACAATTGGATTCTTCGTCTTTTTTTCTCTCGCGTCTCTTCGGAAAGTCGGAATCTCTCGCTGTCATCTTCTATCAGTTCTTGAGCACTGGTTGTTGTAATAAGAAACGAATACATCTGTCACCGCTTTTTTTACAGGTCGATCACATGCGGACCACTTTAAACTAACACTTTAGCATCTCAACCCGATGGTTGGTAACGAGGCTTCACCGAAAACAAGCCTCTTGGCTCCGCCCCGGAAGAAGAAATAGCGTACTGGAAGATGTATTCGCAGGAAAACGGTCTCTTTTCAACTTTGAATGCGTGGGAAGACTCAGCTCCCAGTGTAACAGTCTCTACTATAAAATACTTTTGAACAGTATACGATGTCTACATTTTTCATTCTTTACTGACAACAAAATTCAGATAAAGGTTTTCAGATATCCTTCTGCGCTCTTCCCGATGACCGAAATGAAACTTGTACTCGGAAGCGCCGTCATTACGGTTCTACTACTTGTTGCAATCCAGTCGGGCCGAGGAGCAAGTATTAATGGCCCAGTAAAAGTCACTTATAACATCAACATGACGTGTTTAATCGAAGAGAAATGGTGCTATAAAGCATTCATCAGCACGAAGACTCATCTGTGAGTTGGAGATTGTTAGCATCAACAGCAAACAGTTATTAATAGGGGCTCCAAGGTGGTCAGCCACCCTCACGCGTGCGCCAATACAAGATCTACCATTCAGAAGTTGGACATGACTTTCACCAAACTCAGAGAGTTCTGGGACGTGAGTATCAATTCATTCTGAAACACGAACGAAACGCCATTTAATTCAGAAGCCTGCAAAAATGGAATTATTTGTCCTCCACAACTGCACATATTACTACAAAAGAATGGCTCTCCATCGCGAATTGGACTATGTTGAAAAGGACGTCAGGTGAGTAATCAAACCAACGAATGCCCTCATAATTCCTTTTTGCAGTAACACTGATATCACCCTCCATGAACAAGTAACTTTTAGAGGAAAACTTTTAAATAGAACCTTTGCCTGGGCGGACAGGCATTTTGCTTCAAAACATCAGAAAGACAACAGTCGCGATGCAACCGTTCTTCCGAACCAATGTCCTCATTAGAAAAGTCGAACTTGTTTTTACATACATATAAATAAACTGAAATTTTGATCGGAATAATGTTTCACTAAAAACATATCAAACTAGTCGTCAATGTTTGATCTTGATACTCAAATACATTCTCAAATAAAAGTAATTCGTCTTCTCGATTCTCGTGGATCAGAACTGCGACTCACAAACGGTCAGTTCTTTTGATAAGATGCAGAGTCTTCTCATCATCTTTTCAAAAGAGCTGCTGATAAAACGAACACATCTCAATCAAGGTTTCAATAAGGTTTCCAATTTTCAAAAGTTTCAGAGAATATCTAACGATGAATTCTGCTTGTTTCGGCTATTAATTGAACCGAAAATGAAAAACAGAAACAAAAATTGCTGCATTTCATATGTGGAAAGTATTCTGAATAAATTCAATTGATTCGCCTTGCGCCCAGACATCAGACATGTTTGAACAGCTGTTGATGAAAATGATAGGAACAATTGCTGAGGATAAGAAACCCTCTTGGACTAGAAAAAAGACAACTTCAATTATTAAATTCTTCTTGAAGTGCTAATCAGCTGATTTTTCTCATTTTTCGACTACAAATGGAAACGTTTTGAAAAAAGCCTCCAAGTCAAGCGATGATCCGAATATTGTAAATAAAACAATTTCTTGTCAAAGCTTATACAAAACATTTCTTTCTGATTGTTTCAAACGTGTCATCTCAAACAATTCTCCTTTTTCAAAGCTGTTGCACGGTTCGAATCTGATGAAACAGTGCCAATTTGCATCACACCAGGCAGCTCGTGGGGTCGTATCGATTTTTCTTTCTTGATGTTCATTGTGCATGCAATATAGTATATTGTAATCGCATCCGCAAAGCAATGGACAATTCATCCCAGTGGTAACATGTCCGAAAACATCCGACAACAAACATTTGGTAACGTTTCTTGAGTGCTCAACTGAAACACAACCTAATTGTTGGTGATACACAATGATGATCACTAACTCGTACCAGCAAAAAAATTTAATTTTCTGAACACGGCAACATGATCTTTACGTTGTTTTATGTAGAAACCGTTTGCCATGTCGTTTCAAACTTTCTCGCATTCACACAAATTACGCTGATGGTTTCAAATCGAACAGAAGAGTCCTTACGAGTCGACGTCCTGAAATTCATCGTAGTTTGTCTCGTAAATATGTTATGATAAATATTTTTTATGACGAACCTTCCTATTTTGAGCACTAATGTTATTTTACTAAAATGAGTGAATCATGATTTTTTGGGAGAAAAAAGCAACTTACATTCGGTGCACCATCTTCTTTTTGCCAATGTTGCCAGCATCCAAATGGACCGACAAACAAGATGAGCAGTTTTGATTCGAAGCGTCTTTGTCGTTTGTAAAGTGAAACGGTCTTCCAGGAGCAAAGCATTTCACAAACGGTGTGTTGGTTGCACTGTTCCGCTTGGCTGTTTTGCACAGTAGGTGTCCACGCGCTTTCTGAAGCCTGTTCCCATTCCGTCCAATAAATGTATTTTTTGATAAAGTTGGTGTAGGCACTTCCTGTTCGTCGAATCATACAATTGTTGATGTGGATGGAGAGTTGCTGGAAGGAGATTCCATAGTCAACTTGTCGAATTGATTTGCTTTACATGAGGTGGTCTGCTCGTCTCCAAATCTTTCCGAACATATTGTTTTTTGCATTTCATCACATACAGCTTCCCTGAAGTAATAGGATTTTGAGGGGAGGAACATCACATGGATGGCTGTTGTGAACGCTTTCAGAGTTCAGGGGTAACTGTTCGCAGCGAGATTAACATGATCGTTCGGTTGTTCTCTTACGGCGGTTAACATTTTTGTCGAGTCGAGGAAAAGACACAGATACATGGCAAATGTGCTGTTTTTTCTTTTGAAAACAATATTCACTTGATTCACGTCTGATTTTACTACGATTCGTTTGTATTTTATGCGGTATAAGAGAGAAAAAACTCACATCCAATCCAAATTCAATGCTTGTAGCGTAAAATTCGTTGAGTTGGGGTTTAGTTGTCTTCCGTGCATTCTCATCAGACATTGCCATTGTACGAGAAGTAAATTAAACTGAAACAACTGTAAGAATGAGATAAAAAGGAGTAAATCTGCAAAAAAAGTAGCGCATTTTGTTAAAATAAATCGTGTATATTTACGATAAACATGGAGCGGTGGTGTAATTTCGGAGTGTCGTTGCTTCGTTTTCTTTTTTGCTAAAACGGGATAGAAATCAAAAAGAAATCAAAAGCATACAACAAAGACACAAATTGCACCCTACTGAAATGAAATACACTTTTTGATGTCGTGTCGGAGGAGGAGATATGCAGATTGAAGAAAATACATGTGATGCGGACTATGCGTGAAATACGGCCTGTAGAAGTTGAATCTCGTCGAAGAATCGAATGGAGAGCGGCTAAGTTTGACAGTGGATTTTCAGTCGATATTAGGTTGGAACGGACATGACAATCACACGAGATCGGGACAAACATTTGAGACAGTTCGCAACGATTGTTCTTTTGTCTGTCACTATCAGTGGATCTGAAGACATAATTCTCGAGATAAGGGAGATTTCCGAGAACTCGTGGAAAAATATCGAGACTTTTCGAGACTCTGTATTGTTTTGAGAAATAACTATTTCAGGTCATTCTCGGCGCTCAAGAAATTAGTGTCTATCATCACAGATGAACCTCAAACAGTTGTTTTGAGATTTCTCGTTACGAAATCCATATTATATGTATACGCGTGCAATTACAATACAATTTATCGGAAGAGAAACAAGTAATAGATGCTTGTTAAAGTTGTGAATAATCTTCTCCTCTCATCAAATCAGACGTTTCAGTGATCCATATCGGGAACGGACGGAGTTGAATCCGGATAGTCCGGGTCTGTAGTCTCCGGATGGTCCGGATCCAAATTGAGCGTCATTTCCCTGGAATCATTGTTTTGTTTATCATTTTTGTAATCACCAAACAGAAAATAACAACAAACTTACTTTATGGGCGATGTTCCGAATTGACTCATAATCCGTGAAAAGGGGATGAATAGAATATATTGCGCTGGCAGAGTGCAAATGGCTATTTGTGATCCAAACATGGTTCTTCTCTGCTTTTATGTGTCAGTTGATGAGACAATTAGCAATTCAATGTAATGATAATATTCGGTGATCAGCTATGCAATTTTGCAGAGAGTTCGATTCGTTGGAAAATGGGAGTGGAACAGACAACTATAATATAGTCTAGTTCCAAGAGAAAACTGTAAAGATACCGAATATGAGAAGAACGACGAGAAACAGAAGTTGACTGTACATTGACTCGGAGGCTAACTATAAGAAGAAAATTCTTGTCTTTCTGCTACAAATGGGATAAATCGGTACAAACTGACGTCAAATTTCGGAACTTCGGGTCTAGAGTTCTTGGAGCGCGGTCTAGATTCTCATATTGTTTACACACAACAGCTTTATATGTAGCAACCTGTTCACGCAATGCGAAATTTCTGATTCCTTAATTCCCACATCCATTCATCCCTTTGTTCGCATCTCGCGTTGAAGTGATCGAAAATCGAGGTACCCGAATATCTGCAAAAATTGAGAACACACTCACAGACTTCCTGTGGACCGGCAAAAGTACTTTGCATGCATATTTTATTTCAGATAATTCAAACAAGTTACATTTTTATTATCACAAGTTCGATCGACGGGCCATCGCTTGCGACGACAACAAAGATGCACACTTTTCACGAGCAGGCGTCACGAACTTCTTCTTCTGGTTTATCGCATCGTTTTTCTTCTGAAATGTTGCTTGCATTCACTCATTCACTGACTATTGAGAAATGGGAATGTGGTGTCGATGAAAGAAATAAAAAAACTCACAAGTTTAATGCCTTTTCTCTGGCCGAACGGTGAGTGGTTACGCAATTGACTCATTTTTTGTCGGTTCTTCATTTTTCACAAGAACCATCGATGTGATTGAATTCTCGTCAGCCTTCCTTCCATCGCCAAAGTGTGCATAGTGGATGCTTTCATTTGAGATCGCTGTTTTAGACTGCAGGTCATGGAAAAATTCATCTCGTCTTCGTTTTCTTTTCAATAGAGTCCTTCTTCGAGCGGCGACGAGTATAATCATTTCCAATGGCAGATTCGGATACTTCTAGTATAAACCACGCAACTTATTCACTCGAGAAGCCGATAACAGACTCTATCCTCGAGAGAATGTATCCGGTGTTCAAAAATTTGGGGATCCGCATTGCAGTGGCCTTTTAACTGAAAATGACCATTTGCGAAACATAAAGAGTTCTGTTGCTTTGTGTTTCAAAAAGACAAATTTTGCAGTGCAAAGCGATCACATTGTCAAATCAGATGAATTCCTTGACATTTTATTGAGGAAAACGTAAACGAACTCACATTTGAATGGAAATCCAAAACATCCGTCACAATGCTGTGGCTTTAGACGACCATAATTTGGAAGAGGCATTCGGCACCAATTCATTGTAGAATACTGGAAAAAGTGATGATGCGTAGTGGTTAAGGTTAATAGAAAAAAGCGAAACACGGCGCGAATAAAAAAATCGGGTAGATTTACGATAAACAAGGAGCGGCGGTGTAATTTCGGAGTATCGTTGGGGCGTTTCTTTGTTTTCCATTTCCTTCTTTTCAGCGGGGGGAGGACGGAATGGGAGAAAGCTGCCGGCGTGTTGGCCGCAGCAAACACATTGCATGAGAAAGACAGAGATTATAGTTAGAATGGAGAGTGCGACACTCGGGGAAGCCACGAGGCTACGTTGTGAGAAAAGAAGAGGAGAAGGAGAGAAATGAGAGACAACACGGACATTTCGGTTGCTATGAGATGAATTGGTTGAAAACGTTTCTCATGAAAAGGTCCAGAAGGGAATGGCTGAAGGAATTCGAAGAAGTGAACAAGAAAACATTGAACCGTTGTCGAGATTTAAACCATCAATTAGGGTTATTTGGTGCAAAGAAAAAACATTTTTAACTGGTTTGTGAGGGGCCACATTTTCAGTGAATGAAATGATTCAAAAACCGGGTACAAACTCCAATATCACCCCACCCACAGTTTTTCAGACGCCTGTTCTAAAACAGTTTGTGAACAGTTTCTACTGCAATTTCATCATCTAGTTGATAATAATCGGAAAAGAGAAAATATTATTTTGCAGAACAGATCCTGTGTATTTTGGCTTCATTTTCCACAGGTTCTAGATAAATATGGTTCGTAAGAAGTTGCTCCTGCAACTGGCTTAGAGGTCAAACTAAAGAAGCACACATCAAAAAACGTTGTGTTCCGTTAAATATCTTTTAACGAACAAAACACCAAAAATGGCTACAATATGTCTCATAAATTGAAATGAGGATTTCTTTTGTTCTTTTTCAATTTCAGATGACACTCATCCGGACCATCGTCTTCTGCGTGCGTCAGTATGTGAAGAGGTACGTGGCGTTCTTTTCCGTTCGCCACAACTCCATCCTCACATCAGTGTTTCTTCATCACAGCCGTTCCGAAGAATACAGGACAGAGTTGTTCATAGAAAATGGGCAACCCCACCAGCTACAGGTAACCCAGAACACAGTGTGACGAAGCGTTGGTCTGTTTCCCAAATTCAGTCATCAGGCTCCATTTTTTTTGCTTTTTCATTGTGTTCGATCATATCCTTGCAGATTTCATTTTCGTTGTTTTAACTTTCTTTCTTTGGTTTTTTAGATGGACGTTTCAACACATTGTGTCTCAGTCCACGGTTGCAGCACCAAAGCAAGGAAAGAAAAAGCAAAAAGGGAAACGTTCAATGAACGACTGTCAGTTCTGGAAAAACTGACCAGAGACCCAGGTTGCTCCATAAAAAGAGAGTGAGTGTTTCTGAATTTGTGGTGAAGCAACGTAAACTAGGAATGCGTCCGTTTCAATCGAAACAATCTCACTTTTCAGTATCGGCCGAACGCTCACAGACGTAGTTTTCTTGCTGACCGGGAAGAAACCGACGTGCTTCAAGCACTCAAAAACTACAAACGGAACTGTTTCTCACTCAATGTATCTGAAGAGTGCCAACGAAGTCAGGAACATTCGAGAACAGAACCGCAGGGACAGACACTCAGAAATGATCCTAATTCTGAAGGAATTCATCGTCAGCAATGGCTTGTTCGTGGAGAACAAACTGTGAGTTCTGTTCTTACTTCATTATCTCATTTCAACTAAACTATTGTAGCGAGAAGTTGGAAAAACTGACAGTCATAAACTGTATAATAGACCATTTGAAAGGAAAGAAAGAATCTGGAAGAGGTCCTGCCGTCAATACAAAGGACAATTCGAACCTAATCGAAGCGCTCTCTCGTGTTTGCCCTATTCCAACTCCTCGGACACCGTCCCCACCATTCATCGGACGGTTTGCTCAGATGCTTCCTCTTTTTTTCAACCCGATCACAAAATACATAAGCCCCCAGTTGCAACAGGCGCAAAATGAAAACCTTTTGCAAATGTGGAGATTTGCCCTCAGCCATCTTCAACCGCCAATGGTCACGACTACGGAAAATACAGAAGTCAAAGAGATTAGCAGCGCTGTAGAAAAAGATTATGGTCATATCAACTAGTCTTGAAGCAAAAATAATACCAACAAAACGTTTCAATTTTAATTTGTTTAATTCGTCTTCCACTTGTTTTCTGTTTGTTTCGTTGTTTTGCGAGTGTTGATTTGCTGATTTGATGATGTTTCAATGAATAGCGGTGTGAAAAAGCTGAGTTCATGAGTTCAGTTCGCAGATGGAATCATTTTCCTGAAGTACGTATTCACCAATTACATCGTCCCGATTGCAGCAATTCTCATTTGCTGGGAATCGCTGTGTCCCTCGTTCCAGAAGAAACCGATACTTCAACGACAATGCTCGAAATTAAATTTGGTTGTGTTTTTCTAGATTTACAGGAACGTTACGACCTCTTATGAAATATGACTCATGCAAACTCTGAAACAAAGACCAATGCCATTCCGAGACTTCTGATATGCATGTTTTACGACCATTTTTCAAATACACACGGCAGCTGTTATATAGAAAAAGAAGAGAGGAAGGAGAAACAATCATTCAACTCGCGGAGACTTTCTTTCCTGGTGAGTGTTTCATGTCTTCCAACACTCTCTGCAACTGGTTGATTCCAGATCTTCAGTGTTCTGCAAATGGGTTCCATTATTTCCCGTATTCCGTCTAAGCACGGTAGTCGCCAGCCAAAGCGGTCCAAGAAGGTGAGCAGCACGACTGGAACATTGCCGCTGAAGGAATTCACATGCTCGGAGAAACATGACAATCTCTGCCGTGAAGCCGATGAAACACAGATGGTATGTACAGTTGCTTGAAACTTTCTTTGTGCAAAACACCTTTATTACAGTCGCAGAATGCTTACGATTCGGACACTGAGATGATGTCGCCGTTCGTCCGTCGAAACGCCAAAAGATACACTCGTTCGAAACGTCACGCGTCGGCTGACAAATCTCAGACGCATGGGTTCTCTTTGTAGAAAAAGAGTCATTGTTATGCTGCGTTCAAAGTTCCCGGGCTGGCTCCAGCCCGGCTTTGAAGAGCGTTCAAAGTGCGCGAAAAACGGCGGCATCCAGCCCGGATTCCGGCGCACACCGTACCCCAAATTTCGAATTCCCAAGGCCAATTTTTCGATGTTTTTGCATATGCACTTGTTTCAAAATCTTCTTATATTTTTTTTGCTCACATTTCTTCTGTTTTATAAGGGAATTGATACATCTCTGATTCTTAAACACGAAAATAGGAAATTCCATTTAAATTATCAGGCGCGGTGTTTGCGTTTTATTGCGGACTTCGGTTACTGTGAACGGCCGAAATCTGGGCTGGATGCCGCCGTTTTTCGCGCACTTTGAACGCTCTTCAACCCCGGGCTGGATCCAGCCCGGGAACTTTGAACGCAGCATTAAGGAATAATAAAGTTTTTTCTTTTTTGTTCATTCTATTATCGCTGGATAAGCCGAAATAAACCGTAGTCATGAAATTTTGAGAGCAGCGATTTAGAGTTTTGTTTACGCGACAGCGACGTGTACACGCGTAGAAACCGATGGCGTTCGGGCATGATCCGGGAGAGCTCGTTTTCGTGGCATTGAGATATTTTATTGTCTACTAACACAAATATGTGAAAAGGGAGGTGTGAAGAGTGGATGACACACACTATTTATATGTGTTAACATACATTTTCAGATAATTAGCGAAAAAACACGTCATACATTTTTTCATTATTCTATACTTTGAAAACTGAATTCTGCGCGGACAAGAGCAAGAGGCAGGTCTGGACAATCTCACATTTTGAAACTCTGAAATGCGAAACTCGGAAGCTGTTTTGCGTTTCATTGCCGATTTTTGCCGATCTACTGGTTAAGAATGTGTATGTTACATACTCGATTAATACTGGATATGAGAAACATGGTTCAACTGATTACCAATTGTCAAACAACTTGAAAGTTTGAAAGCCGGTCAACACCTACAACTAAATGTAAGAGGATTCAAATCGCCTCAAATGTAAAACTATTTCAAGTTTGGCAGTTCAACCTATACCGCCAATGAAGAGTGTTGTTAACAATCTCATTCTATACCCTCACAAAACTAATTCTCATATCTCTCCGTCATTCCGCATCGCTTCCAAATGAGATTTTCCCCCCAAATACGCCACGGCTCAGAAAAGCGTATGATTTCGTATAGATAATAAGCGAGCGGGGGAGAGGTGTGTGTGAGGGACAGGAGAATACTCGAGAGACATGCGCATATGGATAATGAGCAGTTAGGAGTAATCAGTTGCTATGCGGCTTCTGGCCAAACACACGCATTCCCTTCTTTCAAGCAGCCTATACGACCGCCATTTCTCGTTGTTTTCACGCTTTGAATTATTGCTCCAGCTGTACGAAATGCTCGTACTTGCTGATTCCATGTTTTTCCTAAATTGAGAGGAGCAAAAAGTAGGACAAGAGTCAGTTCACATTTGGGATTCTATCCGAGCACCAATCACGTGATTTCACAACTTTTAAAACAATTTCTTTTACCTTCCATATTCGACCGTTTATTTCCGGATTACCCGATTGCAGCTGCAATTTCTCATCCGTGATATTCACAACTCCACGTTTTCATTTGTTCTTACGCTTGAGTTTCCCCTCAAAAACAAATTATCTTGCTGACGTGAGGTTATTGTGGTCACTCCGATTTCCCATCTTCAAAACATAGTGGTTTCCACGTTCGTTTTTGTTAATGGAGTAGGAGGTCTAATCGGAGCGAACTTGTTCACTGTTAACTATGGAGTATTATTTCTTTCCATTCTTTGGTCACGTTTCTTTAATCATTTGTTCACAGGGTTCAGTTCTTACCACTCTCCCGCAATCCAGAAAATGTCCGACAACGGTGAGAGCAAAAACAACGCGGTTGTCATTGGCAACGGTCGTTCTATTTCCAGTTGTCGACCTATCCTTCTCCGACGTCACCACGGTCCCATCTGCTGAAACTCTGCCAACGGCCAGTCAGTAAAAATATTCACAGGTTCTTAACGGGTATTTAAATTAACAGGAGCTGCTTCTGATATCGCTCGTGTTGTTCCAACTCCGGAAAAGACCGATAACAACGAGTTGGCCTTGGACAAGATTTCGGCCGACTTGCCAGCGAAGCAGGACGAAAAGCTTGTCGAGGAGAAACAATCGCAGTCTCCGGAACAGGTCGAAGTGAAAATTGACGACCTCGGTGAGAAGAAAGCAAATGCGGACGCCGGAAAACCAGACGAGCATCAAGCAGCTGACGACGGAGGTGAAGAGAGTTTCACGCACTCCTGAGCCCTAACTCTTTTCAATTTCAGAGCCGCCGATGAAGAAAGGCAAGCCAACCGTCGTCGAGAGCACTTCTGATGCTCTCCCAGACGTGACGGAACTTGGAACTCCGGTCATCACGGGAGTCAAGGGACCGCAGATCGTTGACCTGTCAGAAAACGTCGAGTTGGCGGAGAAGAATGAGGACGACGAGGAGATCATCGTGGTGGTCGATGACGAGCCGACGGACGCCTAAGTAATTAACGATACTTCCCAAGAGATTGCTCCCCTAACAGTATATATTTTATCAATGTTTTTTCTTATTTAATCACTTATCTCATCTGGAGCTTTCTCTCTAAATAAATCACAGTGTGCAAAAGAGACCAATGACCAAAAGAGACAAACACGAAACTGTCCGCCAATAGAGTTTTCACAGTCAGTTGTGCCTACTGTGATAAAGTAAGAGAGACAATTGAAATCTTTGCGAGAAACCCCTCATATTCTTGCGGTGAACAAGTTTTCAAAACAGAAAACACACTGTCTGTTTTCGGTACCTGCTGTGTCATGTAGCGTGAAGAATATGATCGGGGATAACATTTGTCTGCGGAGTGAAAGAAATGAAGATATACGAAAACAGAATGATACTCAACACGACACACCAATGTGAGTCCATGCCAGAAATGTGTTGTAGTATGTAGTTGAACGAATTCTTGATTGTGTGAAAAAAGCGTTTTTGTGAACTCATTCGTGTTTATATTCGAACCAACAACATATGGCTTATCATAGACAGGATAAATTGAGAATAGGCAGAATATCCACATATTCAACGTTCAATATGCCATTAAATGATTGAAAAATGATAACAGACAAATACGAGACAAATAGAACATTTCACAACCGTTTGAAACGTATTAATTACTTATTACGTGTTGTTATTCAATTGGGAACTTGGTTCTTCCGTTTCGTTCGCTTCATCAAAGAGTTGAGGCAGTTTTTTCGCTTTTCGAAGGCCCACCCAATAATCTAGCCCAACGATGCTTCTAACGAAAGCGAACAAAGACTGAGTGGACGCCGGATGTCGTATAATTTCGATTCCACTTTGTGATTGGCCGGGAATAGGGACAGTGATGGAAATCGCCTCATTTGTCTGTGTACCTTCAACTGGAAACAAATGAAATGTATTACTGAACTAAATGTGTCTCACCTGTACCAACGGCAGTGATTGCGAACAACCATAGATTCTTCCATATCTTTGCAAAAAGTTTGAATTTTTTTTTATTTTTGTGCTGATATATGTTGGTGGTCCAGAGTTCTTTTGTTTTCAGCCAGTTCTTCACTGTTTCGAGTGAGGGAATGCTATCGACGGTCAAAATGTCGTTGTTTAAGAAATATTCTACTTCGTATCTGTTTCCTTGTTCCATCTTCGCCAACGTTTCTCCTAGTCCGTGAAGCACTTCGTCAGTTCTGCAATGAGAAATGGTATAGAATTCATAAAGAGGGAACGCTTAGTGATGGCTTCTACAAGAACTCACTCGAAGTTCTTTTCCCCCAGCGAGATGAGCACTACTATCTTCCGAGGAGGTCTTGCAGTAGCTTGTGCTGAATGGCATTTGTTGCTGACACGTTCCAGATCTGCCAAAGAGCGAGCGGTTATTGTATGATAAGACTTCTCCGTTTTTTCTGAATCAGTTAATTGTCAATCAAATGGCCAAATCTTCCAACGAACTTTTAGATATGTTCATATGTATTATTGTGGAAGTGTAAACATCGTTGAATTCGGCGCTTTGCTTCGCATATAAATTGAAATGGCGGTTTATCGCGAATGCCACAAAGCAATGTGCGACGAGAGGAGCAGCGCCGGATTCCCTCCGAACTTCTATTTTCTCGACATCGAATTCAGTTCCGACCATAAGAGAATCAGGAAAGAGGTACATAATATTTGACGATTCCACATCAGTCATGTACGCAAAGCCATCAAAGCCAACAGGATTGATCAACCAGATCACTTTTATTTTCTTCAGCAGGTAATCAATCTGCAAACACTTGTTGTGGCACTGAATCCAAGTTCGTCTTACATTTGACTGAAGGCGCAAACGTCCAATACCATTTGCGAAGCGTTGACAAATACCAGGTTTAGTTTCGAGATTTTCGAGTGCGATGCGACGAACGTAAGCGATTGCTATCATGTACGGACTTATAGTCGTATGTGCTGAAAAATGAAATTTTGTTGATAAAATTATTGAGCCACTTACTGGTTATATAGTCGATTGTGTTACTAAACACTAGATCGAATACCATTAATAGGTCTTGCTCTGGAGACATTCTTATTAGTATCTCCCTCATACTGTTCTCCGCTTTCACGGGGTCCACTCGAACTGCTACAAATTTGGCGAGTGACATCACTGATGCCCTGAAAACAAGAGGAATGTTTGAAACAATGAAGAAGAGCGCAAATAGTACTGTAGAGGTAATGTTAACCAGTAAACAGAGATGTTTCACATAAGACATGAAGTTGTTACACAGAATCACTTTATGATGGTTAAGAGTGTTGTTTTAACACAATTCCATATAAAAACAACAATAAAATATAGGATACAAAATGATGATCATAGATGGTCAATTAGTTCTGTGGCTGGGGAGTTTCAAATGATGGAAGATATTCCCTGACTATTTTCCCAACAAAGTCGAAAATGGTTTGTGGGCTTTTTGGGTGTCTAGTGATTTGGAAGCTGATTCCTGGGCACTTGGGCAACGGGACAGTCATGTCGATGGTATCTCCGTTTTTGAAGAGATCGTTAATGTTGATTTCAGCTGAAATTTGATTACAGAGAGAAACACTTTCAGATGAAACTCACCACGGGCGATACAGTGAACACAGAACGACCAAATCTTTTCCAACTTGTTGAGATTGAATTTTTGGTTTACGGAAACTCCTTCTCCAACAGCTTCCGCCCATTTTTTCTTGTTGGCCACAATCATCCGAACATTGGTGTACTCGATGACATGATCGAAGAAGTAGTAAACGATTGGATGACCTTCGTGTTGCAACTTTTGACCCAACTTGAACAAAAGAACGTCCATGCTGAAAACCAAAACTTTTGAACTGGTAGCTATGGGATTCTCACTCAAAGCCTTTGTAGCCGAGAGAAATGACAACTGGAGTCTTGTCGTTGTTCTTTCTGTCACAGGTTGCCAAGATGCTGGTAGTCTTTCCCAACGCCCTGCCAACACTCTGTAGATCTTCAAAGAAGCGAGTGGTCAGTGTCACGTGGGTACTTGACGAATTTTCTGGAATTTCAGGGCGATTGAGAGCATCCAAGTGAACACCCACCTCTCAAAAAGGAGGCCGTGTAGACGCGGTAGTGCTGTGCACGCGACTTGAGAAGCGTCTCGATACCCTCGTTGATTGCAAAGACGACGAACTTGTTGGCGACAAAGTAAGCGCTGGATTTTTGAACTTTGGCTCCAGTCAGCAACGTGTTTTCGACTGCGATGCACACAGCTCCCTCGCGTTGCAACTTGTCAGCATACAAAGAGTTCTTGGTGTTTTCGTCAGCAATGAAAATCACTCCAACCAGAGAGTGGCCGACTTCTCCGGCTGCTGCGACGACTCGCTGAGTTTTCCATTTTGCGACATGCTCGTTGATCTGAAATCAAGTGGGTCGGTTGATTGAAAGATATGATCGGAGCACTCACCGCCGGCGACAAAGTCAGACATCCGAGACCAGTGTCCGTGAGGAGGATATCTTCATCGCGTTCGCCATGGACCATCCGATTGATATAAGTGATTGCGATCATGTAAGCGCTGACAAAGACTGTCTGATTTTTGACGTCTGAAAAAACAACAGGTTACAAGAAACTTCCATTTACTCACTGTGCAGATACTCGATCGTGTTATCGAGCACGTGTTTGAAGATCATCTCGATGTATTCGTCATTTTTCGGAGTACGATGGTCACCAAACTCCGATTGTGCAAGCAACTTTTCTTTTGAGGAACACGACTCGAATCGAATTTTCGTTGTAGCCAAATCCGCCGGTAAGAGAGAGGGAGAACGGGCGCTGCTCGGATCCGACATACTGTTAGAATGAGACGTCGTTAAGAGCGAATGAGTGGAATGAATGGGAGAAGAGACTGTTGTTATTCGCCGTGAATGTATTGATCCGTGACTTCGAGTACCTAACGGTGAGAGAGTGTGGGGAATGGACAGTGCGCAGACAAATTAGTGTCGATATGTCTCGGGCACTCCGCACAACGAACACTCTCTCACCGATAGGTTTTTGGACAGACCGCACGTACGCACTCTACGCGGGGCGTCCCGCATTGGTAACGAATCATTCCCTTGGCATCTTTGCATTCGATATTTTGTGTTTCTAGAGGTCTCAATCTCCAAATCAGAAATCACACGAACAAATAGTCAAATATAAAATTGAAAAATCATTTATTTTAGACACTCGAAAATGATACCGATAACTGCCAGGCGTGAATACACTGAAAAATCTGAAATAGACCGATTGTTGATGGATAAGAATTTTTTGAAAGCCGCAAACGCCAACAGAGACTCTGTGATGAAGCAATTTGAAGACATCCTTCGATTGACGATTTCCGAATTACATGGTGAGTGGAATCTCGAAGAATATGGAGAACAATAATCAGTGTTCAGATGTGGAGAGACTACCAATTACTCTCAACCCGTACATGATCGGCATCACGTATGTTCATCGCTTCATCCGCATCGATCAATTGCCCGAAACTCCTACCTCGGCCAAAGGTGTCGGTTTCCCCGTAAATGTTAGTGTCATTCATTGTTTCCCTCGTGCTTCAATGTGTTTTATTCAGCGACTCCCGATGAACGTAATTCTGGACAAATGGAATAAAGAGAGTTTGGATGCAGGTTCACTTTCTGGAATCGTCTTCCTTTTGGACATGGCGTTCAATACTAATACAGATTGGATTAAGAAGCTGATGGCTGAGAAGGCGTATCCGATAGGCTACGAAAAACACAAAGCGGAGAATTCCCAAAAGAACTTCGGTGCATCGCTTTTTGTCGCTAACAAAATGGTTGTGTTTGCGATCAACAAGGGTATTCACAATAACATCAAGTTGAACGCGCAGTATCTCCACCTATTCACACTTTCGATTGCCTCAAGTGAGTTCTTTTGAAAAGGCGAGATAATCTTCAATCAATTACAGCTATTTCCGAAGATAAATCGGTCACAGTCACAACTCGAAACTATTCCGATCTGATGAGTATCGGTGATACTTTGTGTCCCAGAAATCGGCTTATCAGCGATGAGAAGAGGATCTCTTTGATATTCGTGTTTGGATTCTCGGATTACGAGTTAGGAAGAATTCGATTACATTTGACATGTAGTTATTTTCAGAACTGACAGAGTTACATTCGAATTGGCAGAGAAACTGGGAACATCCAATTATACTGTCAATTATTTTTTTTTCAACCAACATGTTCACGACAAAAGTATTTTCGAAAGCAGAGAAGCATGGGAACAAAAACTGAATTGGATTGATCGCCAATTTGATCGTCAGGAATTCCTGGCTGATGATATCATTACCGACGATTCCGACAGTTCTTCGACACCACTGAACTGGTCCTTCATTTTGTCTCCGATCAATAAAGGTCTGTTGAGAGAGGAAGAACCGATTTGAGTTCTGTTTTTCCAGTTATCCACGAAATCAAAAACGAAATGGATGCTCAACCTGTTATTATGACCATTCCACTGTGCTTCCCAGATAAAGAGAATAAATACAGGTCGAAAGTTGAACACCAGAAGAAATCGGAAGAAACATGTCAAGGTAAATTGGCGGAGACAGCCAACACTCATGAATACAAACCTATTACAGAGGCTCCAGTTAAAAATCAGAGAAAAAAGTCACAAGCTGGTCCATCAAGAGAAAATCCAAAAGACAAACTGGAAACTGGAAGACAATCGGAACGCAATCTTAGAAGCACATCGAGAAGCAAATCGAGGAGCAAATCGAGAATCGGGACGGAAAATGATCCGGAACATCAGCCGGACAATCAGCCTGAGAGAAGATCGAGGAGCAAGTCCATTAGCAAGTCGACAACAAAATCAAAGACGCACGCGGGAAGCAAATCGAAGACCAAACCGGAACAAGCGGAGGAAATCCCACCGCAAGATCAGTCTGGAAGAAAGTCGAGAAGCAAGTCGGTTAGTAAGCCAGTGAGCAGTGCAAGGAAATTGTCGGAAACAGAGAAACCTGTGGATAAGCCGGAGAAAAAGCAGGAAAATCTGCTGGAACCTCAACCAGAGAGCGTGCCAGAAAGAAGAGCAAGAAGCAAGTCGGTTAGTAAGCCAGTGAGCAGTGCAAGGAAATTGTCGGAAACAGAGAAACCTGTGAATAAGCAGGAGAAAAAGCAGGAAAATCTGCTGGAACCTCAACCAGAGAGCGTGCCAGAAAGAAGAGCAAGAAGCAAATCGGTTAGCAAGTCGGTAAAGCAGCTCCAAGGACTGGCAATAAAAGAACCAACGATTCTGGTGAAGGATAAACCTGTACGTCGGCCGTCGAATGTGCCAGAGAGAAACAAATCGGTGAGACCGTCGGTCAGCATCTCGGAAAGCAACTCGGAAAACAGCTCTGGAGACAAATCGGGAAGCAAACCAAGAAGCAAGTCAAGAGTCAAGTCGGAGAAGGAGACCGCCGGTCCGTCGGGAAACCCGATGGCGAGAAAAACGGTTCGCAACTCGTTGAGCGTCTCCGAAGGCAGTTCGGGCAGTCAGCCGGAGCATCAGCCGGAGAGAAGGTCAAGAAGCAAATCGAAAAGGGAACCGGTGAACAAATTGAAAAGTCAGCCGAGAAATGAGCGAGGGCGTCAGCCGGAACAAAGATCTAGAAGCAAGTCGATAAGTAAACCGGTGAGCAAAGCGGTGAGCAAGTCGGAAAGCGGGTCGGATGAGAGCAAGTCAGAGAAAAGGTCAAGAAGCAAATCCCAGAGCCAGTCGAGAAGAAAATCTCTTCTGAAATCAGTAGACAAGCCACAGACCGAATCCAATGATCAGCTGCAAACCAAAACCAAGGATGAACGGCAGGAGAAACCGGAAGCTGTGCCGCGACGCGGTCCGATGTCGGGCATAGCGAACAGCGAGCGGAGCATTCAAATCACTCGCAGAAACAACGATGATAAGAATTTGATGGACTTCGCGGAAGTCATTATTCGCATTTTGCGTTCACTCGACTGATGTTGTATCATATTTATTGACTGCATTATTGCTTTTATGGTTGTAAACCTGTATTCATATTATTTGACTATTTATTTACCTATTCATATTTCAACTATATTTATCACCTTTTGTGCAACTGTGTGTTGATCATGAATAAATTGGTTGCTGAAGAGAGTGCGTTACTTTGATGATTCAGTAGCAATGTTTTTGTAATCTTGAATGAAAAAAGACAAATCCTTTCACGCGTTTTCAGTGATAACATGATTACTTACAGATTGAAAAGAACACCTGACAATGTGAGAATGATTTTGATAATGAGTTCTTGATTTTCAAATTGTAATTTTTATCTAGCGTAAAAAACTTTGATTAAAAATTTAATTGATCTCAGAAAACACGAAATAGTGTTTCTCTTTATTTTCAAGACGTCCGATAAACTGAAATAGACGAATATCATTGCTGATTTTTTAGGGTAAAATATACGTAATCACGGCAGAAAATGAGATGGGAATATGTGAATTCAAGATTACTACTTCCAGTATAATCTGGAAACGTTTTCAGACGCTACAATAGAAAATAAATGTTTCAGATGTCACATAGTGGCATCAAATCACAGTAAGAATCATTGAAGAGAACCTGATGGCTGACGTTGCAATGAGGGAACAACCTTGTTCTGCAGTTGGTCTGCAAAGTCAAACAGCGTCTGCGCAGATCCGTAGTGACGGAGAATCTGGACTTGGTATCCATTTTTCTCCGATTCCGGTTTCAGGGGCAACGACATCATATAGATATGGGGGTGTTCGTTTGGTAGATACTTCACTGAAATATAGATAAGTTAAGATTTCATATAGCTTTCGGAATCTTGTACCACATCCAACATGGGTGAGAGCGAACGACCACGATGAGCCTGGAGTGAATTTCAAACTGTCGTCTTTGAATAGCGTTTTCTTCATTGTGGGGTTCTTCTGATGTTCTTCAGCACTCGACATGTACTTGATCACCTTCTCTTGGGTCACTTCATCATCAAGAATGTAGTACTTGATGCGATATGTCAATTTTTCCAATTCTTGGGCAACGTCATAGAAAAAACGGTCGGTTCTGTTAAAAAGTCACGAGTGTTATTCAACATATTGATAACTTACTCGGGAGTTGCAAAACCCAAAGAAACAATGACAACCGTTTTGTTAAAGTTAACATCGTCATTTGTCACCTCCACCACATTCGGTTCTGCGATCGCTTTCACCAAGTACTTCAGATCACGGAATGTTCGAGCGGTGATCGTAGAAATAGCTGTTTGGTGAATTTCGTTCTCTGAAAAAAAGTGGTTAATACCAATTTCTTGAATTTGAGAAGGTCTGGTATCTCGCGAACAACAAGAACCGTATACCAGTTCATTCTCATCACACTTACAAGTTGTAGAATGAAATTATATGAGCATTTAGAACACACACGTGTGGTTCAATGTTGGATTCGTTTACCACCACGGACGATACCTTCAGCTGTACCTAACAGTTTCAAGAGTGTGCCACTGCTACGGTTGAAAACCTGTGTTCCACCGGACGAAACGAACAGTTTCAATTGATGAAGCTTCTGCGTGAGCGAGTCGCCGGAATAATAATCGAAACCTCGTAACTAGGGAAAGATGCGGATAGAAGCCACGTTATCAAGCTCATATCTAATTAGTACGTCTCTTCCGGAAGCCCTCCTAATAGAGGTGCCTTTCTAATTGTGGCATTACGATGCGTTGTTTTTATACTCACCTGGTAGAATGAGCGAGACCGTGAAAATACTGAAATGCTGCGCAAAACGGTTAACAACTGTGATTGGCTTGGGTCCGGTGTTGATTGAGAAGTGCACCCATTGACGGTGCACAAATAGAGAGCTGCTCCTGTCCTTGCTTCCATCAAACATAGCATTCTCATTGTTGTTGGTCCCAACGATTATGGCACCTTTGGCTGTAAATTTTTGACAGACAGCTTTCTTTTCATCGGTGATGAAAAGAATTCCACTGAGAGGACGTTGGTCTGCATTTTTCAGTTCTGCAATATCGTTGAAGACCTGAACATTGCGCTTAAAATTGACACAATCATCAATGGGTTCTTACCGAAGAGTCAAATATGATATTGCCCAAAGATCGGTTGGTGAAAGTCAACTTCTCTTTGTTCACCCCGGTCACCATTTTATTCAGGTAGGTAGCGGCTACCGTGAAGCTGTTGAACGGTCGATCTGAATTGATAATGTTAGAATTTGCAGTGGTAACCATTCGAAAACCTTCAATGTCTTTGCACAGCACTTGCTTGATAATTCGTTTCACGATATCGTCGGTGTTGCCTCTAGAGTGGCCGCCGAATTCAGTATCTTTGCGCAACGCGTCGATACAGAATTTTTTCTTGAAAGCTTGTCTTACATCGATGAGGTCATGACGAATCATCACACCTAGAAAAGAATGTCTAGAAGGGAACTTCGAAAGGGAGGAGACAAAAATAAAGAGTCGTTTGAGCAAAGGAGAATACTTTCAACGACAATTGACTGGCGGGTATCCAAGACGTCCCACTCAGTGGAGAATGCGAGAAACGTGTAGAGTGCGATCACATCGTCTCTCATTTTGACATACTATTTTCTCGAATATATTATTTGGCGAGAGAAGCTGTTGAAAAGAGAGGGTCTCTCCTCCTATCATGAGTTCCGAAGACAATTTCAGAACGTACATACATATGACAGAAGAATTGTGGTGCGAAATTGTGGCTTCAAGCCCTCTATACGCTTCGAGTCCAATTCTCAGGAGATTCATTCCGCTGCGAAAAATACAATTTTCAGTTTTCACTACTCAAATGGAAGATTAATGAAGAGAAAGCGGAAAACACAAGTTCTGGGAACATGATGATTGAAAAACCATAAACGTAGGTTGAGAAGTGGAAAAGGACATATCTCAAGTGAAAACGAAAATGATTACCCCTCTACTCGGAGAGAGAAGCATATGCGAAACCAGGAATTAAAGAGCCGAATGAGATTTCCATACTGCCCTTGGCCACTCTTCCAAACGCTAATGAGGTGTGAAACTCACGACGATGATGTTGAACTATTGAAAAATGCACTTTTCGAATGATTCATTACGTTCATCTCGCTCACTTCATCTTCTAAAGCTGTAGCTTCTGTAGCATGTTAAAATCATGAGAACAAATATTATAATAATCTGAGTTCAGTTAAATAAATATGGACTTGGCCTACGTTTCAAAACGGACCAATGTTGTATGAAACAAAAAAAAATATGTATTTTCCCAATATTCAAAAATTCAATCCTAAACTGTCGTCAGCAAAAAAAGATTTTAATGCAAGGCATGATTATTGTGTGTAATAAAAACGGAGGGACTTCGAGTGGACTCTAATTCACTTGGAATTACACTTTCACATAATGCTTTTGAGAGAGTAGTATCACCAAAAAGTTAAACAAGCGGAAAAGAATTGCTCTGAATTTGTTTAATGAGCTGCTAAAAACGAGGTACTCTGAGTGAGTTCACATCTTCGTAATGAGGTGTGCGTGAAAAGGACGAGAAGGTTCTGTCCTCTGAACGACACCTCTGTGATGCAAATACTCTCTGCGTTCTCACCCGACTGGAGAAAATTCAAGATAAAACGTATTGCCTCTGATGTTGTTTGTTTCACGTGAAGGGAGCAAATGGGAGAGGGAAGAGCCGCGATGCATAAATTCGCGTTTCACGCGTGCCTACCCTGTCCTTATTGTCATTTTTTCTGGGAATTGTTTAGAATTGTCCAAGTGATCACGACTCACTATGTCATGTCGTACCAGACAAGATAAATGTTGATGACACTGCGAGAACACATCACGTTGTGGCATGTTTTCGGAATAAAACGCGCTCCATGGTAACGATCAGAGACAATCCGAACAGCGTTGAAGAGGCGACATCACGTCATTGGGAAAGATGGCTATGATATGATTTTGAACGATGGTCTTCATATCGAGAAGGTTTTTCAAATGTGACGTCTTTGCTGTGGTTTCTCTGATTTTCGTTTCAAAGTGCGATTTTGTCCAGAAATAAACTAAATGGTTCGCAGAAAAACAATTCTAGAAAGTCAGAACATTTGCATATAAAATGGATAACGTTTATAGACTCAATCGAATAGGACTCGACGCGAGGAGCTCAAAATCGGTCTTCCAATGCACGAGAGAAGCTCATGAGCGGAGTTGAGAGCTCTCAACGATGTATACGTAAAGCAAATGAGGTGAAAATCCATGAGGAATACGAAATGAAGCTGTGTATGTGTATCTTTTGAACATTTGACACTTGGAGACATTCGAGACTTACCCAACATCAGTGCCAATGATACTGAACTAAACAACTGGTGTTTATATTGGTAAATAATGCGTTCTTTAACTTTATAAACCTTTTTCCGAGAGAGAGAGAAGTGAAAATTTACAATTCAGGGGATGGGAGGAGGGGACATGACGGTATTATTAGAGTTTGACGCTAGAGCAAACGACAGTTTCGCTCAACCCGAGCAGGTATTCAGACAACTGCGGATTCTGGGTCTAAATCGATGGGTCTAGAGTAGAAGATTTGAAGAACTACAGAAAAACCCAAAAAATGACAAAGAGAGACAAAAAGTAGGGAACAGAATATCATTTGAGGATGAGGGAAAATAAGACTACCGGCAATGAGCCAGTTCTGAATTATATCACTACGTTGCTCATACACTGAAACAGAAATTGAACTGAGTCTGCGTCATCATCAGAAATTATTCCATAAATCGAGAAGAAGTACAACATGATGTACACCGGATGGGGGAAGAATGCGGGGGTAAGGACGGGGGGATGGATCGGGCTGAGAGAGACACGTGGTTCGAACGGGGGAATCACAACCAGAAGAGACTACGGGGAATCAGACGGCAATCGTGAACTAGATATCACATTTCCAGGGGAGAATAGCATTAGTATTCAAAGGCTACGAACAAGTTCAGTTGAGTTGAGTGAAATTGTGCAAGAGAAACGGGTATTGAGCATGGGTCCAGAGGGTATTGGGGGAAATTGGGTGGGAGGGTTGAGCCATAGAAAAGGGAACCTTTGAAGCGGTTAAATAGACGGATCTACATGAAGCCGGAGGCGTTGTGATGATGATCGTCTTCTGTCTCTTCGGTTTCGATTGTTTGAGCGTCAAAGTCGGAGACTCTAAAAACAGAGAAACTATATTTGAATTGCTATTCCCTTCCAGTTACTCACCTCTCAGTCTGATCGAAAAGCGAGTAGTGAACTTCATACTTTGACAGCTTCTCATTCATCAGAACCATTGGTTTGAACCTGAAAACTCTTGTATTTATCCGGATTATACTCCTTTTCACGTACTTGTATCCCCAAAGAATCTCATCCGGAAGGAATGACGTTCGTGCTTGGAAAGTCATTCCGGTTGCCTCAACAATTCCTTCCACTGTCATTATCAGCTCGAATTCAGCTTTCTGAGATGATGAATATAGCGATTGAAGCAATGATGCATTATTACCGCAATGTTGTCGCGTGTCATTCCATAGAGCGGACTATCCTCGTTGATGACGTGGCGAACGATAATCGGCCAGAGAAGTAGAACTCGATCCCAACCGCTGTCGTATCCAACGTTCATGTCTTTTACTCCAATTAGTTCCCGGTCGCCACGCTGAAAAATGTATTTCTTTGTGAGCAACTACCGAGAATGTTATTTAAGCTAGTCTCTAAAAAAACTATCGTTAAAGTCTCTAAAACAAATGCATCTTCTAATTTTCAATGAATTCATCGGAGTGCTCTTCTTTGTGAACTTCGTAGTTTGTTTAAACGTTCATTCAATTAATAATGTAATTTTTGCCACGAAATTCAGTGGAAATCTCTCAAACTTCCGCATTTTCTTGTGTGAAGTGCGTTAAAATCCTTCCACAGAACTGTTTTCAACAATTTTTAAGCTCAAAATGATCAATCCTTGATGAATATTTCTGATTCCTCGTGGGACGGAGTCTCCTACTATGACAGGTTTCTCTACTTTCACGGGACCTTTCGGACGCCTTTTCTAATAGATTTGCCCTTCTAATAGATAGTTCACGACATGTGCATTGTCTGTTTCTATGGAGCTTTTATGCTTACACTGTTGATTTTAGAGCACGCCATGTAAAGCCGCACGTGACTTTCAGCCAAAAACAGTTTCTCTTGAATGTCGGCCAGTCTGATCATCAAAGTTGGCCGCTTATCATGTTCATCCAGTGGTCCAATCACTGCCATCCGCGAGAATCTCATTTCCTACAAAAAAACCATTGGGATTCCAACATATCTCGCATTTTTCTCTCGTTTTTTCATATTTATCTTGTTTTTTTCCGAAAAAATGTCGTCTAGTCTGTTCAGTTTGTTCGACGCGCAGACAGGATCAAAGAGGAATGTTCTCACTCACTTGTCGCCGTTTCTTTGGTCTCAGGATCTTTGCAATGACGATTCCAGCGAGGATTGTTTGCAGGAACACCCCGACAACGCATTGAACGCAGAGGGTGAGGTATGCGGGAGGGCAGAGGTCCGTCATGTAACGGAGACCATATCCGATAGTGTGTTGAGACTCCATGCTGAAAATCTATGGGTGCTCTTTCAATTCTTGATTTCAGTGTGACTGCATTCAGGAAGAAACTGCTCTCTTGTGTTGTGAAACAACGTTGTCACGTACTCTACGCTCAAAATTATATTTTGATTGAACAACAATTTCTTTTTTTTGAAATCCGGTACATTCTCACTGCATACAAAATGTATGATATTGCTCTTGGCAACTTTTCGCCTCTTTTCTCAGTGATTTACTTATTTTGGGAACCATTCTTTGAATAGTCAAACTTTGTCACGTTTTCCCCCCTTTCCCTCAAATAAAGAAAAAAAAAATGCTCTCGATCGCATTTGCATCTTGACGCACTCTCTTCTTGATGTTACTCATCGGATTGAGCTTTGCTCACCTGATTCCCTCGTGGGTGCTCATTAGCATGTACTATCAGCCGAATCACGACATTTTCGCTTCATAGGACACTAAGCCGATGAGAACTGATAATTAGTAGTCAGGCTGTTGTTGGCCTGCTGATCTAGTCTGGTGCTTTATAAACTTCGGAATGTGTCATTACAGTGAAGTAGACGTAAAGTGACACAGACCAAACATAAATCCGGAATGAAACTCTTAACCTTACCGGAAACTGATGGGAAATCTATGAACTGATTATGAAAACTATTCTTCTATGCATCGCTTCAAGTTTTCAACCCCAGAAATGTTCTCAAAACGCGCGTGGACTTATTTTTGGCATCATCTGGACAAACAACAATAATCTTCTATGAAAATATTTCGTTTGAAGAGAAAATCTTCCAAATCCCCGATTTCTGATCGCTTCTTATATGCATGTTCTGAGAAAAAACACAATTCGAACCTCTGTTCTCAATATTAGAACGCATTTCATTCGAAGCGTTCTCCGCCCTGTCCCCTCGAATTCACACCCGAATGTGAAACGCAATCCCATTTGTCATCGGGAACATGTACACAGAGACAAATCGAAAGGAAATCCCCGGGCGAAAAGACATTTCCGTTCTTCTCATCTTTTTCTCGTGTTTCTCGTCAATGTGTCTAGAGCACACACATACACATACACACACATACATCGTTTTCGACGACGTCACAAATCGAATTTCGCATCTTTCATTTTGTTACCCGCATTTTCTCTCTCCCTTCGGACACCCTTTTCTCCCCAATTTTCGTCATCTTGGGTGTCTTCTCCAACAAGTTCCTCACAGACAGCTACAGTAATCTCACCTGAACAGGAAGGCGCTAATCAGAGTGTCGACGTTCGCAATGCATGATTCATCCTAAAATCATCTTCCGGTGTGTCTGGTGATTCGATTAGCGGGATTTACCTTCTTCACAGTCTTAAGCCGGGAGATCACATAATAGATGAGAGCGAAGATCGACCAGGAGACGATGAATCCGAGGAGGAAAAGAATGCAGATAGTCCGCCAGTTGCACTCGATGATCAAGTGGAACCAGTTTCTGCAATACCTCCATCTACACAGACGGTGCGAACACCCGTCGTTTTCTTGGGGACCAGTCACAGGCAGACAGGTAGTACACAAAGGACACGCTCTAGGGAGATGGGTCAGAGTTACCGGGTTGAGGGGAAGTTTCTGTGTAGTTCTCGGGGAGAACCTTCTCATCAACCCATCTGATCTGCTCCACTAAGCCATTTCAAATGTGCGTGTATGTGTGTGATAAGCTATTCTAGGCGACAACAAGGGACACGGTGTTAGGGAAAGCAATGTCAGTTTGTGGTGCACAGAACAGGTCGGCCGTACTTGTATGCTTGTCGGAAGCGTTCCGGTATCTGGATGTTGTTGAGAAGAGTCCGTCCGTCCTTCGACACCAGTCGAGCCCTTTGTACGCCGAGTTCCGGTGCTGAGTTTGACAGCCGCCATCCATCTGCAACGTTTTCTATCGGTTTCGCTGTTTTCCGACAGGAAATTGGTTTTTTCTTTCGAATTCGCCACAAACACTGACGGTTTTCCGGGAAACACGACATTTGCGCTAATTCATATTCTTTTTCTGGCTTTGACTCCAATCAGAGCTAGAATCAGCTGGATTTTGTTTCGGAATCTAGTTGTTTCCCTGAATTCCTCAAAGAATTGAAGTCAATCTCTTCAAATCTAGAAGATTTTTAAAAATCGGCGAGAAAAGGTTCTCACCCACTTGAGGCGAGAGGTTTCGGGAATGCAATGAAGCGTGTGCTTGAACTTTTCCAGACGCTTGACTACCCTTCTCTACTGCCCCACAACGACAACAATCATCTCGCCTTCTCCTCCACGTTTTCTCCCTTTTTTCCCGGAAACTCACTCAGCTCCTTCTTTGCTCCATTCTCACCGGATAATCGTTCAAGTTCTTCAGCCAACGACATACTCGTGGTCTGAAAACAACTGGATTTGGATATCAAACTGACTATCTCTCGTTCTCTTTTTCTCGCTCTCTTTCTGTCTTTCTCACTTTCAAAAACACACAGACATTCAAGTTCCCTGAGAAAGGGAGGGTGTCATGGGGGTACAGGGAAGAGAAGAGGGGAGTTAGGGGAAGGAAGAGAGAAAAGGAAAATTGAAATGTGATATGCCGGGCAGGCGTCGTTAGTTGCTGGTGCCCTCTCCCAATTGCAACGACGGTAAACGTTGGAGAAAACCAACCCGATGACGCGTTCTCATCCCGGGGCGCCGACAAGAAAGAAAAAAGGGAGAAACGAGCTTAGGCGTCGAGAAGGACATCGTCGGGAGGAGGAGGCAGCTGAGGGCATTGATGATGATGAAGCAGAAAAGATAGAAAAGGACATGTTCCCGCAGCTCCCCTCGCGGATTTATTGTGTCATACGGCAAGCGAAAGAGCATTATGATCAAATTCTCCCGCCTCGAGCACCTGGGAATTTCGAGATTTGAGAGGATGAGAGGTGGTCGATCAGCTGTTGAGAGACCAACACTGGGATCAACTAGGTGAAATACTTTCGATAGGGGGAAAACACTGAATGGACTATTTTATGTTATTGCTACCAGAAGAATGAGTTATTCTGTGTCTCACTCAAACCCCCTAAAACACAGAAAAACAGGAAAGTCCGCCATCACAACCGGAGATTGGAAGTGAGCGGCTGAGAGTGGAATATCCAGGTCGTCCTTCTATTTTTTCATATAGCCACGCCCCTTCAGACCACGTGCAATTGAGCCACACTTTCCTTCCAAACACACACACACACATACTTTTTTTTTCTTCTCTTTCTAGTTTGATCTAATGAACCTTGTACCCGAAAGAGGATGAAAATAACAGAAGGAAACAACTGGGAGAGCAAACAGGAGGAAGAGTCGACGGAAGAAGATGCAAAATGAACGCTTCTCCAATCACATTTCTGTGTCAACAAACCACTCTTCCGCAGTTTTAATTGCAGCGGCCACTCAGGAAACCATTAACTTCCTCTCGAATTTAATGTTTTTTACTATCGATGCATGCGATTAAATGTGCGTGTGTGGTTTATTAGGGATACTGTAACCGGAAAGAGAGTGTGGAATAGAGAACAATTACTGTTTCTCGTGTTTTTCCAGTTTCTGGAGTCAAATATTCAGTTTAGTTTCCAACATTTTTGGCTATGCAAGAAGTAACGACTTCGCATGAATTTTTCCGTTCTACGTGGCATTCCTGATATTAAAGACGTACTCCAAAGCAGAAAGATCCAAAGCAAGCGGGAGAGAGGGGCAAAGAAGAAATTGATGACAAACTCACGCATTTTCTATTTGATTTCAAAAAACCGCGATTTTCCCACACTTCGTCGACGATCTCCTCCTCTTCTTCGATCATTTTGGCGAGGAAGATGATAGTAGGGAAAGGGGACGTCTGTGTTCCAAAGACGACAACTTGGTACGTTTTGGTTGAGAAAATGTGGTGTTTAGGAGGGGGTGGTGGGGGGAAAGGAGGAATGCCGAAGGCTGATGCCAATTTCGTTTTTCTCCACTACTGCTCTGTGCTGTGCGCATCATTTGCCACTATGTGTGTACGTCTCGTCTCTTTTTTTTTCTAATTAGACGAGCGGTGGCAGTTGAAATGAATGATAGTCCTCGTTGACATGTCAAAACGTTTACCCCTTGGCGGGAAAAGAGAGAAAGAGAAAAAAACGCAATAAACTCCGGAAAAACAGGAAAACCCCTTCGCCCGCCATCAAACTCGGCTTCTGTCGCTGCTTCAGGTTTCAGATTCAGCGGCGGAGGCACCAGAGACCACCACGAAACGGGCGAAACATGCGGGGCGAAGAAGTACTCGGGTGTCTACGGGAGGTGTTAATTCGAGAGTAGGGCGAAGAGAAAGAAAAAGGTCAGGACTGGCGGAGCCTACCGACAGATTGCGTTTGTAGACACTGAAATGTGTCTGCCGGCGTGTCAAATGTGTCTGAGACGAGAAAATTGAGTTAGTACATGGAAATGAGTTTCAGGAAACTCGACGGAGAAGAGCAAAATGAGATAACATTATGGGTCCAGGCAAAAACGAGCTAAAATTGTGAAAACTTCTTGATCTTTGGCTTCAATTTTGACACCAAGAAGTCAACGACTCAATTATCAACAACTCACGGTCAAAATTCAATTAATCAGTGATATTCCGTATCAGCGTCACTCAACAATTTGGAGAATTTTGATAAGAAAAGGGGGGTGAAACGAAACTAAAAAGAACGAAGTGCACAACAAGAGAAGGAAAAGAAGAGAAAGTTGGTCACAGAGGGCAGGGCCGCCGATGAGGAATATTCATTAGGAATCTGATTAATCCGCGTTTCTTTCTCTTCCCCTTTCTCTCACTCTCCCCTTTCCATTTTCTCACATTAAGAGCAAGAAAGGGAAGTGGAACGTACAGCGTAGTTTTGATGAAAATTTCATGAAAAGGCTCAAGTGATTTTTTGGACGCGGAGAATTTTAAAAATGAGGCTGAGTGGAATTTTCGAAAGAAAAATGAAATGAACCAAAAACTTTCGCCCAAGAACTGGAAGAAGAGTAAAGACTGAGAAACTCTGAGGAACTGAACATGCTCATCACTATTGATACGAAAAACTGTTCAAAGCTTCAAAATGCGAGTACGAGTGACCCGTGAGCCACGAAACGCAGAGAATTCTGGAAAAGTATAGTTTTGATGAGGTTGCTGTCATCAGTTATGCTTCTTAATACTTTAGGCCTTGTCCTGGGTCTCCTAGGTTATCAACATTTGAATGACTCAACGTTGGCCCACACGGAATCCCATGTGAGACGGTACACTACACTTTCACCAAAACGTCGGATAATTGCACTGTTTCCATCATTACAATGAGTCCCCGGCGTGGGAGTCATCCTTGAAAACGCAGTGTTTCCCGAGAAAAAGGGAAATAACAATCACATCATTTGTATCACCATCTCCGAAATAAAGAGAGGAAATGTGCTCTGCACCACACAGATCTCGGCTCTCCTCGTTAATCCGAGTGCCGTGAGCCGGCGACAAAAAATAAGGTATTGACAAGAAGAGGAGGAGCGAACGTCATTCGTGGATGATGGTCAGTGTCTGACAACGACTCCCCCGAAAAATGGGGAAAATATTGAGTGGGGGGGATAGCCGGGGGGAGGTAGTTGTTTATGAGAGAAGGCCTTGAATATACATAATTGAATAACCGCAAAACGATTTGTCTCCGGCCATACTTCAGCTAGGGACATATATCGTGCTCTCCGCAATAAACATAGATTCCAGAGAAAATTACCCCACTTTTCTCGAAATTTCGAGAAACGGCAGTGATTTACGCAGCGATTATCGTATTATAAGCGAAGGAATGGTGAAAGCCATCGAGCGAAAGGTATTTTATATTGGTGAGAAGCAGTGGGAACCCGGACTGATTCTCAAGAGGAAGAATGGGAACGGGGGGTGTACGAATCGGAATACAGGGAAACAGAGGAGGATGGGAATATCGGAAGAGTGGGAAACGCAACACGATTTTTGATTCCCCGCCATCGATTTTGGTTTTTCGTACAGCTAAAATGATCGGAAATTTTCGGAAATTTTTGAAACTCGGAAATGATTGAGTTTTCAGCAGTTCGACGTTGGTTCTCAACCAATTGAGCACTTTCACGTGGATTTTATGAGGAGATGACTTCATAGACAGTGCATCTTGGGGTCAATGAGTTAAATGAAACTATGTGGTCTTTATTCGATCAGTTCTTCTCGTGCGCTTTGTTTCATTCGAATCAAGGGATATGATTTGATTGAAAACTGAAATCGCTGAAATCGCTGAAATGAAGAAAAAAAGAAAATCTCATATTTTCTTACTAAAGTCTACAAATTCAGCCACATAATGAATTCTCGAAAGCTGCCAAAGTTCCTCAAAATTTGAAGTTAGTGATTGCGTACTCATGTGTTTTCCAGCCACCAGAGAGACAAATAGAGGGCACGAGCTCGAAGAACGGCCAGAACGAGGAAGAGAAGCACGCACCTTTCTCTCGCGACTAACCGACTGATTAATTTTGCAGAAAAGGAAGAAGAAGAAGAAGACAGAAAGGCACGAGATGTATTTTGATTTTCGATGTAGCAACGGAGAAACGGAGCAGAACAGAACAGGAGAACCAGCGGAGAATAGAGGAATTCGTTAGAGAAGTGTCGAGTGCTAGAAGCGGATTAGGAGCACGTGTCGAGTTGCGGAGAACTTTCAGCAGGTTGTGGAATACGCAATTAGACACGAGGAGTAGAAGGGCTTGAGAACGAGTGAATGACTAAACGGTTCTAGGAATAGACTCAAAAACTTGACACTGAAAGCCCGCAGGAGTACGAATGCTTAATCAGGACTTTTTTCCTCATACCAAAAAAAGAGTGTAGCGGATTTAGAAATTCATCCCCAATAATGATCCGTTTCACCACGAAACATAAAGGGATTAGCACGTTTTCGTAGTTTCAGAGTCTATCTTGTTTGAACTTGGGAGAAAAAAACAGACAGTGCGCATAGTTTGTTTCAGACGGCACCAGAATCCATTGGGCGTCCATCGAACGCTTTTGCAACACTACCAGAGTTGCGACAAGAAGAGCTTGAAAAGATTGCTGGAGAACGTTGCGGAGGACTCAGATACTCATTCTATGAAGGAATCAAGTACCCGAGCAGTTGGCCCCATTCTCAAAGAAAGGAACTGCTCAAAAACACCAAAAAACATCCACCATAATCGACTGCCATTCAATTGGGAAAGAGGAGAAAACGCGAAAGCAACAAGCAAATAAACACGAAATTAGGAGCTCCTTGAGGCAGGAACAGACAGATATTCAGAGAGTGACCGGAGAGTCCTCTTCTCCTCCTTTTTCTTCGGAAAATTGTCAAAGGAAACGAGCAGCTCTTCGAGTTGCACTTCTTTTTCAATTCTTCACTGTGAAACTTTTTAAAAAAGTTGCTTATTTTCCGAAAAATACTCATAATTCTTCTGTCAGTTCCTCATTTTCTACTCCAGATCTTTCCCCAATTCTTAAAAAGTTCAATTATGTAGTCGTGAGAGGTTTTCAATTATTCCTATTTTTAGCGATGAAGCTTATAAAAGGATGCCATCAACGGAAAACACACAGAATGTACTGCACTTCTCAGTATTTCATCTTTAAAGAGCAAAAAGAAGGAAAAGCAAATAAACAGGAAGTGGGTAGCGGGGATGGGAGAGAGCAGGGCGAGCCGCGAGAGATGAATGGACCATGTGGTCATCAGAGTTTCCGAGAGTGCTCTTGTTTCTTTCATTTTTCCAGTTCAGTTTTCTTGGATAGGTGTTGTCAAGCATAGCTACGAATGAGAACTGCAAGCTTTCAGTTCAAAGTCTTTCTCGCACTTTTATCGAATTCCTAACGCAATTCTTCTTCCTCCGGAAAGAAAGAAAACGTGGGGAATGCGTGGAGACAAGACTAAAGTACAACCGAAAAAGTCCCGCAAATTGAGTGAATAAACATGAGAGAAATGACCAGTGAGTCCAACGGCTCCTCCAGTGCTCGTTCTCATAAGTGAGTGGTCAAGAGGGATAAAGGCTAGTTTTCCCACGGCTCCAAGTCAATCCTTCTCGTTTCTTTGGTCTTGGAGGCAACAACAACGGAGTAATGAAACATAACGTTCTAAGAGACATAAGAACAAACACGAGTTTTCCTTTTTCGGTGTTTTTTTTTGTGAGGATTCAAGATTTCACATTCGAAATTTGTAAACAACTTTGATTTTAAAATGATAAATGGTTTTGAATCACACATCTCGTCTGCTTTAATAAACGTCCCAGTGCTGTTAATCTTCGAAAGTTCTTTCTGGAAATGACTGTTTTCGACCAATGTTCTTCGTTGTCTGCTCAGAATTGTTTGCTAAAAAGGCTTCTTCCTGAACGCAAGTAGAAGTGTGCCGTAGTTTGTGTTCGCTTACAATCCAGAAAACAGTCCGCATAATTCTGAGCAAGGCACCGAGGCCAGGAATAGAAACGCGGAGGTGGGGAGGAAAAACGAGGATGTTTCAAATTTCGCGGGGTGTCTTCGCCGTTTCCGTGTATTTTTTGGAGCGAGCACAGGGTCGGGCAGCATTAAGTAATCCGGATGTTGAGGAATTTTGTGCTGATATCAGATTACAAATCCTGGATCAGCTGGCACGCGTGCTGTGTTGAATTAATGAAGAAGATATTAAAGGAGATGAGGACGTGATGAAAATAAGGCGAGGTGGCACAGCGTTCCTGTTCGGTTTCTGATGAAAATGCGCAGGTGAGTGTCAGCTGCATGTTATTAGTGCGGACTGTTGGAATGCCTGCTTCTAGACTCAATCTACAGGTTATCTTCTCAATTTCCGCCCAAAACGCTATGAAAACCAAAGGAAGTCACTTGCCACTCGACTGCACATTCTTCTCATTTCCGCAATGAAATATTGCGATTCAATAAGACAAAAAGACAAAAACGTGTCAGCAGAAAGTCCGCAGACCCCATAACGCCCACAAATGCACATACACTAAAGAATCACGGCTCATTTGTTCGAGCAGGTCTCCATTTCATTCACAAACCTAATCGTGTGGAACGTGTGGAAAAAGAAAAGAAGGCATGCAAAAAGAAGAAGAAGAAGGCGACGACGAAGAGGAAATGATTCTGAAATACAAACGGATGATTCGATGGTGACGTCGATTCAGAATCAGTGAACTCTGACGACGGCCCGATGTGTAAACACTGATGAACGGCTGTTTTCGGCGTATGAATGGCATTTTGGAATGATCTACTTCGCAAGTGGTTTTTTCGGTGTGTGGCCGGGGGATCCGGTTTCGAAAATGTTGTCAGGGTGAGTTTCTAGGTCAGATTCGAATTGAGTGTGCTTTGGTGCGGACCAGGTGAAAAATATGGACACCCGAGCCTCGAGTTGCAGACATGCGCATGGAGTGTGCACACATAGGGAACCTTGTGAGGTGCTTAGTGATCACATGGGATGACATACTAGGTGTTGGTTTCATTGACCACGTGGTTCATCTTTTGCAGCTGAGGACAGAAACTTTTCTGTTGTCCAACAATTAGGAACATGTGGTGAGAACTGGAGAAAGAGCATTCAGAGACATAGTCATCTCAAGTTGATTCAGAAACAGAAACATGTTTCAGGAAGACTATTCAAGCGTTCACCCTATTTGAGTATTTTTGACCGGCTTATTTTTAACTCACAGACAGCAAACCATGGATGAGCATTCATGTTGAATGCCTAAGAGAGCACACTGTTTGAAAAAAGAGATATTGTGAATTCACAAATAGAAAAATGAACTGCAGCATAAAGAAACTTGTTTCCCAAACCCAACTGAACTATTTATACTTGTGAAGTTCGGCAGTCCTCCCACAAGCACCTACCACAGTAAATGTGCCTATTCAAACTGGAAATAAACCCGTATGCACCTAACATTACCGGTGCGCATGTGGCAAAGTACGTGCTTCCGACGAGAATCCAAAAAGAGAAGAGAAACTTATATACCCACCAACTACGTATTTTTATTTACCCTATAAAAAACGATACCCTTATAATAAACGAGCGGACGCCATGGGCCGCAACACAATTTGTGTCAACATTGTGTGGCGGGTTCTGTTGGCGGAATTACAAATGTTTTCGTGAGGCCGGAAACGATGCTGAATTAAAGAAAAGGTTCACGGCCGCCTTTGACGAGATCAACTGGTCGTAATCCGGTCTGTCGATGCTTTTCAGAAAAGAAAACGTATTGAAAAGAGAGAAGTAGAAGAGAGGATGGAGGAGAAGACGAGAGACATCTATATCTTTCGGGTTCTTTTGTTCTTTTTTTTCAATAGTTGAAAGGACGGATAATATAATCAAATGGTGAGGGGAGTGCAAGAGAATGGGAGTTGAGGAGAGGCTTAGAGACAGAAAAAAACCAGTTCATGCTTTCAAGAATCCGAAAGAAAACGGAGGAACGAAAAAGATTAGAATGCTCCTCATAACTTTTCTATCAGAACCTTTGACACCAAGTTCCGGGTGTCTTTGAACATGCTCACTATACTCTATGAGATACTCGATTGGATACACTATGAGAATTCTAAAAAAAACCTTTTCTAAAATGGTATATCTAATCCCTTCTACCCATGGGAAAATCCCTAAAATTAGTACATGCGTAGGCCGGGGAAATTGTGACCTGGGTACCTCGTCATCGTCGCATATGAATAAAATGTACTTGTCAATCATAAACCACATCACTATCTTTCATGAACACCTAAGAACTCACCGTTTTTGCAGAAAAGAAGGAGAAAGGAAATGGAGAGGCGAGCGAATTTGTATGTGCAAGTGATGATGCTCCTTATTCTGCAAGACGTAGAACGATGAGGCGGCCGGAGAAGTGGGGACGGAACGGAAAAAACAGTGGGAGTTTACATTAAACGAAATGAGGAGTCACGGCTTTGCAGCGGCCGGTTGTATTTGTATACAAATGCAGGGGAAAGTGTTTTTGACGCTTTTAGAAGCCTCCCTCTTTCCATTTGAACTATTTCTTCTTCACGTAGATATCAATAAAATGTATTTCTGTTCAACGGAAAACAACCACTGGCAAAGCAACATTTTCATTGTTGTTGTCACACCATACTTCACATCGAATTCTAGAATCAACTTTTTTTTCTCAAACTCTGTCTAATAACACCTCTCAGACACAAAATCTCTCAACCAAACGTGCGCGACCAGAGATAGAACTAGAGACCACTCACTCCTCCTCTATTCAAGATGAAATCATCGGGAAATCGAGAATAATGTGGTAGGAGGTGAGAAAAAACCTCCCAAACAAAAACGAGAGAGAGGGATTGTGTGATTAGATATGCACGTAGTCTGGAGACGTTGCGTGCACGAGGCTTTTGGACCAAAGAATTGGTGTGTGGGAACGCGAGAATAAGAAAAAATGATGGCGACGAAGCGGTCAGAACATCGCCATGAATGCCGGAGAAAAGTGGGCGTGAAGTGAAGTGTGAAAGTGAGTAGAGGAAGGCGGCCGGAAGTACGTTTTGAAAAGAAAACGAAACGTGTCGTTTTCTGTGGTCATGATGGACCCATGAAGATTGATGTGGGCAGGCCTGGAGCAGAAAAGAAAGCGAGGAATGACACTGGGAGCAGAGATATGACGAACGTGTCATTTTTGACACCTGCCACCTTTTGCACGAAGCCGCCGTCTTGTCATGTCAAAATGTTGCTTTTCTAGTGTGACGTCACTGGGAGGAAAGTTGGAAATACAAAAACATCATCTGTATTCGAGGGGAATGAGCTATTTGGTGAAATTCTGTCTGTCTGATAGTCGTTAGGCTTAACTTTTCACGACAATGCTGACATGATTCTGAAGCTGTGAAGCAGGTGCGTTGGGAAGTTTGCACCCGCGTAGAATGACATTTTCAATAAGTCATACTACGCGGGCGCAAACTATTGTTATATTGAAGAAAGAAGAATCTAGATTATCACAAAATGAAATTTGATCTACAGATGGTTATCAAAAAAGAGAACTGTTGTGGTTTGTGAAAGACTTCCGATTGCTTTCAAATGCTTCTGTCGTCGTTAAAGGTCTAATCCAATCCACGAACGGAACAGAGTTCCAGACGCAAGTTTTCTGGTGACTTTGAAAGGCTTGCTTGACCTTTTCAAAAATAGAAATCGGGAAGAAAATCAAAAAGACAAGGGACGAATAAGACACCACAGCTCACCCGTCTGTGGGTGTGAGAGGAGAGAAACGAAGGAGCTGGTAACCATGGATTCGAGAACCGGAAAGGTGGTGTGATGAAGAAAAGATGGCGGAGAAGAAAAACGCCTAATTGATAACGGAGAGACGTGCTCGGAGGCTCTAGGCTACAATGTGAGGGGATCGGAATGGAGCGCCATTTCAAACGGGCATCCGAAATTCGTCCACACATTCATGATAATTGCTACCAATCGCACGTTTCCAGTGACGTAATTAGGTGGGTTAAACATCGAAGAACGGAGGAGGAGGAGGCAGGGGAACAATGAAATGAGGGGGGAAGGAGGGGGAATGCGGGGAATTGATGTGTGCGTACAGAGCAAGAAATCTCGTGTTTTCAGTTTCATTCCCCCTTTATTTCCATATTTCCTAAGATGATTTGGGATTAGGAAGACTTTGACAAAACCGAGAGACGCAATGGGGGTCTAGATCCAAAGATGATAACGTGAGAGCAGCGTGATTTGTCTCGAGCTGGTATTAAAATTGTATTTATGCAGGAGAGTTCAATTCCAAATAAGGAGAATTAGAGGAAAATATCCGTTTTTCACTTTTTGTGCCTTCACAAGGTCAAGTTAGCGGTTTAAATGTGTATATAGAAAACTCTTTGCATAAATTCCAGAGAAAAGAGATCTTCCCATGTCCCAGACGGAGAAAGTCCAGAAGAACTTGTTATCTCGAGAAAGCATCCTTTTCCCGCAAAGAAAACCCCCCACTGATGTCTGTCCATGCCTCCTCAAAAATCTGGTGAATCTGTTCTTTGAACACTTTCCTTTTCCCAAAATTTTGATTTCCCCGCTCGTAAATCCCCAAGGAAGAGTGCCGTTTTATTCGATTTTCGAGCAATTTTCCAAAATTCGCTTATGATGTTTGATTGGACATATTGAGAGCAGAGATTCGTCAGAAAAACGTTGTCAGTCAGAAACGCAAAAGTTACGAGAAAACGTTGATAAAGTTGCGAAATTTCGAATTTCAAATCACGCGATCCGACTCGAATGGCTGGTCGGGAAAAGATGTTATTGCACATTTTTGGTGCTTGTCATGGATGATGGGCAGAAGGAGGAAGTACACGGAAAGTTGTTCCGTTTGTGCTGCTCAGTCTGCAACCATCTCCTCATCTGACAACTGAACTTTTTCTCATTAAAGTTGAAAAAGGATGAAAAGTGATGGGTTGGAAGGAATACATTTTCAATGGCACCAGAAACGGAAGAACTGCAGAGCCAAAAAGCGGCGAGAAAGTGGCGGAATGCAGATGAACAAGGACGTGGTTAGATGGATGCACTTGACTTCTCTGGACCACGTCCCACAAGGAAAACGAGGCAAAAAGTATGATTTATGCGTTTTGGGAAAGTGTGGCGAGGGATTTTGTTGAACTTTTTGCATGGGAAAAACTTGGATTTTGTTTCGAAAAATGGATGAGCAAAGTGGGGGTATTAGTCAAGAGGAACTTCATTTTTCAAAACGAAACACAGTTTTGGTTTCAAAATTTCAAGGAGAAGAGGTAAGAGACTAACTATTGAACCCTCTTGGAACCGTATAAGAACTATGAATGAGTTGTTGAAATAGGAACTTTTGTGGTGAAACCAGCGAAACTTATCGATATCAATTGTTTTCATTCAGAAAGTATCAAGATATGTTTCAGTTATAATGGAACAGCAGAAGTAAAAAGAATATAGCAATTACGGTGAAACACAAGACGGAAGACATTCATTGAATTCTTCCTGTGCGAATTGTTTGAGAATCGGAAACAGTTGGAAATGGGATCAGTGAGTGAACGACGTAACACGAACAGTGATTAAGTGATCAAGAAAATGGAACAAATGTCGACATACTTTTAACAAAAGTTTTTTGAGACTAAATATTGTCGCTGAGAATAAGATATTTGAAAAAAAACACAACACAAAGTGAGTTTTTATTTCAGAAAACTAAAAAATACAGACGAATCGCTGATAGAGACTCGAAGAAAACGCGAGAACGTCTGGAATGGACGCCACTGAGGCTGTTTTCTCAAAATCGACGCACCGCGAAATGATAACAAAATGTGATGGAAAACTCGCGAAAATATGGAAAACCGCGTCGTCTTATCCTCTTAGTTTGCTATTGAAATCTCAATTTCTTATCGGATTCAGTCGGATTTTCCGTGGTTCTAATTCTATCTTAGAAATGGGAAAACGAGAGAAAAATACCTCATTCGGCTAATTTTGGTTTTTTTCTTTCTCTCTAGTGAATGAGCCATATAATAAAACGGCGACACTGGCGAGACGAAGACCACTTGAGGAGTACTACATCGAGTGGTCCACGTATCGCTTTCCACGTCAATTGTGTTTCCTCCTAGAGTCAATTCCAAATTCTTCTGGCTGCAGATTATTTACGGATACGAAACCCGTGATTTCTATGTTTGGTCTGTCGTTGATTACAAATATTCGCGTTTCTACTTGAAAATTAAGAGAATTCATTGAACAGTCACAGGGTTCGAAATAATTATAAAAAGGCAAACAGGTGAATAAATCTCACGGCCGCTCGTTGATACGCGGCAAATGGTTCGGGTTGTTGTTGTCGTCGGTGGTTTCGGGCTGAAATTGGAGGAGGTGCATATTTTAATCACACCTTGCCAGATTGACTATGATTTTACAAAATTACAATCGATGGTGCCCAATAACACTTTCAAATGTGTATTTTGTGAAATTAGCTTAGGATTTCAATTGCTGATGGATCAAACTAATTATTTCTGTGATTTTAGCCCCTTCTTTTCAAAAAGAAGGAACATTAAGAGTGACAGGTGTAATTGTATTCATGTATTCAGATACAATCCGAACTTTCTCACTTTTCTTCCGAACCGCCCGGATTTTTGGTTTCTCTGCATTCTTGATGGTAACATGTAGATCTCCACGTTTCTGTGAACAACAGTTGAAGTTTGAAAGGTGCATCCTGGCTTACCCGATGTTAGAATCAACTTCTGCCCTTCTCAATCTTGCCGATCTCACTCCATAGTGCCTCAGACTCATGTCACAGAATGATAAGAGTCTTTGCACTTTTGAAAGTAGATCGGACTCCAGATTGAACTTCTTATCAGCTATGAAGAACAGGAACATCAGGAATGCGTGGAAAGGCAACCCTGAACCGTGAAGTCTCCAGAAACATAAGTAAATGGTATCTCCTTACCATTTCCAGTGTTTTGGCGGTCCCCAGTGAAATAATAGTTGATTTCTGCCACCTTTTCATCTACATTCACTATCGGGATAATATCCGCCAAGTTACACTTTCTGAACATCAGAGATTACAAGAATTTGCAGATAGACACTGCGTTGTACCTGACAAATTGCTTCAATCCGGCGTTGGTTATGTTCACGTTGTTGCGTAGTTGCACAAATTGCATGTATATATACATTGCCTTGTCCAGAAATAGCAAGTGGCCACTGTGAGCACCATAGCGCGTCGGAAAGATCTGAAAGGAAAGTGTTTGGGATTTGCGTGGAAAACGGAGTAACCTCGCTCAAATGCGGCTTCCGTTTCTGCTTGATAGTCTGGAAATCATCAAGCGACTTTGTCTCTCCTTTCCTGGAAAAGAAGATTACACTCTTGAAAGTCTATCCCTTCTTTACATGCTAGACATTTGGTATTCTTCATCCATAAGTCCTAGTACAAGTAATAGAGTGTCTCGCACGAGTGGCAGTTTTATAACCTAAAAAAATGGACAGTTTACTTGATAGTAACAAGAAGAGTGACCTCATCAACGATACTTCTCACACGCTGCGAACCTTCGACGAGGGTGCGACCGGGAAGTGGAACTGTGTGGTCAACACTGAGCGACGGAGCGGCATTGATTTCTAATAGGATCGGAGTGCCGTCGTCACGGATCATCACGTCAAAACCCATTATCTGAAATTAGAGGAAGTGGTGTTGATTGAATAAACGAAAATAACAGGAAATTATTTAATTTCAATGTTAAATCATTTCCTGTTCTCAAAACCCAGAAAATGTACCTGAAAGCACTGTGGTCCTGCAGAGTCGAAAAAGTGATGCTCGTAATGGAGCATTATTTCCGGAAGCATCGCCAATGTCGTTTTCACAAGAATCAGCTTTATGTCGTGCCATAGCCGTTTCGTCTTCACTCCCCGAGCCTCTAATTGGTGGAACACAGTGGAGAGAAGACGTTTGCTACCTGAAGTGTGACTTGGACACAGATTTTACATGTTATATCATGGCACGGAAAAACATTTGTGATCCCGGAAGCATGGCTACTGAACTATGATGTTATGTTTTCCTGGTCTTGTTTTGCAGCCAGTTCTCTTCTAATCCTTCTCACCTCTGGTCTGATCCTGCAGCGTGTTGCTATGCACGTACGACTGATTCGACTTGTTCAATGAATAATTTGTGAGATGAGCATAGAGATTTTTGAAGTTTGAAGAGTCGGGCTTTTCGTACTTCTCCGTACAGAACCGAGCCATTCCTACAGACGAATGCCTACTGAATGTCTTTTGAACTGCAAATACCTTCTCGGGCAACATAAATGGACAGCGGATTAATGCTCTTGATGACTCCATACACGCGAAAGTCAAACTTCAACTTATCGCCCATCAACAGAGGATCAGCTATGTATTCCTGGAGGAGAGATGACGGCATTCAAAGAAAAAACACATCCCAAAATACCTGCACAAGCTGTTGTTGGTCAACAGAACGTATTTGGTTGGGATTATTGATAAGGTAAATGCCAGTGCCCTGCGCACCCTCATCAGGTTTCACAATGAACCACATTTCGGTTTTCTCAACAGATTGAGCTTGACGGTAGTACTTCTGAATAGAACAAAAGACAGAAGTGACGCAGAGTCCCAAGGGCCATTACATGAAAATCATCCAAATGAGCTGGCAGAAACCATGATTTTGGGTAGAACGCGTACTCATCGGGGAACAATTTCTGCATGGATGATATCGCATGAGTCAGAGAGATCTTCTTCGCCAGCTCCGTCATTCCTGCAGTCTCGGAATGTGGTGATTAAATGACATCATTGTGTTTTGATTCACGTGTTCAGTGGGAAAAAGGGAGAAACAATTGAGCGAGAGATCTATCATATACACCGGAACAAACAGTTGCATTACCTGGAAACTTGTTGACTTTCGAATGCCCTGAAGTCACAATCTTGTTCATATCCGAAAGAACCACACTGTGCCAGTACACGTCACACGGCTGTTTGTCTTGCCGTCCTTCTGGATATTCAATGATTCCTATTTTCTTCGCACACAAAGACACCGCAAATTGGTTGGATTTGCCGCGAGAAGTGTCTATGGTGTAGCGACGGGAAGCTGTGTTTTTTGAACGTTGAATTCGCGAGTACGACGCGCTGAAAGATGAAAGAAAGGCTCTGGTAGGGTGCTGGATATCTTAATACCTTGATATTCCACTTGGAGGTCGGTTTTCCATGATTGAACTCAAGGACGAAGACCGAGTCAGTGGAAGTGAAAGCTGAAGAGTTTGAGGTTGAAAAGTGTAACAATGCATTCGAAAAGTGAAGAAAAACGCGGGGTACGCGAAAACTGACCTTTTGCGGTTTTGTCGGTGACGAAGGCCAATTGTTCAGGTCCAAAGAGGTCTGTTTTTTCGGATGCGACAATTTCCGAAATATCCTATCTGGTTCCGGTTCCGGTTCACAGAACTCGACGGGTTTAATTGGAAGTGAGACGGGAAGCTGAAATTTTGGAAAATGAAAGTGTCGATTTCCGTTTGGAGTTGTCTGTTCTGATCAGAATTCTAGTGGGAGAACGTAGAGAGAACGAATGAAGGGATAATGAGGAGAAGCTATTGAGAAAGAGAATCAGAGAAACAGACGTTCGTTTGGCGGCATATCTCAATGAAATGAGATGAAATGGGCTCTGGAAGTGAAGGAAGGAAAGCGGCTGGCAGAGTTATTTCGTGACCAGAAAGTGTGTGCTACTAGTGAGGCAATACTCATAAAAAAGGTGAGAAAATGTGCTCAAGAGAATGCGAAAAGGCGTTGGAATCAAAGAGTGTGAGTACGAAGAAGAAGCAGAAAAAGGGATCTTCATCATTCATTCAAGTGGAAACCATTTGTTATCACGGCTCACTAGAGGCATGATATCAGTTTCGAAACGCGCCTGTTCAAAACATATTTCTTTCCGCGAAACACACACTCCTAACTCAATTCTCTCGACTCCGTCACCGAAAACAATATTTGTTTCACCAACTCCTAATCCTTGCTCAATTCCGGATCAAAACTTGACTCACATCAGCTGGATGGACCTTTCCGGGAGAAGACGAGATTGTGTCCGTGCAGAGGTTTGAAGATATTGTGCAGCCCATTAAACATGTCTTCTAAGCCATACACCTGTAATTCATAGATATTTGTAGACAACGTTATGGAAACTGGCAAGGAAACGTAAACAAACGTGAGATGTCGCGGAATTCGGAATTCCTCACTTTTCGTGACATTTCTAGAAGTAATTACATATTCCCACATTATTGGGAGAAAAGGGAAAAGAAAGGGCACCGCTAGAGAATGTGTGCCCTAGTAATTTCAGTGACGGGAGCCCAAGTGGTCTCCCCGAGCAACATGCATAAGCGAAACAAGGATGACAATAAGCGGCCGACAAAAACATGAAATGCATGCGGATAAGTGTGTACTCGGGGCCCTCTCGGGTGAGTGGTGACCGGAAGTAAAGTAGCCAATATATTTCCTGCCCATCTGAACCCCTTTTTTTCGGTTGACGTTTGAGCAGGAGTACTCTCGATGTTTTTGACGGACGACAGAACTCGCGAGAAGTGGGAGCCAATTGGTCTGCAGTCTTGCGTGAATTTGATTTTATTAGTCTGGCACCGGACACTGTGCTGGTCAGTCGAGAGAAAACACACCGAGAGGTGATTTCGAAATACTGGACGAAACTTTACTCTGGGAATCAGACATTCGACGTGACGAGAGGAACGACAAGCGTTCGGTTCAACTAGAAGTATGACTTTGTTCTGTAAAGTTTTGAAGATAGTTGCATCAAAACAGTCAAGCTAAGGTATGGAATTAGCTGAATCACATAATATAGAATAATGTCACCCTATGCCGCATTTTACTACAAAAATGTAGGTCAGAAAACTTTTACATGCTAAACACCTTCATACCAAGTTATTTGTGAATGACGTCATGAGAACCCTAATAATAACTACCGAGAGTACTAGAAATAAACCTCAATCACTTGTGAACTTCTGCAAAATACGACAAGAAGGGGTGCACACAATCTGGTTTCCGCTCTCTTTTCCTTTTTCTTTTTTTCCACTCCTCGTGTTTTTAAATGTTGCGATGACGACCCTTTCTTCCCCTCTGTTTCCTCTTCGCAACCGAAAAGAAAACGAGCATAGCTTCCTTTTTTGTTCGTTTTTTTCTCTTGTGAAACACGCCGAAAAGAAGTATGTGAATATACGAAAAGAGCGCCGCTTTCCGGTCACCATGGTGATGTGACGGATTCCGGGAAAAAAAAGAAAAGATAATCTAACGGAAAGTGCAACGGCAAATAAGAATGCCAGAGTGATATAACAGCAAAACAGCCCGAAATCGAGAGATTTATGCCAAGAAAAGTAAACGAGAAAACCAATACCACCTGCACCGGAATCTACATTTATTTGGGAAGGGTTTTGCGATAAGTCAAAAATAGTAATCAGACGCGAAAGAGCGTGTGTTTTTGTCGATTTGCCGATGACGAGTCCGATCTCCGACGTGGCGCCAGCGTGGTGGATTGAAGTGCTTCGACTTTCCTGTTTCCTGAAGAAAAATGTGGACTATCAAGCACTTGCTTTTCATTCTGATAAATGAATCGTCAGAACTCACTGATTTCTTCATCAACGGTTCTTTCGGAACCGCTCTCAAGTTGGATTCAGATTTCACTTTCCTCAAATTCGTACTTGATTCCGTTTTCCTCCGGTTCTGCTCTAGTTTCTGGACCTGATATCTCTGATCCTGAAACCACCGTCTTCAAGTTGCCACCTATGTATAACATCACACACTCTTTGTTTTCGAATATTTTGGTCCTTTGTGGTTTTTGGAGCTTTCGAGGATTTGGTTTTTGGTACAATTTGATGTTTTGCAACTGGTTTCGGAGGTGTGTAGATCTGAAACTTCAGATGAGAACAGTGTCTAGAGAAAAAAACTGACCGGCTCAAAAGTTGGTTCAGGAGTTGGTGGAGTCACGTTTCGTGGCGCAATCTTTTTTGGAGCGACCTTCTTCTTTTTCTTGATTTTCTTTGGTTCTAACGGGTACTCTGTAAGACTGCAGCTTAGAAACAGTTGTTTTCATTTCCGAATTCAGGTGTTACACTGACTTTCTTCCGGTTCCGGTGCTTGCCATGTATCCGGATAACTCCTGTTCTGTCTTGCAGGTGGTGGATAAAATATCTTCTCTGGTTCACTTCTCGGCGATATTTCCCGAACTCGATCGGCTTCGCGGCTCCAACTTCAATGAAAAACACATGCTCATTAAGATACAAATTGAATTCATTAAAGGCTTCAAACCTAATTCTTCGCGTGCTTGTGGGTCTAGACGCTTGACGAGATACCCTCTTTCGGAAATGTGGATTGTATGCTGGCAACAGGAACCCATTGAATAAAGAAAAACAAGTATCGGGTCAAACAACTCACGAACGATGTCTTGACGTGGAACTCCAGATCTCGGGAATTCCGGAGACTCCTCTCTCAACTCAGCCGGTTTTCTGACGTCACCCTCTATTTTCAAACGGTAGAAGTAACATCTCTTGAGATCTGTGGAAACAGTTGAAATTCAGAAGACAAAGCTCAATCGAAACCCACCGCGATCAACGCGAACCATGATTTCTGACGTTGAACAAGCAAAAAATGATGGTGTCCACTGGTTTTCTTCTCCGTTTTCTTAACGGAAAGGCCCAGATGAATAATAGATAAATGTGCGTAGAAACGAGAAAGAGAAGAAACATGTGGTGGCGGAGAAAAAATGTTTGTTCTCGAGGAAAGGGGGGTACGCGTTTATTCAGATCTCTGGAAACATGGCAAGTTTCAAGAGAAAACAAACAACACAGGATCAAAGATACCATTGGCATGAATTATTCCACAGTTATTCCCACGGATTGCACATTTCGAACGGGAGGGGACAAAGGGAAGTTCCGGGAATCAAGGGGGTTGAAAATGAGTCTGGAGAAGTCGGGAAGTCTCAAAAATCAGAAAATGCTCCCGGAACTTGAGATTAATCATCTTTATTTTGTCTAGACCGAGAAAAAGATTATCTGGTTTTTCCTTTTCTCTTTTGTTACCCTGATAATTACCGTTTTTCTGGAGATCACTATTTGATTATCTTATTCTCAAGAGCGAAATTTTTGTTTCGTTATGTGTCGTTTCCTCTACTACCTGTTGAATTCCAAACTCGAATTTACGTTGTTTCCACTTCATTTCCGATCTCTCAAACCTAAAATAGTGTAGAAGTGAAATCATCGTATTCCCTGAAGAGACGAATCTTCAAAGAACGCACTGAACATGTCAGATCTAATTTCTTGATTTCCCGTGATTTTCAACCCGGAAGAGCAGTTTCTGACAAAATTTCGCCATTTTGTTTCTAGTTTCTGGGCAAGAAACAAAAATGTTCATTCTCCTGGTCCGTCATTCTTCAATACATCATTTTTGTGCAAAATCTGAGATTCCTGCTCCGCTTATCTCGTTCTTCTGCCATCTTCTCTTCCCTTTTCTACATCAGACTCTTTCCCAACAGCCGCCCTTCTCAAAAAAAAAACATTAATCATATTGGCTCTTCTATTCAATTAATGGGTCCCGAAAACTCAAGTTCTGTCTTTCTCTGCCATTCTTTCATCCTGCCATCCTCGTTTTGAGTTCATTTTCCATAAGATTGATAAACGGAAACGTAGTGTTTTCTCTCCTCCAGACAGGCGTTTTCTCAATGAAACCAGAAGAACTGCACGTTTCAAGAACACTTTTGTAAAAATAATTTCACACTTCCGCCTCCAATTTTCCATAGAATTACGTCAATTCGACAACAGGAACTCGTGTTCAATGGCTGAAGAGGTTGTTTGGAAGGGAAATGGTTAAAATTGGAAGAGTCGTGTGGTTTTTGCTGACTTTCAGTTCAACTGTGCAACGTTTTTGACGTTGAAGCCTTTTCTGGATTACTATCTCCAAGAATCTGAAAAAGATGTCTCAATTTGTCCTTTCGTGAAGGCAGGTGTCTGGAATACTTAATTCTCAACGTTCCATTACCCTTATTACCCTGCCCGTCGAATTCTCGTGATATTTTCTTGAACTCGTCGTATTTCTTGGAAAAACGTGACCTATTTTGTATGCATCAAATACGAAAATGTTCCCAGATAATTATGCTAAATGGTCGTTTTGAAACGCATATTGGAAACGTTATTTTTCCGTTTCCTCATTGTTCGAAATGTGCGCCACGCGGACCCAAATAAACAGCCGGTACCTCATTGTTCAATAAACAAGTCTGGAGCCGTTTTCTGAGAATTTCGTGCAACCCCGCAAACATGTATAGCGACCGTATTCCTAATAATGTTAAATTCCACGTTCCCCTGGGATATTCGGCTACTTTGAAGTGATGCACACGTGTGAAATGCATTATTCGTCGGTCTCCCTCTTAATCGAATAAACCATCCTACGATTTCAAAAGCAACACTAACACCCTCTCTCAGCATTCTTCTCCAAAAGCTCCGCCCTACGGTAGGAAAAAAAGCAAATTTATACATAGGTGGAAGCCGCCCTTTGTGACCTCCCTTAAGATTTTCAAAAAACTGCCTTCAGAAATGGCCACAAATATCAGAAATGCTGGTCACACACTGCCCCCAGAGACGGCGAGCCATTTGTCCTTGTCACTTTGAACTTTGTCACTTTTCTCGTCCAAGAACGTGTTCGGAATAACTTCCGCAGACCCTTACACACACCCTCACGAATTCTCTTTTTTATGAGTAATCCCCCTGGGAATAAGAATGAAACGTCGGAAATGAATAGATCGCCTTCTCTCGAGTTCCGCTTGCGCTCTGACCTTGTTATCTTTATCGCTCCGTGTTTTTTCTGAAGTTGTGACGTTGAAACCCCGGCGGTCTTGTTTGCGTTGGGATTCGGAAAACCTTCAACAAGTTCAAAAACTCATGAATAATAATGAAGCGACGCAGATTTCACAGATCGAGTTCGTTCAGAAGATTTGAGTTTGCGGGCGTATTTCTGAACACTGACAACTGCTAACACCTTGTCCTCATCGCTCACTCTTCGATTGCAAATTGCCGCGATAAATCAAACACCGGGACGCCAAATGACCCGGACAGGTGTCAGTTGGTGTCCACCGATCTCAACAATTTTTTATCACATTTCGTTCTCTTATCTCTACCAACTTCTCTGAAGTTATCCAATCCGTACGTAACGAATTTTACACGAGAAACGCGATAATTCATGTTTTCCGTCAGCACCAACACTGCCTTCAGATCTCAGAACAACTCTCCCCCCTCTCTCTTCCGTTTTCTGTTTCTTTGATTTTTCTGAAGTGTATAACTTTTTTGCATCAGATAAACGTGAGAATGAAGCCGAAAAAAGGCGTCGATCCAGCTGCTCTTGTTTATATTTGACTTCTTTATCTAAAACAGCCAAGAAGCGGAAGGAGATGAGATGCGGATGGGAAATGTTTCTCGGCTGCGGGAGGAGAGAGAAGATGAGAGAAAACGGATGGTAAGAGAGGGAGAATCCCAATTGGAACCAGATCTTGACGTCTGCATTCTTAGACTTTTTAATAGGGAATTAGAGTGAAGTTGATATCTCTTGAAAGTCACCGAACTCAGAAATCAGCTCAACTTCTGCTTTTTATCACTCAAGGGCTGATTAGCAGTAGCTGCTTTGAATTGGAGTCCCATGTATTGATAAGATCCTCCGTTTATATCTCCAAGTGTCTGTTTCTTCTTCGTAACACCAAAACAACTGGCTACACCCCAAATCACCCTCTGATTACGCATTCCCCATTTGAGACTCTAAGTGGTTTCCCGGTTCATCGAAAGTTCTCAGAAGCCATCAATTGAAGTATTCTGATGATGTCAAACATACTGAAAAAGGGTTTCAAAGACCGACATTCTTCCGCCCGCCCCCTTTTTTCTGTGGCTCCTCTCCCAAAACTAACTCATTTAAATTGACAACTTGTTTTTCTCCCCCCCCCCCCCCTCCCTCATCCATTTGAGCTTCAAACTTTTCGAGATCACTTCTCAACGAAATGCCGTCAGAAGGAGGAGAAACGAGAGAAGCGAGATCTATGAAATGATGAAAAATTCAGAAAAGAAGCAGAAGAAGAAGGAAGACAATTCACCGTGGAAAACGATGACTCGTTCCTTGTTTTGTTTCATCTTCTCCTCTTTTCTCGGTTCTCCTTAAACACAAACACCAGAAGCAGATGTGCTTTTAGCCCCCGGACTGATTCGCCAACGAATCAAGGTTTTCATTGTTTTCCACTCGAAATCCCGATTATTACATGTTTTCGATCCGAAAACTCGCTTCTCCGTCAGTTTTTGGCGTTCTCGTGTTGTCTGACAAACCACTAGTCAGAAATGAACATTTTGTCTGGAATCCGGTTCTTAGAGTGAAGTCCCTGTACTGGAACGGAGTCTGGTTGTTGGAATACTTCTAAATCTGTGCAATTCACTATCAGTTCAGAAAATTATGACAGTTTTGATTGGTCGCAGTTGATACTTCCCGTACACTTTCCGTACAGTGTCCTTCTACTTTCGACAATTTCAAGAAACCCGATTCTCGGCACGTTTCACATTACCAACTCGAAATGAATCCACCAGAAAAGCATGTTCAAAACACGAATAGTGGTGCGATTTGACCCGTCTGTCCATATGAATCACCCACTAACTCTATTGGTTCAAAACGGATTCCGACAAGAAATGTCACTTGCAAATTTGCGGAGAGAGGCAGAAAAAGAGAGACAGAGTGGAATGGTGAGGAAGAAAACAAAACAATTGTATTTTGACGTTGCCATTCCTCGCTCTCCCCCCACTGTTCCTCATCCCCCTCTTCCCCGTTTAGAAGGCGGTGGCGAGAGCTCACAGATTGTGATCTGAGCAGGAAATTCCGAAATCAAAGGGAAGAAAGCACAAAAACAGAAAAGGGGTTTCCAGCCGTTGTTTGATGCGGTTTCGTGTTCTTCCCTCTCGTGATCTTGTCTACCCATCCACCCACGAGAAAGTACACAAGAAACGATGTTTTACATCTCCCAAACACCCGCTAACACATTTCGGCCTGCTCAAAATATCATATTCCTGCCGAGAAATCCGAGCCTGACGAGTGCACCCTCATCAGTGTTCACAGAAGTTGTTCTTGTGCTTGTGACTTTCTTCTCTAATATGAAGCTGTTCATTCACTCGCAAAATGTGTGTTTTCACGCCGAAGCACACGTTTTTCAGTCTTCAGAAGCTATGATTCATTTTCAAATTTCTGCAAAATCGCAGAGACCAAACCATCAGAAATCATCGGAAACTGCGCCATCTTCTTGCACATTTCATAAACATTTCAACGTGACCATCTGTTTCAAAGCAATGAAATGGCGAAGAAAACGATGATTTGTTGATTCAAACCCTCCGGTTTGTAAACGATTTGCCATATGTCTGGCGGGTGTCTGACGCCGCCCCGAATCATGATCCCTCATCTCATTTGAGCCACCACAGAGACTGGTCCTTTGGTCCTTTCTAGTTCATGTTTTTGAGCTGATGTGTCACAAAAACCGAACTAATGCGTCATTTTCTCAGAATTTGTGTCTGAAAAAACAGAATCTCATGTCGCTTTGGCTCATACGTAAGTTCATTCAACCATCCCCTTTGAAACCTGTGACGACTATAAGAGACGAAGGCCCTTCTCATGGACTACAATATTCTGCCACTTCCCACACTTTGTTTTTGTCTGTCTGGGGAGCGGCTTCCGAGTGATTTGCACTGAACGAATTTTGTAGACGCGTCACTTCTCTTCCTCCTCGACTCTTCAAAAAGTTTAATTTCACAAAAGTGCCTGCTCCCCCCGTCAAACTTTCCATCTGTGTCCCGTTTCCCCTGTGACACGGGGTCATAAAATCCGTGCCGCTCTCGGTTTTTAGTACGGGATTACGCATCCGCTCGTCCTGGTTTTAGTCTCAGTTTTAGGTCTACGTGACGCCTTTCAAACCACATAAAAATGATTTGGCAGCGGCATGTGGGCTCTTCTCGCAATCAGCGGCAGTGAGAAACATGCATTTTGGGTTTGTTTGTCTCTCTGGAAGCAGTGGACATGAACATTGTTCTGTAACCAAGCCGCTGATTCAATCTCAACTCCAAAATAGGCACATTTTGGTTTCCTTTTCCAACTGAGGTTCTCCTGGAGTACTGTAGCTTGTGCAGAATGCACAACAGCACTCCAGACGTATGAATTAGTCTTAAGACATCCTCATCATTACTGATGAATCATTCACACGTCCTCCTTCCGATTACGCATTCCTAATTGTCACCCTCTGCCCACTCCTATCTGTCTGCTTTTCATGATCTCCCACTTCTCTTAAAACTTGCACCCGGAGAACCGTGGACAAGGAAGTGTGAGAAAAGAAACAAAACCCCCGAGGTCATTAAGAGAAGATGCAAAAACCGAAATTCCAATATCGTTTGTCGAAAAAAAGAAGACGAACTTCATTCCAACTCAATGAATGTGCAATTCTACAACCCCTCGAGGGATCGGATATATGTGTTACTCCGCATTCGGAAAGAAAAGAACTTTGGACACATCATGAGGAATGTTCTTCGAATCCTTCGTGCTCACCCAGGTTCTCTACACTTTTGCTCTACTACGACCAAATCTTGTGATTTCTGTCTGAATCGGGGGAGTGGAGAATTGAGTAAAAAACTCGAAAACCCAGAGCCACCCCATCTTCCTTCCGGAGACATAGTGCGGCGGCCCCCATAGTTTTTCTCTTCCTTTCTGGACATTTTGTCACATTTGTCACGATTTTTGTCTGATTTTCGACGCGTTTGGGTTCCGTTTCTCAATTTTTCGAGCAATTGTTGCGAACCAACTTGGCAGACCGGAATTGAGTAGCTCAGATTTAGTTATATACACACATTCCTATCTTTACGAAAAATGTGTAGAACTCCGGTTTATTAAGGAAATTTGGGTGGGATTTCAGTAAAATAGCAGGCTGATATGATCAGAAATTCAATAAAACCTTAGCTCCCATATTGTTCCGCTCATATTGAGCCCTGAGACGTTCAGAAAACACAAAAAACTGATTTTCCTGAGCCCCCACCCTCCGATGATCAGTGTTGTTTGAGTCTGCACAAGTTTGCGTCACATCTAGTGGTGATAACTTTGCGTCTTCAGATTTCGAGCAATTGTCGTCCCGGATTCATAAAGCTTGGCGAATCCGGTAACATTCTGATCTGGTTTTGTTGTGTTTTTCTCATGTTTTCCAGTCCAAAATGCTCTGCAAGAAACCTTCATAGAAATTCATAATTGCACGAAATAAGTGGCTAGATTGAAGGAAGAAGAGGAGCATTCCATTTTATTCGAGTCCTCCGTTTCTCTTCAATTTGAATGAGGCCAAGAAGAAGAAGAAGAAAAAGAAGAACTCGACGCAAATGTCTTCTGTTTTCCTTCTGGTTCTGCTCGTTTGTTTCATTGTTCCGCAAATAACATATTTTGAGAGAAGCGCAAAGAAATGCGTGTGAACTGCGCGACCTCACAAAGAGAAAATAAGGGAAAGGGGGTGTGTTTGTTCTTCTCAAAGTGCAATTTTGGTGTTTTCCGCTGCCCGATTCTGCTTTTTTTTCTTTCTTCTTCCTCCTAGTTCCCCTTCCGGATGACGGACAGTATTTTCTGAAAACAGCCAGAATGTGCAAGATTCACTTCTCGAATCCTTTTCGACATCCTGTTTGATTAATTTCAAACTTTATGGTTCAATTTTTAGAAGTTGAAACTGATAGTCTCGAATCAACATCACACTATTCAGAACGAATTTGCTTGAAATGACTGTTAACTGTGGAAAGCTCTCATTATTCCTTGTTTTGTAATCTTCGAATTCCTGCATTATATGGGTGCAGTTGTTTCTGTCACGTTTCGACATTGTTTTCGGTGTTCTCCAAGTTTGAGAACACACTCGAACAAAAAGTCAGAGAATCTGTGTGTCTCCAGACGTCAGGACTCCCGCTTCTCCTTATTAGTTTATCCTTATCCTCCCACGCCGCACCAAAACATGTGAATGAACATTTGAAACAAACCATTGAGGTTTCAGAGGGAAAAGAATCCAATTTGGGCAACGAAACACATTGCGAGATGACGTAAATCCTATCCCTTCCGTGTGAAAAAGAGAAAAAAGCTGAGGAAGATCAAATTCTGATAGACCTAAACTTTGTGCCAATCCTCTCTTCTGCCCAGTCTTTGCAAAATTTAGCCAGCGAAGTTGTGTTGCGATGATTCTCAAAGTGCGAAGGGGCAACATATGTTTTCACATACCCCCTCCTAGGAGAATGTGTTTAGAAACAAATGCATCTAGCAGAGTGCTCAATGAATTTTTTGAAAACTTCCAAATATCTCTGACCCTCATTTTCTCATTTTTTCGTTTTTTTCTGATCTCTCGTTTTCTCCGAGACTTAAATGCTTGAGATACTCTATAATTAGAAGATATGAGGGAGCAGAGAATGAAAGATGAGACGTCTGATTCATTCAAAATGCAAAAACTTCATTTGTCACACTTTTCCAGAAGATCAGAACACTAGAAGCTCAATTTCAGCTTAAATGCTGTAAATATTCTCTTTCCCGCAGACGACCTCCACTTCCCGAATCCTTGGCACTTCCAAAAACAGTGACCTTCTTCATCTTCCTCTATTTCTCACCAAAACATGGAGATCTCTAGTACACCCCCTGTAATTAGTGTCTAGAGATGAAAGATTGGGTCGTTTTTGTTCGTTCCCCTTATCCCATCCAGAAATTCCACTCTCCTCCTCCCATAAAGAAAAGTTGCCAAAAACTCGTTGAAATTCAAATTGCGTTTCGTCCCGCGTCCGCTCGTTTATGGACTCTTCCTGTCTGTCAGAATCTCGACGCCTTCATCTTCGTATTATCATACAACGTCATCTTATTTTCGTCAATGCCGCTATTGGTTTTAGGGGTTTTTCGCAAATGGTGAGCAATTGACATTGTGCGAAAATAGTGGAAATGGACGAAACAGTGGATATTTATGAGCAGGCGGCGATGAATATGTCGATACCGGACGGGTGTGACGTCACAAGGACAGTTTATGCGTCGATAAAACAGCTGATAAGCCATGATATCATTGATCCAAGTCTGGTGGGGTTCCAGAACTGTGAACCTTTGGTGAGTATTTGAAGATTTTCCGATTAACAGCCAGATGGAGCGTCGGCTGAACCAAATAAACCGATCGTCACCGGGTGTTTGTGATAACTCCTTATTCAAAAACAAGCTGATGACCCAACAACTGATAATGATTTTCCAGTGTGGGATCTGCTATCACGGCTCAAAAGAGTGGGACTATATCCGTTTCAATATCATTGTTATCGGTATCATTCTACCCATTGTTGGAGTTTTTGGAATTGTTGGAAACGCCATTTCGGCGTTCGTTTACAGCAGACCAGGTGTGTTTTCATAAGTTCTCTTTTCGAGTGGGTGAACCTTGGAAAACCTTCATTTCGTTTCAGAAATGCGATGCTCAACCAATTTCTATCTCTTCTCGCTCGCGTGCTCAGATACAGGAGTCGCTCTCACTGGGATCTTCCTGTTCTCACTGGAAACATTCCGGCCGTTTTCGCTCACTGTTGCCAGAATGTCTGGCCAACTGTCTGCTATCGTGTACCCGATGGGTATGATTGCTCAAACATGCTCTGTTTATTTCACAATGTGTGCTGGTGTCGACTGTTTTGTACAAGTGAGTTGAACAAGGGGAAGTGTTCTTACACAAAGTTTTGAAATTTTCTATAAATTTGCAAGGGTACATTTTTTGATACCGGTAATCGATCCCACATAGTGGCTACCTGCGCAAACGTCTAGTTTTTCGGTTATTTTGTCTCGAAGTGGCCTAAATTGCGTTCTTTCACGAAATCGGATGTTTTTGGGCACTTTGAGACAAAATATCTCGAAAACTAGAAGTTTGCGCAGGAAGCCACTATGCGGGATCGATTACCAGTATCAAAAAGTGTACTCTTGGAAATTTATAGAAAATTCCAAAACTTTGTGTAAAAACACTTCCCTGGTCAGTGGATTCCTCCAATCTCCAATCGTTTTCAGGTGTGCCTTCCGGAGAAGGTGCGGAGAGCGTTCTCTCGCAAAGAGACCGTGCATTTTTTGGCAATTTGTGTTCTGATTTTCTCGGTTCTGTACAATGTTCCTCACTTCTTCGAGGGATTCGTCATTGACTGTTATCATAAAGACCTGGGAGGCATGAGCAAAGAAGTGTGCCCAGCTACGTTGCGGTACAATGAAGTGTGAGTGATATCGATAGACGAGAGAAATGAAACATCTGTTTCAGGTATCAATCTGTTTATTACAAGTACATGTATGCTATTTTCTTGGCAGTGGGTCCACTCATCACTCTGGTTATCTTGAATTCATTTATTATTGGTGAGTGCCATCCAGCTGACTTTGAGAATGGTTATAATTAGGCTCATTAGAGACAGTATTTTTCTAGAGACTTCGGATGAATCTCTGAAATTACAGGTTTCTCTGTGTTCGGTTCTAGTGCTTCCAACACGGATGACACGATGTCTCTGATTCTTGTCGTTCTTCTCTTCATTTCCTGTAATACAATTGCGCTGATTATCAATATATTCGAGAGTTATCTTTCGGAAACTCTAGGAAGCAAGATCAATTATATCGTTGACTTATCAAACTTTCTGGTTGTTTTCAATTCAAGGTATTGTAAACGTTCGTCATCTTTCACTTCCATTTATCACTTTCAGTTTCAACATAATCATCTACATCAAATACTCCCGCCCTTTCGCAGACACTCTATACTCTTATTTCTGTCGTCGGAAACCAAAAACTGATAGCCCTGGACCGGGGCCGCCTATCATGATCACAGAGAAACCGTCTCGCTCGAAGAAGTGCAAAGAAACCTTGTCCCGTCTTCTCGTTGCTTCTCAGCCAGAGGTACTTATTTGAGGAACGATCGAGGTGCGTGGTTGACTGCTTTTATCAGTTTTTCACTGAAATTATGAATTTCCGGAGCGAAAACTCATCCAGATCACCAAGTTACTTGAATTAAGCCAGAGCCCGTACGCCTGGTGGTTTTCCATTTTTGCGTTTCTTTATCTAGTGCTAACTTTTGTGAAGTGTGCTGCAGTGGAACTTATTAGGCGTAAAACTACTTTTTTCATCAGCTATCTTGAGTTACTCCGCCACTTCTGGTGTTTGATCAATAATTTCAAGCTTCTCACGCTGCATAATCCATACCGCTTGTTCAGTCAAGTACACTTGCTTTCTGGAGAAAATCGTTCTCTTTGTTTTTAAGAGTGGCTTATCAAATACCTCCCTATTTTACGGCAATCCTCTATTTTCAGACTGTCCAACCTGTGATTCCAATCGGCATTGATTCTGTATGATAGACTATCACTGCGAGTTATTTGCAACATTTCTGATGTGATAACGTTTTTTTTAAAAATGATTTTTAAGTGCTCCCGATACTTCTTCCCCATTTTATGTCTCCCATGTTTCATTCCCCGTGAAAACTGAAACGTTCCATTTCTCTCAATCTGCAATACTTTCTTGTTCCCACATCGACTTCTGACTGCTTTTCAACGTGTCCCTGCTCAGTTTCAAAACGTTTATAATCAAAAGAAAGCAAAGAAATTATGAAATTTAACAAGTTGACGATGTCACTTTTTCTTGATAAAACGTTTTGATTTCACCTTTGGTTGTTGAAGATGATCATCATCTATTCAGTAAGAAACAGAAGAAATCACAGTATGTCAACAAGAAGGCCACTCGCGAGGAGTATCAAATTCGGGGTTTTCGAACAGAGACTTTTTTTGGCAGATCAGTGATGAAAACGGAGTGACTAATGTTCAGATACAAGTAAATTGCAATCATTGGAACCATAAAGCTCACAAATGAAAAACGAAAATTCGAACTTCTACGAAACAAAACCACTCAAATTGCAACAAGTTTGAGCAATTCAGAAGAGGTTTCCAAACAAGCCGCTTCATTTGTGAAAACAAGGGTATTTTTTATCAAATTCTCATTACAACTGGTCGCGGTTAACCAGTTATCGTTGCTGGTTGCACTTTCCCACGCCACTCTTTCTGTCAATTATAGATGAAATTTCTGCAAAACACCCTTTTCGTCTGCGTCACATTTGTGCACGACGTATGTGATGCTACCGGAACTCCATCTTCACTTTTCTACCACTCACAACCACAGCCACACAGATCAATACAGTTGCAGTGCAGAGTCGCTCTGCGACAAGGAGGACGGTCCCTTGAAGTCGACATCCTACCTTTTCCATCTATTTTACTTTTTCCCGTTTTTTTTGCTATTGAGACATTCTTCTAACAGATTTATCATGGCATCTCCAACCCCGTTCTCGACTCCCGTCTACCGCAACATCAGCAAAGGAGCGAAGGAAAAAGTGAAGAGAGAGACGGTCAAACAAAGACTGTCTCATCTAGAAGAAATAACCAGGGAGCCAAGCAGCTCCCAAAAACGGAAGTGAGTGTTCAAAAACTTCAGAAGTTCTGAATGCTTCCAAATAAAAAGGGATGCAACCACTCCAAATGATAATCAGAAACAAAGTATTTTTCCAGCATTGGCGAGACCCTACGTGATGTGGTGTTCATGTTGACGGGAAAGAAACCGGAATGCTTGAAGCACTCGGAGACACCGCATGCTTCCCCCCTACATCCCATCGACGGGAGAAACATTATGGAACTCAAGAAGAAGAGAGAGCAAAACCGCAGAGACCGACATAACGAGATGTTCCAAATTCTGAAGGACTTTGTTTTCAGCAATGGGCTGTTTGTTGAGAACAGATAGTGAGTTGTTTCTTGCTGGGATAGTCAATTTGCGAATTTTTGTTTTCAGCGAAAAATTGGAGAGACTTACAGTAATAAACTTGGTTATCGACTACGTGAAGAACATGAAAAGCTCTGCGAGAATGGCAGAAAACAACATCGATGCTCTCTTCGGCGGCGCTTCTTCAAACATTTCTGCGATTTCCATCCCCGGAACACTATCTCCCTTCTTTACTGGGCAAGCGGATACTCTCGCTCGGATGCTCCAAACTGCACCGTTCATTTTCAATCCGTTCCCAGGGCCACTGATATCACCTGTGCAGTGGGAAACGTTGCAACAACTCTGGAAATTGACACTCGGAAACGTTCCGCTCGCAAGCACAGCCACCGAAGACCCGGAGCAATCTAGACGAAAAGCCGAAGAGATCACTCATTCGGCCGAAGAAAAGCACGGATACATTAATGTTGGATAACGATTACGGACAGAATTGTGCAATAGAAACTGAATTTTCACATTCATTAACTTCAGTCCGGCAGATTTCAATGACTGCCTTTATTCAATCTCGTTTTGTTGCACTGTTGTCTACTATCTAAATGTGATCTCATGAATTACTTATGGTTACATAATAATGAAATATGCATTTTGAAAATGACCACCTAAAAATTGAAAAATTAACTATATTTTCAAGCAAATAAAAATCTCTCATAGACGTGATATGGAGAATCAACGAATAACAAGTAATTACAGAATAAGTGGAATAGGAAAAAAGAAATTGAAAACATTTTTAAATATTTGAGGGAGTATTTCTAAAGGACTGCTTGAAAAGATTACTTAGTGTTCGTCGCTTCGGGAAGCATATTGTGCAAATGGATCGAATTCATCGAATTCCATTTGCATTTTCTCCAGATCCATCTGTTCTCCTCGTGTTTTGGTGTCTTCAACGTACGTTAGCATCCATCTGAATAACAAAAATAGAACTATTCGATTTTTTTGCTGAAGTTGGAAAGGTCTTCTTTCACAAGAGAGTGTTTTCAGACGACCTTTCAGATTTTTCTATTAATTTGCAGAAAGACACTTCCTCATACTGGTAGCCGATTCTACATACATAGTGCCTAACTGCTCAAGCTTCTAATTTTCAGATACTTGTATGTCAAAGTGCACAAAATTGTGTTTTTTCATAATATCGGGCCTCATTAAGCACTTTGAGACAGTCTATCGGAAAAACTAGGAATTGGCGCAGTTAGCCACTGTGCGTCATCGACTACCAGTATGCGAAAGTGTTATTCTGCAAATTAATAGCGATATGTGAAAAGTCATCTTATTGTGAGAAAATCAGCAAGAGAAACTCACGTATGGAGACGTCTGTATTTCTCAATCTTAGAATCCTTCATCATGCTCATGTCTCCAATGAAATGAAGACACTTCGTTGGCCGTGTCAGCAGTATGTTGATATGCTGCTTTCCAAACTGGTCAAAGAGCCGTCCTACATAGAGCATTTAGGTGAAATAAGACATTTCCAAGTGAACTTACTTTTATCCGTTACAGTCAATGTGAAAACAAAGTGCGATCTTCTATCGAACTGCCAGTTAATGAGACTGTCAACTTTCACGCCAGTGTCTTCGAGAGCCGTGTCCAGATTGAGAACCTGAATTGTTGGTGTACTCGAGACAGGTTTTCTCATAGTGACCCACTTGAAGATCCGACACAGCCCCTACTCCAATGTCATCGGCTTGCACACCATTTGCCAGAAGTTGAAGGACGATCCTTTTTGCCATTTTCTCTTCATACGAATTGAAAAATCCCGCCTTCTTGCCCGCCATTGTTTCGTACGAACAGTATTCCATTTGACGTTCTTTCCTACTCGCAGTGCTAGTGTCTTGCAGATTGAAGTCCACTGGACCGGAACTGTCCTCACTGGCGTAATGACCATTGTAACAGTACTTTCGACTGAACTTTATGACATCTTTGCATCGAGATGTTCTATCCAGCCTCAGTTTGTAGTTCCTTGCACCGACAACTGGTTCCATTTTGTCACGTATCCAACAAAAGGAGTTCCAATTTCGCATGATTCCTTCTTTATCAAACGTGGCCACAATTTGCTTCTTTTTTTGACAGCGGCTTTTGAATTCGAATGATCGCAACACGTGTAATGATTCTGCAAACAAGATCCACAGTATTTTTCATCGTTTGACTCACCAAGAACGTATGCATCTTCTTTGAAATCATCAGATTCGACGTATTTGTGGAATTCAGGATCTCCGCCTTTCCCGATCAGAATCGAACTTCTGGGAAACAGAGGCTGCAACTCTTTTTCAAAATCATCTTCGATAATTTCTGATTTTCGAGCAGTCTCACCTGTCCGATCACCAGTTTGCCTTCTTTCCATCCGAGGCTGTCGGTTGCTCTGCTCACGTCGTCGGCAGTGATAATCTTTCCATTTGCTCTCAGCTCTCTCGGAAAGTCGGCTCTCGATTGGAACTCTCTGTACTCTCTGAGATATGCTTGATATCCCTCTCTAGGAACAATAATCATCACTTTGCGATCACAGAGGGCCATTTTGCAAGCCCATTCCAGACAAAAGCGGGTTTTGTGAGTTCCTGGTCCACCCTGAAATTGTTTTTCAAATTGGCTGATCACTGAAAGTACTCACTGCAATGAACAAGTTGACATCAGGGTTGTTTGTAATGAAGGTCATTGCTTCCGACTCTTTGTTCACGAAATCGGGTTTCTTTTGGATAACATTTGGTTCGACTTCCTTTGTATCGACCTTCTCTTCAAATTTATCTATATCTTCCAACTCTTTAACCACCTCTTCATTAATTTTACAGATTATCTCCTGGTTACCTTTTTTATCCATTTCTTCATGATATTCTTCTTCGGAGGCATTGTTCATCTCAATCGTATCCGGAGGATCGCTCATTGTGAAATTGTGTTGAACCGCTGATAGTTCGAAACTGCAACAATAGTTGCAAAGTAGCGAAAGTCTTCGGAAGTCCTAGAAGTTAGGAAAATGCATTCAAGAGAGGAGATGAGGAAAGAAGCTATTGTCGCCACTGATAATTTTCAGTATTCCTCATTATTTCAGGTCTATCCGAATGCAGACTCGTATCAAATCTACACGGTTAGAGAGTACGTCAATACAGCAGTAAAAGTGCTTCAGTGACCGTCAAAAAAGACATCCCAGAAAAAGAACGTGTTTCATCCGGTCGACATATCGAATCAGTGGACCAAAAATAAAACGAAACGGTCCAGTGGGAGCTCAGAAAAAGGTGCAGACTAACAAACAAAGGCTATGCAATAGTTCGATCGATGGGAGTAAACGGTTTTTAGAGTGCCGTTGGAAGAGAGCGACGGACGAAAGAAGGGTCTGCATACATTTGTTTTTCATTAAAACGTGAGAAAACCATAGAGAGAGATGACTGTGCACTGAAGAAACGCAGACGGTCACAGTCCTCTAGGACGCGCAACATGAAAGGAATATATACACAAGAAGTTATTGAGTTCATGGTGAGCATGTATTATGTAGAAGTAAACAATTGTAATATGCTACATCTAATTTGCATTTGTCAAGAGGAACTGGTAATATATTATAACAAGCAGTGAAGAGTAATGCACTGAAGAATAGGACATCGAATGGAAAAAGAAAATGTTGACAATGAAGGATAGGGTGCCCGCGTCGCTACCACTACGCGCCACGTGGAACTGTAGGCGGGTGCCGACCACTGCTATGGTTTGTGTGCGAGAGGCGGGGACCACTAGCCACGACACTGGTCTCACTTCTCTTCACCACCTATCTGGCAAGTTAGGCAACATCGAGTGCAGTTAGTCAGTGGTTCCAGTCTATGTTCTCTCGGTTCATTAGTCTTTTACAAATGACTTTCATTCAAGAGGTTGTTTGACAAGGACTGTTATGTTGAAAGAAACACAACAAGATAAAGATCAGATTGAATTTCTCTTTTTTACAGAACCAGCCGTTCCGTATCTTTCAGGTGCTTGTGCATAACACATTTCAAGCAGACACTAATTATGCCAGACAAAACCTAGCGCTGTATTTTCAATGTACTACCTAACTGCAAAAACTGAAGGATGCCGTCAATCCTAGTCGTCGAGAAAAATCCCGGATTCATTGCCGGCGTGGTAGTATGCCAACTCACGTGACGAAACCAACAAATACCAAATGGGCTAAATTTGACCGGATCTCACTCTTGCGCCCACAGTGCTTATCGGACCTTCCCTCATTAAAATACTATTTCTATAGTCATCTTCAACGACGTCTTAACGGAGAAAAGTTCGAGGCAATGTAGGATAACAAAACAGCATTCATGTCAATTTTCGATTAGGGACTGCCGTTCTTTAGAGACACAGAAATCAGGCAACTGCCTGCGTGTTGGCAGGAGACTAGTGATACATATAAGCAAGCATTTCAATTTGTGAAGCGTCTCTATTTTTTAAGAAATTGGCATGAAATTTTATCTGCAAAACATCGAAACTTATGCACCAACCTAATAAATGAAGTGATTCAGTTGTTATGATTCTGTTTTGCGGAGATCACTAGAGTATACACAATTCAGACGAAAGTGTTTATAAAATGAATTACTCAAGAGCAGAGGAAGCACATTTGGTGTGTTACTCGAAAACTGGAAAAATGTTGCAAAAAGCAAGAATCGATACAGCTGCTCAGACTTTCATGAGAGAGTACGAGGAAACAAAGCATGAATGGAGGGATTAGCAGACTTAGAAACGCAAGATGTTCGTAATACTCGAGAGGATTAAGTAGAAGGATGAAACTGGTTATCATCTGTTGTACCCCGTCCAGAAAAAAGAACGAAGTCGCTACATATAAAACGAGGTTTTTGCGTACAAAAAGTGCATGTGTGTCAAATCTGGCGCTTGGGCATGTATAAGCTGGCCCATATTGAGCGCGTTTTTACCCATTTCCCAGCTTTATTTTTATGGCGTTCAGCGGCTGCGACGCGTGCGCTCCTCTTGGCTTTGTCAGCGTTGCAACATGGTCTGGCGGCCGACAAGCGGCTGTCGTCAGAGATTTCTGCGCCCTCCGCGCCGCCTTTTTCATCCGCCTCATTGGCTCAGTGGCAGAGCGTCTGTCTAGTAAACAGAAGGTCGCTGGTTCGATTCCAGCATGAGGCACCTACCCTTTTTAAATTTTTGCATCCACCGATGGGCCTTTTTTTTAAATTGTTCTACTCTCTGGAGTCATTTCTTGCCAAATCAAACCGTTGTTCTCAGATATAATGTTGTTAATAAAATAGGAATTATGGAAGAAAATCACATGAGGAAAACGTATAAATTTTATGAAGTGAGGAAAGGAGTGTTTTCAAAGAAATATGGCCAGCCAAAAGGTAAGTTTCAAAACATGTTTACAATTCACGGGGAAAGTGGTTGTGGGACAGTACATTTCTAAAATTACAGACACAAAGAGAATTTGACTAAATGGAGGATTGGGTACAACTGATTTTTTTCCAAAAAGATCTTAGGTTCTCGTCGAATTTGCTACAATTCACTTTTTCCTTACTGAATTTCAATCTTGCGTTTGTGCAAGGATCCATCACGCATAAGTACAGTGCAGCAAGTTCATCGAGAGTCCCGAATCTTTTTGGAAACTTATTTCCTTTGTTGTTATGTACTCTGACGGACGATTCTTCCGCCCCATGTCAAATGGAAGACATTGTTGCGCCAGCGAATGCACGGTTTCATGGCGGCTTTGATAAAGACGAGTGGAGCAGTGATCTCCCGGAGGAACCAGATGAGGAGGAAGCGCAGAGGGGAGATCGCCAGCTTGCCCTCCTGGAAACCGTCATTTTTTTTGCCAATTTGTTAGAAATTTTCAAAAAATCACATAAAAACTTTCTGAAAATATACCTGTACTTTGTAAATGAGCATGTAATCCATGCTGAACCAAAAAATCGTGTGAAGACAGAGAGTAGTCCACATTTCTAGTCCAGCCAAGTAATGTAGACTGCACGCGAGAATAAGGCCAGCTGGGAAGCAGTCCTTAATGAAAGTCAATTTATTGAGTGACTTCCAACAAACTGTACTTGTAATGGTTCCACGATAATGATGTGGGGTAGCATGGAAGCCCTCAGCTTGGTCCATCTGCAGATCCGATCTATGAAAAGCGCAATAGATGTTGTAGCGTTGTTTTGAAGTGCGGGGTGTGTTGAAATGGTCGACTTGTAGCCTTTGTTCGCCAGTTCTCGACCAATGAAATAGTCTTCGGCCAAGTACCCTCCGAACTTTGCCAGTCCGCCGCATTCTTCCAGTGCCTCTCTCTTTATCATTGAGGACATTCCCGTCGGACACACGAACTCCATGCAGTTACCGGACAGGTAAATTCTTGCGTGAAATGTTCCAAAGTACACCTAGAAAACTGATAAGAATCACTCGGTTGTATAGTGTGATTGAGTGTCCCCTCATGATCATAATTTTTCTATTGGCCTTTGTCAATTATTTCGAAACGTAACATTGTAGTTAGTTTGAAGATCATCGAAACATGCCCACCTGTTCAAACTCTGCATCGAAACCTTTCCGATCTTTGCAGTATGGTGTCTGTGTCACCAACGCCATTTTCTCATGGCTCATCATCGTTGCAACCATATCCAAAATCGCATCAGTTCTCATGAAAATTGCACTATCACTGATCATAAGAAGTGGATAACGAGCTGCACGGTACGCTGGCATCATATTGTTGATTTTCGGATTCAAGCCGACGGTTTCGCCATCTGCAAAAAAAGGTTTTATGAATAAGACAAAAATTGCTGGGCTTACTGAAAAAGATCTCGGCCTCTACTTCAGGGTACTTTCTCATGAGATTTTGAACGACGTCTACCGCGGCATCGTCTCTTGAATTGAAACAGAATAAAAGCTCGAAATTGTGATACTGAGAAGTAAAGAACGTCTCCAAATTCTTGTAAAGGTTCTTGTCGGCTCCAATGATTGGCTTGATGATAGACACACCGGGAAGTGATGAGTTTGGGAGAACTGGTCGGTAGAGACGGTATCTTCTGGAAAATCGCATGTTCGCGGAGTCATTGGTCTTGTGTCCTCCAGTTATGGCTCATTTCGTAGGAAGTTATCTATTCAGTTCTCAAGTACAAATGCATAGAAAACTCACGCGTAACAGAAAGCGATAATGTGCAATATGTACAGACAGGAGACGAAGACGACTCCGAACGCGGCAAGAAAGCAGCTGAGATCCAAGTGGGACATCATTCGCTTCGCACCGGTGATGAGATATGGTTGAAGATGAAGTAGTTTTTGAAAGGGAGTCTCAAAAGACAACGGCTGTGGAGTGGGTGGTTCTGCTGGGTTTATCACTGTCGTCGACGGAGAGGCCATGCCTGGAAATTATCAGACAATGGGGTAGAGCAGGTGGTTTGCGATTCGTTTTATATTCACTTTACGTTCAAAAAAAAAAGCTTGTTCCGGAAAACTTTCGCTAACAAGGAATTTGGAACAGAGTGTGATTATAAAACAATGAGAAGTGCCGTTTATCATCAGAGTTCAGACGCTGATTGAGAATAGTATTTGATTGGAAAATTGGAGAGAATCGGGTTTTCGTGGAAACGTAAACCGATACTTCCCAGTTGTTCACAAAAGTGTTGTTCATTACCGCAAGCAAAAAAAGGAAACTGCATTTTATTCGGAATAGAAAAAAAGAAGAATCGGAGACAAACGCATGTCGCTATGAAATCTCTGACTCTGAAGGAAAACTACAATAATTTTCAGGAACCAGGTATCTATGACAACTGAAAAAGACTACGACACGTGCACTTTTTTGACTGGCCGAGTCGTCTGGTTGCGCGAATAATAGGTGAAGAAGGTGTTAATGTGAAAAAGCAGGATGTTGTTTACCCTTGAAGCTTTGGTGGTGAGACGTGAAGAAATAGAAACAAATCGTTCGATGGGCTAGTCGAAAAGTGAAAAAGATCATGTTATCAAATTGTACTATCAACTCAGAAAACTGGTGACTGGAAGAGAAAGAAAACGTTTTCCTATAAAGTTTGATAACACAAAATGGAGAGAATGTGAATAGTCACCTCATTCGCAGATAAGTCCATGACAAAGTGGCGGCCGGTTGGAGGGAGCTGATAAAATGCCCGTTTGAGTGGACGAGAGCGAGTTGTTCTCTGAAGAAGTCACAATAGCACAATTAGTTTCAAAATATCGAGCTCTGTTGGATGTGTTGGCTACTTACGTCATCATGATGCTTCCAGAAAACGTACGTTCAAATGCGATCACATACTGCACCCTGCAAACAATTTCTGAAGCAATCGAAGTAACCTCTAAGCCTAAAATTCAAACAAATATCCACCTCTGTTTCCATTGTCCTGAAATTCATTAGCCTATTTGCCTCACAATCACCAGAAAAACGGGTTAGCAAAATGTAGAAAATGACCATAACTATGCGAACCGCCGCAAGATGATGGACGCAACTGATAAAAATGAATTTACGTCATCATCAAGTACGTGCAAAAAGTTAAAATGTCGTTTCTTTTCTCGATTTTTTTTTATATTCACATAAGAAAGACACAGGATCATTGACGATGATAATGGGAACAATTTCGTAATTCTCGAAGTGGTCATTGTGATCAATCGTTGTTTCGTTTTTCAAAGTTAGCTACATCCCATCAGTTCATTAATCTATTTGCCTTTGTAATTCAAATTGTTCAATAACACATGTGAGCACCCTCCAAATTGATAGCTTGTCGGATACCACCATTTTAACAAAAACTAGCTTTCTCGAGGCAGTTCTTTCAATTCTCCATGTTAAACTCCGGATGCACTGATTATCTGAAACATATTAGATTCGTTTTCAAGAATATGGCCTTCACGCGATTGGAAAATCATTACGAAGCACAATGTTTACTGTATCAAAATACTGAAAATTTCGCATCAATGCCAAATAATCAAATAGGTGATAATGGGAACTTGACAATCGTCTTAGATTTAAACGTGTAGATATATAATGGAAAACATTTCACAGAGAAATGAAGAATAATGGGGGGGGGGACACTCAATAAAAATATTGTAGCTTTAGCTTAAATTGGTTAAATATTAGACCTTATCTCAGACAAGCAAAATTTGAAAAGAGGAGGTATTCAATAATTATTATATAATTCGTCGTTGCGGCTGCGTCGGCGGGCGTTCATGAAGTAGTTTTGAACCGTCGACAAATCGAGATCCAGCTGTTCGCTCAGCTTCATCTGAACTTCCCGCGATGGACGTTGTGTCTTGCAGAACACCACATACAACGCATTCTTCTGTGCCTTCGTGAACTTGAGACGCTTCGAAGGTCTTGACGATCCTTCTCCATTTGATCCACGCTTCCTGAAATTGATCACTAGGGATTAGCTCTTTGATTGAGTGATACTTACCGATTGGAGCTGACCCGTGCACCACAAATCGATAGTCTATGTCCGAGCGGCATGTTCAACCAGTTGAACATTCGAATGAACGTTTCGCGTCCGGACTTGAGCGATTCCCAAGACTTCGGGTTGCGGAGCAGGTCAGAAAGCGTTCCTTGACGGCGACAAAGGATGCGTTCGGCGAATGCGGCTTGCTGGATGCAGTGCACCTTCAACTCATTTGTAATTCGAGCACACAGCTCTTTTGTGTCGATTGCCATTCCTGGTGGCAATGGATTGAGCAACGGGTCGTGATCACTGGAGCGGGCAGGTAGATACTGATACGCAGACGAATCAGGTCCGTGGACTAGGGGGAAACACGCAGACTGTGGGTCAGTTGGATCGGGATACAAGTATCTTTGAATAAGACGCCGACGGGCCACCCAATCGAGTTCGGTATCGAACTTTTCTTCCTCCTCTTCGTCTCCCGCTTCTTCTTCTTCTTCTTCTTCTTCATACTCTCTCTCCTCTTCTTTTGCTGCGACCATCCCATTTGCGGCTACGTGGTCCTGTCCCGCTGCTTCCATTTCGAACTCTGGCTTGTATTCTTGTTCGTCGTGTACCGGCATCTCATGCCATTCGTCAACTTGTTCTTGTTTCACCTCTGCCAGCATCTCATTAGGATCTTCAGGTTCTTCCTGCTTGATTTGTATGTGAAGAGGCGCCGTCTCGGGTTCTGGATCTGGTTCTTCTTGCTTCACAACCGCATTGAATCTAAGAGATCTACGTGTTCGCTGTGTAGAATCATTCTGCTTCGGGGCAGCGACTGAACTCCTCGTCTTTGGCGGACTGAACACCTCATTCGCGGATTGACCTTTGTGGAAAGTGTCCGCCTTCTTTTCCTGCTTTGGCACCTGTTTTGGCACCTGTTTCTTGTGTGCAACACTTTCCGCGTTTTCCTTCAATTTGTTCTTAAAGATTCTATCCGATTCGCGACGTTCTGGAGAAGCCAAGGTAGCCGGAGCAGCCCGCGAAAGCCGAGAAAGCCGAGTAGCTCGAGTCATCGGAGCAACCGGAGATGTCGGAGCATCCGGAGATGTCGGAGCATCCGGAGATGTCGGAGCAACCGAGGCAATCGAAGCAATCGGAGAAATCGGAGTTTCCGCAACAATTGTGGTAGTTGGGGCAGCAGGAGAGATACGAGCAGTCAAAGCAGGCGGAACGGTCAGAGCAGCTGGAGAAGTCGCAACAGCAAGAACAGCAGGGGCTGGTGCTCTTGCAGACATCGCTGGCCGAACGGCGCCCTGTGTTGTGAAGGTGAGCTGCCGGCTCTGTTCTGACGGTTCAGCATACGGGAATCCACGAACAAACGCCTTCTTTTCAACCGTCGTTTTCCCGTGAACCAACATCGAAATCGCGTCCAACGAGTTTCTCTCCTTTCTGTACTCTTTCATTTGATCCATTGTTGCTGTCATCTTGACCATGAGCAAACGTCGTGTCTCGCGGATGTCATACTGAAAAACAATTCATTGAAGATGAGTAAACAGATAATGCTAAAAAATGTCTGGATGACAGGGGAGATCGCATTGCGCGGAGTTTCAGAATCATTCGCTACCAGGTAAAACTTAAGAACAGCCCTGAATTCACTGGTGAAATTCTACCCCACACTTTTTGGATACTTTGGAGCTATACCGTTTTCAAGACAAATCACAATACCAATCTGCTGCTGATTTTCAAAACAACACTCTCTCGATTTCCACACCTCACCTAATTCGCGCAATCCTCCTTGTATCTTGAATTAAGAAAATCAACTAAAATCAGTGCAAATTTGAAATATTCAAGAATTCCGGAAAAGTGGAGGCAAGAATTTCACAAGTGGCTTGTAGTAAGCAATTTTAAACCCTTTCCAAGTAGCACAAATATCTGCAACTATCATTTGTGTGGGAGCGTGCCCCCAAACTTGTATTTTTGCGCCATTATGACACCATAGGGGAGGCAGACTGATTTAAGTTGAGTTTTGGTTGCATGCGCATAATCAAGATGCGAGAAAAGAACGATGTTGTGAAATGGTCGCGCACATCCGACTGGCATCAAATACATTCTCATTATGACAGTGTTCTTATTCTTCTCTATAATATAAAAATGCCTTTCCTTTTTGATGACGTCATCAAGACAAGAAAGAAGACGAATTCGTCCAGTCCATTTTCGTATCTTACATTACTTCGCTAGATCACATAGTCAGTCATAATCCCTTTCTATCCAAAATGCAAGTCAGAAAGCCTTTTTGGCTTGTGATTATGACGTCAAGCATAACTATCCGACCAGAAATACATTTTCATCTCATTCCGTGCGTTTTCGATGTTCAGATAACTCACCGGTTTCTTCATGGGAGATGTTTCAAAAACATCTGGCTGCTGAAGGCGGGCGCCGGTGGCAGAGGGCATTGGCTGGCTTGGATTCTCTGAGGTTTCGCTGGGAATAACCGACGTGTCGTCATCTCTGAAATGGAATAAATTGCATTGACTATTAAGAAAATTCGGTTTCTTACCTACGAGGCAAGTTCGGAGAACTTCTTTCTCCAGAAAACATAGTTCCTTTGGAAGTTTCTGAAAGAAGAGAGGAATGGAAGCAGGACAAGGGAAGAATGAACAACGTAAGACTAACGACCGCCGAGGAGAAACGGCGATCGATAAATAATGACCACGTCAGCCCCTTGGCAAGACGGGCAGACGGAGCTACGCGTATCTTGAGGGGTGTGTTCTCTAAGACAGCATGTCCTCGAGAGAGAGCGCAGACACAGACGCGTCGTTGCAGGGTCACACAAAGAAGAGTATGAGTCATTGCATGGGCAACACGCAAGATAGGACAGTAACATAGCCTTCTTTGCAGAAGGAAAGACCTCTGCCTGTCAGTGGGGACGATGCAAAGAACAGGTTTTCGAGGTGTTTCATGGGAGAACTTTTCGACGCAAAAGGGTTCCGTATGAGTACCGACGAATTACATTGTATTCCAGAAATTTTAGAATTGAAAAAGATTGACAAACAGCTCATTCTTATCAATATTCCATCAGAATTGTATACCTAATTCAGAGAAATACGGACTGGAAAACGCTATGTCCGTAGTGGATGAGCTCAAATGGATTTATTTAGCACGCATTTTTTTTGTTTTTTTTTGCGTACTAGCACTTTCAAATGAAATGTCGAAAAATTGAGATTGATTGTTTTTGTAGAAAAACAGAACAATTTACTTAAATAGAATAGATAGCCTGTATAAGATATAATTTTTCAGTAATAAAAAATCTCTTAATGAAGAAAAAAAATAAACTGGACGTTTCTCACGTTATCATAAACAACGGAGTAAATTCAATAATGTTATCATTCAAAAAAAACAACGACTGGTCACTTGAGCAGATAACTTTACGTGTTATCGATCTGAAACACACGCACAGCTGCCCCAGACTGTTGTTTTGCAATTCTCACGTTTAATAGTTAATTGGCCAAGTTCATTAAATTAAGAATTTAGTTTTTTTCCGACCTTCAATAAAAATGTGGTCCTAAAATGAATGAGTTCAATGCGAAAAAATTTTTATTCACAAAAAAAACTACACGAGAGGCAGATTTCCGAACATGAGCAAAATTGCTTATAACGCGTGTACCTCATTTTCGCTCATGGAAAAGCTAGAAGAGTGACAACGCGGAGTGTGAGCGTGGGAATCAATAAAGAGAGGATGCCTGCTGGCAGCCGCAAAGCGAAAGACGAGTGATGTTAGTGTTTGAGAGAGTGGACGGAAAGCGGAGAGCGCCAAATGGGCGCGATCATAGACTCACTCAATGGTTGGCCAACAACTAACAACTGGAATTTCGTAAAGGGAAGGACGGGTAGGGCTTCTCATAGCAAATGTTCTCTGTATTTGAATAAGAGACGATAATGGTTTGACCGCTAGAACACGTACTCGAATGTTGGAAACATATTTTTTATCAGGTTCAATTGAGAAGAAGTGCATTGGTTGAATATACTATCAATCAAGCTATGGAAAACACTGATTAGGGCAGAAAACAGCAGTTTATACAACGATAGAGCATTGCTGACACCCAACCAATAATAACTGCGAATGTTTTGAAAACATTGGAATAGAGCGAAGAGGAGTCCGATTTCACGCATAATAAGTGCCTACGCATAGAGGAAAACAACGAAGACACAGTCGATGTTGGTTTATGTTGGTTTTTTGGTATCAACTGAAACCGACTCTCAACTTGAGTTATAGGAAATTTTGAGAAGAATAGTAGAGAAAAGTAACGCAGAAAACTGAAGAAACCTGTGATTACATTCGAGAAACGAAGAAAACTGAGCCAATCGTGCGATGGAAATTACGCTTCAATTATTACGCACTTCATTTTTACGCTTGACATACGAAAACAGAGAGACACGAGCAGAATACCAGAAGCAGAAGAAATTGTCATCTTTATGCTACTTGTGTGTGTTGGTTATCAGAAATTTAAATACTCATCAATCTCTAATTGGGGATCAACATATTCACTTGCTGTTCGATATAGTGCTCCACATAATGATACGACACCCCCAACATTTCGAAAAACTCGAAAACGGGGGAATTTCGGAATTTGGAGTCTCTTGAGAAATTGAGCACCTTCAGTTTAAGTATAGGAATTTAGGTTTCAGCTATAACATCTGCTGAAGAAGAAAATTAAAATTTTTCGAAAAATGAGGAAAAAATTTTCCACAAAATGATACGACACCCTGGCAAAAAAAAGAGAAATGTGGGAAAAGAGCAACATTTTGAGTTCAATTGTTTGGTGGACGATCATTTATGTGAACAAAATCCGAAGCTAGCTCAAATGTAAAAGTAAAGTTCAAAAACACAGAGTTTTGTGATGCAATGGTTGAAAATTAGGTTATTCATTCTTATCTCACACTTTTCTGAACAAAAACAAAACTTCGACTAGATGAAAATTGAAAATTGATTTGAAACTCCACTCGCATGCCAACATCCTCAGCTGGATCATTGTTTCTGTATGCAAAATGATCACAGCTCCAGACACAGGCAATCAGTGGTGATTGTTCTTTCTCATCAAAGTTTTTGTTATTGTCGAAATATAATGATTTACTAATTTTCCTTCCTGTTTTCCAGTCACTCTTTGAATATATTTTCGATCACATACCATAAAGTCGTCAGCATTCAAATTAACAGACTACCATGGTCAGCCGTTTTAGGGATTGATTTCGCTAGGTTGAACGATAGAAGTGAGGAGCAATTCCTCGCAGGCGGCTTCAAATAGCATTCTCATTGATCATGTTCGCTGAAAAAACGCCATATTGACTCCAGCCGCTCTCCCGTGGACTGTGAACTTACTTCAATTGTAGTTGTTTTTTCTGGAGCGCTTGTTCAACGACAACATGTTTATTGTTGCCGGAGGTATTTCTGTGACCAGCTTGATTGACTAGTTGGTCCTCTTCAACCATTTTTTTTCTGTTCCAGGATTGACCAGATGGAATCGGGTTCGATGCAGTCGAAATCTTTTACTAGGTCCACTAAGAGAGTGGTGTTTCCTTTCGGCATTGGCTCCTTTCAAGTCTCGTTCAAATCCTGCGGGCTTCACGATTGAACATAATTTCTTCGGAGCTGTATTGTTCTCCCAGGTAGTTTGTGGGCAGTTCTAGGTGGCGTGGTGTTGCTATTCGTTGAACAATTCGAATAGTTCCGTTTTGAGCCAGTTAGCATCTTGTGTAGTTTATGTTTCTATTCCCCGAACGAACGAGTGTCCAATCCACATTGTTGTTCAAATGCCATTGTTGGCAGCAGGTATCGTGCATCGCTTCACTGCAATGCAATTTTGTGATTCCGGAAAAAAACAGTCCGTTATTTGCTGCTGACAATTCATAACTGTTTGTTTCAATAGAGAATAACAAAAATGAGCAGATTCCGTCCAATGATAGCTGATTATTTTGAAAAGTGATGGAAACAGTCCGACAAGTGATGAATTTGCTATTGTATCATTCAGAAACAGTTTCACATTGTTTTATGCCATGTTTCTTTTTGGTTCGTCCATTTGTTCTCAGGCAAAACAGTTAAGAAACTCACATTCAATCAAAATTCCATTATTACGATTCGGAATAGGCCGGAATAGTTGGATTTCTGCTTTCAATTCATCTTTCACCAATATTGCCAGGTTTTGTATCCAGAAATATGTAAAAAAACTGTGAGAATTAAATTAAAATAACAAAAAAACAGCAAATAAAAAGAGAATTAGGCCAAAATAAATAGTGTACATTTACGATAAACAAGAAGCGGCGGTGTAATTTCGGAGTGTCGCTAACTCGCTCCTTCTTTTCTTCTTTGACGCTAATGGGAGCAAAAAGATTACGACTCAGCGAAGGCTGTCCACTGTCGGCATCCGAAGCATTCATTGATGTTGTTCATTTATTTATGTTGTTTCCGTTCCAACTAGCGTTAAAGAAGAAAAAAAGGAGCGAGTCAACGACACTCCGAAACTACACCACCGCTCCTTGTTTATCGTAAATGTACACTATTTATTTTTTCCTAACTCTCTGTTTATTTGCTGTTTTTTTGTAATTTTAATTTAATTCTTACAGTTTTTCTTCAAAAATCTGCACACAAAACCTGATAATATTGGCGAAAGATGCATTGAAAGCAGAAATCCAACTATTCCGGCCTATTCCGAATCGTAATAATGGAATTTTGATTGAATGTGAGTTTTTCTACTGTTTCGCCTGAAAACAAATGGACAAACCGAATAGAAACATGGCATAAAACAATGTGAAACTCTTTCTAAATGATACAATAGCGAACTCATCACTTGTCGGACTGTTTCCATCACTTTTCAAAACTATCAGCTATCATTGGACGGAATCTGCTCATTTTTGTTATTCTCTGTTGAAACAAACAGTTATGAATTGTCAGCAGCAAATAACGGACTGTTTTTTTTCCGAAATTACAAAATTGCATTGCAGTGAAGCGATGCACGATACCTGCTGCCAACAATGGCATTTGAACAACAATGTGGATTGGACACTCGTTCGTTCGGGGAATAGAAACATAAACTACACAAGATGCTAACTGGCTCAAAACGGAACTATTCGACCTTGTTCAACGAATAGCAACACCACGCCACCTAGAACGGCCCACACACTACCTGGGAGAACAATACAGCTCCGAAGAAATCATGTTCAATTGTGAAGCAGGCAGGATTTGAACGAGACTTGAAAGGAGCCAATGCCGAAAGGAAACACCACTCTCTTAGTGGACCTGATGAAAGATTTCGACTGCATCGAACCCGATTCCATGTGGTCAATCCTGGAAAACAAAAAATGGTTGAAGAGAACCAACTAGTCAATCAAGCTGGTCACAGAAATACCTCCGGCAACAATGAACATGTTGTAGCAACAAAGGAACTTGAACGTTGAAATAACGATTGGTCGCGCCGTTCCCTATTTCTCGTTTTCTGTAGAAACGGATGGGAAGAACTTTCCAGGTGACGTTCACTACCCACACAAAAACTGTGAGCTGTAATTTTTTGACAACAACAAAAACTTCAAGAGAAGAAATAATCACCACTGATTGCCTGTGTCTGGAGCTGTGATCATTTTACATACAGAAACAATGCTCCAGCTGAGGATGTTGGCATGAGAGTGGAGTTTCAAATCAATTTTAAATTTTCATCTAGTCAAAATTTATCTTTGTTTAGAAAAATGTAATATCAGAATGAATAACCTAATTATCAACCATTGCATCAGAAAACTTTGTCACTTTCAAATCGAATGCCGAATCCGAATGCCGGTCCGCCGCTTTCCGTCCACCCTCTCCAACGCTAACACCCCTCGTCTCTCGTTTTGCGGGGCGCCAGCAGACACCCTTTCTTTTTCGATTCCCAACTGATTTCGGGTGCAGTCATTCGTGGTACTCTTCCAAAGGCAGACATTACAAAACGTATCTAATTGGGCTGATACGCTACCTCACTGATCAACTCATTTGCTTCCGTAATCCTCGGAAACCCATCAATCTGCCCCTATACTTCTGTTTTCAGACAATCACTAGGAATCAGTGTTCCAGCACTTCTAATGAGACGAGCAGCCAAGAACCAAATTCCACAATTTCCCAGACTCTTCATCCCAAGTTATATCAATAAATCACAAAGAAGAGAAAAATGAGAAAGGAATAGATAGAGAAAAATCAAAAGAACAACTGGAAAGATAACACAATTGGTCTCCCAACAACACCAAAAATGGAAAAGAAAGAATAGCATTCAAAAATAGAAATTACAGCTATAATTAGTGTTTGCTGTTTTGCCTGGTGTTTTTTAGAGTCGGATAGGATTGGGCAGTGGCAACTGTTCGATGATGCATTGAGTCACTGCAGCTGCACGGACTGTCGCATGTGCCTGAACATTTGTGCAATTAGATAGGGAAGAACAAGACAGTATCAGAAAGTAGTGTGGGAAATGTCTCGAAGCTACGTCTGGACCAAACGCAATTGACCACTCTCACTCACCTGCCATATGTTCCCAAAGCGACTTTTTCCGTCGTGGTAGTCAGAAATTCCTCGAATGACTGTCCACGATCCGATCCACGAACTAACAACAGCTCCGAGAGTGAAGTTGAATCCGTGGTCCAAACATCTGATGCCGTAGGTGTTGACGAATGCCTTGTTCACTTCATTTTCCTGCTCTGTGGTTATCCCTGTCCGGTTCAGGGTGACCATTGAAGTGGATCCGATTGTACCCAAATGGATTTGCGGACCTGTACTCTCCCTTTGTGGGTGCAACACCGTTACAGTTTTTCCTTTCGGAAGACGAATTTTTAGCACGTCAGTTGACTCCGGGGGTGCTTTCCAGTCCATTTCTTCTTCCGAACGTTCCAATTTCTCGACGATTTGTGCTGTCGCGTGATTCCATTGGCTCAAAAGTGCAGAGCCACCAGAAGATACGATTTCTTCGATTGTCTTGTCCGGAGAATCAAAGTTTTTGGTTTTCAAACACACCAACTTTTTTGTTTTTTTGCTCCGAACTATGTCGTCCGCAGATACGTATGGATGTTTGTGAGAGGCTGAGACGATGACGTCACCCAGACGTGCGTGAAGAGCAGCATCGGTGACATGTGGCACAGAACCGCCGACACCGACGATGAAGACGTGGTGGATGGGGGACAAAGACCTCAGATATTGTTCATCGTTCCCGAAGGCGAAAGAGCCCTAACTCTTTTTTTCAGAAACATCGTTTATCTTGGAGACTAAGCGCTGTCTCAGAATGCGAGTACATCGATCCGTATACCTGTAGAGTGCCACGACGTAGCGATCGGTCTCCCGTTTGAGCGTTTTGATGAACACCAAATCCTTGACGTTCGGCGTCATTTCCGATGAGGTTGATTGTGTCCCGTAGATCGGGGGAAGCGCGAAGAGAAGACTGTTCCTTAGAGGTTTCCTCCCTTCTTCTTTTCTTTTATAGCCGCGGTTTAGTGGTGCGTGGGCGGGAATTTTGCATACAACACGCCCACGCAAATCGTTTGTAAAAACAATAACATTTATGAGGAAAGAGAGGGTGATTCATGCTGATACATTGATCAACACCAAACTAGAGAACAATCAGATCAGCTCGTGGGGGTCCGAAAACCAGAATCAGGATAGCTCAAAAGAAGAATCACACCATCTGATACCCAGTAACAAATGTTGCAGAATTTATTCCACCGCCAAAAATCCATATTCACTTTTCCTAAAAGAGATTGTGAACATTTCGGGATTCCGGGAATTTCGGGAAATATGTCCTTGATTGCAAATTGGGAAACAGAACGAATCGAGAACACAATCAAATGCGCTGCAGTGTACATATAACAGCAAAGTTAAAAAATGTGCAAATCTAGCAGTGTCGGTAAGAAAAATGCGCCGAAGGCAATAGAGAGTGACCACTGAAACCTTCAGCAGTTCTGGCAGCTGTTCTAGAATCACTATCTCTTACTGGCCCCGTTTGACACAATCACCGTTTCTATGAAAAAAGTGAAGGAATTTTATCAATGGGGGGATGTGATAAACTGTGAAGCAACTTTCTCTCAGCATTTATTTCAAACATATACCACAATATTGTAATAGGAATACATTTTCTAAAGTAGTTGACAGCAAGTAATTCTGTAACAATAGTAAATGAGTCACATGGTAATACTCCGTGAATAGATGATAAACTGAGAAAAAATGAATTACAATGATCCAATACTGCATTCAAGGCCACTCACTCAACCCGAGTACCATCAAAAAGTATTTGAATTCAACTTGGATGAAATTTTGAGTTTTCAATTTGAAGTTTCTTAAGAGGGACGCATCATGAGGCAGCATTCTGTGCTGGTCCTTCGCTTTCAACAAATAACGGTAGAACTCCACCAACAACTGGGACTCAATCGAATCTTTCTCCTTCTCATGCACTATCATTCTTTCCCTGAAGAAATTCAGACCGTCGGGAGTTGGTTTTTTCTCATTGTGGCAGTCAATTGAATATTTATATAATCCTTGAGTTTCCTCATCCATTTTGGACATGTCTGCAAACAAACGAATAGTTGTATGTTCTTTCAGAACAATAGTTACCCAGCTCGCCACTCTTAATTTTGATATACCGTTCGAGATGGTCGGCAATCAATCTCAGGAATCCGTCCTTCATATGCTTCTTGTAGTCAGAAGTGCTCACAGACGGTATTCCCAAGCATCTACAAGCAATGTGCGAGAGATGTTGCCACCGCTTCTCTTCGCACACGAGATGGTAGTACTGATGTTCCAACTCGATTTGCTCACAGTCCGTTTTCTTTGTCAAGATATAAGTGAAGTCTTCCATAATAACTTCATAGCAATGCTTTGGTTGGTTGACCTTGCCGATAGCCAAATAGAACAATGCCAACTTCTTCTCGTTTGCCGATTTATGATGATCGTGGCGTTCATTCAAGTACCTCACAATGCGCCCTGCACTTTGTGCACCATGCGGACTATTTTGGGTGTATACGATGATTTCATATAGAAGAGGTGGCGACGCGAGACGCTCTGAAAACACATGCAATGCACAAACGGATTGGGAAGAGTAACAACTCACTGTGTAACGTCATGCCCATTCTGAGCGGAGTCTGAAAGTCGACGTACGCCTGCACCTTTTGCGTCATTTCTTCAATCGCTCGCCGGTCTTTGGCCTCTTCCTGTTTCGCCTTCTTTTCATCCTCGGATACTGGACTCTTCGAGGAATCAGATCGTTGTCTCTTGTTTTGCCGAGGACTCAGTTGGGGATTTCGGGGAGATACTTGCTCTTTGCCATCTTTGTGCTCTGCGGGAATTTCAATTTCAGGGGCAACAAGCGGTCGAACAGGTTGTGGAGCCACAAGTTCTTCTCCCGGGACAATTCCACGATACATCTCGTTGTCTTCTTGTCCCGAGACGCTTTCCTCTTTTTTGTTTCCTTCTTCATGTTCTCCTTCTGGTGGCGAGGGTGCGGAGATTCTTATTTTAATCCCACTGTCTATTGCTCTCTCCTTATGTTGACCATCCCCCGGATTGAGGTGAACGGGTTCTACACCCTCCTCCTCGGAGTTCTCTGAAATCGATGGCATTGATCGACTAGGTGACGTCGTTGTCGAATTCCCTCTGCCACGAGCGCCCGCAAGGTTCGAATACCCAGCGCTAAGTCTTGCTTCGGGAATCTTGGTCTTGTCAGTTCTGAGCACCTCGGGAATCTCAGCGGTTCGGGCCAATTCCGAAGATGATGACATTTCATCTTGTTTCAGCCTGAAATAAAAAATCAATGAGCGTTACAAATCAGTCGAATAAGTCTCACATTTTAGCATAAGAGCTTTCACGGTGAACTGGGAAGTCAGAACTGCTTGGTTGTTGAAAATGACCAACTTCTGGACTGTTCTCGCGAGAACTCTCTTGACTATCAGAAAGAATCGGCTGAATGGGCTCATCTGCTTCATTTGAGGGGACTGGAGAGCTCTGAACAGGCTCAGCTGGTTTCTGATTCATCCGCAGTCTTGCAATTTCGTTCATAATTTGTGGGTATAAAGTGCTGATCTCTTCAACAACATTTGCCGCCGCATCGATCTCGTTCGCAATATTTACGTATAAATCACTGATTTCGTCCAATTCTCCCACAAATTGATTTACCGCCGAAATGAACCGGTCGTATGGAAGTGACGACTCACCCATCTTGATGAGGTTGCTGAAAGAGGATAGCTTAGGAAGAATGAAAATAGAATTAGCGAAAATTTTAGTGAAAAAGAGTCGACGATGACTTGAACACAAGAAACACGCTCAATGAACATAAATAAGAAAAACAACTGACCGCTCGGCGACACTAACGGAGAACAGACTGCACAGCAATGTATCGATTGAGTGAGAGAGTGAGCGACAATGAGATGCGCGAGACAGTTAAATGAGAACGGCGCAGTGTCGTTATGTACCTATTGGTTTGCAGGAATTATACACAGGAGGGTACGCGCAAACCACGAGGATGAGAGACGATGAATTAGGATTTTCATCAAATTTGAAAATTTTGAGAGATTCAGCAGTCTATTCTCCTTAGGTGTAGCGGAGTGGTCCGTTGGGTTTTGTATATTTGTTCGTTGAGCGACTTCTTTGTGTTCAAGTCACTGTCTTTTCCTCCCAATGTAGATAACTCTATTTTTTATTCTTTCTCAGCTATCCCCTTTCAACAACCGTATTGAGATGAGTGAGTTCACGTTTTCGGATCCCCACGAGCTGATCTGTTTGTTCTCTAGTTTGGTGTTGATCAATGTATCAGCATGAATCATCCTCTCTTTCCTCATAAATGTTATTGTTTTTACAAACGATTTGCGTGGGCGTGTTGTATGCAAAATTCCCGCCCACGCACCACTGAACCGCGGCTATAAAAGTAAAGAAGAAGGGAGGAAACCTCTAAGGAACAGTCTTCTCGTCGCGCTTCCCCCGATCTACGGGACACAATCAACCTCATCGAAAATGACGCCGAACGTCAAGGATTTGGTGTTCATCAAAACGCTCAAACGGGAGACCGATCGCTACGTCGTGGCACTCTACAGGTATACGGATCGATGTACTCGCATTCTGAGACAGCGCTTAGTCTCCAAGATAAACGATGTTTCTGAAAAAAAGAGTTAGGGCTCTTTCGCCTTCGGGAACGATGAACAATATCTGAGGTATTTAAAATAGACACGGCGTACCGTTTAAACTAAATAGGAGTTGTTTGGAGCACGATACCGGAGCCTAGTAGAGCATGATTCTGAGCCACCCGAATGAGTTTCGAAAAGTAGGAGAAGATCATTGTGATTCGATGAAAGGCGTTTCCGAATGAGTAGGTGAGGTATGGGACCGAACCACAGATAGCGTTGGCAGCAGTCAAACTGTTATCTGGAAGGAACTTTCATTCCACAAGCCTTTATTCAAAACAGTTCTCAATTCGTTTTCAAAGTTCTCTTGTCAACTCATTTGCATCAAGACGCATATTTGAACACTGAAAACATGTCGAATGCAAAATACATTCTACAGAATTGTAACACATTTACACGTGTGGTTTTCAGACATCTTGGAGCGGAAGTATGTTGCGGATGTGGGAAACACGGTGTGCTCTAGGGACGGATTCCAATCAGACTTCTTGTTTTTCAGAGTCCTCTGCCGACGTGTCATTCTCCTTCTATGTAGACTCAGTGGATGAGAATCAGCAGAAACTTAGGGAAAAACGGTGTTTGTTCTTCAAACTGGAAGACTTCGCTGACCGAAACATCGGAAAGCATCTGGCTGATAAATTCTTTCGCGCTTTGTTGGCAGATCTCCCGATGAGTTCCGATGGTCAACCGTATCCCGATACGGACTTCGTGGCAAACACAAACTGCTTCATCAAAAACGTCGTGACCCTCCTGAGAAGTGGGTACAACGAGTTCTCGTCTGTCCTTATAAATTCTCAAGTAATCCGTGGAAACGAGATCGATGAGACGCCGGGAGTCATTGGTGAGTAGCCTAACAACAATCACCGAGTCGAAAAGAAAATAACTATTTGTTCAGGTGTCAACCCAGAGGTCTATCAAGTGTCTGCCAAAGACATTCAACAGTTGATCGAATTCGCATTTCCAAACGGATTAGGACTATCCACCATCGTCGAACTATCCCGAGTCTCCCAGGAGAGAGCAGTTATTCTCCTCGAACAGTTGGAGGCAGCCGGAACGGTGAAGAAAGTGGGAGAGGCGTGGATCCGAGTGCACACAGACAACATCAATGTAGATGTCGCCACGCATCTGAATTGTGAGTGTTCTATTGAGAGAAAGTCACAAAAAGTACCCATTGGTTTCAGCTTTTGCGCCGTTTTCTGACAAACCGACCATTGCAATCATCACGCGCATCTTTGTTGAGAAACTCGCCGTCGATTCTCTTCTGGAGAACCCCCACACCGTGCACAACTACAAACCGGGCGACGGTTCGACTGTTTTCACTGTCGGTTACATGGGCCTCCGATGCGTCCTCACAACAAAGCTCTCATTCGTCAGGGACGTTCCCGAAATCAGCCCAGGAGATATTGTCAAACATCTTCTCGACAACTTTCCGAACATCCACCACGTCTTCATCGTCGGTGTCGGCGGTTCTGTGCCACATGTCACCGATGCTTCTCTTCACGCACGTCTGGGTGACGTCATCGTCTCAGCCTCTCACAAACATCCATACGTATCTGCGGACGACATAGTTCGGAGCAAAAAAACAAAAAAGTTGGTGTGCTTCAAAACCAAAAACTTTGATTCTCCGGACAAGACAATCGAAGAAATCGTATCTTCTGGTGGCTCTGCACTTTTGAGCCAATGGAATCACGCGACAGCACAAATCGTCAAGAAATTGGAACGTTCGGAAGGAGCAATCGACTGGAAAGCACCCCCGGAGTCAACTGACGTGCTAAAAATTCGTCTTCCGAAAGGAAAAACTGTAACGGTGGTGCACCCACAAAGGGAGAGTACAGGTCCGCAAATCCATTTGGGTACAATCGGATCCACTTCAATGGTCACCCTGAACCGGACAGGGATAACCACAGAGCAGGAAAATGAAGTGAACAAGGCATTCGTCAACACCTACGGCATCAGATGTTTGGACCACGGATTCAACTTCACTCTCGGAGCTGTTGTTAGTTCGTGGATCGGATCGTGGACAGTCATTCGAGGAATTTCTGACTACCACGACGGAAAAAGTCGCTTTGGGAACATATGGCAGGTGAGTGAGAGTGGTCAATTGCGTTTGGTGCAGACGTAGCTTCGAGACATTTCCCACACTACTTTCTGATACTGTCTTGTTCTTCCCTATCTAATTGCACAAATGTTCAGGCACATGCGACAGTCCGTGCAGCTGCAGTGACTCAATGCATCATCGAACAGTTGCCACTGCCCAATCCTATCCGACTCTGAAAAACACCATGCAAAACAGAAAACACTAATTATAGCTGTAATTTCTATTTTTGAATGCTATTCTTTCTTTTCCATTCCTGGCGTTGTTGGGAGACCAATTGTGTTATCTTTCCAGTTGTTCTTTTTATTCTTCGCTCTCTCTCTCTCTCTATCTATTCCATTGATATAGCTTCTGTAAAGAGTCTGGGAAATTGTGGAATTTGGTTTTCGGCTGCTCGTCTCATTAGAAGTGCTGGAACACTGATTCCTAGTGATTGTCTGAAAACAGAAGTATAGGGGCAGATTGATGGGTTTCCGAGGATTACGGAAGCAAAAGAGTTGATCAGTGAGGTAGCGTATCAGCCCAATTAGATACGTTTTGTAATGTCTGCCTTTGAAATAATACTTCGAATGACTTAACCCGATATCAGTTGGGAATCGAAAAAGAAAGGGTGTCTGCTGGCGCCCCGCAAAACGAAAGAGGAGGGGTGTTAGCATTGGAGAAGGTGGACGGAAAGCGGGGGGGGGGGGATCGGTATTCGAATTCGGCATTCGATTTGAAAGTGACAAAGTTTTGTGATGCAATGGTTGATAATTAGGTTATTCATTCTTATCTCACACTTTTCTGAACAAAAACAAAACTTCGACTAGATGAAAATTGAAAATTGATTTGAAACTCCACTCGCATGCCAACATCCTCAGCTGGATCATTGTTTCTGTATGCAAAATGATCACAGCTCTAGACACAGGCAATCAGTGGTGATTGTTCTTTCTCATCAAAGTTTTTGTTATTGTCGAAATATAATGATTTACTAATTTTCCTTTCTGTTTTCCAGTCACTCTTTGAATATATTTTCGATCACATACCATAAAGTCGTCAGCATTCAAATTAACAGACTACCATGGTCAGCCGCTTTGGGGATTGATTTCGCTAGGTTGAACGATAGAAGTGAGGAGCAATTCCTCGCAGGCGGCTTCAAATAGCATTCTCATTGATCATGTTCGCTGAAGAAAACGCCATATTGACTCCAGCCGCTCTCCCGTGGACTGTCAACTTACTTCAATTGTAGTTGTTTTTTCTGGGGCGCTTGTTCAACGACAACAGGTTTATTGCTGCCGGAGGTATTTCTGTGACCAACTTGATTGACTAGTTGGTTCTCTTCAACCATTTTTTTATTTTCCAGGATTGACCACATGGAATCGGGTTCGATGCAGTCGAAATCTTTCACTAGGTCCACTAAGAGAGTGGTGTTTCCTTTCGGCATTGGCTCCTTTCAAGTCTCGTTCAAATCCTGCCTGCTTCACAATTGAACATGATTTCTTCGGAGCTGTATTGTTCTCCCAGGTAGTGTGTGGGCCGTTCTAGGTGGCGTGGTGTTGCTATTCGTTGAACAAGGTCGAATAGTTCCGTTTTGAGCCAGTTAGCATCTTGTGTAGTTTATGTTTCTATTCCCTGAACGAACGAGTGTCCAATCCACATTGTTGTTCAAATGCCATTGTTGGCAGCAGGTATCGTGCATCGCTTCACTGCAATGCAATTTTGTGATTTCGGAGAAAAAATGGTTGATAATTAGGTCATTCATTCTTGTCTCACATTTTTTTCTAAACAAAGACACATTTTGACTAGATGAAAATTGAAAATTGATTTGGAACTCCACTCTCATTTTTTGTTGTTGTCAAAAAATAACAGCTCACAGTTTTTGTGTGGGTAGTGAACGTCACCTGGAAAGTTCTTCCCATCCGTTTCTACAGAAAACGAGAAATAGGGAACGGCGCGACCAATCGTTATTTCAACGTTCAAGTTCCTTTGTTGCTACAACATGTTCATTGTTGCCGGAGGTATTTCTATGACCAGCCTGATTGGTTCCCTTCAACCATTTTTTTTTCTGTTCCAGGCTTGACCAGATGGAATTGGGTTTGATGCAGTCGAAATCTTTCATCAGGTCCACTAAGAGTCTTGTTCAAATCTTGCGGGCTTCACGATTGAACATGATTTCTTCGGAGCTGTAGTGTTCTTCCAGGTAGTTTGTGGGCCGTTCTAGGTGGCGTGGTGTTGCTATTCGTTGAACAATTCGAATAGTTCCGTTTTTAGCCAGTTAGCATCTTGTGTAGTTTATGTTTCTATTCCCCGAACGAACGAGTGTCCAATCCACATTGTTGTTCAAATGCCATTGTTGGCAGCAGGTATCGTGCATCGCTTCACTGCAATGCAATTTTGTAATTTCGGAAAAAAAACAGTCCGTTATTTGCTGCTGACAATTCATAACTGTTTGTTTCAACAGAGAATAACAAAAATGAGCAGATTCCGTCCAATGATAGCTGATTATTTTGAAAAGTGATGGAAACAGTCCGACAAGTGATGAATTCGCTATTGTATCATTTAGAAAGAGTTTCACATTGTTTTATGCCATGTTTCTATTCGGTTTGTCCATTTGTTTTCAGGCAAAACAGTTACAAAACTCACATTCAATCAAAATTCCATTATTACGATTCGGAATAGGCCGGAATAGTTGGATTTCTGCTTTCAATGCATCTTTCACCAATATTATCAGGTTTTTGTGTGCAGATTTCTGAAGAAAAACTGTAAGAATTAAATTAAAATAACAAAAAAACAGCAAATAAATAGAGAATTAGGCCAAAATAAATAGTGTACATTTACGATAAACAAGGAGCGGCGGTGTAATTTCGGAGTGTCGTTGACTCGCTCCTTTTTTTCTTCTTTAACGCTAGTGGGAACGGAAACAACATAAATAAATGAACAACATCAATGAATGCTTCGGATGCCGACAGTGGACAGCCTTCGCTGAGTCGTAATCTTTTCGCTCCCATTAGCGTCAAAGAAGAACAGAAGGAGCGAGTTAGCGACACTCCGAAATTACACCGCCGCTTCTTGTTTATCATGAATGTACACTATTTATTTTGGCCTAATTCTCTATTTATTTGCTGTTATTTTGTTATTTTAATTTAATTCTTACAGTTTCATACAAAACCTGGTAATATTGGTGAAAGATGCATTGAAAGCAGAAATCCAACTATTCCGGCCTATTCCGAATCGTAATAATGGAATTTTGATTGAATGTGAGTTTTTTAACAGTTTTGCCTGAGAACAAATGGACAAACCAAAAAGAAACATGGCATAAAAATTGTGAAACTGTTTCTAAATGATACAATAGCAAATTCATCACTTGTCGGAGTGTTTCCATCATTTTTCAAAACTATCAGCTATCATTGGACGGCTCATTTTTGTTATTCTCTGTTGAAACAAACAGTTATGAATTATCAGCAGCAAATAACGGACTGTTTTTTTCTCCGAAATCACAAAATTGCATTGCAGTGAAGCGATGCACGATACCTGCTGCCAACAATGGCATTTGAACAACAATGTGGATTGGACACTCGTTCGTTCGGGGAATAGAAACATAAACTACACAAGATGCTAACTGGCTCAAAACTGAACTATTCGACCTTGTTCAACGAATAGCAACACCACGCCACCTAGAACGGCCCACACACTATCTGGGAGAACAATACAGCTCCGAAGAAATCATGTTCAATTGTGAAGCAGGCAGGATTTGAACGAGACTTGAAAGGAGCCAATGCCGAAAGGAAACACCACTCTCTTAGTGGACCTAGTGAAAGATTTCGGTTGCATCGAACCCGATTCCATGTGGTCAATCCTGGAAAATAAAAAAATGGTTGAAGAGAACCAACTAGTCAATCAAGTTGGTCACAGAAATACCTCCGGCAGCAATAAACCTGTTGTCGTTGAACAAGCGCCCCAGAAAAAAACAACTACAATTGAAGTAAGTTGACAGTCCACGGGAGAGCGGCTGGAGTCAATATGGCGTTTTCTTCAGCGAACATGATCAATGAGAATGCTATTTGAAGCCGCCTGCGAGGAATTGCTCCTCACTTCTATCGTTCAACCTAGCGAAATCAATCCCCAAAACGGCTGACCATGGTAGTCTGTTAATTTGAATGCTGACGACTTTATGGTATGTGATCGAAAATATATTCAAAGAGTGACTGGAAAACAGAAAGGAAAATTAGTAAATCATTATATTTCGACAATAACAAAAACTTTGATGAGAAAGAACAATCACCACTGATTGCCTGTGTCTAGAGCTGTGATCATTTTGCATACAGAAACAATGATCCAGCTGAGGATGTTGGCATGCGAGTGGAGTTTCAAATCAATTTTCAATTTTCATCTAGTCGAAGTTTTGTTTTTGTTCAGAAAAGTGTGAGATAAGAATGAATAACCTAATTTTCAACCATTGCATCACAAAACTCGGTGTTTTTGAACTTTACTTTTACATTTGAGCTAGCTTCGGATGTTGTTCACATAAATGATCGTCCACCAAACAATTGAACTCAAAATGTTGCTCTTTTTCCACATTTCTCTTTTTTTTGCCAGGGTGTCGTATCATTTTGTGGAAAATTTTTTCCTTATTTTTCGAAAAATTTTATTTTTCTTCTTCAGCAGATGTTATAGCTGAAACCTAAATTCCTATACTTAAACTAATAATGAATGTGCTCAATTTCTCAAGAGACTCCAATTTCTGAATTTCCCCGTTTTCGAGTTTTTCGAAATGTTGGGGGTGTCGTATCATTATGTGGAGCACTATATTGAACAGCAAGTGAATATGTTGATCCCCAATTAGAGATTGATGAGTATTTAAATTTCTGATAACCAACACACACAAGTAGCAGAAAGATGACCATTTCTTCTGCTTCTGGTATTCTGCTCGTGTCTCTCTGTTTCCGTATGTCAAGCATACAAATGAAGTGCAGAATAATTGAGGCGTAATTTCCTTCGAACGGTTGGCCCAGTTTTCTTCGTTTCTCGAATGTAATCACATCTGGCTGATAAATCTTTTCGCGCTTTGCTGGCAGATCTCCCGACGAGTTCCGATTTTCAATCGTATCCCGATAGTTATCCGTGGAAACGAGATCGATGAGACGCCGGGAGTCATTGGTGAGTAGCCTAACAACAATCACCGAGTCGAAAAGAAAATAACTATTTGTTCAGGTGTCAACCCAGAGGTCTATCAAGTGTCTGCCAAAGACATTCAACAGTTGATCGAATTCGCATTTCCAAACGGATTAGGACTATCCACCATCGTCGAACTATCCCGAGTCTCCCAGGAGAGAGCAGTTATTCTCCTCGAACAGTTGGAGGCAGCCGGAACGGTGAAGAAAGTGGGAGAGGCGTGGATCCGAGTGCACACAGACAACATCAATGTAGATGTCGCCACGCATCTGAATTGTGAGTGTTCTATTGAGAGAAAGTCACAAAAAGTACCCATTGGTTTCAGCTTTTGCGCCGTTTTCTGACAAACCGACCATTGCAATCATCACGCGCATCTTTGTTGAGAAACTCGCCGTCGATTCTCTTCTGGAGAACCCCCACACCGTGCACAACTACAAACCGGGCGACGGTTCGACTGTTTTCACTGTCGGTTACATGGGCCTCCGATGCGTCCTCACAACAAAGCTCTCATTCGTCAGGGACGTTCCCGAAATCAGCCCAGGAGATATTGTCAAACATCTTCTCGACAACTTTCCGAACATCCACCACGTCTTCATCGTCGGTGTCGGCGGTTCTGTGCCACATGTCACCGATGCTTCTCTTCACGCTCGTCTGGGTGACGTCATCGTCTCAGCCTCTCACAAACATCCATACGTATCTGCGGACGACATAGTTCGGAGCAAAAAAACAAAAAAGTTGGTGTGCTTCAAAACCAAAAACTTTGATTCTCCGGACAAGACAATCGAAGAAATCGTATCTTCTGGTGGCTCTGCACTTTTGAGCCAATGGAATCACGCGACAGCACAAATCGTCAAGAAATTGGAACGTTCGGAAGGAGCAATCGACTGGAAAGCACCCCCGGAGTCAACTGACGTGCTAAAAATTCGTCTTCCGAAAGGAAAAACTGTAACGGTGGTGCACCCACAAAGGGAGAGTACAGGTCCGCAAATCCATTTGGGTACAATCGGATCCACTTCAATGGTCACCCTGAACCGGACAGGGATAACCACAGAGCAGGAAAATGAAGTGAACAAGGCATTCGTCAACACCTACGGCATCAGATGTTTGGACCACGGATTCAACTTCACTCTCGGAGCTGTTGTTAGTTCGTGGATCGGATCGTGGACAGTCATTCGAGGAATTTCTGACTACCACGACGGAAAAAGTCGCTTTGGGAACATATGGCAGGTGAGTGAGAGTGGTCAATTGCGTTTGGTGCAGACGTAGCTTCGAGACATTTCCCACACTACTTTCTGATACTGTCTTGTTCTTCCCTATCTAATTGCACAAATGTTCAGGCACATGCGACAGTCCGTGCAGCTGCAGTGACTCAATGCATCATCGAACAGTTGCCACTGCCCAATCCTATCCGACTCTAAAAAACACCATGCAAAACAGAAAACACTAATTATAGCTGTAATTTCTATTTTTGAATGCTATTCTTTCTTTTTCATTTTTGGTGTTGTTGGGAGACCAATTGTGTTATCTTTCCAATTGTTCTATTTATTCTTCTCTCTCTCTCTCTCTCTATTCCTTTCTAATTTTTCTCTTCTTTGTGATTTATTGATATAACTTGGGATAAAGCGTCTGGGAAATTGTGGAATTTGGTTTTCGGCTGCTCGTCTCATTAGAAGTGCTGGAACACTGATTCCGAGTGATTGTCTGAAAACAGAAGTATAGGGGCAGATTGATGGGTTTCCGAGGATTACGGAAGCAAATTGAGTTGATCAGTGAGGTAGCGTGTCACGCCAATTCTATACGTTTCGGAATGTCCGCCTTTGAAATAATACTTCGAATGACTTAACCCGATATCAGTCGATGCCTAGAGCGCGTTGCTTTCCATAGCCATCTGTCAGGTGCTCTTGCCGCGCACGATTCCACGCGCAAGAATGATTCACATCTTAGTGTAACACTAACTTCATCCATCACAACACATTTTGTCAGTGTCTAAAGTCACTGCCAAGAACAGACTCGACCACCGATGAAACGGAGAAATTGACCCTGTTGTACCCAAATCAATCCATACAACTAATAACGCGAGCATTATTTTTTTTCATCAGAACGTTTTCAAAACCAGCGAATTTGCGATGCCAGAACATACGGAAAACGGATTAGCAGGGAACTTCACATTGCATCTTGCCGACGACACAGTAGTCGCAATTCTCGACGTTCTTACTGCTATCACTTCCTCCCTCGGAAGGCTGGATAGCACCAGACAGGAACAGTATTATTTTGAAACAAAACCAAGCAAGCACCATCAATACTATAAAAGCCATAAAAGGGCAGGGAGTGAGCGTCCCAACAAGATTACAGACATTCCGATTCTGACATACCCTCACTTGACAAAGAGGAACCTGTCCGAGCTTATCCCACCAGACTTCACTTTCTACTCATTTATTGCGTAATAATACTTCGAGTTTATCAGAGAATGTTTAAGATAAATCACAAGTTAAACGTAGCAATTTGTATGTGACACATAAAATAGACAATTATAATGAAAATGTAAGTAGTCATACTGATACAAGAATCATAGTCCATTCACAATGGTCGGCAATTCAGACACAATCACTCTTCGAGTCATTCATACAACTTCAAATCTGGTCTCTTCTCGTCATCAACGTCTGGTACGCGGAGAGAAGTGCCGTCTGAGAGCGGCCCTCTGAAATCATTTTCCGGAGAACGTATCCGTCGAAAAGGAGCACTGAATTCTCGGCGATCGCCAATTCCGAGTACAACATGGCGAAGAATGCACCCTGTTTGTTCTCCGAGTGGGCGTATATCATAGCAATTTCCAAGAAAAACTTCTGTGATGACTCCCAGCTCAGTACTTCTTTGCGCTCCGATTTATAATTCATGAGGATCAACTTCATGAGATCATTCGACACCAGAGGACCTGGAAATAAATGGAAGAAATATATGTGTAAGTTAACACTTGTCTCACCTGGAAGCGGACCCTTATTTTCTCGGATTTGTTTTTGACTTTCCACATAATTGTTGATGAAAGTTCTTGCATAGCCTCTCGCTTCCTCAGTTTTGCCCGCATTGATACTTTCGCACGCCTCGAAGACAATGGCCATTGATTTGTAAGTGGCGAACATCTCCTTTTCCTTTGCTGTGCTGTCGGCAAAAGAGCTTCTGAGCTCGTAGATCTTGAAGGAGTCAGACACAAGAACTGGACATATGTTTTCAGCTACGACTGAACAATACACGGCCAGTTTGTCATTGTTTAGCCGGCGATGGTCGAATATGCGATGTTTGAGGAACTTCACAGCCGCTTTCTCGTCGAAGCCTGAAATAGTTGGTATTTGGGTGAAGGCAGTGAACACCTCACCTTTGATGACAGGCTGTGGTTTTCCTTCGGCCACTTGCTTATAGATGTCCAGAACACGTTTGAAATCCTTTTTTTCTTTCTCTTCATTGGCCGTTTTTGCCGCTTCGGCTTCTTTTTTCTCTCTTTCCAACTTCAGTTTATCCTCTTTATCTCTCTGTTTCCTCGCTTTTTTCTCCTGTTCTTTTTTTGCCTTTTGCTGCTTCTTGGTTAAAACTTCTTCCCTTAAGTTAATGATTTCATGATCAAATCATTGTTATACTGTAAACCCACTTCTTTTCCTCTGTTCCTTTAGGAGACGCGGAACGTTCCTGATCAGCCAGAAGGGCATCTGCCGCATCGTCTCCCGGAATTTTCCGATCTTCCGGAACTTGTGGAACTTCCTGATCTTCCGGAACTCGTGGAATTTCCGGATCTTCCGGAACTTGTGGAACTTCCGGATCTTCCGGAACTCGTGGAATTTCCGGCTCTGCCGGAACTTGTGGAACTTCCGGATCTTCCGGAACTTGAACTTCTTCAGCAGATCCTTCCTCTCCACGAGGTTCCGGGTCGTTCTTCCCGATGTTCGAAGCCTGGGTTCTGTGGCCAGTTGAAGGAGCAGAACCGGATTTATTGGACGACACTTTCTCATTCTCTTTCGGAGTTTTAGGCGTGTTTTGGGTGTCCGAAGAGCCATCTGTCTTTGAGGATGTGCCCTCCTGTTGTTTTCCTCCTTTGTTATCTCTACGGACACTTTTAGCTCGTTTCAGGAATTTTCCAATCAACCCGGTTTCCTTCGGCTTCCTAAAAAGTGATTTCAGTGGTGTTTTCCTGATTCATGGTGTTTTTCTCACCAGTTGTCAGATTTTTTAGAAGAACGCGGATTGTTTCCAGCAAGAAGTTGTTCGTTTGAAGCATCAGCTGCAGGTTTCTGAGCTTTTGGAGGAGTTGGTCTTTTCGTTATGTTCGCCCGAGGAGCACTTGAAGTGCCAACAGCTACATTGGAGATTTTTCTAAAAAAATTGGTCAAAACACAAAAAAAATTTCGCCAACCTGTCTGAAGTACTCGGTGACTCAATGTTCTGAACTTTCGGTGGGATGTTCTTCGAGAGACGCTCAGCGTAGCTCATCCGTTTCTCAGTTTGTTCGAGTTCCTTGGCAACGACAGGAGTACCCGACGAAGTGTCTCCAGCTGGCGCTGCTTCCGAGTTTCCGTGGAGTGGAGAGTCAGAAGTCCCTGCTGTAGTCTTCTGCACGTTCGACTTTTCGAACCCAGCCGCCGCGATCGCTCTGGAAAAATAGGTTCACGAATGCAGTCCCATCGAGAGCTTACCTGAGAGAGTTGATGGACTGCTCGATGTTGTTGTGTTGCTCACGCAACTCTTCGAGGCCGCGAGCCACGTTACCCAGAAGATCCCCGAAGGCTTGAGCCATGTCGAAGGCGGTGTTGATACCGAGTTGGACATTGTGGTGAGAAGTCTCATAGGCGGCAACGACCCGACTGATTCGATCGAGTTCACTCCAGAAGTGCTCTTCAGAGCGTGGCTCATCTTTGCCCACGCATGCGGCAACTGACTCGGATTGCTGGGTTTCTTGTTTAGAATCGACTCCAACGGATACGTTTTTGTCAGACATGTTGAGAACGAGAATATTGGAATACTTGGTAGTCCGAACACGCTGCAATCACTAAAAGAAACGTGAATAATAGAAAAAATGAATGGAGTAGGTAGGGAAGGAATGGGGCAGACGGAGCAAGGAATGAGTGGGCAGAATGAATGGAGGTGGTTTGAAAGGGGGACAGTGGCCGACACGGACCGTCGTGTCCTGCGCCGTGTACGCAATGTGTGCAGACACCTCGAACTACACGTGGGCCCTCTACACAACGTCAGCAATGCGCCGTCGTCTACTTTTGTTCCCCCTCTGGTCTCTTCTACTCACTGACTGTAATGTTATAATTGCGACCTTAAAAATCGATCACATGGTTATTTCTGTTGAATCATCTGAAGCAACTTCGACATGTCTTCAAGTTAACTCATTTCTCCAAAGGAATATTCGCTGACTGGCTCGGTGGATGAACAAGTAGACATTAGGCTTATGCGTGTTCCTGCCGGATTTGACAAACCGATGAGTGACTCGAACAACAATACATACACCGGAAGTTGGAGCTAACGGTGTTGCACAGACGAATGCAACCCACTCTAAGTTTTATTTGCTTCAGTTTCATATCGCCAACCCATCAACCACTTTTTCCTCCCGACCTCGTCCTCTCGGTGGCCACCCTCACTCCCGCGTTCTGCAAATGCGCTCTGTTGCACTCTCCACTGCAAACGGCGTGTTATTGTCGTCTATTGGCTCACGCTCGCACCGCGACCGCAACGCCGGCTGCCCGGCTCTTGTGCGCTCACAGTTTTCATTGATTGTTTCATTCTCTCGTGTTTCTAATTCTTCTCTTATTCTCAGCCATTGGCTTCTATATCCGTGTTACTTGTTTCAGTTTGGCCATGTCGGATTATCCGCTTTCTTCTCCGCCCTCGCCACCATTCACAAGTCCGGCGCGAAGTTTGCTGAGGAACACTGTCTACACCAATACTCAAACTAGTATCCTCGACAACGCGGCAAAGAATTTAAGAGAAGCGCGACTGAGTTTCACTGAAAAATCTCTGCAAAGCAAACCAGTATCCAGTACGACAATCCGCCCAGAAGGTACTCCGCGATCTCGAGTTCACCCAGCTGTTTCTTCACTTCGTAAAAAATCACTGCCTCCACGCAAGAAGTCGATTAACGTTCTTAACCAAACGGCCGAAATGGAGCTTGTCAAGCGTTTCTATAACCAGCCGAAAGCCAGTGAGTGAACTGAAAATGCTTAAAAAAAAGATCGACGTCGTTTCCAGAAGGAAATAAGTTCTGCTTTCCGCCAGAGCACAATTTCGACCTCAGGATTCAAAACTGTTCGCCAGGATGCCTAGCTTGCTTTATGCAAACCCACACCACTGAATTCGAAGTCCCTATTGATAGAGAAACACTCTCGTACAGCGGGGACTTTTCCATCGTGTTTCCGGATGGATATCCGAGGAACACTATCCTTTCTCGAAGGAACAATAAGCAACTGAAGCGGAAGCTCATTGATAACCTCCCCGAAGATGTTCCACATGATCCCAAAAAGTCGAGGTAATTGCATTTGAAATAGAACTTGCTCATCTTGATACTCCAGATTGGACGGGTTCTGTTCGAGTACCTCCCTACGAATGGCACCGTCTCAGCCCTTCATTTCCGGATCTGCAAAATCCAATCTGTTTTGTGATTTGCAAAGGTAACTTTTTGAGTGTTACAATTCGTTTTATTCAAGTTCCATTTTTCAGTTGCAGTCTCGAAGAGAACCTAACTCGCCAATTGAAGGCCTATTGTACTTTGATGATGTCCATCAGAAAGACGCCAGAATTGGCTGCTGACAGCAAAAACTCCCCTCCCATCATGTCAACTATATCCGCTTACATCAAGCAAAACAAAACGTTCGATTGGCTCTCTCGTTGGGATGTTTCACTCTCGTTCGTCAAACAGAGAGAACTGCATCACAAGGAGAAGTCTCCGCTAAACTCAACTCGTTTCAAAGTCGTAAAAGAGAAATTCGGTCTAGTGCTTCTGCAGGACACTGCCGTCTTGCGACTGCAAATACATCGTGCGGACTACGAAGCGCTGGAGGAGGCATGGCTTGACTATGTATTCTCGGGACAAGACTCGCGTACTTCTACTAAGTTTGTCTTGTAACACGATCGTGTTACTATAAAAACATTGACTATTGATTGATTTGATATTGACTATAATTCGTTCGTTGAAAAATAAAATTGATTGGTGATTGAATTTGACATCGTTATGAGTTGAACTGTGAGATTTCGATCATTGCAATCAAAACATGTTATTTTTACTCCAGTCTAGAGATTTCGAAAAATTCGGCCCGAACAAAATCAATGGATACACGGTTGCGCAGATAAAAACTGCTCAAAGACTCTTCAAAACATCCGATTTCGAGTGTCCGTCGGAAATTGCGTTCATGAAACATATGTTTAGGAGACAAGTAAGAGTCCTCATCGGTTTTATATCCACTACACGTTCGATTGAAGGTTCAGGCCTCCGACTGGATGCCGACCATACCGACGGACAAAATGAACAGCGACGCATCCGCTTCGTATGGTTTGCGAAAGACACCCATGCGTTCACTGGCAAAAGTGGGATTCTTGAAGGCAAGAAGCAAAAGAGTTATCTACGGCTAGGCTTTCCATCCCGTCCGATCTGGCCAGTTCGGAAACGTTTATTGCAGTTAATCAGTGGTACGAGTCCGGATTCTCTCGGACCTTTTGCTATCTTTTGGGCAATTGTGAATGTGCTATGTCTCTCACTTTCTCTCCAACTGTAACAACTACTTCAAGTTCTTTTATTCCCAATTGTTAGCAGTCCGCGAAAAACGAAAATCAAATACCGTTTCGTGGAACAATCTTTCACCTGTTCAGAAAATGTCTGTTTGTTTCCATTCGCGTTAGTGGGAGAAAGAAGAGAGAGTCAACGACACACCGAAATTACACCACCGCTCCTTGTTTATCGTAAATGTACACTATTTATTTTGGCCTAATTCTCTACTTAATTGCTGTTTTTTTGTTATTTCAATTTAATTCTGACAGTTTTTCTTCAGAAATCTGCATACAAAACTCGGTAGTATTGGTGAAAAATGCATTGAAAGCAGAAATCCACCTACTCGGCTCATTGCGAATTGCAATAATGGGGTTTTGATTGAATGTGAGTTTTTTTACTGTTTCGCCTGAGAACCCATGGACAAACCAAATAGAAACATGGTGTAAATCAGTTCGAAATTGTTTTCGAACGATAATACAATGAGTTTTCGAAGTGTTCTTCTGAAGTTGGAAAATTCTGTTCCACTGATCCACGATACTCTGTGCCTGTTGCCAACAGTGGCAATCGAACAACAGTATGGACTTGACACTCCTTCATTCAGGAAGTGCAATAGAAACATATTCAATTCGCCGAATAAAACTGCAGTGAGAAGATCCGAAAGGTAGAAGAAACATGTTTCGCTGGCCGAGAAACCTCAGCCTCCTACCCCGGGTGTCGATTTACGGGAGCCGCGGCCAAATTAATTTTTTGTCATCTTTCGTCGATTTCTCGGCAAATCTTCAAAAAAATAACACTTCAATGACGCAAACAATTGACGAAATACCAGAAAATACGGGAGTTTACTTGCCAAATCCATGGAAGATGATTGAAAATTATCTTGTCCCCGGTCGACACATGGGGGACGGCGGAGGTTTTTCGCCCAGCGAAACATGTTTCTCTTCCCTTTCAGATCATCTCACTGGAGCTTCATTCGGCGAAGTGAATGAACAATATACTGGACAAACTGCCAAAGGTGCTGTCAGATGTACTGGTTCAACACGGAATTCTTCGAATTTGCTCACCGCACCCAGATTGCCACTCCGTCCATTTGCTTAATGAGTATGATGAAGTATTGATGTTGGTATCGGAATTTTGTATAATGAGGTTATGTTCATTTCCCACAGTTTGAACGTTTAAGCGACCATTTTTAACAGATTCTTGCTGTGCGCGTCCACTCTGCATCCTACAAGGTCTTACTGGAAATTGGAAACAAAACCTTCGAATAAACATATGTGTGGCTGTTTTGAAAGAACGAACAGACAATGAAGCTGACCCCATTTTATTACTCAGAAATCGTAAGTGTTTCGGAATCACATTGTATTGATCATACATTTATAGAGGATCATAAATACATCAAACAAAAATGAATAAAGGAGGATGATGAGATGCAACCAAATCAATACCAAAAGACAGAATGACTGTATTCTGACGACGAGTAGTTCAACGAAAACACCGAGAATAAGTGAACGTGTTGAAAGCATTCGACGTGCCGGAAACAATTCGACCCGGTAATTCTTGAAATGCGCGTTTTGTCGTCAAGATTTTCCAGAAAAATAATTTCGAAATCCCAAAAAAACCATGATCAACTGAGTCTGCAAAGAGCGTAGATGTGATGAAACATGTTTTGTGAGTGATTGCAAATGTAAACAATCTGCAACTTGTCTGGGAATACGGTAGACCGCCGTTTTCTGGAAAATCTTGACGACGAAACGTTTGCTTCTAACCCCACGGGATCGCATTGTTTCTGATGCGTCGGAAAATACATGTGAGAGTTGAGACAGTATGAGTGAGAGTAAAAGAGTTAGAAAATGATGTGAAAATAAATAGATACTGTGAGAAGAACAGTTCTGAAAACGTGGGTTTCAGTTGCGAGAACGCGCGCAATGTGATTAGACGTGATCGTCGTTCGGAAGGTACGACCTCTTGAATGGTTGAGTCTCCTTCCAGTTCTGTAAACATAATTTGTAAGCTAAAATTGAGAATAATGACCAACTCACGATGAAATCTTCGAACATTTTTTCAGCCAACTCACTGGCCACGACGTCACTCTGGGACTTGACAAAGCTGAGGACAAGCTGTCCGTCTCTGGTCAGATAGTCCTCGCCAAATTCCGCGATCTCTCGCTTGCACTTCTTCTTGTCACCCTTGTGTTTCATTCGGAGCGAACTGCTGAGGAAAATGTTATTGCGGTAGTCATTGATATGGTAGACGAAACAAGACATGTATACGATGAACGTGGACAGCAGAACGAAAAGAAGCCAAAACCTGAAACGCAGAGAAACTGGATGATGCTAGAAAGAACAACTGATGCTTACCAGATGACGAGGTACATCTTCTCGTTGAACTCGTTGATTCCGAGCAGACATTCGATAGTCTCATCTCTCGTGTTTCCGGCCATCTGACGGACTGTGAAGTCGCAGAACGTAACGCGAGGGAACATTCCGGTCTTCTCCCAAGTGACTCCATTCAACAAATTCATCGCCAGATCCCATCCCCAGAAGATGTTCAATCTCTGACCGATGAAGAAGGAGATCATCACGAACTGACTGAATGCAATCGTAAGGTAGAGCAATTTGACGAACGAGTAGACCACGTAGGGACTGACGCTTTCCTTCGAGTAGGCCATGTGTTCCGTGTTCAGTTTGCTGTAGAGCACCTCACTCATTTCGTCAACCTTGGCTTTCCTCTGTGCAGAAGTCCGCAGTCTTATTTCAATAGTTGTCTCGCAGAAATAGTCGATGGGCATGTCGGTTACTGACTGAGACATCTTCCAGATGAACTTTGGGACCATGAAGACGAAAGCAGCAATTGCCAGGTAGATGTTGGACCACTGGTAGTAGTGAACGCCGTGCATCTCCTTGTAGTCTGGGGGAATATAGTCAATCATCGGTTGGTCGGCCGGATACCAATATGTACTCTTCAGAAAGCAGTAGCTCTCCGAGTACTGTGTCCATTCGTAGGAATAGGTTTGTGGAACAAAGCAAATGATTGGATCCCCCACATACCTGCAAAAAGCCGTAGAACTCTTTTCGCAAATGTGTTCAATGACTCACGTTTTGGCAGACAGGAGAACGACACTGAATATGAGAAGGGCCGCACTGTAGAGGCAGGAGAGCCTGTCGACTGCATCGTCGAGAAAGCTCACCGTCAGCTGATCTGTCAGCGCACTCAGGAAAGGGATTGAAGGCATTGGTTGTTTTCTTTGTTTGAAATGGAGAAACAACCACAACCCGGTGACCTTAAATTGGAGAATGAGTAACAGCAAAGAACATCATAAAAGAGAAGAAGAGGGAGCTGAGAAGGAAAATAAGAAGCCTGCTTGAGTCACCGACTTCTAGACGACTGAAGAGGCGAATGGCAATAAAAAACAGCCCGAAAAAAAGGGGCGTGGCTTGCTGACAAGAAAAACTAGTGGAAAAGGGCGGAGCGAAAAAACGCATGAGGTACGGATGACTAATCGGTTTCGATGTGTGAAAACAACAATTCGAGAGGCTGCAATCGTTCAAAACACAAGAATTATGAAATAAGTGATATATGTTTCATGGCATCTGATCATACGAAACACTTTAAGCAAGTGCACCTACTATGATTTCAGTGGATGCAGTAATTGGCATTACTATGAAAGGTTGCGTGAACTGAAAAGGGGCAAACACATTTATGCAATCCCACACAAAGCGTACCGTATGACAAACAACACAATAATTCGTCGAAGAGTTACGAACCAACAGCTTCCAATCTTCTACCAGAAAATAGACAGTGGACCTGTGTTGAGTAAGCTCTCAAAACGACAGAAATTGTGGAAAATGAAACTGCATTAGGTGCAATTGAACATTGGATTAGAATTTTTGTGCCTTTAGTACACTGCTAAACTGCTGGCGTGTACGTCGAGCGGACACGCTGCTTACCCCCAGCGGCCGAATCCGAAGGCCGAATCCGCGGTCGACCCGCAGCACACCCGTAAGTTACCCGCTGCGTGTCCGCCGGCGAACCCCCAACCGCTGGCGGACCCACTGCGCGTCCGCTGCGTACACGCAGATCCGATTTTACCCACTGAGTACACGTCAATGGTTTAGCAGTGTAGGTGCTCGACGTATTTTTATAAGCAGAGATATGATTCATAGGCGATGTTTCAACAGGTGAATGAATGGACTCTTGGAAAAGTCCCTGAAGTTTTTGAAGTCCCAATTGTAGCAATTGATAAATAATTGGCTACCTATATCACTTATTTCACAACACTTGTGTTTTGAACGATTGCGACCCCACGAATTGTTGTTTTCAGACGCCAAAAACGATTAGTCATCCGTACCTCACGCGTTCCTTCGCTCCGCCCTTTTCCACTAGTTTTTCTTGTCAGCAAGCCACGCCCCTTTTGTTCTGGCTGCTGTTTCTTGCCATTCGACTCTTCAGTCGTCCAGCAGTCGGTGACCTCAGCAGCCGCTTTTTCTTCTTCCTGCTCCTGTTTCCCCCACACGCTCCTTCTTCACTGTTTCATTGCAGATCATCAGGCTTCGGGAACCACCTCATTCGACTCAAACCTGATACGAACCATGGCTTCACTCACTTTTTTGGGTTCGCTCACAGATCATCTGACTGCGAGTTATCTGGACGATGCTGTAGACAGACTCTCGTGTCTCTACACTGCGTCCCTACTCGTGTTCTGTGCCATTTTCATCTCTGCTAAGACGTGAGTCCTAGAGAACATCTTCATCCGAATGAGGTGTCTTCATTCCAGACACGTCGGCGAACCGATTAAATGCTGGGTTCCGCAGACCTACTCTTACAAATGGACCGAGTTCTCCAAAAACTACTGTTTTCTGAAGGACACTTATTGGTATCCGGTTGACCGACTGGTGACTAACATTCCGGAGAGCCACAAGGAACAACATCGTGTTCAGTATTACCAGTGGTCTGTCTTGTACTTGTCGATTGCTGCTCTCTTCTACATGCTCCCGAAGTTCGTCTGGAAAATGTCACAGTCTTCCACCGACATGCCGATCACCTACTTCTGCGATACCACTCTCCAAATCCGCAAACAGACATCTGTCGAAAGAAAACCCAAGATTGACGAGATGGCCGAGATTCTCCATGTCAAGATCAACACCGAGCGCACGTTCTTCTCGATGGCCTCCCTCCGTCCAACCGTCGTCTACTGGTTCGTCAAAATGCTCTACCTCACGATTGCAGCTGGTCAAGTTGTGATGCTCTCTGTCTTCCTCGGTCAAGGACTGAACGTCTTCTGGGGATGGGATCTGGCGATGAATTTGTTGAATGGAGTCACTTGGGAGAAGACCGGAATGTTCCCTCGCGTTACGTTCTGCGACTTCACAGTCCGTCAGATAGACGGAAACACGAGAGATGAGACTATCGAATGTCTGCTCGGAATCAACGAGTTCAACGAGAAGATGTACCTCGTCATCTGGTAAGCATCAGTGGTTGCCTCAATCATTCAGTTTCTTTTGGTTTCAGGTTCTGGTTCCTGTTTGTTTTGCTGTCCACATTCACCGCTTTTCTCTACCAAATCAAGGACAACCGCAAGAACATATTCCTCAACAATTTGTTCCGATTGAAGCACAAGGGTGACAAGAAGAAGTGCAAGCTAGAGATCGCGGAATTCGTCGAAGACTATTTGACCAGAGACGGACAGCTTGTCCTCAGCTTTGTCAAGTCCCAGAGTGACGTCGTGGCCACTGAGTTGGCTGAGAAATTGTTCGAAGACTTCATCGTGAGTTGACCATTATTCTCAATTTTAGTTTCCAAATTATGTTTACAGAACTGGAAGAAGGCTCTGTCGCTGAAGAATCCGCGTTCCCTGGGCGAGTTTCTCAGTTCCAGGATGAGGAATAAAAATAGTGCCCAACTCGAGAATGTCTAAAAAGTTCCAATTAAGAAAAAAAAATTGACTTTGAGCCTTGTTATGCACTGTAAAATACTCGGCGCTATATTTATGCCTCACCTTATAATTTACCACTGACACCATGCACCTTCTTATCTTGTATAATGATTCTCCGGGTGTGTAATGCTCGTATAACGATATTTTTCATTTCTCAACTACTCACTTCTATCCATCATATTCCTCCAAAAGTCGGCTCTATTCATCAATCTACCGGTTATTGGAGTTAAATCCTAAACTTATGTGGTATTTGATTGTTCTCGACATTATCTGATATGTAACTGACTTCGAATAAAGTTTATGGTTTTTAAATGACAAGATACAAAACAGAAGCAAATACAGGATAATTGTCACATAGAATCAATACAAAACCAAATGGATTATTGAACATTGTCTACTTCGCAGCAGCTCCTCCGTTGTTTTCCTCGCTCGATTGGTGCATCGGCTCCGGCTTGTCAGTGTTTCTCTGCACACTTCCACTTTGTCCCCACTTTTCGGCGGCGTTTCCAAGTCTTCGTACGTACTCCGGAAGGTGTTTGCCTTCTTCCTCCCGTTTCTCATTGAACTTGCGCGTACGTGATCTTCTCTCAGCAATACGCATCCAACATGTTTTCTCCTCCTCGCCACCCAAGACTCTGCCCGTGATTTCGGCGCCATTAAAGATGACCTTGTTGCCAATTCCTTGAGAGACGGCGAAGTCCCAAGCTTTCTGCGCACCTCCTTTGTGAGATCCGGAGAAGCGGATTTCCGCAGTTCTGCTGCCGAACCTGTGTTCGACGAATGCGACCGGGCCGAACGTTTTGAAGAAGTGACGAATATCTTCGATTTTGGAGTCAGAGGACAGTCCGTCGACGGACAGAATGAGTCCCTTCTCGTACTTCACGTTTTCGAAGGCCTTGCTGGCTTCCTCATTTTTCATGTGGAAGTAGTCTTCTTTCATGACTTTGGCCAATGGGGAATTCGCAAACTTGATATCCGACTGCTGGGCAGTTTGCGCTTCCTCGACGGTTTTGAATGTGACGTATATGTTCCTACTGCAAACATCTTCCGTTTGGCGGAGACCGCGGATGTCGACGTAGACTGCCCCGGTGATCTTGTGAGCCCAATCGAGAATTTCGTCGATGTCGGTCACCAACGGAAATCCTTCCTGAAAAATTAAAGTTAACGGACTTTCAGATGAGTCAAAGAACTCACCATGCGCACCGATCTCAGGTTCGCCTCCTGCCAGAACTCGTGAGTGAATTCCGGCATCGGTTGAATCCGACGGACTTTGCTGTTGTCGTCGGATACGGCGACTGCCTCCGACTTCGACTGTCTGACGGCGGCCGCGATTCGAGCTCCGTCCTGGCTCAACGCAACCATGCGCTTGAAGGCGGCGATCTCGGCAATCGGAACCCCTGAAGTAGAACAACTGCGATGAAAAAGACTATGCATTCAAAGATCTTACATCCATCGTTTTTCTCCATCAAGTCGAGCAAGTATTTGTCTTTTCCTAGAGACAGATCCTTGAAGTAATGTTCGATCTGTTCAACAATTTTCTTGTCGACGTTGTCGGAATTGGTCGTCATTGCTGAAATTATTGGCATCTTAGAAAGAGAAAAAAAGAGAGAAGGTATAAAACAACTGCAAAAAAAGCTATCAAACTGCGTTCAGTTAAGCGGTTTCAAACCGTGTAAACGGAAGGGTGAAAATGGTCGACCAGCGAGTCAAGAGGGAAATAAAACGTATTTCTTTTGGGGAGGGAAATAAAACGTATTTCTTTTGGGGAGAAAATATGCGTCACGCAGATTCACAAAATGCGGCCTGTTATTTCGCAAAAGAACCACACGCGGATTTCGAAATCCGAGTTTTTTTGCTTTGAAAAACGGTGAAAAAGTATTTTTTTTTTTGAGACAATAATGATAAAATCTTGAGAAGTGCAATATTTCGAATTACACTTACAGAGTGTACGGATGAACGTTGTTCTGGGGATGTTATCGAAAACAGTCTAATAACGAAACATTCGACCAAAAAAGCATTGTTAGGCTTTGAAATAGCTGCAGTATAGATATACTTGGTTGTCAGTTCCATTTAGACAGTTTTCTGATGGAAATGTGAAGAGAAATCCGTAATTAATCGTTTCCAAAAAAATTAAAAATTGGAATGTAAACTGGAAGTTGCAAGATTTCAAATGCTCACTCAATTTTGAAAATGTTGCCGAAGTTCTCAAAAAAAGAGCTCAAGAACTTTCGAAACATCTCCAAAACAAACTCTAGTTCAAAAAAGTGTTTCATGTTCCCAGAGGACATGGTGTGCAGTGTGTCTTTGGGACGGCCGGGATCTCACTTTACACAAAAGAGCTGCGATACATTTTTTTTTCTGGTTCTCCCGACTAATCAAAAATCAGAAGTGTCTTCTCATTCCGCTGAGTTGGGCGGAATGAAAAGTTTGATTTTAAGATCCAGAAAACAGAAATAATTTTTTTTCTCGGGGAACGAATAACTTGAATATCGGAAAATAGAAACCGGAATACAGAAAAAGGAACTTTTTGCACGCCCTAAAATGATTCGAATCCCGACGGAAAACGCGCTGCGCGCCGAGCGTGGCGGGACCTCCGCCGATCAAAAGTCCCTGTCCGTTTAAAGGTCGTGCACTCAGCGTCTCCTCTAAAATACAATATTTTAAGATCCAGAAAACAGAAATATTTTTTTTTCTCGGGAAGCAGAATAACTTGAATATCGGAAAATAGAAACCGGAATGCAGAAAAAGGAACTTTTTGAACATTGGATTTCATTTTCACTAATTTTTTGCTCTAAATAACCCAAACAATAAGCAATCTGATCCCAAACCGTCCTTTTTCTGTGAAAAAAATAGGTTTTTTTTTCTTCGGGTTGATTGCAGTGAGAAAAAAGAGACGCAATTGACGGTGCCTAGTGCATCATTTTTGTTTATCACAGATGCGTTGTTGCGTTCATTCGTTTATGGCTGCTACCGTTCCAAACTCAGGTGTCCTATTTCATCTAAACACTACCTTCATATGTGTTGCGACAAACGACATCGACGCCGGAATCACGAGACGAACGAGATCCGTATCGGCTGCCTTCAAGTCGCTCGAAGTTGTACCTATTCGACGAGTACGAAATTCTCGAAATCAAAAATGGTAAAACAATTGTCCGAATAAGTGAGGATCGCTTCTGCGGCACTGGAGAGAGCTCTTGTCAGCTTCATACTCAAAGAACAATGCGAAAAAGATCTGCATCGCGAGAACATCAGGAGGATAGGTCAAAAAATTTCAAGGCTGCAAAAGCCAGATCTTTTTTCCCGGGAGGAATGCGGGAAAAAAGAAAAGAAAAGTTAACGGACAAGCTTAGAGTACTGAAGTGGGAGACATGAAACAAACGTTGTCGAAGAGACAACCTCAAGGTAAAGGTTCGTGGCCGAGTTCCATAAATGGCAAATGAAGGTGCACAAAACAAGAGTCATTGACGCAAGCGGGAGTCAATAGGTAGGGGTTACATCACATGTGTTTTCATGAAATTTCTCTTGTCTCGTACCTTTGCAAGGGCGGGTTATGTTGAGAAGAGGCTGTCGAATAGAACGGAGGTCGGAGTATAATACAGACAAATATAGTAAATCGATTGGCGAAGTCAACATTTTATAAATGATTTACGAGACAACATAATATCGAATGCATTTTGCAGCAATTACATAATAATCAGTCAATATTCTAGTGTATGAGAATGAAGCAATAGCTTGATAGTTCATTGCTGTTAGACAGTAAATTACGGTGAAGCATCCGCGGGCTCAGTCGGCACCAACTGGAACTTTTCGTTCATGAGATCAATCATGTCTTCTCCGACCATAATGGCACGGATGACAATGTCCTCGAGGATGGCCATGTTTTCCACACTTTTCATCAATTTCTGACGCAGGTCCTGGAAATGGTTCTATTTAGGGTATCTTGTTAATTAAGAATGCAGCTTGAAACGGAGTTTTGACACGCTAACTCTTTGTTGGGAATGTAACAGTGGTTTTATTCAAATTCCAAAAAAAATTAAATTATGCGTCGTCAAACTTCATTTAAGAAAAATACAACGTGTTCTGGAAACACGCGACCTGATTTGCTTCGAGTATAGCTTCAAATCAGGCTGATAACGCTCATTCGAGTCAAGATCCTGTCTCTCTGTTACTACGTCAATAATAAAAGCTCTGAAGGGTCTTCAGGCTTCCGTAAAAGTTCCCCAGTTTCTCTCTTTCTTCTGTATTAGTCCGAGCGGTTTTCACTTGCAGATATTCACTATCTCCAGACTTCGGCCGAGAAAAGTTATTTCTCCAATGGAAACTGAATAGCATCCGCTCAATTTCAGCCCGCAATGTACAAAATCTGAAACTCACTCTGCTGTACGGCATGAATCTTGCTCGGCAGGCAGAATGCAAAAACTTCATGAGGATAGTCAGTGCGATTTCATTGGCGGGATGGGTAGCTCTCTGAAATAAATTTCGTTCCGAGGTTTTGTGCGAAAACCCACCCGATGAAGTTCACACTCCTCGAGAACGTGCGATTTGTGCTCAAAGAGAGTCGCTTCCTGTTGAGAAATCAGCGGATTTGGCGGTAGTGCAGGTCTAGGCGCTGACCGCTGAAAATTGACGGTGCTTCGAAGTAACATAGAGAAACACTCACATCGAAGTTGAAATTGAACACGAACAACTCTTCCAGAGTGACGGTGATTTCTCGGAGTATACCTTCATCGTACCCTTCATAATCATAATCCTCGGGTTCTCCGAATACAGTTGAAGATCCGGTATCAGAATCGTCTTCTCTGTTTCCACCAGGTGGTTGCTGATCAGCCATCGCGAACGGTCGAACAGAGGGTGGAATGGATACAAGAGCAGATGATTGGGGGGATGCGTCGATTGCGAAATCAATGGTGTGCGGGAGACCGTCTACTGTGCGTCTCTCGATTAAGCGCACTCTCTCTTTCTCGTTTGTTGTTGTTGTCTTCCCCTACTGCTCACGAATACACCCGTGTTTCCATTAGACGAGTACGTTTGTGGGCAGAGAGTCTCGTCGGTGTCTGCATTCCGACTGTTTCGTTTGTCTGTTTCTTGTTCGCTTGGTGTAGTTCGGCTCACGTTTTTTTTTGTTTTCAACCAAATGTTATGTTTTAAGGTAAGAAATAATTTGTTCTCATAACGCAACGCCAACAGCGTCCACTATTAAATGTCGAAAAATCGCCATTATTCCAAACAAGGAAGACGAACAACGCCGAAGAAAACGCTGTAATAACAAAAAGAAGAAGAGTCGCACCGTCAGAGAACTCTCAACAATTTGATCAGAGTTCTTCCGAAAGTTACGATTTCTTCCTAACCAGAAGACCATCAACCGGACCGGGATTTCGCCAACAGTCATGTATTTACTGATTTAATCGAATAAAGTGTACTATTTTTGTTCTCAGATGGAGACTAAAATTGCTCCGAACGCTTTGGGAAGTGACAATACGCTTTACCGAAAGACTCAATTCGTAGGGAAACGACCGATTTTCATCACTTCTTGTCCAGCTCTCGCTCTTTTGCCGACTCCATTTCCCACAGTCGATGGTTCATCATCATCGTTTCATATATGCAAATGCCGCGTCACACAAAAAGACTCACAAAGACAGCGCGCTCAATAAAACAGTGTGAACGGAGAAATAAAAGAATTGAAACAGTTGCGTGGAAGGAAATGCGCCCTTTCTATGTTTCCTCGGACGTATCTCTCACAATTTCTTCCCCGCGACGGGAAGAATACGGTCGGAACTTCCATTCACAAACAGAATCCTCCCGTAGCCCCGATTCTAGTTGATTTTCCTTTCCATCTGCTGTCAGCGTTTCTTCAAACCCTATTCTCAATGACACGATGAGCCAAACATTTTTCGCCTGAACGAACCCGCATCTCCATGATCTCCTTTGTTTGCTAGATTTCCAGAGGAATTGTAGAGAGTGCGGCAGGAAGATCAACTCCAGGAAAAAGTAGAAACGTAGTGGATAGCGAGTCCACCATCTTTTTTTTGATACACCTTCGATCTCTTACCGATCGTTTTGATGATCGTTTTGCGTATGAAGCAGCAGAACAACCGCACAAAAAGCAGCAGAACAACTACATAGAGGGGGACGTGACTGTGCTTGTGGGATGAAGCCGCGTTTAGTGTTCGCTTCTCTCGATATCATTTCGTTTTGCATGAAACCTGCTGTCACAATACGTCCACTCCTTCTTCACACTCTTTCGTTTCAATTCGGGCTTTTTCTGTGGTAAAATGAACCAATCTTCCGGAGAATCATCTCGTAATGGACACAGTACGTTCTCCTTTGTTGTTGATCACTGATAGTTCCAACTGTTGCCAGTTTTTAGTTTTCGGTATGTGCTGATTCCATTTTTCTACAGATTTCATCAACAATTCGAATGGTCCAGTCCCAATTGTCATTCAACAAGGCGTTGGAAATGGTCTGGACGCTGACAATTGGAATTCGAATGAAGAGATCGGATTGAACCCTATTGTCACTGCAAACAGAGTCAACCGTCGAATAACCCCACCATCGGGCTTGCGTTCATTTGGTGGACCGCAAAATTCTGCAGACATTGAGAGAGCTCTCCAGCAAATGGATCTAAATGGAGACAACGTATTCCAGCAAACACGGAATAATCGTCAAGTGGAGACGTTACGTCGCTCTCCACACAGAGTTCAGTTTGCCTTCGACGTTCAACAATCAAACGGATGGAATGATCGTTATGACGACCACAATGATCAGACCAGAATCTTGGCACATAGAACTTATCCCCGTCGTGGTCGTTCAACGGCTCGAGGGTTTCGTAAGCTCCGAGGTGAACAGTCTTATCAGTAAGTCCCCGTACTTTTTCTATTTCGCACTTTTCCTTGTGCAGTTTCAAAGATGAGACACATTCCAGGTTCAACTTTCCGGATGCCGCAGAAAGCGTCCGTTGTTCGTTGTTCAACGAAACAGAAATGCGTCGCCGTTACGCACTGAGTGAGATAATGAATAGAGAAAATAGTCCAAAAACAGCAAAACTTCCAGTCACTCGGATCTTAACCAACCGGGACCTCTCCGATGCATGCCGACGGGAGGACTACGACAGCGTCAGGTTGGAGCGTACTGTTGATGACATTGTCGAATTCAAGAGACAGCACACTCGCATCGAACTGGAAATTCACGTCGTGCAGAAACTTCGATCCCTCGCAAACAAGGATGAAGTTCCGAAAATCTTCATTATCTGGGGTTCGTGTCTCGTTATTATTACCAACAGCCAACGAACTGCTTCTTCCGCGGAAAGAATCATTCGTGCCGTGAACACGCTCTGAAAAACGGATGGTCTCGATGCAAGAATTGAAGAGATCCTGCACTATTTCCTCATTTTTCGGCTTCTTTTTGAGCTAAGCTTTGCACCTTCATTTGATAACCTTTTTTCTCATTTAGTGTTCTTCCAAGTGGTGTTATTCCAATCTATAGACAATCTATAGATCCAATCTACATATAGACTGCACTCGTTGACCAGTCTTCTGGGTGTCAGTGAGCTCGATGACTCCGTCGACAGACTCTCCTGTCTCCTCAGTGCCTTCATCTTCCTCTTCAGCTCAATCCTCATCTCTGCCAGAACGTAAGCGACAGAAACATTCTTCGTCAAACTCGTTCATGCTTTACAGATATGTCGGCTCTCCGATCGAGTGCTGGCTTCCGCAAACCTACTCTGGACAATGGGCGCAGTTCTCCGAGAGCTACTGCTTTCTGAAGGACACCTACTGGTTCCCGGATAACGAACCGATCGGCTACATCACCGAAGACTACAAGAAGACACACCGTCTTCAGTACTACCAGTGGTCCAGTATGTACTTGGCGATTGCCGCTCTCGTCTTCATGGTGCCCAAATTCATCTGGAAGCTCTCGCAGTCCACCCCCGACATGCCCATTCTCTACTTCTGCGAAACGACTCAGGAGATCAGTGAGGAGACCCCTTCTAAGAGAAAGGACAAGATTGCCGAGATGGCCGAACTGTTCCATTCCAAGATCACCGCCCGTCACACTCCCTACTCGATTGCCCTCCTCCGTCCTTCCATGGTCTACGCATCCGTGAAACTGCTCTACCTCGTCATCTCATTCACTCAGTTCTTCGTACTTGCCATCTTTCTCGGACAATAGCAAGACGTTCTCTGGGGATGGACTCTTGCGATGAATCTGTTGAATGGAATCACCTGGGAGAAGACTGGACTGTTCCCTCGCATCACCTTCTGCGACTTCACGGTTCTCTTATCAAAAACTTGCTCCACGTGAATCACGATGACAAAGAACACAAAAAGGAGGATATCGTTGACTTTTCTGCCAATTACCTGACCAAAGAAGGAAAACTCGTCCTCTCGTTCATCAAATCGCAGTGTGATGTGGTCGCAAACGAGTTGACGCAGAAAATGTTCGAGGACTTCATTGTAAGTGAAACGAGGGGACTCGGCATTTCACGATGTTTTCTTTGTTCAGGGCCGCAGAGAGAACAAATCCTTCGAGCAGTCGAGCGTTTCCGGCGACCAAATTGATCTCGAGAGGGCAAGCTCTGAATCAACACCTCTCTGATCACCTTCAATTAAACGAAACGAGATTGGTAATAATCTATTTAACCCAATGCTTCCGGTTCTCCCATTCTGATTATTTTTGCTTTTATTTCCCAGCGTTCTCCAATTTATTGTATGAGAGGTGTTGAGAACTTGCTTATGCTAATCAATTTTTGAATGAATTTCGTCGAATACAGAAGATTTTGTTCATTTTTAACTAACATAATCACTACATTTCTCTTTCTTATAGCATGCTGCCGTCAACGGTTAGGCGCGTCGCGGCTGTGCGTTGCGGTCGTGCATGTTGGAGAACAACTAAAAGAGTGCTTCCGGTATATACAATGCCTTTTTTGAAAGTACAAGCGATGGTTTTTTTAGAATGAGTAGAAATGTAATATGTTCGGAAGAGTGCAGCGGTTTTGTAATTTTGTTCGGGAAAAAAGTGAAAATTAAAGCGACTCTGTTATTTGCATGAAAACAAGACAACGTCATTTCAGAAAGCAAGGGCACTTTTTACACAAAGTAGAAATCACCGATTCCGGAGAATTGAGACAGATTCATTGTTTTTGGCTGCAAGGCCTAAGCGAGATGAACACGTAAATTAGGAATAAGACGTTTTTGTAGTTGTTCGTGATTTCACTAAAGTAGTGACATTGTGAGAAAATAGACAACGTTCACTCGCCTTCATCGGTATTGAAGCATCAACAAATGGCATTCGGCTTTGATATGTAATTCGTTGAACACGGATGCAATATTGAATAAGCACCAGGTAACAAGCGATCCACTGTAACATGTATGCTAGACGCAGTCAATCATTGGACACACGCATTAGATCAGCGCGCCCAAGTAGATATTGTGTACCTAGACTATGCGAAAGCATTCGACAGTGTACCGCACGACTTGCTTCTTGAAAAGCTCGCCATAATGAATCTCAATAGCCATCTTATTTCGTGGATCCGAGAGTTTCTAGCAGATAAGCAATTTCAGGTTAGAATAGACGATACGCTTTCATCTTCTCGCACGGCTTGCTGCGGGGTACCCCCAAGGCTGAGTACTCTCCCCTGTGCTTTTCGGAATCTATGTTATCGATCTCCCTACAGTACTACCGCCAAAAATATGCTGCAAGCAGTTTGCGGATGATCTTAACTTGTACACAAACAGCGACGCGACCCCCGAAGAACAGCAGGATATGCTCCAAATCCTCATCCATCGACTGGTTTTCATTCAGCTTTTCATATAATGCAAATAGATCCACTGGTTTTCTAGTTGTAGAACTCTGTAGTTCCTGAAAATGACGTAGATAGGGAGACTTAATATTATTATCGACCTCACCTTGACCACAGCATTTGTAATGGTATTCGAGTCGAACCCATTTTTAATGATGAGCAGTACTTGTATTCATCGTGTCGAATATTTTTTATTAGTTTATTCATCTCTTTCGAAACTGCGGCACTCTAAAATTTTACTATTTTCCGCTTAGTTTTATAATTATATAGCTTACTGATATGTGCTTCAGAGCATTGTGTGTGTTCATCATCATACAGTCTCGGCGAAAAGTGGCAGAACTGCTATTGAACATATGAAAACCAGCTACCCATTGTGCAGCGTCCTCCATTCCCATCTCTCCACCTTCGCTTTCTTTGCATTGGTCGGCAGTCACATAGTCTTCGGTCCATTCTTCATCGTGCCGCTGTCCTTCGTCACTTTCCTCACTTTTTTCCTCTTCATCTTCCACTTCTTCATTCTCAAATGAAACGTTGTGGATTTCTCCGGAATCCGACGTCACATAGTTGTTTACATCATCTTCACCGTCTTGATCCCACTCATCCAGTGTCTCATTCATATCCTTGCACTCTTTTTGCCACTCCTTTCCTGAAATCACAATTCTTCATGATTCCTCGGAAACCGACTGTCCAACTTCTCTCGTTCATCGACTTCCTCGGTCTCCTTCCCATTTTCTATCATTCAAAGCACCGCCGTTACTTCGCACACGTCTCTGCAAACTAAACGTTGATTATTCTGATCGATCGATAAGAAATGCTTATCTTTTCGTATTTGTAGATTGAGAAGTAACAAGATGTTTAATTACCAGTTTTGATCAGTATTCATGTAATTTTTAAAATATCACAATTTTCGATTTTTTTTCGAGGGAATTTGAACGTTTTGTCTACTTATCTATTTCCTAATTTAATGTCCAAAATGCTTGAAAATAGCCATAAAATCGTGAAAAAAACGAGAAAAATCGCTCAAAAACAATTCGGCTCGAACAAAAAAATGTCTCGATCAAGATATGCGCAAGCACGAAACACGCGCCAATAGTGATTTCTTGGCGCAAAACTCGACTCTGCAGGAAGACTTCCCAAGTCCGCATGAAGACTTCTCAACTCCGCATAAAGACTTACTCAGGTTTTCCGAGTAGCGGATTTTTAGGCTGGCAGGGTTCGTTTATTCTTCGTGAGGAATTTCAGGATTTGAAAAGATTTCTAATAAGTACTCGATCGAATCAGTATTCCACTTCTGAGTTTAGCAGTTTCTTGCGCTTCGTGACAGGGATGGCCGCCGTTGAACCGGAATCAAGCAAACAATAAATAATCGTGCATCGAAATCACACAAACCACCCCGTTTTTGGAGCGAATCCTAACTTCATATCAACAGCAGCGGTGATCTACTCAGAATCCCGCGAACCATTCCGTCGATGACAAAAGATTATTTTCAAAAACGTCAAATACTGTTTTTGTGAAGACATTTATTGCCGGAAGTGCGCATGGAGTTGGTCAAGAATTGGAAAAGAAGATCAGCAACATGGAAATCGTTAGATGCAGTGAATGCGACCTACTGAGCTGTCTGACTGTACCTCCTATCTAGCGACAAGAATGTGGAAAAACCCACTATCAGCATCTGGGAGGCTCCAGAGATGAATGGTCTAAAGTATAGGTTATTGCGACGTATTCGGTTTGTGGAGCGCTCAATTGATTCCGAGAAAGTCGTACAACATATCCAACAAGCAGTGTTTGACTAATCTGCAAGAAAGTTCGAAAACAGTAGATGTTAATGTTTTATTTGTATTTCAACATCCTTTTTCTGAACAAGTGGACCCTGTTTCTGGAATCTTCCGATTTGGTTTTATTCTAGTCTGAAGAAGGTCCCTCTTCTAGTAAAAGGTTCTGATTTATTTGTATCAAAAACTAGTAAACACGAAAATTTATTTAAACACTTCATGATCGAAAATACATGGTAATTATCAAGAAACACAATTGAACCGGTTAAAACGTTTGAAATATACAAACATGATTATAAAGAAACTAGAATTTAGTGAAGTTTAATTATCAATAGGGCCCGTTGCTTCTGCACTTCTCCTCGTGTTTGCGTCGGTTGAAAGCGTTCACAGCTGATGTCGGACGAGACGTTTTGTATTTCCGTTCGTACATGAAGCAGGGATTACACTGAACGTTTTTCTTCTTTATGTTCCTCCAGACACACGATTCCGTTGTCATACAGTTAGTGCAGGTCAGTGATTTCTTGCGATCCGTCGATTTTCTCGAAGAAGGTGCTGATGGTACTTGAAGCGGTGGAACAGTTGAAGATGGATCAGACGGGAAAGTAGATGAAGATGTGGGAGGTGTCGGAGATGGTGACCAGCTGGTAGTTGATGCAGTTAGCGACGGATACTTGTTTTGGCCTGAAAATTATTTCGAATGAAAACACGTAAACGATTCACTGTAGCTTACCTAGATACATTCCAGTATTTGAGTAATCGGGGAATGGAGTTGCAGCAGCAGGGTTCGTGTGTGCATAGTTAGCCCCTCCAACATTTGCGCACTCTGAGACGCCGGAAAAAGAAGATACCCAGTAGCTACTGGAAATATTATCATAGTTCCAAGCAGTTTGGGCATCCTCAACCGTTGGTTGGTAATACGGAAGCTGTTGGTGGAGAGCTGAATAATAGTCGTTCCACTGAGAATACGTAGTAGACTGGGAAAGAACATCGGCCATTGGAGTCGTGAAACCTTCGAGAGGGACAGATCTGAATAGAGAATACATAGTTCAGATTGCAAGAGGAATATGTGATAGCAGACTGCTGGCACTGCTCCTTTATATAGGCGAATCTGAGCCCCGCCTCCTTGATGACCTTACAGATGTCATCATTGATAATCAGATCCACTGCTAGCATTGTCATCATCCAATTTGAGGTGGAGATGAGCTCATGAAAAGAGTATGATGACTAATCAGCACGGAGCACCGTCCCGGCATTTGTCATCATTTCTGCAGTGGCCATAAAGGAGATAACGGTTATCCAGGACCATCGAGAGTCACTGGAAGAGCCAATTTGGTTTCACCAGCACCTAACCAATACATTGTTCATTTCATTCGGTTTGAGGAGGACTCGATGTTTCCACAGACTTATTTCCACAACACTCCATAAAATCCGCTCGTCTGCTGAATAGGTGAACAACATGATGAAAAAATCGTTTTCGAGAGAATCAGAAGTGGAAATAAGTCAGTGGAAACTTTGGACCTTACTTGAAAGATGATTTGTTTCCTTTTCACCTATCAAGCGTTTCTCAGTTTTTGAAGATCGAGCCTCGTTTATTCTAACTGACTTCTTCATTTTTTGCATCAGTTTTAGCGATCGTATTCGGGAAATTGTGTTCGTGATAAAATGACCACAAGGCAGATCAAGTAAACCAATGCACTCGTTGCTGCTTTGAATTAGAGACACAGTAAGTAAAAGAGAGGCGAGAGAAGTGAGAGAAACGGCGCGAACACCGTCTACCCCCTTCGCGTCAGTGTGTTGCATGTGTGTCCTATTTGCTCACCTCCCCCCCCTCCGCATCGATTAGTTTTCGAAAATAAGTGTTTTTGCATTGTTTCACTGTTTTTTTTTCAATACTTATGTTCACTCATGTGAATTGCCTAGTTTCCTGTGAATTCCGTCATCCACCGTGTATTTATCATCTTCATAACAGCTCATTTCAGTAATATCGTCATGGCGCCCAAATCGATTCCAAAAATGCACCCGTGCTGCGGAAAATGCGGTGGCCCCACCGCGTGGCTCCGTCCGTGCAAGAATCCGAACTGCAAGGGAAAGCTGGGTCATCTTCATCGCTACCCACCTTGCGCACAGATCGCAGAACACGACATGGGTTAGTTGCTTCTGAAAGAATCTGTATCTCCATATCATGGATTGCAGCCGACACGAAGTACGTCAAGATCAAGCTCCTTAACTTGCCGGTTATCATCGATATCAAGGAGTTGCGAGTGCACATCGGGATGGATTTTGACATTGGGAACATGCATCAGCATGTGAACGACAAGGGAGAGGGTCTTGGGACCGTCGAGCTCTCCATTCCAAGAGTGCAGGTTGAACAGTTTGTCGAACAGTTCGACGGCACATACTACCATTGCAAGGTATTCACCAGTTCATCAGTTCCTTGTAGCAGAATACTTTTCTTCTAGAACATCGACGTGTTTGTGATGGACGATGACGGAAAAGTTTAGTGCGAAAACACCATCGACGACATCTATAAATAACTCGTTCAGTGCACGCACTCTATTTTTCCATGAGCTATGAACACCAATTTCTCATTTGTTCCCGAGATGTCTTTAGTAACAGTCATGATGTATGAATACCGAATAATCTATTGCAATCCAAAAAACAACCTGTCAGCAATTTTGTAATTTGAAAACATTTTCCGAAAATGAGGTCGGTAAGTTAATTTCCTAAGTAAATGATCCAGAAAAAGTTCGGGAAATTTCGGAAACAAGCCAAAACGAAGTCAAACAGATTCCAAAAACGATCAAAACACTTTGGTTTTCAGTGTTTTCAGTTGAATAAACCTCAAAATCAGCCACTTTCTGTTGAAAGAGTCTTTGAAAATCATTTTTCTCGTAGAAATTGAGGTTTTCGGTATTTTTCAGAGCAATTCCCAAAAAAAAATTTTTGACGAAAATAATTCCCAAAAATGAGTTCGGTGGAATTTCCGACTTAGAAAAGTTCCGAAATGAAAAGTTTACGTGGGAATAATGGTCGAAAATTCCGGTAGTTCCGTTTCCGGTTCCGGCAATCCGTTGTTTATCACAAAGAACAAAAATCGGTTGAATTTTCAATAATGATTCGTTTTTTTTGACCTAGAAACCTGTAGTTGAAAACATAATTGCGTCGAGAAGTACATCAGAAACTTATTGCATGAAAGTTCTCATGGAAGCGCGATATCAACTTTATTGGCGAATGATTGAGATATAGTTTCGACTCGAAGAAGCTAAGAAAGTGTTTTCAGTTATTTTTCCTCTCGAAGTCGAATACGTCTTCCAGTTAAACGGTGTTTTCCTATCCTGATATGGTGTTTCTTATATCCTTTTGGAGGCTTTCGGCAAATGGAATTCGATGTCTGAATGAAATTAACATTGTGTTGGTTAGGTGCTGGTGAAACCAAATTGGCTTTTCCAGTGACTCTCGATGGTCCTGGATAACTGTTCTTCTCCTTTATGGCCACTGCAGAAATGATGACAAATGCCGGGACGGTGCTCCGTGCTGATTAGTCATCATACTCTTTTCATGAGCTCATCTCCACCTCAAATTGGATGATGACAATGCTAGCAGTGGATCTGATTATCAATGATGACATCTGTAAGGTCATCAAGGAGGCGGGGCTCAGATTCGCCTATATAAAGGAGCAGTGCCAGCAGTCTGCTATCACATATTCCTCTTGCAATCTGAACTATGTATTCTCTATTCAGATCTGTCCCTCTCGAAGGTTTCACGACTCCAATGACCGATGTTCTTTCCCAGTCTACTACGTATTCTCAGTGGAACGACTATTATTCAGCTCTCCACCAACAGCTTCCGTATTACCAACCAACGGTTGAGGATGCCCAAACTGCTTGGAACTATGATAATATTTCCAGTAGCTACTGGGTATCTTCTTTTTCCGGAGTCTCAGAGTGCGCAAATGTTGGAGGGGCTAACTATGCACACACGAACCCTGCTGCTGCAATTCCATTCCCCGATTACTCAAATACTGGAATGTATCTAGGTAAGCTACAGTGAATCGTTTACGTGTTTTCATTCGAAATAATTTTCAGGCCAAAACACGTATCCGTTGCTAACTGCATCAACTACCAGCTGGTCACCATCTTCGACACCTCCCACATCTTCATCTACTTTCCCGTCTGCTCCATCTTCAACTGCTCCACCGCTTCAAGTACGATCAGCACCTTCTTCGAGAAAATCGACGGATCGCAAGAAATCACTGACCTGCACTAACTGTATGACAACGGAATCGTGTGCCTGGAGGAACATAAAGAAGAAAAACGTTCAGTGTAATCCCTGCTTCATGTACGAACGGAAATACAAAAAGTCTCGTCCGACATCAGCTGTGAACGCTTTCAACCGACGCAAACACGAGGAAAAGTGCAGAAGCAACGGACCCTATTGATAATTAAACTTCACTAAATTCTAGTTTCTTTATAATCGAGTTTGTATATTTCAAACGCTTTAGCCGGTTCAATTGTATCTCTTGATGATTACTATGTATTTTCGATCATGAAGTGTTTAAATAAACGTTCGTGTTTACAAGTTTTTGATACAAATAAACCAGAATATTTCACTAGAAGATGGACCTTCTTCAGACTAGAATAAAACCAAATCAGAAGATACCAGAAACAGGGCCCACTGGTTAAAAAAAGGACCCAGTGTCGAAACTTACTTACTTGGAAACTTGGATAGTCCATATCTAGCTGTTGTAGCTGTGGACTAGACACTTCCAGGAACTTTGGGATCTTGTTAGGCGTGGTCAGGGGACGTGTTCGGCGATGATTCCTATCCGTCTCCTTTCTTTTTGATGTAGTCTTTGATGTTGTTGAAGGCGGCCTATCCAGCTCGAGTTCTGTTATCGGGTTCAAAGTTTAGATTTCCGTCTTTCTAGAGGGTACTTCCCAAGTACTCAATCTTGTTGACGTCTTCTAGAGGAACGTTGACCAGGTACACTGCTCGTCAGAATTATAGCCTCACCCCCAAATTCGACGGTAGGGCAGGTATTTCAAAACTTCCAACTGCGCCATGTTGAAATTCGGTTAGAGCACGTCAAATTACTATACCAGGACAATTTTCAAGTATCTATACAAAAAAATGTTGACACAAAACATTGAGAAAACATGAAAATTCTTCTTGACAGAATAATAGCCTCAGCTAGCGGATTGCGCAAGAAATGAAATTCTGGAAGTCCATTTCTAAAGTATTTTTATAAAATAAGTTAATCCAAGTATTTTTTGTTTCATTACTTCCTTCGTGTGTCTTTTTAACCATGCCACGTGCTCCCCATCTCACTGAAGAGGAAATAATCAAGATTGCCTACAAAGAGGCCGGATGGAGCAACCGAAGCATCGTACGTCATCTAATGTGATCCCCGAAGTACATCAACAACTCTATCAACATTCTGGATCATAACAATGACAAAAAAATGCCGGAGCCAAGAAAAACCGACTAGAAGGGACAACGCGGCCATCGCCAGAAGTGCATCCAACTTCCCGAATGACATTAGTGAGGAGGTAAACTTGGATGTGAGCTGCTCTACAATTTTCTGCTCAATTAACAAATGTCCTGACACCGTGAGAGCAAGTACGATCTCCGTTCCTCATCTCACCGATCATCACAAAGTCAACCGCGTCGGAATCGCCGAGAACAAAATGGGAGCTGACTGGTCGAAGAGGAAATTCTTGACTACGAATGAGCTTTTACTTGAAAGACTTCAGATCATTTATTTCGATGAAAACCAGTTTTAAGTGGACGAATCGGATGGCTCCAATAGTTGCTGGTATGATCTTCCAATGCACTCCTCAAAGAGGAACTTTAGAGGATTTTCACACATGGTGTGGGCAGGATTCTGCGCATCCATGAAAATGAGCACATTTTCAGCCATATCTCGGCTCCTGTGCGAGATTTCTCAATTCTAAAAGCGGAATTAATCTCTACGCCTAATTCCCCTTCCGACAAGCCTAATAATGACCAGATTCCGAGCACTTTTTTTGCTCTGAAATTAAGCACATTTTCAGCCATATCTCGGCTCCTGTGCGAGATTTCTCAATTCTAAAAGCGGAATTAGTCTCTACGCCTAATTCCCCTTCCGACAAGCCTAATAATGACCAGATTCCGAGCACTTTTTTTGCTCTGAAATTAGGCACATTTTCAGCCATATCTCGGCTCCTGTGCGAGATTTCTCAATTCCAAAAGCGTAATTAGTCTCTACGCCTAATTCCCCTTCCGACAAGCCTAATAATGACCAGATTCCGAGCACTTTTTTTGCTCTGAAATTAGGCACATTTTCAGCCATATCTCGGCTCCTGTGCGAGATTTCTCAATTCCAAAAGCGGAATTAGTCTCTACGCCTAATTCCCCTTCTGACAAGCCTAATAATGACCAGATTGCGAGCACTTTTTTTGCTCTGAAATTAAGCACATTTTCAGCCATATCTCGGCTCCTGTGCGAGATTTCTCAATTCTAAAAGCGGAATTAGTCTCTACGCCTAATTCCCCTTCTGACAAGCCTAATAATGACCAGATTGCGAGCACTTTTTTTGCTCTGAAATTAAGCACATTTTCAGCCATATCTCGGCTCCTGTGCGAGATTTCTCAATTCTAAAAGCGGAATTAGTCTCTACGCCTAATTCCCCTTCTGACAAGCCTAATAATGACCAGATTCCGAGCACTTTTTTTGCTCTGAAATTAAGCACATTTTCAGCCATATCTCGGCTCCTGTGCGAGATTTCTCAATTCTAAAAGCGGAATTAGTCTCTACGCCTAATTCCCCTTCCGACAAGCCTAATAATGACCAGATTCCGAGCACTTTTTTTGCTCTGAAATTAGGCACATTTTCAGCCATATCTCGGCTCCTGTGCGAGATTTCTCAATTCCAAAAGCGGAATTAGTCTCTACGCCTAATTCCCCTTCCGACAAGCCTAATAATGACCAGATTCCGAGCACTTTTTTTGCTCTGAAATTAGGCACATTTTCAGCCATATCTCGGCTCCTGTGCGAGATTTCTCAATTCCAAAAGCGGAATTAGTCTCTACGCCTAATTCCCCTTCTGACAAGCCTAATAATGACCAGATTGCGAGCACTTTTTTTGCTCTGAAATTAAGCACATTTTCAGCCATATCTCGGCTCCTGTGCGAGATTTCTCAATTCCAAAAGCGGAATTAGTCTCTACGCCTAATTCCCCTTCTGACAAGCCTAATAATGACCAGATTCCGAGCACTTTTTTTGCTCTGAAATTAAGCACATTTTCAGCCATATCTCGGCTCCTGTGCGAGATTTCTCAATTCCAAAAGCGGAATTAATCTCTACGCCTAATTCCCCTTCCGACAAGCCTAATAATGACCAGATTCCGAGCACTTTTTTTGCTCTGAAATTAAGCACATTTTCAGCCATATCTCGGCTCCTGTGCGAGATTTCTCAATTCTAAAAGCGGAATTAGTCTCTACGCCTAATTCCCCTTCCGACAAGCCTAATAATGACCAGATTCCGAGCACTTTTTTTGCTCTGAAATTAAGCACATTTTCAGCCATATCTCGGCTCCTGTGCGAGATTTCTCAATTCCAAAAGCGGAATTAGTCTCTACGCCTAATTCCCCTTCTGACAAGCCTAATAATGACCAGATTGCGAGCACTTTTTTTGCTCTGAAATTAAGCACATTTTCAGCCATATCTCGGCTCCTGTGCGAGATTTCTCAATTCCAAAAGCGGAATTAGTCTCTACGCCTAATTCCCCTTCTGACAAGCCTAATAATGACCAGATTGCGAGCACTTTTTTTGCTCTGAAATTAAGCACATTTTCAGCCATATCTCGGCTCCTGTGCGAGATTTCTCAATTCCAAAAGCGGAATTAGTCTCTACGCCTAATTCCCCTTCTGACAAGCCTAATAATGACCAGATTCCGAGCACTTTTTTTGCTCTGAAATTAAGCACATTTTCAGCCATATCTCGGCTCCTGTGCGAGATTTCTCAATTCCAAAAGCGGAATTAATCTCTACGCCTAATTCCCCTTCCGACAAGCCTAATAATGACCAGATTCCGAGCACTTTTTTTGCTCTGAAATTAAGCACATTTTCAGCCATATCTCGGCTCCTGTGCGAGATTTCTCAATTCCAAAAGCGGAATTAGTCTCTACGCCTAATTCCCCTTCTGACAAGCCTAATAATGACCAGATTGCGAGCACTTTTTTTGCTCTGAAATTAAGCACATTTTCAGCCATATCTCGTGCGCATGCAACGGCACCAAGACGTGAACTTGCTGACGGTCGAGACGTCAAGGTGGAAAGTCCCCCCCCCCCCACCATCTCATTATCCCCCCAATTCAGTCGAGAGTAATATCATATTATACTTCAGAATTACAATTAATAACACATTCAGTTGCCATATAAATAAGAGTCTTACAGACTGGTACTCATATTCATCGATACACCCTATCGACTAGTGACAAAGATGAGTGACAATCGCCAACGCGTTCCCGAATGGTTGCCAAAGTTAGTGGATGAGAAGGACGCCAAGGAGATCATCAAGAAGATCGTGACGCCGTTGAAGACGAGCATCACGCGCGCCATCACTGATACCGTTGCGGCGGTGAAGACGGCCAATGCAGCTCTCTCCTTGACCAACAACAACCCACCCGAAGATGTAGCGGCTACGCTCACGGCCCTGCTCACCACCTTACAGAATTGCGATGCAAAGTTCCGTAAGATTGGAGCACGATATGAAGACATCCGCCAAGTAGACATCGTAGTCCGCCATCAGGATGCCGAAGGAATGTTAATGGCCATTACGGATCACATGAAGAAACGAGATATGGTCACGGTAGTGCAATCACTGGACGACGCCATCAATCAGGTGGAGACATACCTCGAGGTCAACAACATACAGTATACGGCGTCGGAGGACCGTCCCTTCACCGATTCCGAGGATGAGAACCCCGACGAAGAAGAGGAAGAGAACGGTCCGAGGACCCCGGGAAAGTTGACACAACCAGCTCAGGAAGCGGCGTCGATCCTCACCCCAATGATCCAGTGTAAGAAGCTTTTCGGACCAAGTTCAGCGACATACGGGTATCACGATGATGGATACGCAGCGAATCAGCTAGGCAACACGAGAACCCAGGCAGTCGCGGCGACAGTGGCCCAACAGGACGTCTTTGACAAAATGGTAACCTATTTTACCAGGGACCATTCTGCAACATTAGATTATCTACAGAAAAATCAAGAAGCCATGGACTCGGTAAAGTCGCTCAGCGAAGAATTGAAGGCAGCCAGGCTCGAGGAGGTCGCCACTCGCGACCAGAGTCAGACCACCCAACGTCTCCGATCGGTGCAAAGCGCTTATGAACACAATGAGGAGATGAAGCGAGACCTGGAACGACAACTGAAAGAAACGAGAGCCCGGATCGAGCGCAATAAGCTGAGAGCAACGCAGACAGTCCCACACGCCAGTACCGATGAACCGGCCTATGAGAGCGTCTTCCAGCCAAGACGCGAAGATCACTCGACCATGATCATCGAGTCACAACGATCGGACAACGTCTACCAAGAACGGACGCCAGCCGAACCAACACCGCACAAAAATTGGCATAGCTTCACTGATGCGCACAAGTACATCGGGGAATTCTCAGGTATCACACTAGTAGACACAACAGATGAGTAATCCGGTTGTTATAGGAATTCCGTCCGAGTACACCAGTTTCATTACTAGATTCAGTACAATGGTGGACAAGAATCCAAACTTCGACACCAACACGAAGATGCTCATCCTGGAGTCGAAGCTGAAAGGATCAGCGACGACCTGCATGTCTACTATTGAAGACAGAGAGATAGCGTATGAGCGAACGATGGAAAGCTTGGATGAAGTTTATGGAGAAGCGGTTAATACGCCAGGATCCATGGTGACAAAGTACCGAGAGTTACCGTTCAATCAGCACGATCCAAATGAGATGTTGATTGACTTGGCAGCACACAAGACGCTCATGGAACACATGGGATTCAAGGGAGTCACAGACATCAATGACACAACCCACCAGCTGCAGCTAGTGGAGAAACTACCGTATCCAATGAGAGCAAAAGTCAAACTTTTCGTGGTGTTGGGCAAGAAACGCACGTTCCAGGAAGTAGTCAAGGAAATTCAAATGAAAATCAGAGAACGCATTCTCGTCGGTGAAGACAGCTCGCAACGCCACCACCAAGTACGCCATGAACTGCCAGCTCACCAAGAGTTATTCCATGTGGAAAACACACCAACCACCAGTTCGCAACACCAGTCAGCCGGATCGAACTCCCAACACTCTCAACACAAGAACCGCCCCATCCAGGCCAACCGGAACGGAAATGGACAAGCTCGCACGAACCAACCCCAACAGCCATATGGAAATAATCAAGGGCGATCGAACCAGAATCAGCAGTCCAGGGGTGGAAACCATGGAAACCATCAGCAGCGTCAAAGGAACCCCCAAACACTCCAAAATCACGAAGATGTCTGGAAGGTAGTGGGCCCACCCAATCCACAATTCATTTGGAAGACGTTGCCATCGGAAACACCGGATCTGGAAAAAGTGTGCGCCATCTGCGGACCCGGCCATTCCATTATCGCATGTCCGTTGGATCCAGCAGCCGTACGCCATCGGATCGAGCAAGAGCAACGGTGCTCCATGTGCGCACGGAACGCTCACTACCGAATGAGCTGCCGCTCGAAGAAGAGATGCATCCATTGCGGAGGACCACACGTGACCGCTGGATGCCGGATGCGCCCGTCTCACCACCAGCAGATGCGAGAAAAGAAGACGTTCGAATTCTCAGTACCACAACCAGAGCCGAGCCAGTTTTTTCGTGGCCAACACCACAATCAATAATCAAGTGACGCCGGCCGGTACGGACGCGCAATTGCTAGCCGTATCAACCTCTGCCTGGCCACCAGAAATCCCGTCGCCATCTACGGATACACCTAATGTACCAAGCGACCAACTGTTCACTCATCAACCCGTTTGTTCTACTCACCTATCAAATATCCAGTTGCCATTAACAACCAGCTATCCACTGTTCCATGAAAGTAAGAGATCAAACCACAGTTATCAATTGACCAGGTCTCACTTTAGAAAAACAACAAGCTGTACAGATGCCATCAACATCCGACAGCGATTCACCAGTTATTGGAAGTAAGAAATCGTACCTTAGTAGTTATCGATTAATCGTGTCTTACTTTAGAAAAACAACAAGCTGTCCAGCCACCACCATCATCTGACAGCGATTCACCAATTATTGAAAGTAAGAGATCGTGCTACAGTTATCGATCAATCGTGCCTTACTTTAGGAAAACAGCAAGAGGTCCAACCATCATCAACATCCGATGCTGGGTCACCATCTCGTGATATAAACCAACCAGTCGCTCCACTACCGCTTGCCATTGACAGCAGTTCACTGTCCCTTGAACGTAAGAGAGATAATATGTCAGGCGTCAGCCAACCACATCTTTCTTTCAGAAGAGCACACCGTGAACTCTCTGGCCTCGGACTTCGCCAGTCGAAGCAACCGAATGCCATTCCTCAAATTGGCGACAACCCAAGGACATCAATTAATCGCCTTGATTGATACCGGAGCGACCATATCGATCATTTCGAAGTCATCAGCAACCTGCTCGGCGCTCATTCCGACCGCCAGCCAGCAACTGACGATCAGGAGCTTCGCCCAGCGAACTGTACTTCACTCCACGATCTACGGAGCCTCGATCGCCATGAAGCCATCAGGAGAACTAAACACGTTCTTCGCGAGCGTAGATGCCCTTCCAGACACTCGTTTCCAGCAGCCCCATCTGTCAGCGACCGATCGCGAATTCCTGAACGATCAAGGAGTACTTACCGCGTGCCTCGAAGACGAGTCACTGGACGGCGTACCCATCGATCTCATTTTGGGGAATGACAAGCTATCGTGGATCAATACTTCGACCAGACGAATCCAACTACCCAGTGGCCGAATGGTCGATGACACACCAGTTGGTATCATTGTCTACCCAACACCAGTCAAGAGCCAAGTCATGTGGGATCCGAAAGAAAGTGTACTGGTAGCGGATGCGAACGTTACCAACGAGGAAGTTCGAGAAGAAGAGTTGTTGGACAGTCACATCACAAAGGCACTCCGCCAGCTATGGGAAACAGAAAGCTTCGGTATCACGGAGCCAGAGGCCAACGACGAGTGTTCTAAAGGTGCAGAAACACTCATCAAGGAGTTCAATGAATCAGCCCGATTCAATAGCAAAGGAGAGCTGGAAGTAGAGTTTCCCTGGAATGGAAACGAAGCGCGACTCGCAAACAATTTCGACGTCGCCATCGTTCGCCTACGCTCACTACTCACATCACTCGAGCGCCGTCCAGAATTGCTAAAAGACTATGACGCCATCATTCGCTGCGAGATTTCTCAATTCCAAAAGCGGAATTAGTCTCTACGCCTAATTCCCCTTCTGACAAGCCTAATAATGACCAGATTGCGAGCACTTTTTTTGCTCTGAAATTAAGCACATTTTCAGCCATATCTCGGCTCCTGTGCGAGATTTCTCAATTCCAAAAGCGGAATTAATCTCTACGCCTAATTCCCCTTTCGACAAGCCTGATAATGACCAGATTCCGAGCACTTTTTTTGCTCTGAAATTAAGCACATTTTCAGCCATATCTCGGCTCCTGTGCGAGATTTCTCAATTCCAAAAGCGGAATTAATCTCTACGCCTAATTCCCCTTCCGACAAGCCTAATAATGACCAGATTCCGAGCACTTTTTTTGCTCTGAAATTAAGCACATTTTCAGCCATATCTCTTCTCCTGTGCGAGATTTCTCAATTCCAAAAGCGGAATTAGTCTCTACGCCTAATTCCCCTTCTGACAAGCCTAATAATGACCAGATTCCGAGCACTTTTTTTGCTCTCAAATTAAGCACATTTTCAGCCATATCTCGGCTCCTGTGCGAGATTTCTCAATTCTAAAAGCGGAATTAATCTCTACGCCTAATTCCCCTTCCGACAAGCCTAATAATGACCAGATTCCGAGCACTTTTTTTGCTCTGAAATTAAGCACATTTTCAGCCATATCTCGGCTCCTGTGCGAGATTTCTCAATTCCAAAAGCGGAATTAGTCTCTACGCCTAATTCCCCTTCTGACAAGCCTAATAATGACCAGATTCCGAGCACTTTTTTTGCTCTGAAATTAAGCACATTTTCAGCCATATCTCGGCTCCTGTGCGAGATTTCTCAATTCCAAAAGCGGAATTAATCTCTACGCCTAATTCCCCTTCCGACAAGCCTAATAATGACCAGATTCCGAGCACTTTTTTTGCTCTGAAATTAAGCACATTTTCAGCCATATCTCGGCTCCTGTGCGAGATTTCTCAATTCCAAAAGCGGAATTAGTCTCTACGCCTAATTCCCCTTCTGACAAGCCTAATAATGACCAGATTGCGAGCACTTTTTTTGCTCTGAAATTAAGCACATTTTCAGCCATATCTCGGCTCCTGTGCGAGATTTCTCAATTCCAAAAGCGGAATTAGTCTCTACGCCTAATTCCCCTTCTGACAAGCCTAATAATGACCAGATTCCGAGCACTTTTTTTGCTCTGAAATTAAGCACATTTTCAGCCATATCTCGGCTCCTGTGCGAGATTTCTCAATTCCAAAAGCGGAATTAGTCTCTACGCCTAATTCCCCTTCTGACAAGCCTAATAATGACCAGATTGCGAGCACTTTTTTTGCTCTGAAATTAAGCACATTTTCAGCCATATCTCGGCTCCTGTGCGAGATTTCTCAATTCCAAAAGCGGAATTAGTCTCTACGCCTAATTCCCCTTCTGACAAGCCTAATAATGACCAGATTGCGAGCACTTTTTTTGCTCTGAAATTAAGCACATTTTCAGCCATATCTCGGCTCCTGTGCGAGATTTCTCAATTCCAAAAGCGGAATTAATCTCTACGCCTAATTCCCCTTCCGACAAGCCTAATAATGACCAGATTCCGAGCACTTTTTTTGCTCTGAAATTAAGCACATTTTCAGCCATATCTCGGCTCCTGTGCGAGATTTCTCAATTCCAAAAGCGGAATTAGTCTCTACGCCTAATTCCCCTTCTGACAAGCCTAATAATGACCAGATTCCGAGCACTTTTTTTGCTCTGAAATTAAGCACATTTTCAGCCATATCTCGGCTCCTGTGCGAGATTTCTCAATTCCAAAAGCGGAATTAGTCTCTACGCCTAATTCCCCTTCTGACAAGCCTAATAATGACCAGATTGCGAGCACTTTTTTTGCTCTGAAATTAAGCACATTTTCAGCCATATCTCGGCTCCTGTGCGAGATTTCTCAATTCCAAAAGCGGAATTAATCTCTACGCCTAATTCCCCTTCCGACAAGCCTAATAATGACCAGATTGCGAGCACTTTTTTTGCTCTGAAATTAAGCACATTTTCAGCCATATCTCGGCTCCTGTGCGAGATTTCTCAATTCCAAAAGCGGAATTAGTCTCTACGCCTAATTCCCCTTCTGACAAGCCTAATAATGACCAGATTCCGAGCACTTTTTTTGCTCTGAAATTAAGCACATTTTCAGCCATATCTCGGCTCCTGTGCGAGATTTCTCAATTCCAAAAGCGGAATTAGTCTCTACGCCTAATTCCCCTTCTGACAAGCCTAATAATGACCAGATTGCGAGCACTTTTTTTGCTCTGAAATTAAGCACATTTTCAGCCATATCTCGGCTCCTGTGCGAGATTTCTCAATTCCAAAAGCGGAATTAGTCTCTACGCCTAATTCCCCTTCTGACAAGCCTAATAATGACCAGATTGCGAGCACTTTTTTTGCTCTGAAATTAAGCACATTTTCAGCCATATCTCGGCTCCTGTGCGAGATTTCTCAATTCCAAAAGCGGAATTAGTCTCTACGCCTAATTCCCCTTCTGACAAGCCTAATAATGACCAGATTCCGAGCACTTTTTTTGCTCTGAAATTAAGCACATTTTCAGCCATATCTCGGCTCCTGTGCGAGATTTCTCAATTCCAAAAGCGGAATTAATCTCTACGCCTAATTCCCCTTCCGACAAGCCTGATAATGACCAGATTCCGAGCACTTTTTTTGCTCTGAAATTAAGCACATTTTCAGCCATATCTCGGCTCCTGTGCGAGATTTCTCAATTCCAAAAGCGGAATTAATCTCTACGCCTAATTCCCCTTCCGACAAGCCTAATAATGACCAGATTCCGAGCACTTTTTTTGCTCTGAAATTAAGCACATTTTCAGCCATATCTCTTCTCCTGTGCGAGATTTCTCAATTCCAAAAGCGGAATTAGTCTCTACGCCTAATTCCCCTTCTGACAAGCCTAATAATGACCAGATTGCGAGCACTTTTTTTGCTCTGAAATTAAGCACATTTTCAGCCATATCTCGGCTCCTGTGCGAGATTTCTCAATTCTAAAAGCGGAATTAATCTCTACGCCTAATTCCCCTTCCGACAAGCCTAATAATGACCAGATTCCGAGCACTTTTTTTGCTCTCAAATTAAGCACATTTTCAGCCATATCTCGGCTCCTGTGCGAGATTTCTCAATTCCAAAAGCGGAATTAATCTCTACGCCTAATTCCCCTTCCGACAAGCCTAATAATGACCAGATTCCGAGCACTTTTTTTGCTCTCAAATTAAGCACATTTTCAGCCATATCTCGGCTCCTGTGCGAGATTTCTCAATTCCAAAAGCGGAATTAATCTCTACGCCTAATTCCCCTTCCGACAAGCCTAATAATGACCAGATTCCGAGCACTTTTTTTGCTCTGAAATTAAGCACATTTTCAGCCATATCTCGGCTCCTGTGCGAGATTTCTCAATTCTAAAAGCGGAATTAGTCTCTACGCCTAATTCCCCTTCTGACAAGCCTAATAATGACCAGATTCCGAGCACTTTTTTTGCTCTGAAATTAAGCACATTTTCAGCCATATCTCGGCTCCTGTGCGAGATTTCTCAATTCCAAAAGCGGAATTAGTCTCTACGCCTAATTCCCCTTCTGACAAGCCTAATAATGACCAGATTCCGAGCACTTTTTTTGCTCTGAAATTAAGCACATTTTCAGCCATATCTCGGCTCCTGTGCGAGATTTCTCAATTCCAAAAGCGGAATTAATCTCTACGCCTAATTCCCCTTCCGACAAGCCTAATAATGACCAGATTGCGAGCACTTTTTTTGCTCTGAAATTAAGCACATTTTCAGCCATATCTCGGCTCCTGTGCGAGATTTCTCAATTCTAAAAGCGGAATTAGTCTCTACGCCTAATTCCCCTTCCGACAAGCCTAATAATGACCAGATTCCGAGCACTTTTTTTGCTCTGAAATTAAGCACATTTTCAGCCATATCTCGGCTCCTGTGCGAGATTTCTCAATTCCAAAAGCGGAATTAGTCTCTACGCCTAATTCCCCTTCTGACAAGCCTAATAATGACCAGATTGCGAGCACTTTTTTTGCTCTGAAATTAAGCACATTTTCAGCCATATCTCGGCTCCTGTGCGAGATTTCTCAATTCCAAAAGCGGAATTAGTCTCTACGCCTAATTCCCCTTCTGACAAGCCTAATAATGACCAGATTCCGAGCACTTTTTTTGCTCTGAAATTAAGCACATTTTCAGCCATATCTCGGCTCCTGTGCGAGATTTCTCAATTCCAAAAGCGGAATTAGTCTCTACGCCTAATTCCCCTTCTGACAAGCCTAATAATGACCAGATTGCGAGCACTTTTTTTGCTCTGAAATTAAGCACATTTTCAGCCATATCTCGGCTCCTGTGCGAGATTTCTCAATTCCAAAAGCGGAATTAGTCTCTACGCCTAATTCCCCTTCTGACAAGCCTAATAATGACCAGATTGCGAGCACTTTTTTTGCTCTGAAATTAAGCACATTTTCAGCCATATCTCGGCTCCTGTGCGAGATTTCTCAATTCCAAAAGCGGAATTAATCTCTACGCCTAATTCCCCTTCCGACAAGCCTGATAATGACCAGATTCCGAGCACTTTTTTTGCTCTGAAATTAAGCACATTTTCAGCCATATCTCGGCTCCTGTGCGAGATTTCTCAATTCCAAAAGCGGAATTAATCTCTACGCCTAATTCCCCTTCCGACAAGCCTGATAATGACCAGATTCCGAGCACTTTTTTTGCTCTGAAATTAAGCACATTTTCAGCCATATCTCGGCTCCTGTGCGAGATTTCTCAATTCCAAAAGCGGAATTAATCTCTACGCCTAATTCCCCTTCCGACAAGCCTAATAATGACCAGATTCCGAGCACTTTTTTTGCTCTGAAATTAAGCACATTTTCAGCCATATCTCTTCTCCTGTGCGAGATTTCTCAATTCCAAAAGCGGAATTAATCTCTACGCCTAATTCCCCTTCTGACAAGCCTAATAATGACCAGATTGCGAGCACTTTTTTTGCTCTGAAATTAAGCACATTTTCAGCCATATCTCGGCTCCTGTGCGAGATTTCTCAATTCCAAAAGCGGAATTAATCTCTACGCCTAATTCCCCTTCTGACAAGCCTAATAATGACCAGATTGCGAGCACTTTTTTTGCTCTGAAATTAAGCACATTTTCAGCCATATCTCGGCTCCTGTGCGAGATTTCTCAATTCCAAAAGCGGAATTAATCTCTACGCCTAATTCCCCTTCCGACAAGCCTAATAATGACCAGATTCCGAGCACTTTTTTTGCTCTGAAATTAAGCACATTTTCAGCCATATCTCTTCTCCTGTGCGAGATTTCTCAATTCCAAAAGCGGAATTAGTCTCTACGCCTAATTCCCCTTCTGACAAGCCTAATAATGACCAGATTGCGAGCACTTTTTTTGCTCTGAAATTAAGCACATTTTCAGCCATATCTCGGCTCCTGTGCGAGATTTCTCAATTCCAAAAGCGGAATTAATCTCTACGCCTAATTCCCCTTCCGACAAGCCTGATAATGACCAGATTCCGAGCACTTTTTTTGCTCTGAAATTAAGCACATTTTCAGCCATATCTCGGCTCCTGTGCGAGATTTCTCAATTCCAAAAGCGGAATTAATCTCTACGCCTAATTCCCCTTCCGACAAGCCTGATAATGACCAGATTCCGAGCACTTTTTTTGCTCTGAAATTAAGCACATTTTCAGCCATATCTCGGCTCCTGTGCGAGATTTCTCAATTCCAAAAGCGGAATTAATCTCTACGCCTAATTCCCCTTCTGACAAGCCTAATAATGACCAGATTGCGAGCACTTTTTTTGCTCTGAAATTAAGCACATTTTCAGCCATATCTCGGCTCCTGTGCGAGATTTCTCAATTCCAAAAGCGGAATTAATCTCTACGCCTAATTCCCCTTCTGACAAGCCTAATAATGACCAGATTGCGAGCACTTTTTTTGCTCTGAAATTAAGCACATTTTCAGCCATATCTCTTCTCCTGTGCGAGATTTCTCAATTCCAAAAGCGGAATTAGTCTCTACGCCTAATTCCCCTTCTGACAAGCCTAATAATGACCAGATTCCGAGCACTTTTTTTGCTCTCAAATTAAGCACATTTTCAGCCATATCTCGGCTCCTGTGCGAGATTTCTCAATTCCAAAAGCGGAATTAATCTCTACGCCTAATTCCCCTTCCGACAAGCCTAATAATGACCAGATTCCGAGCACTTTTTTTGCTCTCAAATTAAGCACATTTTCAGCCATATCTCGGCTCCTGTGCGAGATTTCTCAATTCCAAAAGCGGAATTAATCTCTACGCCTAATTCCCCTTCCGACAAGCCTAATAATGACCAGATTCCGAGCACTTTTTTTGCTCTCAAATTAAGCACATTTTCAGCCATATCTCGGCTCCTGTGCGAGATTTCTCAATTCCAAAAGCGGAATTAATCTCTACGCCTAATTCCCCTTCCGACAAGCCTAATAATGACCAGATTCCGAGCACTTTTTTTGCTCTGAAATTAAGCACATTTTCAGCCATATCTCGGCTCCTGTGCGAGATTTCTCAATTCCAAAAGCGGAATTAGTCTCTACGCCTAATTCCCCTTCTGACAAGCCTAATAATGACCAGATTGCGAGCACTTTTTTTGCTCTGAAATTAAGCACATTTTCAGCCATATCTCGGCTCCTGTGCGAGATTTCTCAATTCCAAAAGCGGAATTAGTCTCTACGCCTAATTCCCCTTCCGACAAGCCTAATAATGACCAGATTCCGAGCACTTTTTTTGCTCTCAAATTAGGCACATTTTCAGCCATATCTCGGCTCCTGTGCGAGATTTCTCAATTCCAAAAGCGGAATTAGTCTCTACGCCTAATTCCCCTTCTGACAAGCCTAATAATGACCAGATTGCGAGCACTTTTTTTGCTCTGAAATTAAGCACATTTTCAGCCATATCTCGGCTCCTGTGCGAGATTTCTCAATTCCAAAAGCGGAATTAATCTCTACGCCTAATTCCCCTTCTGACAAGCCTAATAATGACCAGATTGCGAGCACTTTTTTTGCTCTGAAATTAAGCACATTTTCAGCCATATCTCGGCTCCTGTGCGAGATTTCTCAATTCCAAAAGCGGAATTAGTCTCTACGCCTAATTCCCCTTCTGACAAGCCTAATAATGACCAGATTCCGAGCACTTTTTTTGCTCTGAAATTAAGCACATTTTCAGCCATATCTCGGCTCCTGTGCGAGATTTCTCAATTCCAAAAGCGGAATTAGTCTCTACGCCTAATTCCCCTTCTGACAAGCCTAATAATGACCAGATTGCGAGCACTTTTTTGCTCTGAAATTAAGCACATTTTCAGCCATATCTCGGCTCCTGTGCGAGATTTCTCAATTCCAAAAGCGGAATTAATCTCTACGCCTAATTCCCCTTCCGACAAGCCTAATAATGACCAGATTCCGAGCACTTTTTTTGCTCTGAAATTAAGCACATTTTCAGCCATATCTCTTCTCCTGTGCGAGATTTCTCAATTCCAAAAGCGGAATTAGTCTCTACGCCTAATTCCCCTTCTGACAAGCCTAATAATGACCAGATTGCGAGCACTTTTTTTGCTCTCAAATTAAGCACATTTTCAGCCATATCTCGGCTCCTGTGCGAGATTTCTCAATTCTAAAAGCGGAATTAATCTCTACGCCTAATTCCCCTTCCGACAAGCCTAATAATGACCAGATTCCGAGCACTTTTTTTGCTCTGAAATTAAGCACATTTTCAGCCATATCTCGGCTCCTGTGCGAGATTTCTCAATTCCAAAAGCGGAATTAATCTCTACGCCTAATTCCCCTTCCGACAAGCCTAATAATGACCAGATTCCGAGCACTTTTTTTGCTCTGAAATTAAGCACATTTTCAGCCATATCTCGGCTCCTGTGCGAGATTTCTCAATTCCAAAAGCGGAATTAGTCTCTACGCCTAATTCCCCTTCTGACAAGCCTAATAATGACCAGATTGCGAGCACTTTTTTTGCTCTGAAATTAAGCACATTTTCAGCCATATCTCGGCTCCTGTGCGAGATTTCTCAATTCCAAAAGCGGAATTAATCTCTACGCCTAATTCCCCTTCCGACAAGCCTAATAATGACCAGATTCCGAGCACTTTTTTTGCTCTGAAATTAAGCACATTTTCAGCCATATCTCGGCTCCTGTGCGAGATTTCTCAATTCCAAAAGCGGAATTAGTCTCTACGCCTAATTCCCCTTCTGACAAGCCTAATAATGACCAGATTGCGAGCACTTTTTTGCTCTGAAATTAAGCACATTTTCAGCCATATCTCGGCTCCTGTGCGAGATTTCTCAATTCCAAAAGCGGAATTAATCTCTACGCCTAATTCCCCTTCCGACAAGCCTAATAATGACCAGATTCCGAGCACTTTTTTTGCTCTGAAATTAAGCACATTTTCAGCCATATCTCGGCTCCTGTGCGAGATTTCTCAATTCTAAAAGCGGAATTAATCTCTACGCCTAATTCCCCTTCCGACAAGCCTAATAATGACCAGATTGCGAGCACTTTTTTTGCTCTGAAATTAAGCACATTTTCAGCCATATCTCGGCTCCTGTGCGAGATTTCTCAATTCCAAAAGCGGAATTAATCTCTACGCCTAATTCCCCTTCCGACAAGCCTAATAATGACCAGATTCCGAGCACTTTTTTTGCTCTGAAATTAAGCACATTTTCAGCCATATCTCGGCTCCTGTGCGAGATTTCTCAATTCCAAAAGCGGAATTAGTCTCTACGCCTAATTCCCCTTCCGACAAGCCTAATAATGACCAGATTCCGAGCACTTTTTTTGCTCTGAAATTAAGCACATTTTCAGCCATATCTCGGCTCCTGTGCGAGATTTCTCAATTCCAAAAGCGGAATTAATCTCTACGCCTAATTCCCCTTCCGACAAGCCTAATAATGACCAGATTCCGAGCACTTTTTTTGCTCTGAAATTAAGCACATTTTCAGCCATATCTCGGCTCCTGTGCGAGATTTCTCAATTCCAAAAGCGGAATTAATCTCTACGCCTAATTCCCCTTCCGACAAGCCTGATAATGACCAGATTCCGAGCACTTTTTTTGCTCTGAAATTAAGCACATTTTCAGCCATATCTCGGCTCCTGTGCGAGATTTCTCAATTCCAAAAGCGGAATTAATCTCTACGCCTAATTCCCCTTCCGACAAGCCTAATAATGACCAGATTCCGAGCACTTTTTTTGCTCTGAAATTAAGCACATTTTCAGCCATATCTCTTCTCCTGTGCGAGATTTCTCAATTCCAAAAGCGGAATTAGTCTCTACGCCTAATTCCCCTTCTGACAAGCCTAATAATGACCAGATTGCGAGCACTTTTTTTGCTCTGAAATTAAGCACATTTTCAGCCATATCTCGGCTCCTGTGCGAGATTTCTCAATTCTAAAAGCGGAATTAATCTCTACGCCTAATTCCCCTTCCGACAAGCCTAATAATGACCAGATTCCGAGCACTTTTTTTGCTCTGAAATTAAGCACATTTTCAGCCATATCTCGGCTCCTGTGCGAGATTTCTCAATTCCAAAAGCGGAATTAATCTCTACGCCTAATTCCCCTTCCGACAAGCCTAATAATGACCAGATTCCGAGCACTTTTTTTGCTCTGAAATTAAGCACATTTTCAGCCATATCTCGGCTCCTGTGCGAGATTTCTCAATTCCAAAAGCGGAATTAGTCTCTACGCCTAATTCCCCTTCTGACAAGCCTAATAATGACCAGATTGCGAGCACTTTTTTTGCTCTGAAATTAAGCACATTTTCAGCCATATCTCGGCTCCTGTGCGAGATTTCTCAATTCCAAAAGCGGAATTAATCTCTACGCCTAATTCCCCTTCCGACAAGCCTAATAATGACCAGATTCCGAGCACTTTTTTTGCTCTGAAATTAAGCACATTTTCAGCCATATCTCGGCTCCTGTGCGAGATTTCTCAATTCCAAAAGCGGAATTAGTCTCTACGCCTAATTCCCCTTCTGACAAGCCTAATAATGACCAGATTCCGAGCACTTTTTTTGCTCTGAAATTAAGCACATTTTCAGCCATATCTCGGCTCCTGTGCGAGATTTCTCAATTCCAAAAGCGGAATTAATCTCTACGCCTAATTCCCCTTCCGACAAGCCTAATAATGACCAGATTCCGAGCACTTTTTTTGCTCTGAAATTAAGCACATTTTCAGCCATATCTCGGCTCCTGTGCGAGATTTCTCAATTCCAAAAGCGGAATTAGTCTCTACGCCTAATTCCCCTTCTGACAAGCCTAATAATGACCAGATTCCGAGCACTTTTTTTGCTCTGAAATTAAGCACATTTTCAGCCATATCTCGGCTCCTGTGCGAGATTTCTCAATTCCAAAAGCGGAATTAATCTCTACGCCTAATTCCCCTTCCGACAAGCCTAATAATGACCAGATTCCGAGCACTTTTTTTGCTCTGAAATTAAGCACATTTTCAGCCATATCTCGGCTCCTGTGCGAGATTTCTCAATTCCAAAAGCGGAATTAGTCTCTACGCCTAATTCCCCTTCTGACAAGCCTAATAATGACCAGATTCCGAGCACTTTTTTTGCTCTGAAATTAAGCACATTTTCAGCCATATCTCGGCTCCTGTGCGAGATTTCTCAATTCCAAAAGCGGAATTAATCTCTACGCCTAATTCCCCTTCCGACAAGCCTAATAATGACCAGATTCCGAGCACTTTTTTTGCTCTGAAATTAAGCACATTTTCAGCCATATCTCGGCTCCTGTGCGAGATTTCTCAATTCCAAAAGCGGAATTAGTCTCTACGCCTAATTCCCCTTCTGACAAGCCTAATAATGACCAGATTGCGAGCACTTTTTTTGCTCTGAAATTAAGCACATTTTCAGCCATATCTCGGCTCCTGTGCGAGATTTCTCAATTCCAAAAGCGGAATTAATCTCTACGCCTAATTCCCCTTCCGACAAGCCTAATAATGACCAGATTCCGAGCACTTTTTTTGCTCTGAAATTAAGCACATTTTCAGCCATATCTCGGCTCCTGTGCGAGATTTCTCAATTCTAAAAGCGGAATTAATCTCTACGCCTAATTCCCCTTCCGACAAGCCTAATAATGACCAGATTGCGAGCACTTTTTTTGCTCTGAAATTAAGCACATTTTCAGCCATATCTCGGCTCCTGTGCGAGATTTCTCAATTCCAAAAGCGGAATTAATCTCTACGCCTAATTCCCCTTCCGACAAGCCTAATAATGACCAGATTCCGAGCACTTTTTTTGCTCTGAAATTAAGCACATTTTCAGCCATATCTCGGCTCCTGTGCGAGATTTCTCAATTCCAAAAGCGGAATTAGTCTCTACGCCTAATTCCCCTTCCGACAAGCCTAATAATGACCAGATTCCGAGCACTTTTTTTGCTCTGAAATTAAGCACATTTTCAGCCATATCTCGGCTCCTGTGCGAGATTTCTCAATTCCAAAAGCGGAATTAATCTCTACGCCTAATTCCCCTTCCGACAAGCCTAATAATGACCAGATTCCGAGCACTTTTTTTGCTCTGAAATTAAGCACATTTTCAGCCATATCTCGGCTCCTGTGCGAGATTTCTCAATTCTAAAAGCGGAATTAATCTCTACGCCTAATTCCCCTTCCGACAAGCCTAATAATGACCAGATTCCGAGCACTTTTTTTGCTCTCAAATTAAGCACATTTTCAGCCATATCTCGGCTCCTGTGCGAGATTTCTCAATTCCAAAAGCGGAATTAATCTCTACGCCTAATTCCCCTTCCGACAAGCCTAATAATGACCAGATTCCGAGCACTTTTTTTGCTCTGAAATTAAGCACATTTTCAGCCATATCTCGGCTCCTGTGCGAGATTTCTCAATTCCAAAAGCGGAATTAGTCTCTACGCCTAATTCCCCTTCTGACAAGCCTAATAATGACCAGATTGCGAGCACTTTTTTTGCTCTGAAATTAAGCACATTTTCAGCCATATCTCGGCTCCTGTGCGAGATTTCTCAATTCCAAAAGCGGAATTAGTCTCTACGCCTAATTCCCCTTCCGACAAGCCTAATAATGACCAGATTCCGAGCACTTTTTTTGCTCTGAAATTAAGCACATTTTCAGCCATATCTCGGCTCCTGTGCGAGATTTCTCAATTCCAAAAGCGGAATTAGTCTCTACGCCTAATTCCCCTTCTGACAAGCCTAATAATGACCAGATTGCGAGCACTTTTTTTGCTCTGAAATTAAGCACATTTTCAGCCATAACTCGGCTCCTGTGCGAGATTTCTCAATTCCAAAAGCGGAATTAGTCTCTACGCCTAATTCCCCTTCCGACAAGCCTAATAATGACCAGATTCCGAGCACTTTTTTTGCTCTGAAATTAAGCACATTTTCAGCCATATCTCGGCTCCTGTGCGAGATTTCTCAATTCCAAAAGCGGAATTAATCTCTACGCCTAATTCCCCTTCTGACAAGCCTAATAATGACCAGATTGCGAGCACTTTTTTTGCTCTGAAATTAAGCACATTTTCAGCCATAACTCGGCTCCTGTGCGAGATTTCTCAATTCCAAAAGCGGAATTAGTCTCTACGCCTAATTCCCCTTCCGACAAGCCTAATAATGACCAGATTCCGAGCACTTTTTTTGCTCTGAAATTAAGCACATTTTCAGCCATAACTCGGCTCCTGTGCGAGATTTCTCAATTCCAAAAGCGGAATTAGTCTCTACGCCTAATTCCCCTTCCGACAAGCCTAATAATGACCAGATTCCGAGCACTTTTTTTGCTCTGAAATTAAGCACATTTTCAGCCATATCTCGGCTCCTGTGCGAGATTTCTCAATTCCAAAAGCGGAATTAGTCTCTACGCCTAATTCCCCTTCCGACAAGCTTAATAATGACCAGATTGCGAGCACTTTTTTGCTCTGAAATTAAGCACATTTTCAGCCATAACTCGGCTCCTGTGCGAGATTTCTCAATTCCAAAAGCGGAATTAATCTCTACGCCTAATTCCCCTTCCGACAAGCCTAATAATGACCAGATTCCGAGCACTTTTTTTGCTCTGAAATTAGGCACATTTTCAGCCATATCTCGGCTCCTGTGCGAGATTTCTCAATTCTAAAAGCGGAATTAATCTCTACGCCTAATTCCCCTTCCGACAAGCCTAATAATGACCAGATTGCGAGCACTTTTTTGCTCTGAAATTAAGCACATTTTCAGCCATAACTCGGCTCCTGTGCGAGATTTCTCAATTCCAAAAGCGGAATTAATCTCTACGCCTAATTCCCCTTCCGACAAGCCTAATAATGACCAGATTCCGAGCACTTTTTTGCTCTGAAATTAGGCACATTTTCAGCCATATCTCGGCTCCTGTGCGAGATTTCTCAATTCTAAAAGCGGAATTAGTCTCTACGCCTACGTCCCCTTCTGACAAGCCTAATAATGACCAGATTGCGAGCACTTTTTTTGCTCTGAAATTAGGCACATTTTCAGCCATATCTCGGCTCCTGTGCGAGATTTCTCAATTCTAAAAGCGGAATTAGTCTCTACGCCTAATTCCCCTTCTGACAAGCCTAATAATGACCAGATTCCGAGCACTTTTTTTGCTCTGAAATTAGGCACATTTTCAGCCATATCTCGGCTCCTGTGCGAGATTTCTCAATTCCAAAAGCGGAATTAGTCTCTACGCCTAATTCCCCTTCTGACAAGCCTAATAATGACCAGATTCCGAGCACTTTTTTTGCTCTGAAATTAGGCACATTTTCAGCCATATCTCGGCTCCTGTGCGAGATTTCTCAATTCCAAAAGCGGAATTAGTCTCTACGCCTAATTCCCCTTCTGACAAGCCTAATAATGACCAGATTGCGAGCACTTTTTTTGCTCTGAAATTAAGCACATTTTCAGCCATATCTCGGCTCCTGTGCGAGATTTCTCAATTCTAAAAGCGGAATTAGTCTCTACGCCTAATTCCCCTTCTGACAAGCCTAATAATGACCAGATTCCGAGCACTTTTTTTGCTCTGAAATTAGGCACATTTTCAGCCATATCTCGGCTCCTGTGCGAGATTTCTCAATTCCAAAAGCGGAATTAGTCTCTACGCCTAATTCCCCTTCTGACAAGCCTAATAATGACCAGATTGCGAGCACTTTTTTTGCTCTGAAATTAAGCACATTTTCAGCCATATCTCGGCTCCTGTGCGAGATTTCTCAATTCTAAAAGCGGAATTAGTCTCTACGCCTAATTCCCCTTCCGACAAGCCTGATAATGACCAGATTGCGAGCACTTTTTTTGCTCTGAAATTAAGCACATTTTCAGCCATATCTCGGCTCCTGTGCGAGATTTCTCAATTCTAAAAGCGGAATTAGTCTCTACGCCTAATTCCCCTTCTGACAAGCCTAATAATGACCAGATTGCGAGCACTTTTTTTGCTCTGAAATTAAGCACATTTTCAGCCATATCTCGGCTCCTGTGCGAGATTTCTCAATTCCAAAAGCGGAATTAATCTCTACGCCTAATTCCCCTTCCGACAAGCCTGATAATGACCAGATTCCGAGCACTTTTTTTGCTCTGAAATTAAGCACATTTTCAGCCATATCTCGGCTCCTGTGCGAGATTTCTCAATTCCAAAAGCGGAATTAATCTCTACGCCTAATTCCCCTTCCGACAAGCCTAATAATGACCAGATTCCGAGCACTTTTTTTGCTCTGAAATTAAGCACATTTTCAGCCATATCTCGGCTCCTGTGCGAGATTTCTCAATTCTAAAAGCGGAATTAATCTCTACGCCTAATTCCCCTTCCGACAAGCCTAATAATGACCAGATTCCGAGCACTTTTTTTGCTCTCAAATTAAGCACATTTTCAGCCATATCTCGGCTCCTGTGCGAGATTTCTCAATTCTAAAAGCGGAATTAGTCTCTACGCCTAATTCCCCTTCCGACAAGCCTAATAATGACCAGATTGCGAGCACTTTTTTTGCTCTGAAATTAAGCACATTTTCAGCCATATCTCGGCTCCTGTGCGAGATTTCTCAATTCTAAAAGCGGAATTAGTCTCTACGCCTAATTCCCCTTCCGACAAGCCTAATAATGACCAGATTGCGAGCACTTTTTTTGCTCTGAAATTAAGCACATTTTCAGCCATATCTCGGCTCCTGTGCGAGATTTCTCAATTCTAAAAGCGGAATTAGTCTCTACGCCTAATTCCCCTTCCGACAAGCCTAATAATGACCAGATTGCGAGCACTTTTTTTGCTCTGAAATTAAGCACATTTTCAGCCATATCTCGGCTCCTGTGCGAGATTTCTCAATTCCAAAAGCGGAATTAGTCTCTACGCCTAATTCCCCTTCCGACAAGCCTAATAATGACCAGATTGCGAGCACTTTTTTTGCTCTGAAATTAAGCACATTTTCAGCCATATCTCGGCTCCTGTGCGAGATTTCTCAATTCTAAAAGCGGAATTAGTCTCTACGCCTAATTCCCCTTCTGACAAGCCTAATAATGACCAGATTCCGAGCACTTTTTTTGCTCTGAAATTAAGCACATTTTCAGCCATATCTCGGCTCCTGTGCGAGATTTCTCAATTCCAAAAGCGGAATTAGTCTCTACGCCTAATTCCCCTTCCGACAAGCCTAATAATGACCAGATTCCGAGCACTTTTTTTGCTCTCAAATTAGGCACATTTTCAGCCATATCTCGGCTCCTGTGCGAGATTTCTCAATTCCAAAAGCGGAATTAGTCTCTACGCCTAATTCCCCTTCCGACAAGCCTAATAATGACCAGATTGCGAGCACTTTTTTTGCTCTGAAATTAAGCACATTTTCAGCCATATCTCGGCTCCTGTGCGAGATTTCTCAATTCCAAAAGCGGAATTAATCTCTACGCCTAATTCCCCTTCCGACAAGCCTGATAATGACCAGATTCCGAGCACTTTTTTTGCTCTGAAATTAAGCACATTTTCAGCCATATCTCGGCTCCTGTGCGAGATTTCTCAATTCCAAAAGCGGAATTAATCTCTACGCCTAATTCCCCTTCCGACAAGCCTAATAATGACCAGATTCCGAGCACTTTTTTTGCTCTGAAATTAAGCACATTTTCAGCCATATCTCGGCTCCTGTGCGAGATTTCTCAATTCCAAAAGCGGAATTAGTCTCTACGCCTAATTCCCCTTCCGACAAGCCTAATAATGACCAGATTCCGAGCACTTTTTTTGCTCTGAAATTAAGCACATTTTCAGCCATATCTCGGCTCCTGTGCGAGATTTCTCAATTCCAAAAGCGGAATTAATCTCTACGCCTAATTCCCCTTCCGACAAGCCTAATAATGACCAGATTCCGAGCACTTTTTTTGCTCTGAAATTAAGCACATTTTCAGCCATATCTCGGCTCCTGTGCGAGATTTCTCAATTCCAAAAGCGGAATTAGTCTCTACGCCTAATTCCCCTTCTGACAAGCCTAATAATGACCAGATTGCGAGCACTTTTTTTGCTCTGAAATTAAGCACATTTTCAGCCATAACTCGGCTCCTGTGCGAGATTTCTCAATTCCAAAAGCGGAATTAGTCTCTACGCCTAATTCCCCTTCCGACAAGCCTAATAATGACCAGATTCCGAGCACTTTTTTTGCTCTGAAATTAAGCACATTTTCAGCCATATCTCGGCTCCTGTGCGAGATTTCTCAATTCCAAAAGCGGAATTAGTCTCTACGCCTAATTCCCCTTCTGACAAGCCTAATAATGACCAGATTGCGAGCACTTTTTTGCTCTGAAATTAAGCACATTTTCAGCCATAACTCGGCTCCTGTGCGAGATTTCTCAATTCCAAAAGCGGAATTAATCTCTACGCCTAATTCCCCTTCCGACAAGCCTAATAATGACCAGATTCCGAGCACTTTTTTTGCTCTGAAATTAGGCACATTTTCAGCCATATCTCGGCTCCTGTGCGAGATTTCTCAATTCTAAAAGCGGAATTAGTGTCTACGCCTAATTCCCCTTCTGACAAGCCTAATAATGACCAGATTCCGAGCACTTTTTTTGCTCTGAAATTAAGCACATTTTCAGCCATATCTCGGCTCCTGTGCGAGATTTCTCAATTCCAAAAGCGGAATTAGTCTCTACGCCTAATTCCCCTTCTGACAAGCCTAATAATGACCAGATTGCGAGCACTTTTTTGCTCTGAAATTAAGCACATTTTCAGCCATAACTCGGCTCCTGTGCGAGATTTCTCAATTCCAAAAGCGGAATTAATCTCTACGCCTAATTCCCCTTCCGACAAGCCTAATAATGACCAGATTCCGAGCACTTTTTTTGCTCTGAAATTAGGCACATTTTCAGCCATATCTCGGCTCCTGTGCGAGATTTCTCAATTCTAAAAGCGGAATTAGTGTCTACGCCTAATTCCCCTTCTGACAAGCCTAATAATGACCAGATTCCGAGCACTTTTTTTGCTCTGAAATTAAGCACATTTTCAGCCATATCTCGGCTCCTGTGCGAGATTTCTCAATTCCAAAAGCGGAATTAGTCTCTACGCCTAATTCCCCTTCTGACAAGCCTAATAATGACCAGATTGCGAGCACTTTTTTTGCTCTGAAATTAAGCACATTTTCAGCCATATCTCGGCTCCTGTGCGAGATTTCTCAATTCCAAAAGCGGAATTAGTCTCTACGCCTAATTCCCCTTCCGACAAGCCTAATAATGACCAGATTCCGAGCACTTTTTTTGCTCTGAAATTAAGCACATTTTCAGCCATATCTCGGCTCCTGTGCGAGATTTCTCAATTCCAAAAGCGGAATTAGTCTCTACGCCTAATTCCCCTTCTGACAAGCCTAATAATGACCAGATTGCGAGCACTTTTTTTGCTCTGAAATTAAGCACATTTTCAGCCATAACTCGGCTCCTGTGCGAGATTTCTCAATTCCAAAAGCGGAATTAGTCTCTACGCCTAATTCCCCTTCCGACAAGCCTAATAATGACCAGATTCCGAGCACTTTTTTTGCTCTGAAATTAAGCACATTTTCAGCCATATCTCGGCTCCTGTGCGAGATTTCTCAATTCCAAAAGCGGAATTAGTCTCTACGCCTAATTCCCCTTCCGACAAGCTTAATAATGACCAGATTGCGAGCACTTTTTTGCTCTGAAATTAAGCACATTTTCAGCCATAACTCGGCTCCTGTGCGAGATTTCTCAATTCCAAAAGCGGAATTAATCTCTACGCCTAATTCCCCTTCCGACAAGCCTAATAATGACCAGATTCCGAGCACTTTTTTTGCTCTGAAATTAGGCACATTTTCAGCCATATCTCGGCTCCTGTGCGAGATTTCTCAATTCTAAAAGCGGAATTAATCTCTACGCCTAATTCCCCTTCCGACAAGCCTAATAATGACCAGATTGCGAGCACTTTTTTGCTCTGAAATTAAGCACATTTTCAGCCATAACTCGGCTCCTGTGCGAGATTTCTCAATTCTAAAAGCGGAATTAGTCTCTACGCCTAATTCCCCTTCTGACAAGCCTAATAATGACCAGATTCCGAGCACTTTTTTTGCTCTGAAATTAGGCACATTTTCAGCCATATCTCGGCTCCTGTGCGAGATTTCTCAATTCCAAAAGCGGAATTAGTCTCTACGCCTAATTCCCCTTCTGACAAGCCTAATAATGACCAGATTGCGAGCACTTTTTTTGCTCTGAAATTAAGCACATTTTCAGCCATATCTCGGCTCCTGTGCGAGATTTCTCAATTCTAAAAGCGGAATTAGTCTCTACGCCTAATTCCCCTTCTGACAAGCCTAATAATGACCAGATTCCGAGCACTTTTTTTGCTCTGAAATTAGGCACATTTTCAGCCATATCTCGGCTCCTGTGCGAGATTTCTCAATTCCAAAAGCGGAATTAATCTCTACGCCTAATTCCCCTTCCGACAAGCCTAATAATGACCAGATTCCGAGCACTTTTTTTGCTCTGAAATTAAGCACATTTTCAGCCATATCTCGGCTCCTGTGCGAGATTTCTCAATTCTAAAAGCGGAATTAGTCTCTACGCCTAATTCCCCTTCTGACAAGCCTGATAATGACCAGATTCCGAGCACTTTTTTTGCTCTGAAATTAAGCACATTTTCAGCCATATCTCGGCTCCTGTGCGAGATTTCTCAATTCCAAAAGCGGAATTAATCTCTACGCCTAATTCCCCTTCCGACAAGCCTAATAATGACCAGATTCCGAGCACTTTTTTTGCTCTGAAATTAAGCACATTTTCAGCCATATCTCGGCTCCTGTGCGAGATTTCTCAATTCCAAAAGCGGAATTAATCTCTACGCCTAATTCCCCTTCCGACAAGCCTAATAATGACCAGATTCCGAGCACTTTTTTTGCTCTGAAATTAAGCACATTTTCAGCCATATCTCGGCTCCTGTGCGAGATTTCTCAATTCTAAAAGCGGAATTAGTCTCTACGCCTAATTCCCCTTCTGACAAGCCTGATAATGACCAGATTCCGAGCACTTTTTTTGCTCTGAAATTAAGCACATTTTCAGCCATATCTCGGCTCCTGTGCGAGATTTCTCAATTCCAAAAGCGGAATTAATCTCTACGCCTAATTCCCCTTCCGACAAGCCTAATAATGACCAGATTCCGAGCACTTTTTTTGCTCTGAAATTAAGCACATTTTCAGCCATATCTCGGCTCCTGTGCGAGATTTCTCAATTCCAAAAGCGGAATTAATCTCTACGCCTAATTCCCCTTCCGACAAGCCTAATAATGACCAGATTCCGAGCACTTTTTTTGCTCTGAAATTAGGCACATTTTCAGCCATATCTCGGCTCCTGTGCGAGATTTCTCAATTCCAAAAGCGGAATTAATCTCTACGCCTAATTCCCCTTTTGACAAGCCTAATAATGACCAGATTGCGAGCACTTTTTTGCTCTGAAATTAAGCACATTTTCAGCCATATCTCGGCTCCTGTGCGAGATTTCTCAATTCCAAAAGCGGAATTAATCTCTACGCCTACGTCCCCTTCTGACAAGCCTAATAATGACCAGATTCCGAGCACTTTTTTTGCTCTGAAATTAGGCACATTTTCAGCCATATCTCGGCTCCTGTGCGAGAATTCTCACGTCTAAAAGCGGAATTAGTCTCTACGCCTAATTCCCCTTCCGACAAGCCTAATAATGACCAGATTCCGAGCACTTTTTTTGCTCTGAAATTAGGCACATTTTCAGCCATATCTCGGCTCCTGTGCGAGATTTCTCAATTCTAAAAGCGGAATTAGTCTCTACGCCTACGTCCCCTTCTGACAAGCCTAATAATGACCAGATTCCGAGCACTTTTTTTGCTCTGAAATTAGGCACATTTTCAGCCATATCTCGGCTCCTGTGCGAGAATTCTCACGTCTAAAAGCGGAATTAGTCTCTACGCCTAATTCCCCTTCTGACAAGCCTAATAATGACCAGATTCCGAGCACTTTTTTTGCTCCGAAATTAGGCACATTTTCAGCCATATCTCGGCTCCTGTGCGAGATTTCTCAATTCTAATAGCGGAATTAGTCTCTACGCCTAATTCCCCTTCCGACAAGCCTAATAATGACCAGATTCCGAGCACTTTTTTTGCTCCGAAATTAGGCACATTTTCAGCCATATCTCGGCTCCTGTGCGAGATTTCTCAATTCTAAAAGCGGAATTAGTCTCTACGCCTAATTCCCCTTCCGACAAGCCTAATAATGACCAGATTCCGAGCACTTTTTTTGCTCTGAAATTAAGCACATTTTCAGCCATATCTCGGCTCCTGTGCGAGATTTCTCAATTCCAAAAGCGGAATTAATCTCTACGCCTAATTCCCCTTCCGACAAGCCTAATAATGACCAGATTCCGAGCACTTTTTTTGCTCTGAAATTAGGCACATTTTCAGCCATATCTCGGCTCCTGTGCGAGATTTCTCAATTCTAAAAGCGGAATTAGTGTCTACGCCTAATTCCCCTTCTGACAAGCCTAATAATGACCAGATTCCGAGCACTTTTTTTGCTCTGAAATTAAGCACATTTTCAGCCATATCTCGGCTCCTGTGCGAGATTTCTCAATTCCGAAAGCGGAATAAATCTCTACGCCTAATTCCCCTTCCGACAAGCCTAATAATGACCAGATTCCGAGCACTTTTTTTGCTCTGAAATTAGGCACATTTTCAGCCATATCTCGGCTCCTGTGCGAGATTTCGCAATTCTAAAAGCGGAATTAGTCTCTACGCCTAATTCCCCTTCTGACAAGCCTAATAATGACCAGATTCCGAGCACTTTTTTTGCTCTGAAATTAAGCACATTTTCAGCCATATCTCGGCTCCTGTGCGAGATTTCTCAATTCTAAAAGCGGAATTAATCTCTACGCCTAATTCCCCTTCTGACAAGCCTAATAATGACCAGATTCCGAGCACTTTTTTTGCTCTGAAATTAAGCACATTTTCAGCCATATCTCGGCTCCTGTGCGAGATTTCTCAATTCTAAAAGCGGAATTAGTCTCTACGCCTAATTCCCCTTCTGACAAGCCTAATAATGACCAGATTGCGAGCACTTTTTTTGCTCTGAAATTAGGCACATTTTCAGCCATATCTCGGCTCCTGTGCGAGATTTCTCAATTCTAAAAGCGGAATTAGTCTCTACGCCTAATTCCCCTTCTGACAAGCCTAATAATGACCAGATTCCGAGCACTTTTTTTGCTCTGAAATTAAGCACATTTTCAGCCATATCTCGGCTCCTGTGCGAGATTTCTCAATTCCAAAAGCGGAATTAGTCTCTACGCCTAATTCCCCTTCTGACAAGCCTAATAATGACCAGATTGCGAGCACTTTTTTTGCTCTGAAATTAAGCACATTTTCAGCCATATCTCGGCTCCTGTGCGAGATTTCTCAATTCCAAAAGCGGAATTAGTCTCTACGCCTAATTCCCCTTCTGACAAGCCTAATAATGACCAGATTGCGAGCACTTTTTTTGCTCTGAAATTAAGCACATTTTCAGCCATATCTCGGCTCCTGTGCGAGATTTCTCAATTCCAAAAGCGGAATTAGTCTCTACGCCTAATTCCCCTTCTGACAAGCCTAATAATGACCAGATTGCGAGCACTTTTTTTGCTCTGAAATTAAGCACATTTTCAGCCATATCTCGGCTCCTGTGCGAGATTTCTCAATTCCAAAAGCGGAATTAGTCTCTACGCCTAATTCTCCTTCTGACAAGCCTAATAATGACCAGATTGCGAGCACTTTTTTTGCTCTGAAATTAAGCACATTTTCAGCCATATATCGGCTCCTGTGCGAGATTTCTCAATTCCAAAAGCGGAATTAGTCTCTACGCCTAATTCCCCTTCTGACAAGCCTAATAATGACCAGATTCCGAGCACTTTTTTTGCTCTGAAATTAAGCACATTTTCAGCCATATCTCGGCTCCTGTGCGAGATTTCTCAATTCTAAAAGCGGAATTAGTCTCTACGCCTAATTCCCCTTCTGACAAGCCTAATAATGACCAGATTCCGAGCACTTTTTTTGCTCTGAAATTAAGCACATTTTCAGCCATATCTCGGCTCCTGTGCGAGATTTCTCAATTCTAAAAGCGGAATTAGTCTCTACGCCTAATTCCCCTTCTGACAAGCCTAATAATGACCAGATTCCGAGCACTTTTTTTGCTCTGAAATTAAGCACATTTTCAGCCATATCTCGGCTCCTGTGCGAGATTTCTCAATTCCAAAAGCGGAATTAATCTCTACGCCTAATTCCCCTTCCGACAAGCCTAATAATGACCAGATTCCGAGCACTTTTTTTGCTCTGAAATTAAGCACATTTTCAGCCAGATCTCGGCTCCTGTGCGAGATTTCTCAATTCTAAAAGCGGAATTAGTCTCTCCGCCTAATTCCCCTTCTGACAAGCCTAATAATGACCAGATTCCGAGCATTTTTCTTGAAGAGGAAAAAGAAAAAGCGGCTGCTGGGGTCGCCGACGCGTGAGGTACGGATGACTGAACGTTTATGGCGTGTGAAAACAACAATTCGTGGGGCTGCAATCGTTCAAAACACAAGTGTTGTGAGATAAGTGATATATGTTTCATGGCATCTGATCATAAGAATCACCTTAAGCAAGTGCACCTACTATGATTTCAGTGGATGCAGTAATTGGCATTACTATGAAAGGTTGCGTGAACTGAAAAGGGGCAAACACATTTATGCAAACCCACACAAAGCGTACCGTATGACAAACAACACAATAATTCGTCGAAGAGTTACGAACCAACAGCTTCCAATCTTCTACCAGAAAATAGACAGTGGACCTGTGTTGAGTAAGCTCTCAAAACGACAGAAATTGTGGAAAATGAAACTGAATTAGGTGCAATTGAACATTGCATTGGCAGGGTAATTTTTGTGTCTTTTGTAGGCGCCCGACGTGTTTTCATAAGCAGAGACCCTTGATTCAATGGGATTTCACAACACTTGTGTTTTGAACGATTGCAGCCCCACGAATTGATGTTTTTTGACGCCAAAAGCGATTAGTCATCCGTACCTCACGCGTTCCTTCGCTCCGCCCTTTTCCACTAGTTTTTCTTGTCAGCAAGCCACGCCCCTTTTGTTCTGGCTGCTGTTTCTTGCCATTCGCCTCTTCAGTCGTCCAGCAGTCGGTGACCTCAGCAGCCGCTTTTTCTTCTTCCTGCTCTTGTTTCCCCCACACGCTCCTTCTTCACTGTTTCATTGCAGATCATCAGGCTTCGGGAACCACCTCATTCGACTCAAACCTGATACGAACCATGACTTCACTCACTTTTTTGGGTTCGCTCACAGATCATCTGACTGCGAGTTATCTGGACGATGCTGTAGACAGACTCTCGTGTCTCTACACTGCGTCCCTACTTGTGTTCTGTGCCATTTTCATCTCTGCTAAGACGTGAGTCCTAGAGAACATCTTCATCCGAATGAGGTGTCTTCATTCCAGACACGTCGGCGAACCGATTGAATGCTGGGTTCCGCAGACCTACTCTTACAAATGGACCGAGTTCTCCAAAAACTACTGTTTTCTGAAGGACACTTATTGGTATCCGGTTGACCGACTGGGGACAAACATTTCGGAGAGCCACAAGAAACAACATCGTGTTCAGTATTACCAGTGGTCTGTCTTGTACTTGTCGGTTGCTGCTCTACTCTACATGCTCCCGAAGTTCGTCTGGAAAATGTCACAGTCTTCCACCGACATGCCGATCACCTACTTCTGCGAGACCACTCTCCAAATTTGCAAACAGACATCTATTGAGAGAAAACCCAAGATTGACGAAATGGCCGAGATTCTCCATGTCAAGATCAACACCGAGCGCACGTTCCTCTCGATCGCCTCCCTCCGTCCAACCGTCGTCTACTGGTTCGTCAAAATGCTCTACCTCACGATTGCAGCTGGTCAAGTTGTGATGCTCTCTGTCTTCCTCGGTCAAGGACTGAACGTCTTCTGGGGATGGGATCTGGCGATGAATTTGTTGAATGGAGTCACTTGGGAGAAGACCGGAATGTTCCCTCGCGTTACGTTCTGCGACTTCACAGTCCGTCAGATAGACGGAAACACGAGAGATGAGACTATCGAATGTCTTCTCGGAATCAACGAGTTCAACGAGAAGATGTACCTCGTCATCTGGTAAGCATCAGTGGTTGCCTCAATCATTCAGTTTCTTTTGGTTTCAGGTTCTGGTTCCTGTTTGTTTTGCTGTCCACATTCACCGCTTTTCTCTACCAAATCAAGGACAACCGCAAGAACATCTTCCTCAACAATTTGTTCCGATTGAAGCACAAGGGTGACAAGCAGAAGTGCAAGCTAGAGATCGCGGAATTCGTCGAAGACTATTTGACCAGAGACGGACAGCTTGTCCTCAGCTTTGTCAAGTCCCAGAGTGACGTCGTGGCCACTGAGTTGGCTGAGAAATTGTTCGAAGACTTCATCGTGAGTTGACCATTATTCTCAATTTTAGTTTACAAACTATGTTTACAGAACTGGAAGATGGCTCTGTCGCTGAAGAATCCGCGTTCCCTGGGCGAGTTTCTCAGTTCCAGGATGAGGAATAAAAATAGTGCCCAAATCGAGAATGTCTAAAAAGTTCCAATTACGAAATAAAAAAAAATTGACTTTGAGCCTTGTTATGCACTGTAAAATACTCGGCGCTATATGTATTTATGCCTCACCTTATAATTTACCACTGACACCATGCACCTTCTTATCTTGTATAATGATTCTCCGGGTGTGTAATGCTCGTATAACGATATTTTTCATTTCTCAAATATTCACTTCTATCCATCATATTCCTCCAAAAAGTGGCTCTAATCTACCGGTTATTGGAGTTAAGTCATAATTTTATTTGGTATTTGATTATTCTCGACATTTTCTGATAACTGACTTCAAATAAAGGTTACTGAAAGAAATTGCACTGGCGTTTTGGATTTCAATATTTGTTGGGCCAATGGTATCGTACGAATCTTGGTTTTATCTGAAAACGCTCTCAATTTCTTTGAATTTGATTCAATTTTCTTCTCGGTCTAATGTCTTTATCAGCTGTTGTAGTACATATTTGATAAGTTCAAACGTTGGCTTCACGTACCGATCGAATTGAAAGAGTTTCGTGTCAGCTACCAAATCGTTCGTTTCCGTTGTAGTGTTTTGGATTCCCATTCCACACTAGTCTCAATTCGATTGTAATTCTAGATTCTTCTAGAACCTTCTAGAAGTTTCTTGCAAGCTCTGGCGCCGCCGCTATTTCTCTGTTTCTCTGCGCCCTCCTCTGTTTTCTGTACTTCTCTCTTTCTCTGTTTTTCCATCACAATTACTTTTATTTTCCAGAGTGTTGTAGAACTTTCTAAAAACTCATCACTGTCCTATTTGAAGCGCTCGGGTTCCAGTTGTGAACAGTTCAGTGTATCAATAAATTTGCATCTTCTATTCACTCGCTCACTCTCTTTCTACCATCAATACACCATTCGGATCAACACACCAAAGGATACAACTTGTAGTATGAAGTATGCCACACGGCCTTTTGTGGCATTACTCAAGTAATTGTGTAACGGATCATCTGCGACCATCAGTTGATTTTCAGGAAATTATGGAATTTGGCTCATCTTGCGAAGATCCATCAACAAATATGCTCGCGTTTTTGAAGAAATGATAAAGAAAAACAGAAACCAAAATGAGAATTCGATTGTTTTCCCAAAAATCAAGAGAGATTCAAATATTCGCAAACCGTTACGCCATGCGAGGCGGCTGCGTCACGATATGTGGGCAGTTTTAGTGCAGTAGCTGAGATAGTGATCGACTCTCTATGCAAAGCCATTTTAATTGAAATATATTGTTATTTTTGACCTTCTCTGTTACCAATAGATCATTGATTCTTTGATCGACAAATCAAAATAGATAGCAACGCTCGGTCATAGACGTTTTCAATCGACAATAACTACCACAGATTAGAAACGTGGTCCAAGAGTTAGTTAAGCGAGAGTCGTTTCTACGATAGTGATGGTGTCTTGCGTAGAGAGGCAGCGACTTCTCAAATCGCTTCCAGCGCCGCCGATCGGAAACGGACGTAGTATTTTCCGAACGAGTCTCCCTTGTGGATGAGAGGCTCAGTTGATCTCTGATAGCGACTGATTTCTTCACGAGCGACAGTTCCCGTGCGGAAACGGGGAGTTCTTATCCCTCCATGTGTGACGGGATCACTCTTTCTGTAGCTCATCATTGCCATGTTCACTATCTTTGAAATCCGTAAGACTGGCGTTCCGCTCAGATGTGTCTTGTAGCATGCCATCGGAAATAAAAATTCTACAAACAAACCATTCTGTCGAATTAACATGGAAGAAAAACAGGCTAAAAATACGAATGAGTTGGTTACAACACTTTTTCAATACTGAATATGAAAACGACATTCAAACAAAAAAGTCTCGAGAAAAGGAATCTAACGTCAAAGACATTCTGTTTTTCGCTTCTGCATCTCTTTGCTACGCGATTGAAAACTGAAATTCGCGCACAAACAAGAAGATACGTTTGAGCGCGTTTGCCACCGGCGTTTCCATTGTTGCGTGCTTTTTTGCTCATTCAGAACAGCTCTTTTTTGTTTCGGTTTGAGAACAACACATCAATTACTTTCCATAACGCGTTTTTAAAACGATGAACAAATTACAGAGAATCCGGTTAGATGTACTTGCTTAAGATACTTACTTACTTACGTGAATAAGTAAGTATCCTTGTTCATCATTTTTATTTACCACAGATGCGTCGTTACGTTCATTTGTTTATGGCTTCTTCCTTTCCAAACTCAGGTGTCTCATTTCAGATAGAAGTAGATGGAGAAGAATACAGGTGAATAGTGATTAAATTATCTGATATGGCCTGCAAAAGGAAAAGGGTCAAGTGAGCAATGACTAGAAAATGCGGGAAAAAGACAAAGAAAATTAACGGACAAGCTGAAAACTGAAGTGGGAGATATGAAACAAACGTTGTCGAAGAGACTACCTCAGGGTAAAGCTTCGCGACAGAGTTCCACAGAGGCGAATAAATGTGCAGAAAACAAGAGCCATTGACGCAAGCACAAGTCAATAGGGAGAGGTAACGCGGCAATTAAGAATGCTTGACGTAAGAATCATCACATGTGTCTTCATGAAATTTCTCTTGTCTCGTACTTTTGCAAGGGCGGGTTATGTTGAGAAGAGGCTATAAATTATAATTACATACAATCATTTTACTATAATTACAATTATGTACTTCAAATATAATAATTTTACGAGACAACATAATATCGAATGCACTTTGCGGCAATAACATAATAATCAGTCAATATTCCAGTGGATGAGAATAAAGCAATAGCTAGATGGTTGATTGCGGTTAGAAAGTAAACTAGGGTGAGGCATCCGCGGGCTCAGTCGGCACCAACTGGAACTTTTCGTTAATGAGCTCAATCATATCTTCTCCGACCATAATGGCACGGATGACAATGTCCTCGAGGATGGCCATGTTTTCCACACTTTTCATCAATTTCTGACGCAGGTCCTGCAAATGATTCAATTTAGGGTATCTTGTTAATTAAGAATGCAGCTTGAAACGGAGTTTTGCCACGCTAACTCTTTGTTGGGAATGTAACAGTGGTTTTATTCAAATTCCAAAAAAATTAAAATAAGCGTCGTCAAACTTCATTTATGAAAAATGTAACGTTTTCTGGAAACACGCGACCTGATTTGCTTCGAGTATAGCTTCAAATCAGGCTGATAACGCTCAGTTGAGCCGAGATCATGTTTCTCTGATGCTGCGTCAATAATAAAAGCTCTGAAGGGTCTTCAGGCTATATGCTATATGTATATGCTTCTCAGTCTCTCTCTCTCCCGCGATAGTCTTGCGTGTACAATGTACAAAATCGGAAACTCACTCTGCTGTACGGCATGAATCTTGCTCGGCAGGCAGAATGCAAAAACTTCATGAGGATAGTCAGAGCGATTTCATTGGCGGGATGGGTAGCTCTCTGAAATAAATTTCGTTCCGAGGTTTTGTGCGAACACTCACCCGATGAAGTTCACACTCCTCGAGAACGTGCGATTTGTGCTCAAAGAGAGTCGCTTCCTGTTGAGAAATCAGCGGATTTGGCGGTAGTGCAGGTCTAGGCGCTGACCGCTGAAAATTGACGGTGCTTCGAAGTAACATAGAGAAACACTCACATCGAAGTTGAAATTGAACACGAACAACTCTTCCAGAGTGACGGTGATTTCTCGGAGTTTACCTTCATCGTACCCTTCACAATCATAATCCTCGGGTTCTCCGAATACAGTTGAAGATCCGGTATCAGAATCGTCTTCTCTGTTTCCACCAGGTGGTTGCTGATCAGCCATCGCGAGCGGTCGAACAGAGGGTGGAATGGTGACAAGAGCTGATGATTGGGTGGGATGCGTCGATTGCCGACTGAACGGTAGAAAGAAGAGAACTGTGATATTGAATAAATGTTTATCACAGTCCTCTCCTTCAAATTTCAATCGGCAAAATTCGACGGCATTCAGAATATCATCAGTTTGGTTTCTGACCAAATACTTGTAAAGCAATATAAAAACCGCCGAGTTCGATTTTAGCGAGGAGCCGTGTAGTAAGAGCTTTGCCTTTATGAAACGAGATGCATTTTCCCGTTTCAAAATATTTGCGTAATTGGTGTCGTTCATCGTTGCGTAAAAAGTGTCAAGATTGGCGCCGGACGATTTACTTAAGGTTTGGTAGAGGTGGCCGATATTTTGACATTTGTCAAAAAACTCCTTTTCCTTGTCTGTGCTGTCAGCGAAGGATCCTCTGCGCTCATATATCTTCCAATAATCAGACACAAGTACTGGACATATGTTTTCAGCTACGACTGAACAAAACACGGCTAGTTTGTCATTTTTTCGCCGGCGATGGTCAAATATGCGATGTTTCAGGAACTTCACAGCCGCTTTCTCGTCGAAGCCTGAAATAGTTGGTATTTGGGGCAAGGCAGCGAACACCTCACCTTTGATGACAGGCTGTGGTTTTCCTCCGGCCATTTGCTTATAGATGTCCAAAACGCGTTTGAAATCCTCTTTTTCTTTCTCCTCATTGGCCGTATTTGCCGCTTCGGCTTCTTTTTTCTCCGATTTATAATTCATGAGGATCAACTTCATGAGATCATTCGACACCAGAGGACCTGGAAATAAATGGAAGTAATATATGTTGGAGTTAACACTTGTCTCACCTGGAAGCGGACCCTTATTTTCTCGGATTTCTTTTTGACTTTCCACATAATTGTTGATGAAAGTTCTTGCATAGCCTCTCGCTTCCTCAGTTTTGCCCGCATTGATACTTTCGCACGCCTCGAAGACAATGGCCATTGATTTGTAGGTGGCGAACATCTCCTTTTCCTTTGCGGTGCTGTCGGCAAAAGAGCTTCTCAGCTCGTAGATCTTGAAGGAATCAGACACAAGAACTGGACATATGTTTTCAGCTACGACTGAACAATACACGGCCAGTTTGTCATTGTTTAGACGGCGATGGTCGAATATGCGATGTTTCAGGAATTTCACAGCCGCTTTCTCGTCGAAGCCTGAAATAGTTGGTATTTGGGTGAAGGCAGTGAACACCTCACCTTTGATAACCGGCTGTGGCTTTCCTTCGGAAACTTGCTTATAGATGTCCAAAACGCGTTTGAAATCCTTTTTTTCTTTCTCCTCATTGGCCGCTTTTGCCGCTTCGGCTTCTTTTTTCTCTCTTTCCAACTTCAGTTTGTCATCGTTATCACTTTGTTTCCTCGCTTTTTTCTCCTGTTCTTTTTTTGCCTTTTGCTGCTTCTTGGTTAAAACTTCTTCCCTTAAGTTAATGATTTCATGATCAAATCATTGTTATACTGTAAACCCACTTCTTTTCCTCTGTTCCATTAGAAGACGCGGAACGTTCCTGATCAGCCAGAAGGGCATCTGCCGCATCGTCTCCCGGAATTTTCCGATCTTCCGGAACTTTTTGAACTTCCTGATCTTCCGGAACGTTTGGAATTTCAGGGGCTTCCGGAACTCGTGGAACAACCGGGTCTTCCGGAACTTGTGGAATTTCCGGGACTGCCGGAACTTGTGGAATTTCCCGATCTTCGGGAAATTTTGGAATTTCAGGGACTGCCGGAACTTGTGGAACTTCCGGATCTGCCGGAACTCGTGGAATTTCCGGGTCTTCCGGAACTCGTGGAACAACCGGATCTTCCAGAACTTGTGGAATTTTCGGCTCTGCCAGAACTTGTGGAATTTCCGGGTCTTCCGGAACTCGTGGAACAACCGGATCTTCCAGAACTTGTGGAATTTTCGGCTCTGCCAGAACTTGTGGAATTTCCGGATCTTCCAGAACTTGTGGAATTTTCGGCTCTGCCAGAACTTGTGGAATTTCCGGGTCTTCCGGAACTTGAACTTCTTCAGCAGATCCATCCTCTCCACGAGGTTCCGGGTCGTTCTTCCCGATGTTCGAAGCCTGGGTTCCGTGGCCAGTTGACGGAGCAGAACCGGATTTATTGGACGACACTTTCTCATTCTCTTTCGGAATTTTAGGCGTGTTTTGGGTGTCCGAAGAGCCATCTGTCTTTGAGGATGTGCCCTTTTGTTGTTTTCCTCCTTTGTTACCTCTACGGACACTTTTAGCTCGTTTCAGGAATTTTCCAATCAACCCGGTTTCCTTCGGCTTCCTAAATAGTGATTTCAGTGGTGTTTTCCTGATTCATGGTGTTTTTCTCACCAGTTTCCAGATTTTTTAGAAGAACGCGGATTGTTTCCAACAAGAAGTTGTTGGTTTGAAGCATCAGCTGCAGGTTTCTGAGCTTTTGGAGGAGTTGGTCTTTTCGTTATGTTCGCCCGAGGAGCACTCGAAGTGCCAACAGCTACATTGGAGATTTTGCTTAAAAAATTGGTCGAAACGAAAAAAATATTTCGCAAACCTGGCTGAAGTACTCGGTGACTCAATGTTCTGAACTTTCGGTGGGATGTTCTTCGAGAGACTCTCAGCGTAGGTCATCCGTTTTTCAGTTTGTTCTTGTTCCTTGGCAACGACAGGAGTACCCGACGAAGTGTCTCCAGCTGGCGCTGCTTCCGAGTTTCCGTGGAATGGAGAGCCAGAAGTACCTGTTGTAGTCTTCTGCACGTTAGACTTTTCGAACCCAGCCGTCGCGATCGCTCTGTAAAAATAGGTTCACGAATGCAGTCCCATCGAGAGCTTACCTGAGAGAGTTGATGGACTGCTCGATGTCGTTGTGTTGCTCACGCAACTCTTCGAGACCGTGAGCCACTTTACCCAGAAAATCCCCGAAGGCTTGAGCCATGTCGAAGGCGGTGTTGACACCGAGTTGGATCTTATGGTGAGAAGTCTCATAGGCGGCAACGACCCGACTGATTCGATCGAGTTCACTCCAGAAGTGCTCTTCAGAGCGTGGCTCATCTTTGCCCACGCAGTCGGCAACTGACTCGGCTTGCTGGGTTTGTTGTTTAGAATCGACTCCAACGGATACGTTTTTGTCAGACATGTTGAGAGCGCAAATGTGGAATAGTTTCTTCCAATAATTACTCAAGGTCTGAAAGAAATGTGGGGAATTAGAGACTCGGAGAGTACGATGGACAAGAATAAAAATTAGAGTACGCAATGAGAACAACGCAGATTTGGTAGGAATGGCTAAGAAGACCTAGAAAACAAAATAACACGGGGAACTGCGAGGGAAGGAAAAAAGAAACACGACTAACCGCTCCGTGGAATGAAGGGGGACACACTGCACGGCAATGTATCGATCGAATGAGAGTGCACGCGAAAATGAGAGACACGAGACATTTAACGGGGAGAATGGACGGCCAGGAGAGAGAACGAGAGAGACATCGATGTGAGATACCATTGAACAATTCCTTTTTCTAATTTCCGACACGGAAGATAAGTTGAATGAAAGCGAAATAAGGTGCATTGGAAAATGAAACTACGGTTATCGCTCACCGCTGCTAGTCGGACAGTGTTTCTCAAGCAGTATCTCCACAGCCCAATGCAGTGGTATTTTTGTGCGGTGAGCTCTGACAGTACAAAAAACGAATCGTTCGAAAATGAAGAATAGTGGCTTTTATCAAAGCCAATAATCATAATTTTTGATGTTCGAAGGTTGACTTTTCGGGTCCATTTCTCCGCGTCGACAAGAAAATGCAAAAAGGCAGCTAGTTTGCAAGAATAACATCGAATTCTGATGTTCTGCAGAAAGCGTTGAACAACCACCTCAAACCGAGAACCACGAGATGGCTTCAAAGTACGATGCAGTGGTACATAGCAAGAGCCCATCCCTTATTTCCGACACGCTCGCCCTGGAAGCTGCTGAAACCTCTGTGGTGTCTCTCCTCGAGACAATTGAGACACAGTTTTTCCCACTGATTTTCCTATCCATTAGCTAAGAAGACATAGAAAACAGAATAATACGGGAGCTGTGAGGGAAGGAAAAAAACACGACTTACCGCTCCGTGGGATGACGGGGAACACACTGCGCGGCAATGTATCGATCGAATGAGAGTGCACGCGACAGTGAGAGACACGAGACATTTAAAGGGGAGAATGGACGGGCCATGAGAGAGAACTAGAGAGACATCGATGGGAGATACGATTGAACAATTCCTTTTTCTAATTTCCGACACGGAAGATAAGATAAACACACTCACAGAGGAATTATTTGGAATTGTGGGATGGACAGAGAAACCACCGAATCAGTTTTCAAAATCTGCTATTGGGCTTCGTGAGCCGAAAAAAAGCGGTTTGAAGTTCTCCGTCGATACGGTGAAATAGTCCAGGAAAGTCAAATTTCGAATATTAAAAAAACAAGGTGTTTCTTTTTTGGAATCCGTTCTGTGGCCCAATGCAGTAGTATTTTTGTGCCGTGAGCGCTGACAGTGCAAAAAGCGAATCGTTCGAAAATGAAGAATAGTGGCGTTCAAATACAGGAAAGAGAAGTCAGAATCATGCCGCTTGATATCATATGATTTCAGTGTGCGAGAAAAATTGATGCCAAATTTTCAAACGAATTAGCAGTTTCAATTAATTGTAGCCAGGCCAATCGCGGCGGCTGACGCCGCCTCTCAGCCTGGGCTCCGCAGTTTTGCCTGTTGTCTTTTTTTAGAAATGCTTCAAAATTGTTTTGGTCTCACGTCTAAATTAGACGTGCCGACATGTGCCCATTCAAAAATGAAGACGGAAATCAAGCCAAAAAGCAGAAAAAATGCTTCAGAAGGCGTCAGACTTCACCGATCGCTTAAACAATTCTTGTGCATCATCGGGCCAACTTTTCTGACCCGCCTGTCAAAAACGGTCGAAAATTGGTCCAGTAGGCGCTGAGAAAAGTCTGCGGACAAACAAACATACGGACAGACAGACAGAATTTGCCCTTTAATAATAGTAAAGATTTTTTTCTATTGTCGGTGATAATATGAGAGCGGTAAAAAACAGTTGGGTAACGGCAAGGGAACTGAGAGAATGTGAGTGACTGTCTCCGGGACTGCAGATATTGATACAAATAATTGTACGCGCCGCATAACTAGCCATATCCAAAAGGTTTGCAATAGAGCACGTTTACTCTGTGCTACACGGAGAGGCCACTTTCTTCTGCGGGGTAAGTCCAATCTCAGGGAATTTTAGGCACAATTGCCGGCAAAATGGGCGGAACTCGCTCATTTTTTTCAAAAATTTTGTTGAGCGAGTTAAAAAAATATTTGGCATAATTGCCGGCAAAAATTGGCACAAAAGGGCACTGGCTCTTGTACAAAGAACGACAAAGGGCGGAACCCGCGAGATGTCGGTCCATGCGGATAGTGACTTCCCGTCTTTCTCAATATCCCCGTGCAATTAACAAAAAAGAGCCGAACTTTTGAGAGAAAGTGTCAAAGTACTGTACTTTTGGGATCCGCTTGATGAGCGCCGTTAGTAGGCACTATCAATCAAGTTTTGACTATCCCTGTTACTGTTTTTGCCCAAAATCTGGAAGAAAGGTTCGAAATTCTTCACGCTAAATCTTCTCGGCGGCACAATTCGGCGCAATTGCCGACAAGATTTGGCACGATTGCCGGCATTTCTCGGACAAAATGCCGCAGTACACGGCAATCGTGCCGATAATTACCGGAGATGAGTTGCAGAATCTGTGAAAAATCAAATTCGTTTATAAAGAAACGAATTTGATTCAAATCATCAATCATTGTGAGAAAAATTACCAAAAATGGATTAATATAGACGCAGTGAAGAAATGTTGATTGAGTGCGAGAAGGAAATTGAAAAAAACCTGATATGAAGAACCCTCGACCTTTTTAATGTACTGGCAATGGAGGGAAAACAAAAAAAACAAGTACTGTTCTCTAACAAAACGGCAGTTCTCGATGATTTTTGCTAGCGTAAGGTGATAGTTTGGATTTGAGCACCTCTCATCTTCATTTCGATGAAGTGGAATAATGTTTAAGGCAGTGCAATGAGCATAAAGACAACTTTCTCCATTTCAAACCTATTCATCAGCTAAGAAGACATAAAAAACAGAATAACACGGGGAGCTGTGAGGGAAGGAAAAAAGAAACACGACTAACCGCTCCGTGCGATGAAGGGGAACACACTGCGCGGCAATGTATCGATCGAATGAGAGTGCACGCGACAGTGAGAGACACGAGACATTTAAAGGGGAGAAGGAGAGAAAACGAGAGAGGCATCGATGTGAGATACGATTAATACCTTTTTTTTCAAACTCCTGACCCGGAAGATAAGCTAAACACACTCACAGAGGAATTGTTTAAAATGAGACATTGTGGGATGAAAAAAGGAAGATACACTTTCAAAAACACCTAATGAGATCTCCGATAATTTTGGTGAATTGAGCATAAACAGAATGCACTCAAAAGAACGGAAAATGAGCAAGAAGGTTAGAAAAACAACTGATTGGTGTCAAATTTCGCAATAATTGATTCCAGAGCAGGTGAGCCAACGTCGTCAAAGACAGAGAGGAGAGCTGCCGATAAAGCCACGTTCGCTTTTTTCAACAAAAAAATTGGAGAGAACAAAGGAGAAGCCGAAGAACGAGAACGGAATGCGGAACTCATCAGATTGTACTGCGACAGGATTGACCTATTCCGGTCTGCAGTAAGCTTTCTAAAAGTTGCACAGTGTCACCCGAGAGTTGAAAATTACTAGTCAGAATGAATTTCAGATAAAACCAAAGGTAGCGAGATCAGTATATCAATGAAAACTTATGCGAAGAATAATAAGGCAGCTAGTTCGCAAGTCCAACATCGAATTCTTTATGTTCTGCAGAAAGTGTTGAAGAGAAAACGAAAAAAAACAAGTACTGTTCTCTCACAAAACGGCAATTCTCCATGATTTTTTGCGGACGTAAGATGAGAGTTGCGATACTTTGCGTTTGGATTTGAGCACCTCTCATCTTCATTTCGATGGAGTGGGATAATGTATAAGGCAATGAAATGAGCATGAAGACAACTTTGTCCATTTCAAACCTATTCATCAGCTAAGAAGACATAAAAAACAGAATAACACGGGGAGCTGTGAGGGAAGGAAAAAAGAAACACGACTAACCGCTCCGTGCGATGAAGGGGAACACACTGCGCGGCAATGTATCGATCGAACGAGAGTGCACGCGACAGTGAGAGACACGAGACATTTAAAGGGGAGAATGGACGGGCTAGGAGAGAGAACGAGAGAGACATCGATGTGAGATACGATTGAACAATTCCTTTTTCTAATTTCCGACACGGAAGATAAGTTGAATAAAAGCGAAATAAGGTGCATTGCAAAATTAAACTACGGTTATCGCTCACCACTGCTATCATTTCGAGTTATGACGTCACGGAGATGTTGAGGGGAGACCTTGACTATCAGTCGGACAGTGTTTCTCGAGCAGTATCTCCACACTTACAGAGGAATTGTTTGGATTGAAAAATTGTGGGATGGACAGAGTTATCTTTAAAACCACCGAATCAGTTTTCAAAATCTGCTATTGGGCTCCGTGAGCCGAAAAAAAGCGGATTAAAGTTCTTCGTCGATACGGTGAAATTCTTGGAATGAACCAGAAAAATCAAACTTCTGAAAATTAAAAAAATAGTTTTTTTTGGAATCCGTTCTGTGGCCCAATGCAGTGGTATTTTTGTGCGGTGAGCTCTGACAGTACAAAAATCGAATCGTTCGAAAATGAAGAATAGTGGCGTTTATCAAAGCTAATAATCACAATTTTTCATGTTCGAAGGTTGACTTTTCGGGTCCATTTCTCCGCGTCGACAAGAAAATGCAAAAAGGCAGCTATTAGGGTGTCCCATAAGTTCGTGAAAACTTTCATTTTTTTGATTTTTTATTAATAATTCAAGGTTGATCAAACATCAGTAAATGATATATTGGTCATGATTAGCAATGACCTTCCTCCATCGATCGGGCAGACTGTCGAGGCCAGCCTTCCAGAAGTCAGTGAGGTGCTTCCCATCAAGGTGGTGCTGGAGCGACCGGAAGATGTGGTAATCACTGGGACTGATGTCCGGTGAGTACGATGCGTTTTTTTATTGATCTGAACAATAATTGTTCAGATCAATGAAAAAACGCTATTTGAGGAGAATCTAAATTTTACTCACATTATTATGGCTTATCGACAAGGAAAGTCGGAACACGAAATGGCAAGAAAAAATCGGTACACTCGTTCAGTGGCGAATTATTGGGAGAGTATTCATACGCTGTTCTCATGTATGATGCGACTGTTTTGAACCAAATGTCTCCTTTCAGGTAAGGGAAGAATCCCCACGATTTTTTTCCTTATATCACTTCATTCATAAAAACCGGTGCTCAGAGAGGCAAGCAACATACAACTAAAGAAGAAGGGCAGGACTAGAGTAAAGATGATGATAGAGGAAAAAATTAAATTTGTCGTGTGTCAAGTGGGGGAGGTAGGGGAAAGGAAAGCTAGAAGATTTGGCGGATGCGCGTGGCGAAGGAGTTACGTGAAAGTTTTTTGGGAAGGAATATAGCGGCTTCATTCCAGAGTATGGTGTTTTGAATATGGTGTGCGCTCATTCTTCGCGTGTTTTTGGAATATCTTAGAATGTTTCATTATATCATTAATTGTCAGTTTTCCTCGTTTGTTTTATAGTTGTGAATCAAACACTCATTTAGCTCCACTTGGGCCTAGGTAAGATGTGAATAGAACCATTGAATGCAGAAATGTTTTTTTTAATAGCATGTACAGCGCTGGCCATGAAAGCATTTTAAAGTATTCGGTGGCTTTGAAAGAGCATAACTCTGCAACCAGTGATCGGATTTATTTCCAATTTGGCACACCCACAGTTCAGTATACTCGCAAATCGCTTCGACCGTTTGGAAAATTGGGTTATTGAGTCCAATCCCGCGTGGGCCTCATTGCACGGACAACACAACAAAATCGGAAATCTGTTGCCACTTCTAAAAAAATACGCATCTGACACGTTTTTTCCTCCTCGCCACCCAAGACTCTGCCCGTGATTTCGGCACCATTAAATATGACCTTGTTGCCAATTCTTTGAGAGACGGCAAAGTGCCAAGCTTTCTGAACACCTCCTTTGTGAGATTCGTGAAAGCGGATTTGACGTTCATCAATGGCGAATTCGCAAACTTGATATCCGACTGCTGGGCAGTTTGCGCTTCCTCGACGGTTTTGAATGTGACGTATATGTTCCTACTGCAAACATCGTCCGCTTGGCGGAGACCGCGGATGTCGACGTAGACTGCCCCGGTGTTCTTGTGAGCCCAATCGAGAATTTCGTTGATGTCGGTCACCAACGGAAATCCCTCCTGAAAAATTAAAGTTAACGGACTTTCAGATGAGTCAAAGAACTCACCATGCGCACCGATCTCAGGTTCGCCTCCTGCCAGAACTCGCGAGTGAATTCCGGCATCGGTTGAATCCGACGGACTTTGCTGTTGTCGTCGGATACGGCGACTGCCTCCGACTTCGACTGTCTGACGGCGGCCGCGATTCGAGCTCCGTCCTGGCTCAACGCAGCCATGCGCTTGAAGGCGGCGATCTCGGCAATCGGAACCCCTGAAGTAGAACAACAGCGATGAAATAGACTATGCATTCAAAGATCTTACATCCATCGTTTTTCTCCATCAAGTCGAGCAAGTATTTGTCTTTTCCTAGAGACAGATGCTTATCGGAACGGTTGTAAGTGGAAAGAATCGGAACGGTTGTAAGTGGAAATGGTGAAAGATCAGACAACAGCTATCACTCGCTACAATTTAAATAGAAAAAAATCTTATGAGTGACGGAAGAAAGAAGTTGTGATGTAGAACGCAGTAACACGACGTTATCCTCTTTTCGAAGCAAGAATTCCAGTCACCGGCCGAACGGAACAGTGCCCCTCAAAATATGCGTCACGCAGATTCACAAAATGCGGCCTGTTATTTCGCAAAAGAGCCACCACGCGGATTTCGAAATCCGAGTTTTGTTGCTTTGAAAAACGGTGAAAACGTTTTTTTTGAGACAATAATGATAAAATCTTGAGAAGTGTAATATTTCGAATTACATTTACAGAGTGTACGGATGAACGTTGTTCTGGGGATGTTATCGAAAACAGTCTAATAACGAAACATTCGACCAAAAAAGCATTGTTAGGTCTTAAAATGGCTGCACTATAGATATATTTGGTTTTCAGTTCCATTTAGACAGTTTTCTGATGGAAATGTGAAGAGAAATCCGTAATTAATCGTGTAAGAGCTCTAGAACTTTCGAAATAGATCCAAAACAAACTTTTCTAGTTCAAAAAAGTGTTTCATGTTCCCAGAGGACATGGTGTGCCGTGTGCCTTTGGGACGACCGGGATCTCAGTTTACACAAAAGTGATGTGATACTTTTTTTTTTGGTTCTCCCGACTAATCAAAAATCAGAAGTATCTTCTTATTCCGCTGAGTTAGGCGAAATGAGAAAGTTTGGTTTTAAGATCCGGAAAACGGAAATGAATTTTTTCCCGGGGAACGGAATAACTTGTGTGTCGGAAAATGTCGGAAAATAGGGACCGGAATGTCGGAAAATAGGGACCGGAATGTCGGAAAATAGGGACCGGAATGTCGGAAAATAGGGACCGGAATGCGGAAAACGGCACTTTTTGAAAAATGGATTTCATTTCCACTGATTTTTGCTCTGAATAACCCAAAAAACAATCAATTTGGCTCCGGGACATTTCGCAACCGCTGAAACGGTTACGGAAGGGAAATGATATTTATCTTGTAAAACAAATCCAGATGATTGAATCCCTGGTTTTCGGGGTCGTAGAATCTGAATTTAATGTCAAAAAACACTACTGTGGAACCCTAAGAGCAGCACAAACTCACAGTAAGTTCGTTTCGCCATTGAACTCAGAAAAATCGCGATTTCGTAACTATTTTTTTGAAATGTGATATTAATCTTCATAATCTACATGCAAGTTCTTGTCGGCTAGTCCAAGGACGGTATGAATTGGTTATGCTTGAGCGAAATGACCCTAAAGGGACTGACTGTGAGTTTGTGCAGGTCTTCGGGTAGCACGGTAGTGTTTTTTGACATTAAATTCAGATTCTACGACTGCAAAAACCAGGTATTTAATCATCTGGATATGTTTTACAAGATAAATATCATCTCCCTTCCGTAACCGTTTCAGCGATTGCGAAACGTCCGGTTCCAAAACGTCTGGTTGCGAAATGTCTCAGTTGCGAAACGTCGCGGTTGCGAAATGTCCGGTTGCGAAATGTCCCGGTGCCGAATTTTTTATGTTCTAAGTAAGAAATATCTACTTACCGTTGTCAAGGGCCATTTTTCTCATGAAAACAGGAATGTCGGTAGCATCAACGTCGGGACACCTACCTTCTCTTGCTCGGCTGATGGATCGCTGCAGGGACGAAGCGGTTCCAGCCATCACCACTGAGGATACTTCATGCTTTGTTAGAACATTATGGATCAAATCACGAGGAGCTATTCTTGCAGCGCAAGCCAGCTCTTTCAAGTCGATTTTTGCCTGAGAATGTTTTTCAACTTCATTTTTTTCAGTTCTACAACATTTACCTTTACAAGACCGTGGTTCTCTTCGTGTCCCGTGTGTGGTTTGTGCAGTTCGATGATTCCGTTTTCGCGACGGCCAGAAGCATTGCTGATGGACGTTTGTCTAAACGGTAGTGTGAAAATGTATTACTTTCTGAAAGTGAACTTCTTACCTCTCGACGCAGTGTAGTATTTCTGATCCATTTGCCAATACTTTGTTCGGACGTATCATGAATCCTTGATGCGGGTAAAGAGGGCGAAGATTGCGCTTTGGCATTGCAGTGATCTGAAATGATATATTATATTTAAAACGAAGAATAAAAATTCGAAAATTTCGAAAAAAAAGTTGCTAGAAAACATAAAATACGGTGTAAACAACGAATAAGAATGAGCAATGGTCTGCAAACACTGCGTGCTTACAACACAGTTCTGGAATACCACGTTTTTTGCAGAAAATTGAAGTTTGTAATCAGAAATCGTGTTATTCTTGCACGTTTAGCAAAACTGTCTGGCTGCGAAATGTCTCGGCAGCGAAATGTCCCGGAGCCAGCAACTTGATCCCAAATTGTCCTTTTTCTGTGAAAAAATGAGGGTTTTTTAGGAGCTGGAATAGATTTTATAGTTGCTAAAATTGACAGAAAAAATGGCGGAAAACGGTATGCGGACTCCGCTCAACTTGTTCAGACATCGGCATCACCGATTCAGCGCCTGTAACTTTTTTCAGACGGATTTTAGCAAGATAGGTTACCGTAAAGTCTCTATTAGAAGGGCGCCTCCATTAGAAGGGCGCCTCTAATAAAAGGGCGTCCGGGAGAAGCTGTTGAAAAATAGAAGGGCATGCCCTTCTAATAGAGACTTTACGGTATCTATAGAACCAATGATAAAAAAAAGTGAGTGTTATCCGTAAATATAAAAACAATATTTGTGAATACGTGTTTTAAGGTGAACAATTCTTCCCATTATTTCTTTTCCACTAAGAACTTACCGTAAAAACTCTATTTTAACGTTTCCTGGATAATTTCCTCGACAGACAAAAAAGGTGACTTTCGACTTTGCAAAGCAGCAACAAGTCAGCTCAATATTGTTGGTTTCGTGAAAAGGGACTTAGGAGGGAAATGTTTAGAGTGACCCACTTATATTTGGCTGAAATTTTAACTAGGGGTGGGTAATGGTATAAACGTTATGATATACGCGTTCCTTGTATATCATGTTTATGGGGTTTGTTTATGAGAGTGTATTAAGATATATCTTTATTGTGGTTAAATACTTGAAGACAAATGAAGAAAATAGTTCAGAAATGAAGAAAATAGTTCAACGGAATTCAGTGTTGTTTTTCTAAAGTAGTTTACTTGTGTTTTGTTTACATGTAATAGCTTAGTTCCTCTCGTTCTTCTATCGAGTACAACGATTGTCGCAAGATGGATGACAAGATCTCATCTCTCCGAGACTCGCCAAACCATATCTCCTATAGGACAACGCGAGACCGAACAAGGCGAAAGTGGTGCAGGCTGCTCTTGATTGTCTTGGAATCAATTCGCTCTCACACCCACCGTACTCACCGGACCCTGTGATTACCACATCTTCCGGTCGCTCTGGCACCACTTTGATGGGAAGCACTTCAAGACAAGGGCAGATGTTGTTGGCGAAAGCTTGCTGTGTTTACAAAGCAAACGGATCTACCCAAAGCAGCCTGCTCTTACTGTTGATTATTCCAGTTATTCATCAAAAATAATAAGAATACGGTTAGAAGTAGATGAAGAAGAAAACGGATAAATAGTGATAAATTGACCTGAAATGACCTGCAAAAGCCAGAGGGGTCAAGTGAACAATGACTAAGGAATGCGTGAAACAAAAAGAAAGTTAACGGACAAGTTCAAAAGATTCAAGTGGGAGACATGAAGGAAACGTTGTTGAAGAGACTACCTCAAGGTAAAGCTTCGCGACCGAGTTCCATAGAGGCGAATAAACGTGAAGAAAACGAGAGCCATTGACGCAAGCACAAGTCAATAGGGAGAGGTAACATGTGTTTTCATGGAATTTCTCATGTCTCGTATCTCTGCAAGTGCAGGTTGTTGAGAAGAGGCTGTAGAGCGGAATTGAGAGTATGATACATACAAGGTGTTTGTTTCTAAATAAAGCGATAATACGGAAAACAGGTTACTATGAAACGGCGGAATCAATAATTTTATGAATGAATTACGAGACAACATGATATTGCATTTGAAGCAATTATTATACACCAGGCCAATCGAGGCGGCTAACGCCACCTCTCAGTCCGGGCTCCGTAATTCAGAAAGATTTTGTTCACGCGTCTCAATTCGACGTGTCGACATGTGCCTATTCAAAAATGAAGACTGAAATCAAGCCAAAAAGCAGAAAATGTGCTTCAGAAGGCGTCAAAGTTTACGGATCGCTTAAAAAATTCTTGTGCATCATCGGGCCAACTTTTCTGATCCGCCTGTCCAAAAACGGTCCAAATCGGTCCAGTAGGCGCTGAGAAAAGTCTGCGGACGGACAAACGGACGGACAAACAGCAAAAAATGTATCCTTTAATGATAGTAAAGACAATTATGTAACGACTTGGCCCGGTCGTTATTATAGAATATGTACAAAGAAAACGTCGAGTATAGTTTATAAGGTTTGGGGGGGGGGAGAGGGTAATAGAGCGTCGGCGCCTGAGCGACGACCATGGAGAGAAGACCCCTTATCAGTACTTCGTGGGGGTTTATAGGGGTGGGCTGCACTTATACAATAAAATGAAACACATATAATTTAATATGAGAAAAATATGATAGTCACTGGGACTGGGTGGCAAGCGAAAGGTTGGGCAAGAGGAGAATAACGATGTTGAAAAGATGCTTCTCAACATCGTTTCCTCTCAGCTTCAGTCTACAAAACTCGGCAACACTAACGATTTCCTCCGTGGGGTGGGTTCCCAAGAAAGCGTAGAAAGCACGGTAGAGAGACGCCTGCGGGTTTGTGGACATTGCGTAGAATTGCGATTTCGATTTGACAAATCGATAAAAGTTTTCTTTTTTGAATTCCTTGGCGAATATTTGGTCCGCCATCGACTCATAGAACAAATTGAAGTTCTTTGTTGTGTTTGACGAAAAAAACGTCAAGTACACATAGGCGGTGTTTTCGTACTTGTTGAAAATCTCCTTTTCCTTTGCTGTGCTGTCGGCAAAAGAGCTTCTCAGCTCGTAGATCTTGAATGAATCGGACACAAGAACTGAACATATGTTCTCAGCTACGACTGAACAATACACGGCCAGCTTGTCATTGTTTAGCCGGCGGTGGTAGGAAACACGATGTTTCAGGAATTTCACAGCCGCTTTCTCGTCGAAGCCTGAAATAGTTGGTATTTGGGTGAAGGCAGTGAACACCTCACCTTTGATGACAGGCTGTGGTTTTCCTTCGGCCACTTGCTTATAGATGTCCAAAACACGTTTGAAATCCTTTTTTTCTTTCTCTTCATTTGCCGCTTTTGCCGCTTCGGCTTCTTTTTTCTCTCTTTCCAACATCAGTTTGTCATCTTTATCTCTCGGCTCCTCGCCTCTCGGAGCTTCCGGAACTTGGGGAACTTCCGGATCTGCCGGAATTTGAACATGTTGAGCAGATCCATCCTCTCCACGAGGTTCCGGGTCGTTCTTCTCGATGTTCGAAACCTGGGTTTCGTGGTCAGTTGAAGGAGCAGAACCGGATTTAATGGACGACTCTTTTGGAATTTTAGGCGTTTTTTGGGTCTCCGAAGAGCCATCTGTCATTGAGGATTCGAGTTCCTTGGCGACGACAGGAGTACCCGACGAAGTGCCTCCAGCTGGCGCTGTTTCCGAGTTTCCGTGGAGTGGAGAGTCCGAAGTCCCTGCGGTAGTCTTCTGCACGTTGGACTTTTCGAACCCAGCCGCCGCGATCGTTCTGGAATAAATAGGTTCACGAATGCAGTCCCATCGAGAGCTTACCTGAGAGAGTTGATGGACTGCTCGATGTCGTTGTGTTGCTCACGCAACTCTTCGAGACCGTGAGCCACATTGTCGTTTTTCAACCTCTGTTTGTCCTCCTTCTGTTCGCCCAAAACGGCATCTGCCGCTTCGTCTCCTGGAGCTTCCGGTACTTGTGGAATTTCCGGGACTGCCGGAACTTGTGGAACTTCCGGATCTGCCGGAACTCGTGGAATTTCCGGGTCTTCTGGAACTCGTGGAACAACCGGATCTTCCAGAACTTGTGGAATTTTCGGCTCTGCCGGAACTTGGGGAATTTCCGGGTCTTCCGGAACTTGAACTTCTTCAGCAGATCCTTCCTCTCCACGAGGTTCCGGGTCGTTCTTCCCGATGTTCGAAGCCTGGGTTCCGTGGCCAGTTGACGGAGCAGAACCGGATTTATTGGACGACTCTTTTGGAATTTTAGGCGTTTTTTGGGTCTCCGAAGAGCCATCTGTCATTGAGGATTCGAGTTCCTTGGCGACGACAGGAGTACCCGACGAAGTGCCTCCAGCTGGCGCTGTTTCCGAGTTTCCGTGGAGTGGAGAGTCCGAAGTCCCTGCGGTAGTCTTCTGCACGTTGGACTTTTCGAACCCAGCCGCCGCGATCGTTCTGGAATAAATAGCTTCACGAATGCAGTCCCATCGAGAGCTTACCTGAGAGAGTTGATGGATTGCTCAATGGCGTTGTATTGCTCACGCAACTCTTCGAGGCCGTGAGCCACATTGTCGTTTTTCAACCTCAGTTTGTCCTCCTTCTGTTCGCCCAAAACGGCATCTGCCGCTTCGTCTCCTGGAGCTTCCGGAACTTGTGTAACCTCCGGATCTGCCGGAACTTGTGGAATTTCCGGGTCTTCCGGAACTTGTGTAACCTCCGGATCTGCCGGAACTTGTGGAATTTCCGTTTCTTCCGAAACTTGTGTAACCTCCGGCTCTGCCGGAACTTGTGGAACTTCCGGATCTTCCGGAACTTGAACTTCTTCAGCAGATCCTTCCTCTCCACGAGGTTCCGGGTCGTTCTTCCCGATGTTCGAAGCCTGGGTTCCGTGGCCAGTTGACGGAGCAGAACCGGATTTATTGGACGACACTTTCTCATTCTCTTTCGGAATTTTAGGCGTGTTTTGGGTGTCCGAAGAGCCATCTGTCCTTGAGGATGTGCCCTTCTGTTGTTTTCCTACTTTGTTATCTCTACGGACACTTTTAGCTCGTTTCAGGAATTTTCCAATCAACCCGGTTTCCTTCGGCTTCCTAAAAAGTGATTTTAGTGGTGTTTTCCTGGTTCATGGTGTTTTTCTCACCAGTTTCCAGATTTTTTAGAAGAACGCGGATTGTTTCCAGCAAGAAGTTGTTCGTTTGAAGCATCAGCTGCAGGTTTCTGAGCTTTTGGAGGAATTGGTCTTTCAGTTATGTTCGCCCGAGGACCACTCGAAGTGCCAACAGCTACATTGGAGATTTTGCTGAAAAATTGGTCAAAACAGAAAAAAAAATTTTGCAAACCTGGCTGAAGTACTCGGTGACTCAATGTTCTGAACTTTCGGTGGGATGTTCTTCGAGAGACGCTCAGCGTAGCTCATCCGTTTCTCAGCTTGCTCGAGTTCCTTGGCAACAACAGGAGTACCCGAGGAAGTGTCTCCAGCTGGCGCTGTTTCCGAGTTTCCGTGGAGTGGAGAGTCAGAAGTCCCTGCTGTAGTCTTCTGCACGTTAGACTTTTCGAACCCAGCCGTCGCGATCGCTCTGTAAAAATAGGTTCACGAATGCAGTCCCATCGAGAGCTTACCTGAGAGAGTTGATGGACTGCTCGATGTCGTTGTGTTGCTCACGCAACTCTTCGAGACCGTGAGCCACTTTACCCAGAAAATCCCCGAAGGCTTGAGCCATGTCGAAGGCGGTGTTGACACCGAGTTGGATCTTATGGTGAGAAGTCTCATAGGCGGCAACGACCCGACTGATTCGATCGAGTTCACTCCAGAAGTGCTCTTCAGAGCGTGGCTCATCTTTGCCCACGCATGCGGCAACTGACTCGGCTTGCTGGGTTTGTTGTTTAGAATCGACTCCAACGGATACGTTTTTGTCAGACATGTTGAGAGCGCAAATGTGGAATAGTTTCTTCCAATAATTACTCAAGGTCTGAAAGAAATGTGGGGAATTAGAGACTCGGAGAGTACGATGGACAAGAATAAAAATTAGAGTACGCAATGAGAACAACGCAGATTTGGTAGGAATGGCTAAGAAGACCTAGAAAACAAAATAACACGGGGAACTGCGAGGGAAGGAAAAAAGAAACACGACTAACCGCTCCGTGGAATGAAGGGGGACACACTGCACGGCAATGTATCGATCGAATGAGAGTGCACGCGAAAATGAGAGACACGAGACATTTAACGGGGAGAATGGACGGCCAGGAGAGAGAACGAGAGAGACATCGATGTGAGATACCATTGAACAATTCCTTTTTCTAATTTCCGACACGGAAGATAAGTTGAATGAAAGCGAAATAAGGTGCATTGGAAAATGAAACTACGGTTATCGCTCACCGCTGCTAGTCGGACAGTGTTTCTCAAGCAGTATCTCCACAGCCCAATGCAGTGGTATTTTTGTGCGGTGAGCTCTGACAGTACAAAAAACGAATCGTTCGAAAATGAAGAATAGTGGCTTTTATCAAAGCCAATAATCATAATTTTTGATGTTCGAAGGTTGACTTTTCGGGTCCATTTCTCCGCGTCGACAAGAAAATGCAAAAAGGCAGCTAGTTTGCAAGAATAACATCGAATTCTGATGTTCTGCAGAAAGCGTTGAACAACCACCTCAAACCGAGAACCACGAGATGGCTTCAAAGTACGATGCAGTGGTACATAGCAAGAGCCCATCCCTTATTTCCGACACGCTCGCCCTGGAAGCTGCTGAAACCTCTGTGGTGTCTCTCCTCGAGACAATTGAGACACAGTTTTTCCCACTGATTTTCCTATCCATTAGCTAAGAAGACATAGAAAACAGAATAATACGGGAGCTGTGAGGGAAGGAAAAAAACACGACTTACCGCTCCGTGGGATGACGGGGAACACACTGCGCGGCAATGTATCGATCGAATGAGAGTGCACGCGACAGTGAGAGACACGAGACATTTAAAGGGGAGAATGGACGGGCCATGAGAGAGAACTAGAGAGACATCGATGGGAGATACGATTGAACAATTCCTTTTTCTAATTTCCGACACGGAAGATAAGATAAACACACTCACAGAGGAATTATTTGGAATTGTGGGATGGACAGAGAAACCACCGAATCAGTTTTCAAAATCTGCTATTGGGCTTCGTGAGCCGAAAAAAAGCGGTTTGAAGTTCTCCGTCGATACGGTGAAATAGTCCAGGAAAGTCAAATTTCGAATATTAAAAAAACAAGGTGTTTCTTTTTTGGAATCCGTTCTGTGGCCCAATGCAGTAGTATTTTTGTGCCGTGAGCGCTGACAGTGCAAAAAGCGAATCGTTCGAAAATGAAGAATAGTGGCGTTCAAATACAGGAAAGAGAAGTCAGAATCATGCCGCTTGATATCATATGATTTCAGTGTGCGAGAAAAATTGATGCCAAATTTTCAAACGAATTAGCAGTTTCAATTAATTGTAGCCAGGCCAATCGCGGCGGCTGACGCCGCCTCTCAGCCTGGGCTCCGCAGTTTTGCCTGTTGTCTTTTTTTAGAAATGCTTCAAAATTGTTTTGGTCTCAGGTCTAAATTAGACGTGCCGACATGTGCCCATTCAAAAATGAAGACGGAAATCAAGCCAAAAAGCAGAAAAAATGCTTCAGAAGGCGTCAGACTTCACCGATCGCTTAAACAATTCTTGTGCATCATCGGGCCAACTTTTCTGACCCGCCTGTCAAAAACGGTCGAAAATTGGTCCAGTAGGCGCTGAGAAAAGTCTGCGGACAAACAAACATACGGACAGACAGACAGAATTTGCCCTTTAATAATAGTAAAGATTTTTTTCTATTGTCGGTGATAATATGAGAGCGGTAAAAAACAGTTGGGTAACGGCAAGGGAACTGAGAGAATGTGAGTGACTGTCTCCGGGACTGCAGATATTGATACAAATAATTGTACGCGCCGCATAACTAGCCATATCCAAAAGGTTTGCAATAGAGCACGTTTACTCTGTGCTACACGGAGAGGCCACTTTCTTCTGCGGGGTAAGTCCAATCTCAGGGAATTTTAGGCACAATTGCCGGCAAAATGGGCGGAACTCGCTCATTTTTTTCAAAAATTTTGTTGAGCGAGTTAAAAAAATATTTGGCATAATTGCCGGCAAAAATTGGCACAAAAGGGCACTGGCTCTTGTACAAAGAACGACAAAGGGCGGAACCCGCGAGATGTCGGTCCATGCGGATAGTGACTTCCCGTCTTTCTCAATATCCCCGTGCAATTAACAAAAAAGAGCCGAACTTTTGAGAGAAAGTGTCAAAGTACTGTACTTTTGGGATCCGCTTGATGAGCGCCGTTAGTAGGCACTATCAATCAAGTTTTGACTATCCCTGTTACTGTTTTTGCCCAAAATCTGGAAGAAAGGTTCGAAATTCTTCACGCTAAATCTTCTCGGCGGCACAATTCGGCGCAATTGCCGACAAGATTTGGCACGATTGCCGGCATTTCTCGGACAAAATGCCGCAGTACACGGCAATCGTGCCGATAATTACCGGAGATGAGTTGCAGAATCTGTGAAAAATCAAATTCGTTTATAAAGAAACGAATTTAATTCAAATCATCAATCATTGTGAGAAAAATTACCAAAAATGGATTAATCTATAGACGCAGTGAAGAAATGTTGATTGAGTGCGAGAAGGAAATTGAAAAAAACCTGATATGAAGAACCCTCGACCTTTTTAATGTACTGGCAATGGAGGGAAAACAAAAAAAACAAGTACTGTTCTCTAACAAAACGGCAGTTCTGGATGATTTTTGCTAGCGTAAGGTGATAGTTTGGATTTGAGCACCTCTCATCTTCATTTCGATGAAGTGGAATAATGTTTAAGGCAGTGCAATGAGCATAAAGACAACTTTCTCCATTTCAAACCTATTCATCAGCTAAGAAGACATAAAAAACAGAATAACACGGGGAGCTGTGAGGGAAGGAAAAAAGAAACACGACTAACCGCTCCGTGCGATGAAGGGGAACACACTGCGCGGCAATGTATCGATCGAACGAGAGTGCACGCGACAGTGAGAGACACGAGACATTTAACGGGGAGAAGGAGAGAAAACGAGAGAGGCATCGATGTGAGATACGATTAATACCTTTTTTTTCAAACTCCTGACCCGGAAGATAAGCTAAACACACTCACAGAGGAATTGTTTAAAATGAGACATTGTGGGATGAAAAAAGGAAGATACACTTTCAAAAACACCTAATGAGATCTCCGATAATTTTGGTGAATTGAGCATAAACAGAATGCACTCAAAAGAACGGAAAATGAGCAAGAAGGTTAGAAAAACAACTGATTGGTGTCAAATTTCGCAATAATTGATTCCAGAGCAGGTGAGCCAACGTCGTCAAAGACAGAGAGGAGAGCTGCCGATAAAGCCACGTTCGCTTTTTTCAACAAAAAAATTGGAGAGAACAAAGGAGAAGCCGAAGAACGAGAACGGAATGCGGAACTCATCAGATTGTACTGCGACAGGATTGACCTATTCCCGTCTGCAGTAAGCTTTCTAAAAGTTGCACAGTGTCACCCGAGAGTTGAAAATTACTAGTCAGAATGAATTTCAGATAAAACCAAAGGTAGCGAGATCAGTATATCAATGAAAACTTATGCGAAGAATAATAAGGCAGCTAGTTCGCAAGTCCAACATCGAATTCTTTATGTTCTGCAGAAAGTGTTGAAGAGAAAACGAAAAAAAACAAGTACTGTTCTCTCACAAAACGGCAATTCTCCAGGATTTTTTGCGGCCGTAAGATGAGAGTTGCGATACTTTGCGTTTGGATTTGAGCACCTCTCATCTTCATTTCGATGGAGTGGGATAATGTATAAGGCAATGAAATGAGCATGAAGACAACTTTGTCCATTTCAAACCTATTCATCAGCTAAGAAGACATAAAAAACAGAATAACACGGGGAGCTGTGAGGGAAGGAAAAAAGAAACACGACTAACCGCTCCGTGCGATGAAGGGGAACACACTGCGCGGCAATGTATCGATCGAACGAGAGTGCACGCGACAGTGAGAGACACGAGACATTTAAAGGGGAGAAGGAGAGAAAACGAGAGAGGCATCGATGTGAGATACGATTGAACAATTCCTTTTTCTAATTTCCGACACGGAAGATAAGTTGAATAAAAGCGAAATAAGGTGCATTGCAAAATTAAACTACGGAGATCGCTCACCGCTGCTATCATTTCGAGTTATGACGTCACGGAGATGTTGAGGGGAGACCTTGACTATCAGTCGGACAGTGTTTCTCGAGCAGTATCTCCACACTTACAGAGGAATTGTTTGGATTGAAAAATTGTGGGATGGACAGAGTTATCTTTAAAACCACCGAATCAGTTTTCAAAATCTGCTATTGGGCTCCGTGAGCCGAAAAAAAGCGGATTAAAGTTCTTCGTCGATACGGTGAAATTCTTGGAATGAACCAGAAAAATCAAACTTCTGAAAATTAAAAAAATAGTTTTTTTTGGAATCCGTTCTGTGGCCCAATGCAGTGGTATTTTTGTGCAGTGAGCTCTGACAGTACAAAAATCGAATCGTTCGAAAATGAAGAATAGTGGCGTTTATCAAAGCTAATAATCACAATTTTTCATGTTCGAAGGTTGACTTTTCGGGTCCATTTCTCCGCGTCGACAAGAAAATGCAAAAAGGCAGCTATTAGGGTGTCCCATAAGTTCGTGAAAACTTTCATTTTTTTTTATTTTTTATTAATAATTCAAGGTTGATCAAACATCAGTAAATGATATATTGGTCATGATTAGCAATGACCTTCCTCCATCGATCGGGCAGACTGTCGAGGCCAGCCTTCCAGAAGTCAGTGAGGTGCTTCCCATCAAGGTGGTGCTGGAGCGACCGGAAGATGTGGTAATCACTGGGACTGATGTCCGGTGAGTACGATGCGTTTTTTATTGATCTGAACAATAATTGTTCAGATCAATGAAAAAACGCAATTTGAGGAGAATCTAAATTTTACTCACATTATGGCTTATCGACAAGGAAAGTCGGAAGACGAAATGGCAAGAAAAAATCGGTACACTCGTTCAGTGGCGAATTATTGGGAGAGTATTCATACGCTGTTCTCATGTATGATGCGACTGTTTTGAACCAAATGTCTCCTTTCAGGTAAGGGAAGAATCCCCACGATTTTTTTCCTTATATCACTTCATTCATAAAAACCGGTGCTCAGAAAGGCAAGCAACATACAACTAAAGAAGAAGGGCAGGACTAGAGTAAAGATGATGATAGAGGAAAAAATTAAATTTGTCGTGTGTCAAGTGGGGGAGGTAGGGGAAAGGAAAGCTAGAAGATTTGGCGGATGCGCGTGGCGAAGGAGTTACGTGAAAGTTTTTTGGGAAGGAATATAGCGGCTTCATTCCAGAGTATGGTGTTTTGAATATGGTGTGCGCTCATTCTTCGCGTGTTTTTGGAATATCTTAGAATGTTTCATTATATCATTAATTGTCAGTTTTCCTCGTTTGTTTTATAGTTGTGAATCAAACACTCATTTAGCTCCACTTGGGCCTAGGTAAGATGTGAATAGAACCATTGAATGCAGAAATGTTTTTTTTTAAATAGCATGTACAGCGCTGGCCATGAAAGCATTTTAAAGTATTCGGTGGCTTTGAAAGAGCATAACTCTGCAACCAGTGATCGGATTTATTTCCAATTTGGCACACCCACAGTTCAGTATACTCGCAAATCGCTTCGACCGTTTGGAAAATTGGGTTATTGAGTCCAATCCCGCGTGGGCCTCATTGCACGGACAACACAACAAAATCGGAAATCTGTTGCCACTTCTGAAAAAATACGCATCTGACACGTTTTTTCCTCCTCGCCACCCAAGACTCTGCCCGTGATTTCGGCACCATTAAATATGACCTTGTTGCCAATTCTTTGAGAGACGGCAAAGTGCTGAACACCTCCTTTGTGAGATTCGTGAAAGCGGATTTGACGTTCATCAATGGCGAATTCGCAAACTTGATATCCGACTGCTGGGCAGTTTGCGCTTCCTCGACGGTTTTGAATGTGACGTATATGTTCCTACTGCAAACATCGTCCGCTTGGCGGAGACCGCGGATGTCGACGTAGACTGCCCCGGTGTTCTTGTGAGCCCAATCGAGAATTTCGTTGATGTCGGTCACCAACGGAAATCCCTCCTGAAAAATTAAAGTTAACGGACTTTCAGATGAGTCAAAGAACTCACCATGCGCACCGATCTCAGGTTCGCCTCCTGCCAGAACTCGCGAGTGAATTCCGGCATCGGTTGAATCCGACGGACTTTGCTGTTGTCGTCGGATACGGCGACTGCCTCCGACTTCGACTGTCTGACGGCGGCCGCGATTCGAGCTCCGTCCTGGCTCAACGCAGCCATGCGCTTGAAGGCGGCGATCTCGGCAATCGGAACCCCTGAAGTAGAACGACAGCGATGAAATAGACTATGCATTCAAAGATCTTACATCCATCGTTTTTCTCCATCAAGTCGAGCAAGTATTTGTCTTTTCCTAGAGACAGATGCTTATCGGAACGGTTGTAAGTGGAAAGAATCGGAACGGTTGTAAGTGGAAATGGTGAAAGATCAGACAACAGCTATCACTCGCTACAATTTAAATAGAATAAAATCTTATGAGTGACGGAAGAAAGAAGTTGTGATGTAGAACGCAGTAACACGACGTTATCCTCTTTTCGAAGCAAGAATTCCAGTCACCGGCCGAACGGAACAGTGCCCCTCAAAATATGCGTCACGCAGATTCACAAAATGCGGCCTGTTATTTCGCAAAAGAGCCACCACGCGGATTTCGAAATCCGAGTTTTGTTGCTTTGAAAAACGGTGAAAACGTTTTTTTTGAGACAATAATGATAAAATCTTGAGAAGTGTAATATTTCGAATTACATTTACAGAGTGTACGGATGAACGTTGTTCTGGGGATGTTATCGAAAACAGTCTAATAACGAAACATTCGACCAAAAAAGCATTGTTAGGTCTTAAAATGGCTGCACTATAGATATATTTGGTTTTCAGTTCCATTTAGACAGTTTTCTGATGGAAATGTGAAGAGAAATCCGTAATTAATCGTGTAAGAGCTCTAGAACTTTCGAAATAGATCCAAAACAAACTTTTCTAGTTCAAAAAAGTGTTTCATGTTCCCAGAGGACATGGTGTGCCGTGTGCCTTTGGGACGACCGGGATCTCAGTTTACACAAAAGTGATGTGATACTTTTTTTTTTGGTTCTCCCGACTAATCAAAAATCAGAAGTATCTTCTTATTCCGCTGAGTTAGGCGAAATGAGAAAGTTTGGTTTTAAGATCCGGAAAACGGAAATGAATTTTTTCCCGGGGAACGGAATAACTTGTGTGTCGGAAAATGTCGGAAAATAGGGACCGGAATGTCGGAAAATAGGGACCGGAATGTCGGAAAATAGGGACCGGAATGCGGAAAACGGCACTTTTTGAAAAATGGATTTCATTTCCACTGATTTTTGCTCTGAATAACCCAAAAAACAATCAATTTGGCTCCGGGACATTTCGCAACCGCTGAAACGGTTACGGAAGGGAAATGATATTTATCTTGTAAAACAAATCCAGATGATTGAATCCCTGGTTTTCGGGGTCGTAGAATCTGAATTTAATGTCAAAAAACACTACTGTGGAACCCTAAGAGCAGCACAAACTCACAGTAAGTTCGTTTCGCCATTGAACTCAGAAAAATCGCGATTTCGTAACTATTTTTTTGAAATGTGATATTAATCTTCATAATCTACATGCAAGTTCTTGTCGGCTAGTCCAAGGACGGTATGAATTGGTTATGCTTGAGCGAAATGACCCTAAAGGGACTGACTGTGAGTTTGTGCAGGTCTTCGGGTAGCACGGTAGTGTTTTTTGACATTAAATTCAGATTCTACGACTGCAAAAACCAGGTATTTAATCATCTGGATATGTTTTACAAGATAAATATCATCTCCCTTCCGTAACCGTTTCAGCGATTGCGAAACGTCCGGTTCCAAAACGTCTGGTTGCGAAATGTCTCAGTTGCGAAACGTCGCGGTTGCGAAATGTCCGGTTGCGAAATGTCCCGGTGCCGAATTTTTTATGTTCTAAGTAAGAAATATCTACTTACCGTTGTCAAGGGCCATTTTTCTCATGAAAACAGGAATGTCGGTAGCATCAACGTCGGGACACCTACCTTCTCTTGCTCGGCTGATGGATCGCTGCAGGGACGAAGCGGTTCCAGCCATCACCACTGAGGATACTTCATGCTTTGTTAGAACATTATGGATCAAATCACGAGGAGCTATTCTTGCAGCGCAAGCCAGCTCTTTCAAGTCGATTTTTGCCTGAGAATGTTTTTCAACTTCATTTTTTTCAGTTCTACAACATTTACCTTTACAAGACCGTGGTTCTCTTCGTGTCCCGTGTGTGGTTTGTGCAGTTCGATGATTCCGTTTTCGCGACGGCCAGAAGCATTGCTGATGGACGTTTGTCTAAACGGTAGTGTGAAAATGTATTACTTTCTGAAAGTGAACTTCTTACCTCTCGACGCAGTGTAGTATTTCTGATCCATTTGCCAATACTTTGTTCGGACGTATCATGAATCCTTGATGCGGGTAAAGAGGGCGAAGATTGCGCTTTGGCATTGCAGTGATCTGAAATGATATATTATATTTAAAACGAAGAATAAAAATTCGAAAATTTCGAAAAAAAAGTTGCTAGAAAACATAAAATACGGTGTAAACAACGAATAAGAATGAGCAATGGTCTGCAAACACTGCGTGCTTACAACACAGTTCTGGAATACCACGTTTTTTGCAGAAAATTGAAGTTTGTAATCAGAAATCGTGTTATTCTTGCACGTTTAGCAAAACTGTCTGGCTGCGAAATGTCTCGGCAGCGAAATGTCCCGGAGCCAGCAACTTGATCCCAAATTGTCCTTTTTCTGTGAAAAAATGAGGGTTTTTTAGGAGCTGGAATAGATTTTATAGTTGCTAAAATTGACAGAAAAAATGGCGGAAAACGGTATGCGGACTCCGCTCAACTTGTTCAGACATCGGCATCACCGATTCAGCGCCTGTAACTTTTTTCAGACGGATTTTAGCAAGATAGGTTACCGTAAAGTCTCTATTAGAAGGGCGCCTCCATTAGAAGGGCGCCTCTAATAAAAGGGCGTCCGGGAGAAGCTGTTGAAAAATAGAAGGGCATGCCCTTCTAATAGAGACTTTACGGTATCTATAGAACCAATGATAAAAAAAAGTGAGTGTTATCCGTAAATATAAAAACAATATTTGTGAATACGTGTTTTAAGGTGAACAATTCTTCCCATTATTTCTTTTCCACTAAGAACTTACCGTAAAAACTCTATTTTAACGTTTCCTGGATAATTTCCTCGACAGACAAAAAAGGTGACTTTCGACTTTGCAAAGCAGCAACAAGTCAGCTCAATATTGTTGGTTTCGTGAAAAGGGACTTAGGAGGGAAATGTTTAGAGTGACCCACTTATATTTGGCTGAAATTTTAACTAGGGGTGGGTAATGGTATAAACGTTATGATATACGCGTTCCTTGTATATCATGTTTATGGGGTTTGTTTATGAGAGTGTATTAAGATATATCTTTATTGTGGTTAAATACTTGAAGACAAATGAAGAAAATAGTTCAGAAATGAAGAAAATAGTTCAACGGAATTCAGTGTTGTTTTTCTAAAGTAGTTTACTTGTGTTTTGTTTACATGTAATAGCTTAGTTCCTCTCGTTCTTCTATCGAGTACAACGATTGTCGCAAGATGGATGACAAGATCTCATCTCTCCGAGACTCGCCAAACCATATCTCCTATAGGACAACGCGAGACCGCACAAGGCGAAAGTGGTGCAGGCTGCTCTTGATTGTCTTGGAATCAATTCGCTCTCACACCCACCGTACTCACCGGACCCTGTGATTACCACATCTTCTGGTCGCTCTGGCACCACTTTGATGGGAAGCACTTCAAGACAAGGGCAGATGTTGTTGGCGAAAGCTTGCTGTGTTTACAAAGCAAACGGATCTACCCAAAGCAGCCTGCTCTTACTGTTGATTATTCCAGTTATTCATCAAAAATAATAAGAATACGGTTAGAAGTAGATGAAGAAGAAAACGGATAAATAGTGATAAATTGACCTGAAATGACCTGCAAAAGCCAGAGGGGTCAAGTGAACAATGACTAAGGAATGCGTGAAACAAAAAGAAAGTTAACGGACAAGTTCAAAAGATTCAAGTGGGAGACATGAAGGAAACGTTGTTGAAGAGACTACCTCAAGGTAAAGCTTCGCGACCGAGTTCCATAGAGGCGAATAAACGTGAAGAAAACGAGAGCCATTGACGCAAGCACAAGTCAATAGGGAGAGGTAACATGTGTTTTCATGGAATTTCTCATGTCTCGTATCTCTGCAAGTGCAGGTTGTTGAGAAGAGGCTGTAGAGCGGAATTGAGAGTATGATACATACAAGGTGTTTGTTTCTAAATAAAGCGATAATACGGAAAACAGGTTACTATGAAACGGCGGAATCAATAATTTTATGAATGAATTACGAGACAACATGATATTGCATTTGAAGCAATTATTATACACCAGGCCAATCGAGGCGGCTAACGCCACCTCTCAGTCTGGGCTCCGTAATTCAGAAAGATTTTGTTCACGCGTCTCAATTCGACGTGTCGACATGTGCCTATTCAAAAATGAAGACTGAAATCAAGCCAAAAAGCAGAAAATGTGCTTCAGAAGGCGTCAAAGTTTACGGATCGCTTAAAAAATTCTTGTGCATCATCGGGCCAACTTTTCTGATCCGCCTGTCCAAAAACGGTCCAAATCGGTCCAGTAGGCGCTGAGAAAAGTCTGCGGACGGACAAACGGACGGACAAACAGCAAAAAATGTATCCTTTAATGATAGTAAAGACAATTATGTAACGACTTGGCCCGGTCGTTATTATAGAATATGTACAAAGAAAACGTCGAGTATAGTTTATAAGGTTTGGGGGGGGGGAGAGGGTAATAGAGCGTCGGCGCCTGAGCGACGACCATGGAGAGAAGACCCCTTATCAGTACTTCGTGGGGGTTTATAGGGGTGGGCTGCACTTATACAATAAAATGAAACACATATAATTTAATATGAGAAAAATATGATAGTCACTGGGACTGGGTGGCAAGCGAAAGGTTGGGCAAGAGGAGAATAACGATGTTGAAAAGATGCTTCTCAACATCGTTTCCTCTCAGCTTCAGTCTACAAAACTCGGCAACACTAACGATTTCCTCCGTGGGGTGGGTTCCCAAGAAAGCGTAGAAAGCACGGTAGAGAGACGCCTGCGGGTTTGTGGACATTGCGTAGAATTGCGATTTCGATTTGACAAATCGATGAAAGTTTTCTTTTTTGAATTCCTTGGCGAATATTTGGTCCGCCATCGACTCATAGAACAAATTGAAGTTCTTTGTTGTGTTTGACGAAAACAACGTCAAGTACACATAGGCGGTGTTTTCGTACTTGTTGAAAATCTCCTTTTCCTTTGCTGTGCTGTCGGCAAAAGAGCTTCTCAGCTCGTAGATCTTGAATGAATCGGACACAAGAACTGAACATATGTTCTCAGCTACGACTGAACAATACACGGCCAGCTTGTCATTGTTTAGCCGGCGGTGGTAGGAAACACGATGTTTCAGGAATTTCACAGCCGCTTTCTCGTCGAAGCCTGAAATAGTTGGTATTTGGGTGAAGGCAGTGAACACCTCACCTTTGATGACAGGCTGTGGTTTTCCTTCGGCCACTTGCTTATAGATGTCCAAAACACGTTTGAAATCCTTTTTTTCTTTCTCTTCATTTGCCGCTTTTGCCGCTTCGGCTTCTTTTTTCTCTCTTTCCAACATCAGTTTGTCATCTTTATCTCTCGGCTCCTCGCCTCTCGGAGCTTCCGGAACTTGGGGAACTTCCGGATCTGCCGGAATTTGAACATGTTGAGCAGATCCATCCTCTCCACGAGGTTCCGGGTCGTTCTTCTCGATGTTCGAAACCTGGGTTTCGTGGTCAGTTGAAGGAGCAGAACCGGATTTATTGGACGACTCTTTTGGAATTTTAGGCGTTTTTTGGGTCTCCGAAGAGCCATCTGTCATTGAGGATTCGAGTTCCTTGGCGACGACAGGAGTACCCGACGAAGTGCCTCCAGCTGGCGCTGTTTCCGAGTTTCCGTGGAGTGGAGAGTCCGAAGTCCCTGCTGTAGTCTTCTGCACGTTGGACTTTTCGAACCCAGCCGCCGCGATCGTTCTGGAATAAATAGGTTCACGAATGCAGTCCCATCGAGAGCTTACCTGAGAGAGTTGATGGACTGCTCGATGTCGTTGTGTTGCTCACGCAACTCTTCGAGACCGTGAGCCACATTGTCGTTTTTCAACCTCTGTTTGTCCTCCTTCTGTTCGCCCAAAACGGCATCTGCCGCTTCGTCTCCTGGAGCTTCCGGTACTTGTGGAATTTCCGGGACTGCCGGAACTTGTGGAACTTCCGGATCTGCCGGAACTCGTGGAATTTCCGGGTCTTCTGGAACTCGTGGAACAACCGGATCTTCCAGAACTTGTGGAATTTTCGGCTCTGCCGGAACTTGGGGAATTTCCGGGTCTTCCGGAACTTGAACTTCTTCAGCAGATCCTTCCTCTCCACGAGGTTCCGGGTCGTTCTTCCCGATGTTCGAAGCCTGGGTTCCGTGGCCAGTTGACGGAGCAGAACCGGATTTATTGGACGACTCTTTTGGAATTTTAGGCGTTTTTTGGGTCTCCGAAGAGCCATCTGTCATTGAGGATTCGAGTTCCTTGGCGACGACAGGAGTACCCGACGAAGTGTCTCCAGCTGGCGCTGTTTCCGAGTTTCCGTGGAGTGGAGAGTCCGAAGTCCCTGCGGTAGTCTTCTGCACGTTGGACTTTTCGAACCCAGCCGCCGCGATCGTTCTGGAATAAATAGCTTCACGAATGCAGTCCCATCGAGAGCTTACCTGAGAGAGTTGATGGATTGCTCAATGGCGTTGTATTGCTCACGCAACTCTTCGAGGCCGTGAGCCACATTGTCGTTTTTCAACCTCAGTTTGTCCTCCTTCTGTTCGCCCAAAACGGCATCTGCCGCTTCGTCTCCTGGAGCTTCCGGAACTTGTGTAACCTCCGGATCTGCCGGAACTTGTGGAATTTCCGGGTCTTCCGGAACTTGTGTAACCTCCGGATCTGCCGGAACTTGTGGAATTTCCGTTTCTTCCGAAACTTGTGTAACCTCCGGCTCTGCCGGAACTTGTGGAACTTCCGGATCTTCCGGAACTTGAACTTCTTCAGCAGATCCTTCCTCTCCACGAGGTTCCGGGTCGTTCTTCCCGATGTTCGAAGCCTGGGTTCCGTGGTCAGTTGAAGGAGCAGAACCGGATTTAGTGGACGACACTTTCTCATTCTCTTTCGGAATTTTAGGCGTGTTTTGGGTGTCCGAAGAGCCATCTGTCCTTGAGGATGTGCCCTTCTGTTGTTTTCCTACTTTGTTATCTCTACGGACACTTTTAGCTCGTTTCAGGAATTTTCCAATCAACCCGGTTTCCTTCGGCTTCCTAAAAAGTGATTTTAGTGGTGTTTTCCTGGTTCATGGTGTTTTTCTCACCAGTTTCCAGATTTTTTAGAAGAACGCGGATTGTTTCCAGCAAGAAGTTGTTCGTTTGAAGCATCAGCTGCAGGTTTCTGAGCTTTTGGAGGAATTGGTCTTTCAGTTATGTTCGCCTGAGGAGCACTCGAAGTGCCAACAGCTACATTGGAGATTTTGCTGAAAAATTGGTCAAAACAGAAAAAAAAAAATTTGCAAACCTGGCTGAAGTACTCGGTGACTCAATGTTCTGAACTTTCGGTGGGATGTTCTTCGAGAGACGCTCAGCGTAGCTCATCCGTTTCTCAGCTTGCTCGAGTTCCTTGGCAACAACAGGAGTACCCGAGGAAGTGTCTCCAGCTGGCGCTGTTTCCGAGTTTCCGTGGAGTGGAGAGTCAGAAGTCCCTGCTGTAGTCTTCTGCACGTTAGACTTTTCGAACCCAGCCGTCGCGATCGCTCTGTAAAAATAGGTTCACGAATGCAGTCCCATCGAGAGCTTACCTGAGAGAGTTGATGGACTGCTCGATGTCGTTGTGTTGCTCACGCAACTCTTCGAGACCGTGAGCCACTTTACCCAGAAAATCCCCGAAGGCTTGAGCCATGTCGAAGGCGGTGTTGACACCGAGTTGGATCTTATGGTGAGAAGTCTCATAGGCGGCAACGACCCGACTGATTCGATCGAGTTCACTCCAGAAGTGCTCTTCAGAGCGTGGCTCATCTTTGCCCACGCAGACGGCAACTGACTCGGATTGCTGGGTTTCTTGTTTAGAATCGACTTCAACGGATACGTTTTTGTCAGACATGTTGAGAGCGCAAATGTGGAATAGTTTCTTCCAATAATTACTCAAGGTCTGAAAGAAATGTGGGGAATTAGAGACTCGGAGAGTACGATGGACAAGAATAAAAATTAGAGTACGCAATGAGAACAACGCAGATTTGGTAGGAATGGCTAAGAAGACCTAGAAAACAGAATAACACGGGGAACTGCGAGGGAAGGAAAAAAGAAAGACGACTAACCGCTCCGTGGAATGAAGGGGAACACACTGCGCGGCAATGTATCGATCGAATGAGAGTGCACGCGACAGTGAGAGACACGAGACATTTAAAGGGGAGAACGAGAGAGACATCGATGTGCGATATGTACGATTGAACAATTCCTTTTTCTAATTTCCGACACGGAAGATAAGATAAACACACTCACAGAGGAATTATTTGGAATTGTGGGATGGACAGAGAAACCACCGAATCAGTTTTCAAAATCTGCTTTTGGGCTCCGTGAGCCGAAAAAAAAGCGGCTTGAAGTTCTTCGTCAATAAGTTGAATTAGTCCGGGAAAGTCTAATTTCGGAAATTAAACAAAAAGTTTTTATTTTTTGGAATCCGTTCTGTGGCCCAATGCAGTGGTATTTTTGTGCGGTGAGCGCTGAGAGTACAAAAATCGAATCGTTCGAATATGAAGAATAGTGGCGTTTATCTACAGGAACGAGAAGTCAGAATCATGCCGCTTGATATCATATGATTTCAGTGTGCGAGAAAAATTGATGCCAAATTTTCTGTTGCATTAGCTGTTTCAATTGATTGCAGATATTGATACAAATAATTGTACGCGCCGTATAACTAGCCATATCCAATAGGTTTGCAATTGGGCACGTTTACTCTATGCTACAGAATGGGCGGAGCTTGCTCATTTCTTTCAAAAATTTTGTCGAGCGAGTTCAAAAAATATTTGGCACCAGCCTGTACGTGGCGGCTAACGCCGCCCCTACAGACTGGGCTCCGCGGTTTCCTTATTCGTTCATTTTTGGAAGATGTTTCAAAATTGAACGAGTTAAAGTTGTCCTATAAACGTTATTACATCTGCACTTTTAATACTGTCGCGCCCACAATGAGAGGTTGAAAAGTACAATAGCATGCCGTTGTAATAAAGTTTTTCCGGATACTCAAAATGGGTTTCCTTCCATTTTCAAATTATTCGTTTGTTTGCCCGTCCGCAGTGTGATGCACGAATAGTTTATGAGCGATATGTGGAATCTAAGGCCTTCTGGAGTGCATCTTCTACTTTTTAGGCTTCATTTCCCCTTTCCATTTTTGAATAGACACATGTCAGAACGAACAATTCAGACGTGCGAACGGAATGTTTTTGAAGCATTTCTAGAAAAAGAACACACGAACCCGGTGACGGGTTCAGAGGCTTCGATCTGGCAGGTTTACTTTATGAAACGACTGTTTTTGGAACTGCCGCTTCTGTTTTCATGCACTTTGGAGTTGTTTGACATGCCGTTTCTTTCACGAAAAGGATCTTTTTCCCAAACGGATGCTTTTGGAGAGAGAATGTCTAAAGTGAGGGCAACTGGTACACATCTGCGATTCAAGCAGTGTGATGAGGTCTCCCAAAACGGAGAACCATCGTCTCCATTGATTCTCATTCCCCTGATGAACTCTGGATCCTGGTTCATTCGGAGATTATGGGAAAGTTTGTTAAATGAAAAGAAAAATGAAAAACCGGCTCCACAGTGGATTCAGTGGCTCCGACACCCGTGGCTGCACGGCCGAAACTTTATTGGACGATCACTAGCACGGTTTGGCGAGGGGGTTTGGCAGAACGATTGGATCTTTCCGTTCACATTCCGTTGAAGAGAACATATTTGATGTAGCCTTTCGAAAAATATAGTAATTTCAATGGGTTTGGTCACTAAAGTTTGCCTTTTCGCGCCAGTTTGTGGCCGAATCACCATTTTTCGAGTGAGATTCATTGATCGATTAGGTTTGGCACATGAAAGACAAATGGAAACTTTCAGTTCCATTCACTTGTTTGAAATCCTTGAAGTTTCTTCCAAAAAGTCACCCGTTCTTGTCTCAAGCCTCCTAAATTCCTAATTTTTCACTTATTTCCATCGAAAAAAGCTGTTTTCGGGTACGCTGGCGAAACACGTTGGCTTCTTTGGTTGAAGAAATCAATGCAAAAAAGTTTTGGTGTGTGGTGGTTTCGAACCCGCAATGCTCGGATCGAGAGACGCGTGCGTTACCACAACACCACCGAGAGCCACTATTGCGGCCACTGACTGCGGTGGCGGGCATCAGTGAAAACTGTAACTTTAATCTCTCATAAAACGGTCGTCCGTGGATCAAAATTAGTAAGTAAAAAGCCATTTTGTATCGTCTCGTCGAGCTCTATCCGAATATGTAATCAGATCCTTACTTTTCTCAAAACCCGGCGGGGTTTACCTCTAACTTGGGTAATTGAACCGGCTGCGGCGGCGGCGGCGGCGGGGCGCCTTATTAAGAGAAAACTAAGCAGCCGACACCCATCAGGGTCCGCGATGAGCGCCCGCCACCCCCGATTATAGCGTGTGCGGACGGAATGAACGAATGAAAAACCGACTCCTCTGGGAGAATATATATAAGAAAGATAATTTCCGGCACAAATTGGCACAAAAGGGCACTGGCTCTTGTACGAAGAACGACAAAGGGCGGAATCCGAGAGATGTCGGTCCATGCGGATAGTGACTTCTCGCCTTTCTCAATATCCCCGTGCAATTTACAAAAAAGAACCGAACTTTTGAGAGAAAGTGTCGAAGTACTGTACTGTTGGGATCCGCTTAATCAGCGCCGTTAGTAGGCACTATCAATCAAGTTTTGACTATCCCTGTTACTGCTTTGGCCCAAAATCTGGAACAAACGTTCGAAACTCTTTCATTCTAAATCTTGTCGGCGGCACAATTCGGCGCAATTGCAGGCAAGATTTGGCACGATTGCCGGCATTTCTCGGACAAAATGCGGCAGTACACGGCAATCGTGCCGATAATTCCCTGAGATGGGTTGCAGAATCTGTGAAAAATCAAATTCGTTTATAAAGAAACGAATTTAATTCAAATCATCAATCATTGTGAGAAAAATTACCAAAAATGAATTAATCTATCGACGCAGTGAAGAAATGTTGATTGAGTGCGAGAAGGAAATTGAAAAAAAACCTGATATGAAGAACCCTCGACCTTTTTAATGTACTGGCAATGGAGGGAAAACAAAAAAACAAGTACTGCTTTTGGCGGGCGTAAGGTGATAGTTGCGATACTTTGCGTTTGGATTTGAGCACCTCTCATCTTCATTTCGATGGAGTGGGATAATGTATAAGGCAGTGCAATGAGCATAAAGACCACTTTCTCCATTTCAAACCTATTTATCAGCTAAGAAGACATAGAAAACAGAATAACACGGGGAGCTGTGAGGGAAGGAAAAAAGAAACACGACTAACCGCTCCGTGGGATGAAGGGGAACACACTGCGAGGCAATGTATCGATCGAATGAGAGTGCACGCGACAGTGAGAGACACGAGACATTTAAAGGGGAGAAGGAGAGAAAACGAGAGACATCGATGTGAGATACGATTGAACAATTCCTTTTTCTAATTTCTGACACGGAAGATAAGTTGAATAAACGCGAAATAAGGTGCATTGCAAAATGAAACTACGGTTATCGCTCACCACTGCTATCATTTCGAGTTATGACGTCACGGAGATGTTGAGGGGAGACCTTGACTATCAGTCGGACAGTGTTTCTCGAGCAGTATCTCCACACTTACAGAGGAATTGTTCGGATTGAAAAATTGTGAGATGGAAAGACCACCGAATCAGTTTTCAAAATCTGCTATTGGGCTCCGTGAGCCGTAAAAAAAGGGGATTAAAGTTCTTCGTTGATACGGTGAAATTCTTGGAATGAACCAGAAAAATCAAACTTCTGAAAATTAAAAAATAGTTTTTTTTCGGAATCCGTTCTGTGGCCCAATGCAGTGGTATTTTTGTGCGGTGAGCTCTGACAGTACAAAAATCGAATCGTTCGAAAATGAAGAATAGTGGCGTTTATCAAAGCCAATAATCACAATTTTTCATGTTCGAAGGTTGACTTTTCGGGTCCATTTCTCCGCGTCGACAAGAAAATGCAAAAAGGCAGCTATTAGGGTGTCCCATAAGTTCGTGAAAACTTTCATTTTTTTTTGATTTTTTATTAATAATTCAAGGTTGATCAAACATCAGTAAATGATATATTGGTCATGATTAGCAATGACCTTCCTCCATCGATCGGGCAGACTGTCGAGGCCAGCCTTCCAGAAGTCAGTGAGGTGCTTCCCATCAAGGTGGTGCTGGAGCGACCGGAAGATGTGGTAATCACTGGGACTGATGTCCGGTGAGTACGATGCGTTTTTTATTGATCTGAACAATAATTGTTCAGATCAATGAAAAAACGCTATTTGAGGAGAATCTAAATTTTACTCACATTATGGCTTATCGACAAGGAAAGTCGGAACACGAAATGGCAAGAAAAAATCGGTACACTCGTTCAGTGGCGAATTATTGGGAGAGTATTCATACGCTGTTCTCATGTACGATGCGACTGTTTTGAACCAAATGTCTCCTTTCAGGTAAGGGAAGAATCCCCACGATTTTTTTCCTTATATCACTTCATTCATAAAAACCGGTGCTCAGAAAGGCAAGCAACATACAACTAAAGAAGAAGGGCAGGACTAGAGTAAAGATGATGATAGAGGAAAAAATTAAATTTGTCGTGTGTCAAGTGGGGGAGGTAGGGGAAAGGGAAGCTAGAAGATTTGGCGGATGCGCCAGGCGAAGGGGTTACGTGAGAGTTTTTTGGGAAGGAATCTAGCGGCTTCATTCCAGAGTAAGGTGTTTTGAATATGGTGTGCGCTCATTCTTCGCGTGTTTTTGGAATATCTTAAAATGTTTCATTATATCATTAATTGTCAGTTTTCCTCGTTTGTTTTATAGTTGTGAATCAAACACTCATTTAGCCCCACTTGGGCCTAGGTAAGATGTGAATAAAACCATTGAATGCAGAAATGTTTTTTTTTTAAATAGCATGTACAGTGCTGGCCATGAAAGCATTTTAAAGTATTTGGTGGCTTTGAAAGAGCATAACTCTGCAACCAGTGATCGGATTGATTTCCAATTTGGCACACCCACAGTTCAGTGTACTCACAAATCGCTTCGACCGTTTGGAAAATTGGGTTATTGAGTCCAATCCCGCGTGGGCCTCATTGCACGGACAACACAACAAAATCGGAAATCTGTTGCCACTTCTAAAAAAATACGCATCTGGCACGTTTTCTCCTCCTCGCCACCCAAGACTCTGGCCGTGATTTCGGCGCCATTAAAGATGACCTTGTTGCCAATTCCTTGAGAGAAGGCAAAGTGCTAAGCTTTCTGAGCACCTCTTTTGTGAGATTCGTGAAAGCGGATTTGACGTTCATCAATGGCGAATTCGCAAACTTGATATCCGACTGCTGGGCAGTTTGCGCTTCCTCGACGGTTTTGAATGTGACGTAGATGTTCCTACTGCAAACATCGTCCGCTTGGCGGAGACCGCGGATGTCGACGTAGACTGCCCCGGTGATCTTGTGAGCCCAATCGAGAATTTCGTTGATGTCGGTCACCAACGGAAATCCTTCCTGAAAAATTAAAGTTAGCGGACTTTCAGATGAGTCAAAGAACTCACCATGCGCTTGAAGGCGGCGATCTCGGCAATCAGAACCCCTGAAGTAGAACAACTGCGATGCAATAGACTATGTATTCAAAAATCTTACATCCATCGTTTTTCTCCATCAAGTCGAGCAAGTATTTGTCTTTTCCTAGAGACAGATCCTTGAAGTAATGTTCGATCTGTTCAACAATTTTCTTGTCGACGTTGTCGGAATTGGTCGTCATTGCTGAAATTATTGACATCTTAGAAAGAGAAAAAAAGAGAGAAGGTATAAAACAATTGCAAATAAAGCTATCAAACTGCGTTCAGTGAAGCGGTTTCAAACCGTGTAAACGGAAGGGTGAAAATGGTCGACCAGCGAGTCAAGAGGGAAATAAAACGTGTTTCTTTTGTGGAGCGGTTTTGTAAAAGTTAGAGAGTACGCGAAAGGAAGAGAGACCCTTTGCAGCGAGATGGGAGCATAGGAACGGTTGTAAGTGGAAATGTTGAGAGATCAAACAACAGCTATCACTCGATACAATTTAAATAGAAAAAAGTCTTATGAGTGAGTGATGGAAGAAATAAGTTGTGAAGGAGTAACACGACGTTATCCTCTATTCGAAGCAAGAATTCCAGTCACCGGCCGAACGGAACAGTGTCCTGCAAAATATGATTCACAAAATGTGTTATTTCGCAAAAGAACCACACGCGGATTTCGAAATCCGAGTGTTTTTGCTTTTTTAACCAGGTAATGGTCCCAATAGACACCTCCAATGCTCGGTTTTCGCCGGGGAAGCATTTGAAGCTTCATCTCACCAAAAACGGACGCCCCGAGCCTCATGTTTCAGCTCCTAACCATAGGGTTTGAAGCTGACTTCAAGGTATCCCAGATATTATTTCATATTCGAGATCCTCGTGATCTCAGAATTCCATATGATACTGCGCAGATTCTCTACGAGGCCTCTACGGTTTTTTTGTAATTGCAATTGTTTATTCACGGTAGTAAGGCAAGAGGTGTGAGGGGAAATTGAGAGGGGCTGGGTGAATAGATACATAAGATGATCAGTCGACCCGCAAGAGTCGGGCGATCAAATGAGTGAGTGGCAGTATGGGGAAAAGAAACTGGGAGGAAGGTTTTTTAGGGTATTAAACAAGTTAAGGGAAGGGTCACGATTGACAAGGGTTTTTGCAAATGTGTTCCAAAGTTGGAGATGAGTATGAAAGAAAGACTTATTGGTGGGGCCAGGAGGACATTTGATGGAGAGGGGACAGCGATTAGATTTTGAGGGTATAATAAAGGAGGATAGAAGTGGGAAATGGGCCACATTGAGTAAGACGTTACTATACAGTTTGAGTATTAGTATAATGCGCCAGTGTTCTTGGGACTTCTGGTTAGAGACATGGAGACGGTTTGGGTAAGACGTGAATGACATGTTACAACGTTGAAAGACTCGTTTTGAGAAGAACCTTAACGGCTTTTCGAGGGATTTGTTAGCGGAGACGCCAGTGGGGTGATACACTTCACATCCATAATCGAGGAGAGGACGGACATAACAGTTGAAGAGTTTGAAGTAAAAGGTGGGGGAATGGGAATGGAAGCAATGGAGAATTTGGCGACATTTTAGAAGGGCAAGGTTTGAAACGTAATCAATATGGTATGAAAAGGTGAGTTTGGAGTCGAACCAGAGACCAAGGTCTTTGACTCGGTTGGAAGGGGTGATGACAATTGAATTAACGGTGTAGGTGGTTCGGGGATTGGAGGGGCCGAGGTGGAGTATACTGGTCTTGTTTTCGGCTAGAATCAAGTGCCATTTGGAGCACCAGGTACATAATATGTCAATACTATTTTGGAGGGAGGTAGGGTTGGTGCTAAACAATTTAAGGTCATCGGCGAATACGTTTACATGAACATCGGGAGGGAATTTGTCAAGTAGATCATTGATGTATATGAGGAACAGAAACGGGCCGGTGACAGTTCCTTGTAAGACACCGGAGGTTATGGGGAAAGAGTGAGAGGAAATAGAGGAGTTAACTTTGACACGAGATAGTCGATCGGTGAGGAAGGAGGTTAACCAATTAACAAGAGAATCGTCAAGACCGAATAATTTAAGTTTGGAAATAAGGAGATTGTGGGGGACGGAGTCGAAGGCCTTACGGAAGTCGAAAAAGATTACATCGATAAACTTGCCAGAGGCGATATATTTATGGTAAAGGCTGGTAGCCTCGAGAAGAGCAGTTGTACATGAGCGGCGGGGAAGGAAACCGTACTGATGGGAGGAGAAGTGAGTGGAGAGAGCCTTTTGGACGGGATCAAGAACAACTTTTTCCATTAGTCGAGACAACGGGTGGGTAAGTGAAAGTGGCCGGAAGTTGCCGGGATCAGTGGGTTTTCCCTTTTTGTAGATAGGGGTGACAATCGAGGTCTTCCAGGCGGCAGGAACAATAGCGGAGTAGAAGGAATCTAGGAAAATGAGGGAAAGGGGGGCGAGGATAGAGTCTTTACAATTCTTGATAATGAATGAGTTGATGTGGTCGGGGGAATAGCCAAGTTTGGGTCTAAGCTTTGAGATAATAAAGGACAGCTTGCCAAGGGAAAAATCAGGGGGAATGTGGATGGGGGAGGGAGCTGGAAGAGCAGGGAAAGGCTCCGGAGGAAGGGAAAGGTTGCTGCTGAACGTGTTCACAAATAAGTTAGCGATTTCAGTCTGGTCTGTGATAGTGACATTGTTTACAATTAAGTGAGAGATTGGATTGGAGAGTTTTAATTTACATCGTATGTAGTTGTGAACAATACGGGGGTTGTTACTGTTAACAATTCTGGATTCCCTTTTACGGAGTAAATTTTTGTGGGTGCGGAGACATTTTTTTAGGATAAGTTGGCGGGAGGTAGAGGGAAGGTTATGATGACGGGAGATTATTATTATTATTATTTTTTTTTTTTTTTGTAACATGTCGAAACAAAAGTATGTATGTGACAGCGAATATCTCAACTCCCATTGAACCGATTTTGCTCATTTTTGGCACAGGGGTCAGAAATGGTGACCGCACGATGCACGTCAGTTTTCTAAGAGATTGGTTCAGTTTGACGCCTTCTGGGCTTCGTTTTGTGTATTTTTCATTTTAATCTGGGAAGATTATTTCTCGTCTATTTTTTCAGAGGCAATCAGAGGCAATTGGGGTAAAAGGGGCGTAGTTTCGCGAAATGTTGGTAAGTGATGACGGATTTGAAAAAATCTCAGTCAGACGAAAACAACGAGCGGAGCATTGCAGGACTGTCTCCGCCCACACACCCCAAATGATGCCTGTGGCGCATCAGACGTTGTCAAGACTCTGCAGCTGCATATTCCACCTGGCCACACACTTCATGCCCCCAGACTCCAATGCCCTCGTCTCCAGTTCCAAGAACTGCTCGTCCGACGTCGTTGAGTCGACCGTCCCCGGAAAGGATTGCGTTCAGGGAGATAATTAGTGAGCAAGGCGTTCAGGGAGATAATTGTAATTGTAATTGTTTATTCACGGTAGTAAGGCAAGAGGTGAGAAGGGAAATTGAGAGGGACTAGGTGAATAGATATATAACACGTTCTCTGTAAGACTCGAGTATGGTGTGCCTTAGGGGCTAATTTTTATGTGACTATGTTCATAGGGACTAGTATTGCCCATGTGCACTGACTTAGCCTCCGGGCTCCACCTAGAGGAGTACGGTAGGTGCTCAAAGAGCACAAAATCGACTTTTTTGTTTGTGCTCCAAAAAATCCGAAAAAATTCTCAGATATCAAGGACACTAATGTGTATGTTTTCCTGAAATTTCAAAACCGGGAACATCCTGATCTTTGAGAAAAAGGACAAAACGTTGATTTTTTGATAACTTTTCGGAGAAATGTGGAATTTTCGGGTCTTAGTAAGAGTTACCGGCAATAGTTATTTGTTGCGAAACATACCCATATACCATCGCTTTAAAGCCCACAAGACGTGGTTCCAAAAGATTTCCGACTTTATAATTTTTCTGATCATTTTTTGTTGTGAAACTCACTAAAAGCCGGATTTTTGGATGGATTGTAGACATTTGTTGTTCTTATTTTGACCAAAAGTGCCTCAAAACGAGTTAAAAAAAATTCCTGTCTTCAAATCATTGAAAATATAATTTTCAATTTTTTCCAAATTTTTTGTACCAAAAGCATCTCCGGCAGTCATAACTTACCTGAATATGCCTGATTCATGCTGAAACTTTCAAAAAAATCATACCGCCGTGACATCTCTCGATTGCACTTTCAGTATTTTCAAATTGAGAAAAAAAAAATTTTGGCTCAAAATTTTTCCATGGTTGAGACCCTCAAAATTGTAGAAATTTTTTTTTTTCAATTTTGTCAAAACTGAAAGTGGAATCGAAAGGGACCACAATGGCGTGTTTTTTTCAAGAATTCACAGCCGGATCTGTACATTTTGAGCCAAGTTATGATTATCTGAAAACCATAACACCAGACGCATTCGGAATCATAAAAAATGCAGAAAATTTTTTTTTGGCGATTTAAGAGTGGAAACTTGTTTCAGGAACATAAAAGTACCTCTAGACGAATTTACAGCCTTTGAAGAGCTCCAGAGCAAGAAAAAGTATTTCGGTTCTCTGAAGGTCATCTCAAAAAATGGTCAAAAAAACTATAAAGTCGGAAATCTTTTGGAACCACGTCTTGTGGACTTTGAAGGCATGGCATATGGGTATGTTTCGCAGTGAATAACTATTGCCGGTAACTCTTACTAAGACCCAAAAATTTTACATGTTTCCTAAAAATTAGCTAAAAATCAACATTTCGAATTTTTTCTCGAGAATTAGACAGTTCCCAAACTCGACATTTCAGGAAAACATACACATTAGTGTCCTTGATATCTGAGAATTTTTTCGGATTTTTTGGAGCACAAACAAAAAAGTCGATTTTGTGCTCTTTGAGCACCTACCGTACTCCTCCAGGTGGAGCCCGGAGGCTAAGTCGGTGCACATGGGTCATACTAGTCCCAATGAACATACTCCCAGAAATTCTCGACTCTAACTCATCTATAACACCCTAAGGCCCACCCCCTTATGACCATACTCGATCCTTACAGAGAACGCGTTATATAAGATGAGCAGTCGACCCGCAAGAGTCGTTCGATCAAATGAGTGAGTGGCAGTATGGGGAAAAGAAACTGGGAGGAAGGTTTTTTAGAGTATTAAACAGGTTAAGGGAATGATCACGATTGACAAGGGTTTTTGCAAAGGTGTTCCAAAGTTGGAGATGGGTATGAAAGAAAGACTTATTGGTGGGGCCAGGAGGACATTTGACAGAGAGGGGATAGCGATTAGATTTTGAGGGGATAATAAAAGAGGATAGAAGTGGGAAGTGGGCCACATTGAGTAAGACGTTACTATACAGTTTTAATATTATCATGCGCCAGTGTTCTTGGGACTTCTGGTTAGAGACATGCAGACGATTTGGGTAAGACGTGAAGGACATGTTACAACGTTGAAAGACACGTTTTGAGAAAAACCTTAACGGCTTTTCGAGGGATTTGTTAGCGGAGACGCCAGTGGGGTGATACACTTCACATCCATAATCGAGGAGAGGACGGACATAACAGTTGAAGAGTTTGAAGTAAAAGGTGGGGGAATGGGAATGTAAGCAATGGAGGATTTGACGGCATTTTAGGAGGGCAAGGTTAGAAACGTAATCAATATGGTAGGCGCATCCAGAATTTTTGAAAAACTCCAGAATTTTTGAAAAACTCCAGAATTTTTGAAAAACTAGTTCTTGCTCCTCTCAAAAAAGCGCTTCAGCCGTCAATATCTCCTTTCCAATTCGGGTTTCTAAATTCGCGTTCATGTTCCCTTGTCCTCCTCCAATCTACCTCTCGTTATCATAGCATTCTTTCTGACAAATCTAATTTCGTAGATGTTATACTAATTGATTTCAAACGAGCTTTTGACACTGTTCAACATTCACTTTTAATCGAAAAGCTTTTGAACCTCGGCCTTGATTCCAAACTTGTTAACTTTTTCAATTCATTTCTCTCTTCTAGATCTTCCAAAGTTAAAGTGAGTGACTTTATTTCCTCCCACTCATTCCCTAACACTTCTGGTGTCCTTCAAGGAACGGTTACCGGACCATTTTTATTTTTACTGTATATTAATGATCTATTGAACTCTTTCCCTTCTGACGTCCACCCTATTGCATACGCTGATGATCTCAAATTGATTAGCTCTAATCCATCCTCTCTTATTTCTAGTTTGAGGATTATCGAAGAATGGTGCGATATCTGGAAACTTAGTCTAGCTCATGGGAAAACGGTAGCTATGCACTTGGGTAGTAATAATCCGCGTACTGTTTATCTCGTTAATGGCGCTCCTATTTCTGCAGTTGAATCTGTCCGCGATCTCGGCGTTATTGTTGATGTTAACTTGAAATTTGAAAAACATATTCATAATATAATTTGCTCTGCCACTCTCAAATGCCACCAGATTCTGCGTTGTTTTCGTTCTTCTAATCCTAACTTCTATTTAAAACATTTCACCACCTACGTCCGACCTATTCTCGAATTCTGCTGTGAAGTATATCACCCATCCTCCTCTCACCTCACTAAGAAGTTGGAATCAGTCTCTAGAATGTTCTCCGGTAAAGTCTTTCAAAGGTGCAACTTATCGTTTATTGACTATCATGATAGACTCTCCCAGTTCAACATGTTATCTCTTCAGCGTAGGCGCCTCATCTTAATTCTGAAAACTTACCATAACATAGTCTCTAGAGCTTACCACTTCCCAGATCTCTATCTCTACGTAAAGCCTGCGCGTTCTCCCCGGTACCCATATTTACTTGTCCGCGCTTGCCCTAATAACAACTGCTTCTTGCACGCTCACCTTCCTCTCTGGAATCATGCTGCTAAGCACTTTCCAAAATCCGTGTCGCCTAGTACCTTTGCGTCGCGCATTGCTATCCTGCCTCTAGAGTCTATTTGAGTGTCTTTTTTTCTCCCCTTTGACCCTTTTCTGTTCTTTTTTTTTCTTTTCCCCCTTTCCTCCACTTGACCTTTTGGCTTTTGCAGGCCAACTTGGTCATTTTACTAATTTTATTCACCTGTTTCTTATGCTCATTTTTATGTATCACCCTTCGCTTCTTTTTGTACATGAATTTTTCGGTGAATAAAATATATATATAATTAAATGAGAGTTTGGAGTCGAACCAGAGACCAAGGTCTTTGACTCGGTTGGAAGGGGTGATGACAATTGAATTAACGGTGTAGGTGGTTCGGGGATTGGAGGGGCCGAGGTGGGGTATACTGGTCTTGTTTTCGGCCAGAATCAAGTGCCATTTGGAACACCAGGTACATAATATGTCAATACTATTTTGCAGATATGAAGCTTCAAAAGCTTCTCCGGCAGAAACCGAGCATTGGAGATGTCTATTGGGACCATTATCAGGTTGTCTCACTTCAAATGTGAATTTTTTGACCTTGTTTTGAACTCAGTTTTCTTCCGATTGGGAGCCAATCAAAAAAGGGTGTTATCACCATCCATATTGACCACCACTTACCAACACAACGCAAAAGAAACCAGACCTTTATCCGGCAACTCCCACGGTCAGAGGTCGTGAAACTGCCAGTGGTGCCTATTTTGAATGAGTTTTTGGTGAAATTATTTCACGACTGAAAAAAAAATTCAAACAAGGTAAGTTCGCGTTTAATGAGTGCTAGGGTTGGGCTGTTTCGTGCTTTGAAAGATACCTTGATATCCACTCTTTGGAATTTTTTTTCCATCTTCAAAGTCAAGCTTGGTCATGAGCGTATGGGCAGAGACGCTTTCGATTTTCCCCTGACGCAGTAGATTACAACAGGTGAACCAATTTGTGTGGGGGTTTGTAGTAGGCATGTGTACTATTGTTTCGGTTAGTGAGAACTAAATCCCAAATATAGGTTTCTCTAGAATTCGTCTTGTCTTAGATAACCCCATTTTACTAGTGAAATTGAACTTTTGTGCTATTTTTCTCGACTTCCAAAAAACATACCCTTTGTTTACCCAGCTATCAGTAAGGTGAAAACTTCGTAACGTTTAATGTGAGAAAGAATCAGAAATCCCAAAACCATTCGTTTTTTATAGAACAAAAGAAGAGGGGCTTCCCAACGGACACCTTTGTTTTCATAGGTTATTTTGAGTAGAACGATTCTATTCAACTTTTCGCTCTCTCTCAATTTCAGAAAGTGATCAGATACTGTTGGTATAAGTACCCCAGGACCCCAGTAAAAGCCCCACACAATCGGGTTGAATCTAACTTTGCGTGTCTAGGAGATCGAGCCACTGAATTTTGCCCACGATCGCTGGTTCTGAACGTTGCAGTTTCTGTCTCCGACAAATTAGGACAAAACCTAGCTACAGTGTACTAGAACGGCTCGTGACCTCTCACAATACATAAATTCAGAAAAGATTTGGCTGACCTCCAGCCAAATTCAGATCATGGAAAAAACATTCGAAAAATTCAAACAAACAAATTGCGATAATTCCACTTTTGTACTGGCGCGAGGGAAAGGCTATTGTCAATTTGTTTTATACTAATGTACAATTGTTAATATAATTTCAAACCCGGAAAAAATCGAGTACTTCTCAAAAAAATGAGAGCCAAAAAATATTCACATTTGAAGTGAGACAACCTGATATGTACCTACCCCTGGTTAAAATATCAGCCAAATATGTATAAGATAGTCACACAAAACACTTCCCTTATTAGGAGGCGGGTAACCACACAGAAAACTTGGTGTTTTAAAAATACTTTCGGGAACTGTTCTCATCAACTTTTTTTTCGAAAACAGTGTAGTAAAAATTATGCTCATGACGCTTACTTTACTGGCTCCCACACTGAAATACTTCTTTGTTTACATGGTCATTTTAATGGAACTTTCGTAAAAAATGTTTTGTTACGACAGTACGAGAAAGTTGCGCAATTTCAACATATTTAATGTTTTAAGTAACTTGAGTTAACTTAAGTAACTTAAAGTAACTGGAAATGAAGAAAACAGTTTAACGGCATTGAGTGACAATTGCAAAGAAAAAAAGTAAAACTCAGTTTTTTTGGGCTTACTACGCAATTGAGGCTGATGTTGTTGTTCTAAAGTAGTTCACTTGTGTTTTGTTTACATTATATAATTTAGTTTCTGTCGTTCTTCTAACGAGTACAACGATTGTTGCAAGATTGATGACAAGATTTACCTTCGCCTCACTTTGACAAACCACTTACGTGCACTCGATGAGGCAATCGATAAAGCTAATGAAGGATCAGTTTGACCCTTCAACGTTTTCTCGAGGTTGGGTGTTCAAATGGTGGTGTCGCTGCAAAAAAGGTGTGCTGGTAAGGTGTCGAAGCACCCTCAAACCATTCCTCATCAGTTAAGCTTGGCGCAGCTTCAGAAACGCATTGACACATGCGACGCGGATGTTCAAAACTCGGAAACGAAAAAGATCAGCCGACTAATTTGTCAAGGTGAGAAGTGGCTATACTTCTTCAACCCTGCCCACAATCCGATTTGGGGCAGTGTTGGAGACCTTGTGCCCACTCGCTTGAAGCATGGCATTCACTTGAAGAAGCTTCTGCTGTCGTTTTGGTTCTCTCGGTTTGGTCTTGTGTACTATCACATTCTTCTAGAGAACCAGACCCTTGCTGTGGAACTGCAATAGATGAAGTCAGCTACTCTTCTCCTTTCTTCGAGACTCGCCAAACCATGTATCCTATGCAAGACCAGGCAAAAGTGGTCCCGGCTGCTTTTGATCGTCACGGAATCGATTCGCTCCCACACCGACCGTACTCACCGGGTCCTGTGAATACCACATCATCTGGTCGCTCCAGCAGCATTTTGATGGGAAGCACCTCAAGACAAGGGCAGATGTTGTTGGCGAGATCGACGCCCTGGATCGCCTCGAAAAAGACTGCTTTTTTAAAGACTAATTTGAGGAAATGCTCGCAGACAGCGTTCCATGAGGGGAGACTTTCGTGGACAAAACTCCTGTTATTACGACCTACACGAATCAGAAGATAAGAGTAACGCGGGGAGCGCGTGGGTTTCATATAGGAATCAAGTTCGGAGAAGTGGTAGCGATTAGCGATATTGTTATGAAACGTACTCAAAATCAAGAATAGGAGCCTGCGGTTGAGATTAAGCATTTTGAAATAAAAGGCGGGATTGGTAGAACGGGGAAAACGCAGAATTTGGTGAGATTTAAGCATCGCAGCGGCGGCAATCTTATGAATGTGTTTATCGTAGCACAGTTTGTTGTCCACCTTCTGGAAGGCTGGCGTCGAAAGTCTGCCTGATCGATAACGGAAGGGCATTGCTAATCATGGCCAATATATCATTGATTGACGTTTGATTTACTTCGAATTGTTGAGAAAAAATCGAAAAAAAAGAAAGTGTTCACGAACTTCGGGTCGATTGCGGTGAGAAAAAAGAGACGCAATTGATGGTGTCAAGTTAATAATTTTTGTTTATCACAGATGCGTCGTTGCGTTCATTCGTTTATGGCTGATTCCTTTCCACAGCCGGGTGTCTTATTTCATCTAAACAAAATCTATTATTTCAGTTATTCAGTTGAGAGACAAGTTTGTTGAAGTGCTTATTGGTATTTTGGTATTATCTAAAAAAAAAACTCCCGGTGCTTACCAAATAAACGGATCTACCCAAAGCAGCTTGCTCTCTCTTTTATTGATTATTCCAGTTATTCATCGAAAATCATAAGTATACGGTTAGAAGTAGATGAAGAAGAAAACGGATAAATAGTGATAAAATTTCCTGAAATGACCTGCAAAAGCCAGAGGGGTCAAGTGAACGAAGATACACGCTTCACGTAAGAATCATCACATGTGTTTTCATGGCACTTTTCTTGTCTCGTACTTTTGCAAGGGCAGGTTTTGTTGAGAGGAGACTGTCGAATAGAACGGAGTTCAGAGTATAATACAGACAAGGTTACTATGAAACGGCGGAAACAACGCTTTATGAATGTATTACGAGACACTATGATACATTCAATCAATACATAATGGTATAAGAGTGGGGCTGGGGAGCAATTGGAAGCTTGGGCAGGAGTAAAATAACGGCGTTCAAAAGATGTTTCTCAACATCGTCTCCTCTCAACTTGATTCTACAGTATTCGACCAAGTTAATGATTTCCTCGGATGCTTGTTCTTTTAAGAACGCAAACAAAGCGCGGAACAAACACGCATGCGCGTTCATTGAGGTTGAATGGAACAGCTCTCTTGCTCTAATAAATTGATAAAAATTGAATTTCTTGAGTTCCTGGGCGAATTCCAGGTCAGCCATTGAGTCATAGTAAATATTCCAGTTCTTTGTCGAAGAACTTGATGACCACAATGTTGAGTAGAGATAGGCGGTCTTCTTGTACTTTTCAAACATCTCCTTCTCCTTTGCTGTGATGTCGACAAAAGAGCTTCTGAGCTCGTAGATTTCAAAAGAATCAGACACAAGAACTGGACATATGTTTTCAGCTACGGCTGAACAATACACGGCCAGTTTGTCATTGTTCAGCCGGCGGTGATAGAAAACGCGATACTTCAGGAACTTCACAGCCGCTTTCTCGTCGAAGCCTGAAATAGTTGGTATTTGGGGCAAGGCAGCGAAGACCTCACCTTTGATAGCAGGCTGTGGTTTTCCTTCGGCCACTTGCTTATAGATGTCCAGAACGCGTTTGAAATCCTTTTTTTCTTCCTCCTCATCGGCCGCTTTTGCCGCTTCGGCTTCTTTTTTCTCTCTTTCCAACTTCAGTTTGGCCTCGTTATCTCTCGGCTCTTGTTCACGCAAAATGGCATCTGCCACCTCGCCTCCCGGAACTTCCGGAACTTGGGGAACATCCGGATCTGCCGGAACTTGAACATGTTGAGCAGATCCATCCTCTCCACGAGGTTCCGGGTCGTTCTTCCCAATGTTCAAAGCCTGGGTTCCGTGGTCAGTTGAAGGAGCAGAACCGGATTTATTGGACGACTCTATTGAAATTTTAGGCGTTTTTTGGGTCTCCGAAGAGCCATCTTTCATTGAGGATTCGAGTTCCTTGGCGACGACAGGAGTACCCGACGAAGTGCCTCCAGCTGGCGCTGTTTCCGAGTTTCCGTGGAGTGGAGAGTCCGAAGTCCCTGCTGTAGTCTTCTGCACGTTGGACTTTTCGAACCCAGCCGCCGCGATCGTTCTGGAATAAATAGGTTCACGAATGCAGTCCCATCGAGAGCTTACCTGAGAGAGTTGATGGATTGCTCAATGGCGTTGTATTGCTCACGCAACTCTTCGAGGCCGTGAGCCACATTGTCGTTTTTCAACCTCTGTTTGTCCTCCTTCTGTTCGCCCAAAACGGCATCTGCCGCTTCGTCTCCTGGAGCTTCCGGAACTTGTGTAACCTCCGGATCTGCCGGAACTAGTGAAATTTCCGGGTCTTCAGGAACTTGTGTAACCTCCGGATCTGCCGAAACTTGTGGAATTTCCGTTTCTTCCGAAACTTGTGTAACCTCCGGCTCTGCCGGAACTTGTGGAACTTCCGGATCTTCCGGAACTTGAACTTCTTCAGCAGATCCTTCCTCTCCACGAGGTTCCGGGTCGTTCTTCCCGATGTTCGAAGCCTGGGTTCCGTGGTCAGTTGAAGGAGCAGAACCGGATTTATTGGAGAACTCTTTTGGAATTTTAGGCGTGTTTTGGGTGTCCGAAGAGCCATCTGTCCTTGAGGATGTGCCCTTCTGTTGTTTTCCTACTTTGTTATCTCTACGGACACTTTTAGCTCGTTTCAGGAATTTTCCAATCAACCCGGTTTCCTTCGGCTTCCTAAAAAGTGATTTTAGTGGTGTTTTCCTGGTTCATGGTGTTTTTCTCACCAGTTTCCAGATTTTTTAGAAGAACGCGGATTGTTTCCAGCAAGAAGTTGTTCGTTTGAAGCATCAGCTGCAGGTTTCTGAGCTTTTGGAGGAGTTGGTCTTTCAGTTATGTTCGCCCGAGGAGCACTCGAAGTGCCAACAGCTACATTGGAGATTTTGCTGAAAAATTGGTCAAAACAGAAAAAAAAATTTTGCAAACCTGGCTGAAGTACTCGGTGACTCAATGTTCTGAACTTTCGGTGGGATGTTCTTCGAGAGACGCTCAGCGTAGGTCATCCGTTTCTCAGCTTGCTCGAGTTCCTTGGCAACAACAGGAGTACCCGAGGAAGTGTCTCCAGCTGGCGCTGTTTCCGAGTTTCCGTGGAGTGGAGAGTCAGAAGTCCCTGCTGTAGTCTTCTGCACGTTAGACTTTTCGAACCCAGCCGTCGCGATCGCTCTGTAAAAATAGGTTCACGAATGCAGTCCCATCGAGAGCTTACCTGAGAGAGTTGATGGACTGCTCGATGTCGTTGTGTTGCTCACGCAACTCTTCGAGACCGTGAGCCACTTTACCCAGAAAATCCCCGAAGGCTTGAGCCATGTCGAAGGCGGTGTTGACACCGAGTTGGATCTTATGGTGAGAAGTCTCATAGGCGGCAACGACCCGACTGATTCGATCGAGTTCACTCCAGAAGTGCTCTTCAGAGCGTGGCTCATCTTTGCCCACGCAGTCGGCAACTGACTCGGCTTGCTGGGTTTGTTGTTTAGAATCGACTCCAACGGATACGTTTTTGTCAGACATGTTGAGAGCGCAAATGTGGAATAGTTTCTTCCAATAATTACTCAAGGTCTGAAAGAAATGTGGGGAATTAGAGACTCGGAGAGTACGATGGACAAGAATAAAAATTAGAGTACGCAATGAGAACAACGCAGATTTGGTAGGAATGGCTAAGAAGACCTAGAAAACAGAATAACACGGGGAACTGCGAGGGAAGGAAAAAAGAAAGACGACTAACCGCTCCGTGGAATGAAGGGGAACACACTGCGCGGCAATGTATCGATCGAATGAGAGTGCACGCGACAGTGAGAGACACGAGACATTTAACGGGGAGAATGGACGGGCCAGGAGAGAGAACAAGAGAGACATCGATGTGAGATACGATTGAACAATTCCTTTTTCTAATTTCCGACACGGAAGATAAGTCAAACACACTCACAGAGGAATCATTTGGAATTGTGGGATGGACAGAGAAACCACCGAATCAGTTTTCAAAATCTGCTAATGGGCTCCGTGAGCCGAAAAAAAAGCGGCTTGAAGTTCTTCGTCAATAAGTTGAATTAGTCCGGGAAAGTCTAATTTCGGAAATTAAACAAAAAGTTTTTATTTTTTGGAATCCGTTCTGTGGCCCAATGCAGTGGTATTTTTGTGCGGTGAGCGCTGAGAGTACAAAAATCGAATCGTTCGAATATGAAGAATAGTGGCGTTTATCTACAGGAACGAGAAGTCAGAATCATGCCACTTGATATCATATGATTTCAGTGTGCGAGAAAAATTGATACCAAATTTTCTGTTGCATTAGCTGTTTCAATTGATTGCAGATATTGATACAAATAATTGTACGCGCCGCATAACTAGCCATATCCAATAGGTTTGCAATTGGGCACGTTTACTCTATGCTACAGAATGGGCGGAGCTTGCTCATTTCTTTCAAAAATTTTGTCGAGCGAGTTCAAAAAATATTTGGCATAATTTCCGGCACAAATTGGCACAAAAGGGCACTGGCTCTTGTACAAAGAACGACAAAGGGCGGAATCCGAGAGATGTCGGTCCATGCGGATAGTGACTTCTCGCCTTTCTCAATATCCCCGTGCAATTTACAAAAAAGAACCGAACTTTTGAGAGAAAGTGTCGAAGTACTGTACATTTGGGATCCGCTTAACGAGCGCCGTTAGTAGGCACTATCAATCAAGTTTTGACTATCTGCTTTGGCCCAAAATCTGGAACAAACGTTCGAAACTCTTTCATTCTAAATCTTGTCGGCGGCACAATTCGGCGCAATTGCAGGCAAGATTTAGCACGATTGCCGGCATTTTTCGGACAAAATGCGGCAGTACACGGCAATCGTGCCGATAATTCCCTGAGATGGGTTGCAAAATCTGTGAAAAATCAAATTCGTTTATAAAGAAACGAATTTGATTCAAATCATCAATCATTGTGAGAAAAATTACCAAAAATGAATTAATCTATCGACGCAGTGAAGAAATGTTGATTGAGTGCGAGAAGGAAATTGAAAAAACCTGAAATGAAGAACCCTCGATCTTTTTAATGCACTCGCAATGGAGGGAAAACAAAAAAACAAGTACTGCTTCTGGCGGGCGTAAGATGAGAGTTGCGATACTTTGCGTTTGGATTTGAGCACCTCTCATCTTCATTTCGATGAAGTGGGATAATGCATAAGGCAGTGCAATGAGCATAAAGACCACTTTCTCCATTTCAAACCTATTTATCAGCTAAGAAGACATAGAAAACAGAATAACACGGGGAGCTGTGAGGGAAGGAAAAAAGAAACACGACTAACCGCTCCGTCTAATGAAGGGGAACACACTGCGCGGCAATGTATCGATCGAACGAGAGTGCACGCGACAGTGAGAGACACGAGACATTTAAAGGGGAGAATGGACGGGCTAGGAGAGAGAACGAGAGAGACATCGATGTGAGATACGATTGAACAATTCCTTTTTCTAATTTCCGACACGGAAGATAAGCTAAACACACTCAGAGAAGAATTGTTTGAAATGAGACATTGTGGGATGAAAAAAGGAAGATACACTTTCAAAAACACCTAATGAAATCTCCGATAATTTTGGTGAATTGAACATAAACAGAATGCACTCAAAAGAACGGAAAGTGAGCAAGAGGGTTAGAAAAACAACTGATTGGTGTCAAATTTCGCAATAATTGATTCCAGAGCAGGTGAACCAACGCCGTCAAAGACAGAGAGGAGAGCTGCCGATAAAGCCACGTTCGCTTTTTTCAACAAAGAAATTGGAGAGAACAAAGGAGAAGCCGAAGAACGAGAACGGAATGTGGAACTCATCCGATTGTACTGCGACAGGATTGACCTATTCCCGTCTGCAGTAAGCTTTTCAAAAGTTGCACAGGGTCAACCAATAGTTAAAAATTACTAGTCAGAATGAATTTCAGATGAAACCAAAGGTAGCGAGATCAGTAAATCAATGAAAACTTATGCGAAGAATAATAAGGCAGCTAGTTCGCAAGTCTAACATCAAATTCTTTATGTTCTGCAGAAAGTGTTGAAGAGAAAACGAAAAAAAAACAAGTATTGTTCTCTCACAAAATGGCAATTCTCCAGGATTTTTTGCGGCCGTAAGATGAGAGTCGCGAGACTTTGCGTTTGGATTTGAGCACCTCTCATCTTCATTTCGATGAAGTGGGATAATGTATAAGGCACAATGAAATGAGCATAAAGATAACTTTGTCCATTTCAAACCTATTCATCAGCTAAGAAGACAGAAAACAGAAGAACGCGGGGAGCTGTGAGGGAAGGAAAAAAGAAACACGACTAACCGCTCCGTGCGATGAAGGGGAACACACTGCGCGGCAATGTATCGATCGAACGAGAGTGCACGCGACAGTGAGAGACACGAGACATTTAAAGGGGAGAAGGAGAGAAAACGAGAGAGGCATCGATGTGAGATACGATTGAACAGTACTTTTTCTAATTTCTGACACGGAAGATGACATAAATAAAAGCGAAATGAGGTGCATTGGAAAATGAAACTACGGATATCGCTCACCGCTGCTATCATTTCGAGTTATGACGTCATGGAGTTGTTAAGGGGAGACTTTGACTATCAGTCGGACAGTGTTTCTCGAGCAGTATCTCCACACTTACAGAGGAATTGTTTGGATTGAAAAATTGTGGGATGGACAGAGTTATCTTTAAAACCACCGTATCAGTTTTAAAAATCTGCTGTTGGGCTCCGTGAGCCGAAAAAAAGCGGATTAAAGTTCTTCGTTGACACAGTGAAATTCTTCGTCAATTCTGTTGTTGTTGTTGCAACGGAGGTCAGGGGGGGGGGCCAGTTGCTGATCCTCCCGGGTCGAATGGTGTCTGGAGGAGACCCAGGGCGTCAGCTGATAGCCTAGGGTTTTTCCAGAGGTCCCATTGACTGATGGGCGGAGTTGCCAGGCAGCTGAGCAGATGCGCTGCTGAGCCAGAAGTGTCATCGCATCTTGTGCATTTGATTATCGCCGAGCCTCGGATCTTGGCGTCGTAGGCTTGTACCAGCAACGAGTGACCGCATCGTAGACGGGCGAGTTCCGTACGAGTAGCTCGTGGGAGCTTCTTTTCCTCTCTGGCTATTCTGGGCGGTCTAGCGTTGAGTAGACTGTTGGGCGGGCTCCCGGAGAGGAACTTGTGGACGAACTGAGTGTGGGAGAGTCGCTGAGCGTCTTTCTTTGTCATCGTGTCCAAGTTTACATCTTTAGCGATCTGTGTCTTCAGTGTCGGTGGGTTCCGGGGGAGCTTTCCTTTCGCGTCAGCCTTCCTGCTTGCAGGACGTTTGTCGATCAGTCGGTGGCTCGGGTGGAGTGCATCTGTTGCGGCGGCAACAGCGTATTGCTCCTCGAGAGCCGGAGTTCCTCGGTCGCCTTCCGTCGTACTGGCACTTGATCCTTCGTTTGTTCAGATAGGAGGTGACCCATCTTGTGATCCTGGGGCTGATACTGGAGTTCGCGATGTCGGTGAAGAGCTTCGAGTGGTTCACCGTGTCGAAGGCGGCCTTCAAGTCGAGCGCCGTGACTATCGAGCGTTCGGCTGGTTTCGGTTTGTTGAGGCGACTTGTGACTTGTTCTACCATTTGGACGACTGCGGATGTGGTGGATCTTCTTTTGGTGAACCCGTGTTGCGTATCCGGCGGAGCTATGCTCGCTTGTATCAACTTCAGAACGAGTTTCTCGAGGAGCTTGGCGACGGGGGATAGGAGCGTGATCGGAACCTCAGCCTCAAGCTAGCACTGGGCTCCGTTGTCGAAAAAACATATTGGTTTTCTGACTTCCGTTGGGGTTTGAGCAGGAGAGTTCGTTGGGGAACCTTCCGGCCGACGGGTACGGCCTCCTGCATTCCGGAAGCTTCGTCAATTCTTTGTTGACACGGTGGAATGAACCAGAAAAGTCAAATTTCGAAAATTAAAAAAATAGTTTTTTTTTGGAATCCGTTCTGTGGCCCAATGCAGTGGTATTTTTGTGAAGTGAGCTCTGACAGTACAAAAAACGAATCGTTCGAAAATGAAGAATAGTGGCTTTTATCAAAGCCAATAATCATAATTTTTGATGTTCGAAGGTTGACTTTTCGGGTCCATTTCTCCGCGTCGACAAGAAAATGCAAAAAGGCAGCTAGTTTGCAAGAATAACATCGAATTCTGATGTTCTGCAGAAAGCGTTGAACAACCACCTCAAACCGAGAACCACGAGATGGCTTCAAAGTACGATGCAGTGGTACATAGCAAGAGCCGATCCCTTATTTCCGACACGCTCGCCCTGGAAGCTGCTGAAACCTCTGTGGTGTCTCTCCTCGAGACAATTGAGACACAGTATTTCCCACTGATTTTCCATTCAGACAGTTGGAGTTCGGAGATCGTTGTACCAGAGATTGAGTCATCACTGGCGGAAATTGTGAACTGAGACTAATGGAATTCAAACAATATGAAGAAAATGTTAAGTGAACACGTTGAGCGGCAATGAACAATCTGTAGAAATACTTCCCGTAGAACTTGTGAGTCACATTGCATTATTTTCGAACCAAATGTCTCCTATCAGGGAAGAGAAGAATCAACACGATTTGGATATGGTGTGCGCTCATTCTTCGTGTGTTTTCGGAATATCTAAAAATGTTTCATTAAATCATTAATTGTCAGTTTTCCTCGTTTGTTTTATAGTTGCGAATCAAACACTCATTTAACACCACTTGGGCCTAGGTAAGATGTGAATAAAACCATTGAATGCAGACATTTTTTTTTAACCATTGAATGCAGACATTTTTTTAAATAGAATGTGCAGTGCTGGTCATTTTCATTTTAAGTATTTCGTGACTTTGGAAGAGCACAATTAAGAAATAGGTGTGCCGAAATGGTAGTCAATCCGGTTGGAGAGTTATGCTCTTTCAAATTCACGAAATACTTTTAATTACTTTTATGGCCAGCACTGTACATGCTATGTACTCAAAAAAAAACGGTTAGAGTTCGAGTCCTTGCCTCAATCCCCGGGTTCACAAAACCTCAATTGGGTAGTAGTTTCGTTTACGAAGGGTAATGGGTCACACTTGCCGGCCCGGGCGTGACTTAAACTAGGTCAAAATTGGATCACCACTGAGTGTCTTTCGCACCCGATATCCGAGGTCCGCAGCTTCTGGATCTTGAATAACGGATCTACTTTGTACCTTTGTTGTTGTTGTGTGCCAAATTGAAAGTAAATCCGATCACTGGTTGCAGAGTTATGCTCTTTCAAAGTCACTAAATACTTTTAAATACCTTTATGACCAGTACTGTACATGCCATTTTGCTCTCAACTGCTAAATAGAGCATTAGTTCAAAGAAGGAGCATGTATTCTATGGAACAGGCATCTATTATTGAAGCGAGATAGCACTACGCGAGAAATGCGAAATGGAAAAATTCTACTTTGTTACGTGACCGACTTCATGTTCAGTTCAATTACGCAAAGTGAACTTACTTACTTAGTTAGTTAGACGATCCGTAGTTCGCCGTGGTGGTGCGGATCACAGCTTTCCATGTTGGGCGGTCTCTGGCCAGAGTCGTCCAGTTTGTTGCTAGTTGGTTGTCGTTGTCCTGGACAGACAGGTCTTTCTTCATCATGTCGGCCCAGCGCATCGGTGGAGGTCCTCTTGGGCGTTTCCAGTCTCTCGGGTACCAGTGAAGTGTGCTTGTCGTCCAGCGGTCGTCCGTTCTCCTTGCAACGTGGCCAGCCCATTCCAGTTTCCGTCTTATCACGTGCTTCAGAGGGTCCTTGACTTGCGAGAGCTCCCTCATGTCTCCGCGGTGGAGATCTCTTGAGTTCAATAACGTTCAATAAAGTTCAATAACGAGTTCAATAACGCAAAGTGAACTCGGAGACCGAAAATATATGTGCTTCTCATATTACCACAACAAATGTCATCCAATTCATCGCTTCGGAAACCTCTGTTTCCAAATCCCTGTTTAGGTGTGAAAACACACCAAGAGGCAGTATAGAAAATACAACGAATATCAAATAACAACACTGAAAACCCAGGACCCATGTACGCATCAAGACTCGAAAACCCTTGAAAAATCATGAACCGTTGCCGTTCACGGATTCCGTTGTTCCGAATAATTGCATGAAATGTCCATCAGAACATCAAATAATATGAAGATAACTTCTTCTCAAGTATTTCAGTTCAATGTTCTTGTTTTTTCTAGTGTCAACGTGTTCTGGAGGTTCTGGAGCTGCGCGAGCGCTTAACGGCGATTAAGGGAGTGTGGAAATAGGTGAAGATTGAGTAGCTCGACAATCATCTAGGAGTCGAATTCTTGAGTCGTCCTCTTCAGCCGCGACGTAATCATCAAACTTCCTGGATAACCAAGAATGTGGTGAACATGACGAATGACAATTGTTTCAATCTCAAAATGAGGAGCTGGAATACACTGCTGGTCAAAACATTTTGGGTATTTAAGTATAATTATTTTGTGGAACGTTCGATAGAATTTAAAAAAAGCATGCATATTTTGTGTCAGTCTACAAACATCTTCTTGAGGTGGGTTTACTCAACTGAAAATTTTCATTTTTCCAGCGTTTTCAGCTTGGCTCGAAAACAATTTTTTCGAACAATGTTTCCGGAAAACATAAATTTCATTTCACAGAAATACTCTATATCGTCTGAGACATCAAATAGACCGGAAATGAATTCAGTCTCGTTTCTCAAAGAAAATGACAATCTGAAAAGGTTGTGCCGATTCTGGATTACATTCTGGAAAACTAAAAGAACAAGTCTTATACAGTCAGTTCTTGAAGCGTTCGTGCGGCAGAGTTTCCAGAGTCTTCCAGATCAAAAACTGAAGCAAAACAGCGAGAGATACATTTTCACGATAAACGGAGCACTCCTACAAAACAAATAATTGTATTTTGTACTCCCCTCTGTCATTCCCAGCTTGGCATAATCGAAGCGAATTATTTCTCAGCAACGCCCTGACTCTCAAATATACATTCGATTATTCCTCTTTTTTTTCTTTAAATTAGGAAATATTCTCTTCGGATTCACGTCGCTGCAATATTACCGGTAGCTTAATGTGCAAATATATCAAAGACCTCTGAAATACACTGTGTCTGTGAACACCACGGCGCAATTGTTTTTGGCCAACAAATGTACGGCACTGTTGTGGACTGTTCTTATTCTTTTTTCCAAAAAACAGGAGACACCACCCCCGAGAGACGAGCGAGGATTTCATTCTGATCGTTTTTAACCACCTTTTTTACATCTTATTTTTCTTCGACGACTTCCTACGTCCCAAGATCACGAGACATGCAACACATGCATAGCAACAATTTCTTTCGAAATGCGTTCGTCGTGACTCACGCCTCGCTCGTTCAACCACGCTCACTTTTCGCTATAATGTTCTCTCACTCAATTGTCATCATTTTATTCGATATTCTAATAGAAGCGTGCGTTTTTTGTCACTGCAGCTGGCGGTACGACGTGCACCGACCCGGCCCTACCCGGCCCGACGAACATATGCAACAGTGAGTCACAGTGCCCTTCTCTGCTCTCATTTCGAGTCGCACCTGCTCATTTTTCCCTCTCCAGTTGTTATTCGTTTTTACTATTCAGCACTATTTGCTTCATTTCGTACCGATCTATTTCTCTTCAGATATCTCTCCGCTCTTTACTTTTCGAATTAAATCTATTGTTTATCATTTTCAGATATCTCTCACACTTGGCAACATGTCGAATCGAAACTATCCAACTGATCAGCAACGGAAATATCCGCACAACATTCCGCAGGACCTACACCAAACCAGAGTTTCTAATCCTCAAAACGTCGGAAACGTTTTCCCACCGACAATTGTGCAGCAAGGATTCGGACAGTCCTCTCCGAATTTCCAGCCGTTCTTAGAGGCTATTCCAGTAAATGGTCAGGCGCTTCAAATCGGAACACTGTCAAATGGGCAAGCATTCCTAGCCGCCGTTTCGCCGAATGAGCAACTGTTCCCAATTGGAGTTCCACCCAATGGCCAAGCAGTTCAAATGGTCGTATCACCACATGGATCATTGATCGGAGCTGATTTTCCACACAATGGACAGACATTTCAAGTTAGTGTTCCACAAAACGTGCAGCCGTTTCCTCAGGATTGTTTCGGAGTCACAACTCAGTCTTCACAAATGATCAGTTACGGACAACAAGAGAGCCAGGGATCTCTCCCTATCCCATACGATCCCATGGTACTCTTCAGTATACTCTCAAATCGCTTCGACCGTTTGGAAAATTGGGTTCTTGAGTCCAATCCCGTGTGGGCCTCATTGTACGGACAGCACAACGAAATCCGAAATCTGTTGCCACTTCTGAAAGAAATTGTGCAGAACACGAATCTGGGAAAGAATTCGTTACTGGTTCTTCCAACACGTAAGATTTGCCGTTACTTTTAGTCGTCAATTACTCAGATTTTTGTCAGAAAATACTATTGGAACCCAAACCGACGTGGAGAATTCAGTGCAAGAAACGCAGACGGATGTGCAACAGGTGGCAAGTGCGAGCACTCAGACGAAGCAAAAGATTTCGGTATCTGTGGGGACCAATATGTCGGACATCGGGGGAAGTATTCAACAAGAAGTTGGGCATTATGACGGGTAATCAAGTTAGAATGTGGAAACACTCTAGTTTCGAACTTTCAGTACTAATCAAATCACCACTGATGAAGACCAGATAGAGCAGAATGTTCTGAATGTACCGTCTGATTTGCTGAAACACATTGAAACTGGAAACAACATGATAAATGAGACAGGGTGAATTTGAAATCGTTTAAATAAAGAAGTCGAAACTATATTTCAGCCGAATTAATAATACATTTGACAATAATGCCTCGGAAGCTGAAAATGTTGATGTCAACAAAGGGCTTCCTACAGAGGATGACAATCAGAGGAATCTCCAAGAACTCTCTGATGAAAACCTGCAAAAGATTGATAAGAAATCAGAAAAAAAGAAGAGAAGACGAATGAAGGACCTCCAACAGAAGGAGGAAAAACTGCGAGATCAACTGAAAGAGGACGAGAGAAAGGCTGCGGCAGACTTGGCGGAGGCCGAAATTCAACAGCTCGAGAAGAGGATTTCAAATGAAAAAGAGATTTTGAAGTTTGCGATGCAGCGCTATTTGGTGTACAGACGAACTACGGAACGGGATCCTATCGCACACAGTTAGTTGTTGTGTTCATTGTGCGACAATCGAAAGTTTGATTCAGAAACGAAGCAGTGGCCAGATATATTCCAAAAACTGACAAGATTCACGGGAACTGTTAAATGGAATCCAAAGAGAATTCAGAACTTCATCAATGGCCGTCGTAATCATCACAATTCAAATAAGTCGTTTGAGAAGGTTATAATGTACAACATAATCGAGGAACTCATCGCTTCCGACATCAACGGATCTCTCATGAGGGAGGATATGAACTTTTTGCTCTCACTCATTTCCAGTCCGGATTTCGAGAAAACCGAGGAAAGTTATTACATTCTGATGAGCGGATGGTTTGAAATCTCGTTCTCTGTCCACATTGCTGCTTATATCCGTGATGAGGAAACCTTTCGCGATCCTTTGAAAAACGCCGACTGTGAGAGAACCTCTTCATAGCTGAGAAGTAATTTGATGTTCAGATCTTCCTCTTCTCTCACCCGTTCACAAAGAATTTGTTTGCCACGGAATCCACATTGGTCTTGGGAATGGAAGAGGATTGCCGAAGGTTGAGGACACTGAGTTCTACAAGGAGCGGATGGCTGTCAACAAAGAAGCTTCAAAGCATAAAATAAGCGTTCACGCCATCCAGATTTGTTTCTCTCAACTGGCCGCCGCAAACGATCCTAATGGAATCCTACGTCAGGATTTCAACTTGTTATCAATTCCGAACAAAGATGAGAATTCGGAAGAGAAAGAAATGGAATACATGGAGGTTCTAATGCTCGAAACTCTTTAAGTTGCAAGTTTTCGGCAAGAACCAGTTGCGAACTTGATGTTGACTTTACTTCTCACTAAGGTTGTTTTGAATAACTTTGTGTAGGGGCCATGGGCTTTAAGGTTGTTTTGTATACATCATTCACTTTCGTTGACAAATTGTTCTCATTGGTTTAATCACTAAACTTTTGGGGCATCGTTGGTCACCACTTTTGGTCTCCTTCATTCTGTGTCTTACATACATTTATCCAACTCGTTTCATTCATTCTCAATTGTGTGATCCATTTTTTCGTTTTTTTTTTCGCAGTTTTCGTCAACTGAAGAGTTGCTCAGAATGACCTCAAGAGTGCGTATGCAAAATTGTAGAAAATTGTATGAGACCGACCCAAAAAGGTTCCCTTGTTAAATTTTACTTCTGTCGATTCAATAAAAACAGCTCAAAACTTGTGCTCTTGTCCAAAAGAAATAAATGAGAATGTTCCAAAAAAAAAGAGATGACAGAGTGATAGAAGTTTGAATGGATTCAATTTTCCGTATGGGAGCGTTGAGGAGACTGCGGAAATGTGGCATCGCATATTACTATGGGCGGTGAGAGGGTCTGTCGAAACGTGTTGATGATGACAATTTGGAGTCGGAGTCAAAAACGGTCCGGACGATCATATATAGAGATCTCATTCGATTTCTTCCGATGGCAGTGAGGTTTACAGTGTTTGTCTATTGCAACTAACAACGCGACATTTTCTAGTGAAGCTTGAATTGAACGTTTTTCTTGGAATTTTAATCCTTTGGCACGGCCTTTTGAAGATAGAACACACCCAACCCGTTGCAAATGAACGGTCGCATTGTTAGTAATTTATCACAGGGTCGAGCCTCTTGAAATACTGTCGAGGGGGACGGCTGGTGTTACCTCCGCCTCGGGGTTTGTCACTGGGGGCGCTTCTGAAGCAACAGCAACGGCGGGGATTCCAGTGATTGACTTCGTGTGCGAAACGTGATGTCGGACCTCAATAGGACAATAAAGAATAAAGTCAATCTCTATTTCAAGCTCTGGGAGCTGCAGATCTCGGATTTCAGGCTTCGAAGGCACCTGCTGATTACCCGACAGTTTAAGTCACGTACGGACCGGGGAGTGTGATCGATTACCCTTTGTAGACGAAGCTACTACCCAATTGAAACTGGGTGAACCCGGGAGTTGGGACAAAGAATCGAGCCCCGTATTCTGTAGTGGTCAGTTTCCTGATGCGCAAAATGAAGAAGCCCACTGATTCGCGTTGAAAAAAGCAGTTTGAGAAACATTATTTTGAGCATTTTTTAAATGAAAAACAACAATAAACATGGAAAAAATACAAATCGCTAGACCATTGCAAACCATTTATCATTTTTAGTCACCAAAAGCATCAGGTTATTGCAGGAGAAAGAGCGATAATCACAATTATCTCCAAATTGGCAAAACATTATTCACAGTTTACAGTTTGCTAGTCTAAGCAGCCGACCGTAATTGAGAAACTCAATTATTTTTCAATTAGCGCAAGAAAAATGTATTCTGGATGTTTTGATAGTTTTTTCATTGTTGTTTTACCATAAAAATTATATGTGGGAACGTCTTCTGATTCTCAAATTGAGATCCGGATATCCAACTACTCTCGGTTCCCCAGATTTCCTATTGTGACACCCACTTGAACAATTTCTCAACCGGGACAACCCGTCCACTTCTCTGCTTATCAGATTCGACAAACGAGACACTACGCTGCGCTTGAGAAACGCAGATGTTCGCCCGCGTATTTGGGTGGCACTCGGAAATTTATCACGTTCTTCAGTTGAACGTACAGAAAGATTTATATCGTTGAAGAAAAAATATCATTTTCCTGTATCAAAAAATACTTGTGATTGAAACGCAGCAGGACAGAGATGTACAGCACTTGAAGACCGTTTAAAAAAAAGCTAACAAGGGAAGTGTGTGAAGTGTCCGTGGGATTTCGAAACGGGACCCAACCGCGATTTCCTAGCAGTCACAGGTGCATACACATTACGCCTACGCGCGCGGAGCAACTTTGCGAGCTTCTAACTCGGCTCTCGAGGTCATTCCGCAAAATTTGAAAACAGATTCGGACGCCCCTTATCGAAGTCTATCGGAAGGACTGGGTCCCGTTTCGAAATCCCACGGTCACTTCACACACTTCCCTTGTAAGATGAAAAATGTTCGCGTGTTTTTGGCAACAATAGAAAAGCGTTCATGAATTCCAAATAAACTTTTTAAGAAACCGAAAGACGAAATCTGAAATTTTCCTCTTCTGTTCAGTTGTTGTCAGCAAGATTTCCCTTTTGCGATAACAGTTCCCGAGTGAAAACAGGGACTTTCTCCGAAATTTCCACAATTCAAAGAAACGCAGAGCTAAAAACAATTCAGTTAGAGCTCTCCGTGTTCTAGCAAATATCACTCATCTTTACTATTACCAATTGAGAAAGGATGTCTGTCTGTCTGTCGTTAGCCGCCGCAATTGGCCTGGTATTCTGCTAATTGAGAGAAGTTTACATTCAGAAACTTTACTTTTAGCATTGTTTTTCCCAAAATTTGAAATGTTTCGGGTGCATTGAATTGATAAAATGCACATGTGTTCACGTAGAACGAAACAGTTTCTTCTTTCAGCCGTAGATTCAGAACAACTGGTATTATCGTCATAAAACCTGAAAGTTGTGAACACTGTTCTTCCGATACTAAAATTCATCATTTGTTTCCCGTCTCCGCAGCCATTCAATTTACACTCTATGTTATCTGTTTCGCTCTCCCATTGTTTTTCTTCGAAAATGTTTTTCTTAACACACACTGAAATGCGTCAAATTTCCTTTCGAAACAAATGGATTTTTTTTCCACTGAAAAATCAGATAACACACCAAGTATATTATGCTGACCCCTGTTGTGTGAGTGTTGACGCACTTTGCGATATGAGCGATGAGACGATTTCTTGCTGGAATTACGGAGGAAGCACGGAATAAAACACTATAAAAACTAATTTTTCAGATTCGGCTATTTTTTCTCATCGTATCAAAATCAAAACGGACAAAAAATGACTTCCCCAGTGCTTTTAACCGGAAAAAAACAATGTTCTGCCTCAATATTCTCTTTTTTCGACCAATTATTCCACTTCATTCCACGAAGAAAAATTTGTGCCACTTATCTCCTATTCATCTGACAGAAAGCACAAAGAAATTTTGAGGAAATTGAAAAAAGAAGACAGTAATTGCAGTTTGAGCCCTACTTCCTCTACCGCGTTGCCCTTATCGTTGCCTCTTTCAATGTGGCCTTCTTCATTCGACGGACTCCAATTGTTCATCCCGTCTCTCCGCATTTCCCGGTCGATAGAATGGTCCCCCGTTATTTGCGCACACAACGTCCATCCATTCATATACATTTCTTCGCGTTCGTCCCCCCGATGCAGTCGCACACTCTCCTTCCCTCGCTGCCAGCGCGCATTGCATACCACCTGCCGTCGTCTTTTCTTCGGGTCGATACACGAGACACTACATCGCCGCGGTAAGACGCAGACAGCTGGTGGGCAGGGGGGCAGCGAGTGCACGCGTCTTCTCTCGGTGTTTGGCAAATTATTGACTCGCAACACATTGTTTTGCCTACTGCTTTTCTGCGGTATCTCAATGAAATTTCAATATTTTTACATCCAAAAATTCGCTGAATTTTTCTCTTCCCGTGCCAGCAATTTTCATCTCCGTATAAATGTTTCCCAATGTCTAAAAATTTTCAGTCGTAATTAAAATTTAAATTGCAGGAACTAGCCGTTCATTGGAGTGGTAGAGCGGAATTTGCGTCTGGAAAATTTTATAGAGCAAGGTGAACACATTTTTCATTAATTCACTTGTCGAATTTCGCAATTTATAGAACTGCTCGAAAAATGGCATCTACAGCATCAAAGAACGAGAAAACAAACTGTTGGAGCAACTCATCGGATATGTCAATGACGTGGATATTCGTCTTCTCGGATGACGCTGATTACAGGGAAAGGTGATCAACGACACAAATTGAGTAATTTCTATTTGAATATTTCCAGAGAAGCTTCAAAGAGTCAGGATAGCGGATAAGGTTAGGCTCCGCAACAGCAGGGAACGGAGGCTCCTGGAATGGCCAACCGAACAGGAAAAACAAAAGTTTAATGAAGGCAGGACAGAAAAATAAGAGAATCTTGAGAAGCAGTCTGGCTGGAGCTCCGAAAATGTGAGTTTTCTGAAAAAATTGAAGAAAAGAATGGCATTTACATAGGCAAGTAGCCGGAGAGCAAATAGAGCCATTCCTGGAGGAGGGAGTATTACTTACTTGGACAATGTCATCCAATGGGCTTGAGCCAGTTTCCTGATTTCTAGACAGACAAAACTGCTATTACCAGCCGCCGGAACTAGATGACTGCTGATGGTTTAACTATTCGTAATCGAATGACTCGACCGCCGAACGCAATAATCAGCCGGAAAAAGTGTTCTCTTCCTTAAGCAGTGAACTTTTCTACACCTCCATACTTGAACAGCCTTTACCAGACCCTCCTCACAAAAGCTTTCAAACGGAGAAATCTGTCGTATTTAGGAAGAAAATTGTTGTTTCGCTGGCCTTAACCAAAAGAGACATCTTGCATCCAAAGCGCTGACTTTTCAGTTTTGGCTTGTGAGAAAGCGCTACACCTCCTTGGAAAAACCAGTTTTCTTTGCTTGAAGTAAGAATCCGTTTTTGGCAAAATAAGTTTTTTGAAAAACAAAGAAATGAAACCCATTCCGTTATTTTCCCGGGGTCGATCGACGAAAGTGGATTTCTGAATTCTACGTATGCACTTTCATTTCTATAATTTTCAACAGTTCTCAAAAGTCTGGAACCTGTTTTTGTCATTGGAGGTGTCGCCAGTGCATGAGGATTAACTTTTTTATTCAATGCAATCAGATGACACCAGGCCAATCGAGGCGGCTGACGCCGCCTCTCAGCCTGGGCTCCGTAATTTTGCCTTTTGTCTTTTTTAGAAATGCTTCAGAAAGATTCTGTTCACACGTCTCAATTCGACGTGTCGGCATGTCCCCATTCAAAAATGAAGGCGGAAATCAAGCCAAAAAGCAGAAAATGTGCTTCAGAAGGCGTCAAAATTTACGGATCGCTTAAAAAATTCTTGTGCATCATCGGGCCAACTTTTCTGACCCGTCTGTCCAAAAACGGTCCAAATCGGTCCAGTAGGCGCTGAGAAAAGTCTGCGGACGGACAAACGGACGGACAGACACACAAACTTTGTCCTTTAATAATAAAATAGTGATACATATAATATTATTATTGCTAGAAAACAGTAACTTTCTGTTCACAAAGGTACAGACACCCAAATGAAGTGTGCGTACTTGATTCGATCCCATAAACCAATTATATGAAAATTTGGAAGACGCTTTCGTTGGCCGACCTGTCTTTAAGAGATGCACGAGTTTACATTCATCTCTCTTCCAGGCGGATCACTACTTTTGCTAAAACAAACACTATACACGAAGATAATCCTGATTGTGAGATTGAAGTGTGTAGTTCACACAAGTCCTCTATGAAATTTATTAAAATCTGGAACCTGCGTTTGCCGGTTGACGTGCCCTGGTGTACAATGCTCTACTTTTGTCTTTCTTGTGATTAAATTACACATTTTCTTGAAAAACAATGAATGCACACGTAGATATACACTTGATAAGAGTGTGGGCCTTTGTCTCTGGTCCTGAAAATATTTTCTGAAAATCTGGAACCTGCTTCTGCTGATGACCATTGATAAAATTTATTTCATTTTGAGATTTGACTTTTGTCTCAATGTAACATTCGTCTATACCTTTCAAAATAAAATTGAGATGTACTCATGAAATTAATAAACCCTTAAGTGTATTAATTGTTCAATTTATTTGTTCATTTTAACACCGAAAATAAGTATACACACGTAATAGGAAAAGCGAAATAATTGATGAATAGAAGAATGTAAAAAAAATGTTGTTGAGACCCGAAACAACCGCCCTCCCCTCTCGTCCATTTTTTAGTGCAATGAGAAATGAAATTGACGCTGAAACTCCCATGAAACACTGTGAAAAAACATGTCTTTATACTTTGCTCAATGATAGAAACATTCCAGAAAAACCTCACGATCCGATTGCTCCCGCTTGATGTCTTCGTCAGAGCCAGCCACCATTCAAATCCGTTCGAACAGTGCGCTACGAATGCTGGACACCAAAAGTCAAACGAGGAAAATTAGAGAAGATACTTGCTAGGATACTCGGTTTCAATTTCCAAGACTAACATGTGTCCGTTCTTGGAGGAGTTTTCATTGTCGATTTTTTGTTAATGCAAAACGATGGAAATATAGAAAACTGTGTCGAATAACGATTCGAGTTGTTTCAAATCAGGTGAGAATAATCATGAAGCACAGCTCGAAAGTCAGATTCCAATGTCACTCACCTCTTGATCAAAAGTTTTCGTCACTGTTGTTTGGACAAATTTTTGATATTTCAAGAACAGATTCGTCCTTTTCTGAATTATTTCCATTCGAAACAACCGAAATCGATTATTTATAATAAACTTTATATATTTCAGGAATCAAGAGCAATTCGAACGGTTAGAAGTATGCATGGCATTCTCTCTCTGGGTTCAAACCCACCAGCAGGAAACTTTCTATTGATACTGCTCGAGCGTCAATGAGATAGACTGAAAAATGAAAAAAGTAAGTCAACTGGGGAACAAATTAATTTTTCAGCAATCAGATTTCAGGAATCAAGAAAAAAAGAACTCCGTTTGTTGCCATCTGAGATCGTTCGAATCAGTGTTCATAACATTGACCTATTGAAGGAGTTCGTATATGAATGCTTTCGGAGTGATGATTGAGTTAGACCGTTTGGTACTCGAACTGACTGCGCTATCTATCGACTAGTACTTTGATCGCTTCTTCCTCTTTCATTTACCCTTTTGATGATCACCAGGCTTGATCGAAAATGACCTGTCGAGAAATGAAAAATCGAAATAATTTCCGACTAAAGAAACGGTAAATTTTTGTTGCAAAACATAAGTCGGTTATTTCGCAAATTTCGGAAATTTCCAGAAACATGTTCTTTTTCTTTAAAAAGTACAAACTTATTCAATTCAAATGACGAAAAATCACTTCAAAACGAGGATCCAGCAGTATTGCAAGGTTGATAAATGGATTCGACTTATATTTATCCATCCCAACTCAAATTTCATTGATGATAGCCTGGCACGGCTTCTTTTATTCTGTTTTCTTCTCTAGCTCAGAAACAATGACATTGCGCAGCGGGATAATAGCCGAACAGAACGGGTCATCGTACGCATTCGGGACAAGAATAAATTTTTGAAAAATGGTTCACAAAACAAGCTGTACTAGCTTTGTCGCGTCGACGATCTGCTGAAGAGTTTTGGCAACCGCAGCGACAAGTTTCCAATCTGTGTTGGTCAGTTGAGGCCAGTCTGCGTAGTCGACAAGTTAAAATTTCCGTCGGAAATTCCTGAAATTTCGATATTTCCGTTTCCAGGTCCGACCAATCCTGATGACCACAGTCTCGTTTATGACTTACAAAAGATACGATATTCATGTTCACAATAAAGTATTTTCAACTTTTTTCATTATATTATTCATTGTTGTATTTATTATGGTTGTTTTCACCATGCATACGCAACGCGAGCCCATTCGTGGGCTACGTTGTAGCTTATCGATCTTGTTTCTCTCCCTTCCCCTTGACGACGAGCGATGTTACCTTGGTAACCGCAGTCACTCACTCTTTCCCTTTCTTTCCATTCCACTCATCTCTCTTTTCAGAAATGCAACGACACGAGCGCATTCGATTCTTCATCACGGAACAATGCCGCTCACTGGATCCAACTTTCCGCTCTCACGTGAGTTTCAACCTTTTGTTATGTAGTAGAAACTGCCATGTTCTCTTCGTAGACTGGATGTTAACCTTTCATTTCAGCTCTTCCCAAAACAGATTTTGGTTGGAAACGTGGTGATGCCACTCCTCGAGGAATCTTCGCTGACTTTTCGCGTTAGTCCAGTGGTGAGTTTGGAAAGATTCATTTATGAAATTGAATTTAAAAGATGACGAGAAACATAATGTATATCTTTACTTTAGAATACGATGAGCCGTGATGTGGAAATTGAATTGAGCTCAGTTCTTTTGGATATCAGTTCGGAAACTGTTCAACATGTTAGAAAAGCGATTTCCTTATTTTCAAATATATTTTGTGATATATCAGTCACCCTTTCGAAACTGTAATAATTACGTAATCTTTTCAGAAGGGCATCAGTTTCCGGATCCGGCTGAAAGGCGACGAGAAGATCAACATGGAGGACATGAACATCGGTTTCCCGTTGACGACGATGGAGAGCATTTCCGTCAAGGACAACATGACGCAGCACCCGGAGCCCGCTCTCGTCTTCTTGTTGAAGGACGAGACTCTCAAGAAGCTCGTGAAGGTGAGTCATGGGCACCACAAGTAGCTGTTTTCGAGTTCGACACCAACAATTGAAAAAAATCGGAAATCATCACTTGAAACCAAAGCTAATGAATAACAGTTTCACGTTCAACTACGTAGGCCGTTTTTTGAACACGGTAGCCTGTTATTATGAAAAAGCGAAACAACAATGCAAACTTTGCGAAAGTATTTCTTTATGAAAAACAGATTCTAAAAGATAAGAACATTAGAACGACAGTTCTCTCAATTAAAATTTAACAACAGTTCTAAAAGTTTTGGTTTTCAGCTTTGCGAACCAATACTCGACGACGCAATGGGAACGTCGTCAACGCGACAAATGGCACGATACATGACCGTCGTCGTTGCCATGGACCCGCACATGGAACAGCCGAATCCCGTGCTGTATCGGGTCCGGGTTCTCGCCAACAAGTTCACTTTCCCGTTTAAAACGGCGAAGAAATTGATGCTGAAAGACGTGAGTAAAAAAGCTGCCGAAGTTACGGAAAATTAAGTTTAGTCGGTCATGATGAATAGAATTTTGAGCTCCGATACTCGGACAAAACTCAAACAACAACGCTTTTTTGCAGATTCCAATTATGTGGGAGCAGGCCATCGAAAAGGAAATAGAGAACCAGAAGAGAGTCGGTTACCATCACGACCGGAAGATCATGGACGAGATGGACGAAGAGGCCTGGGAGTGGCTCATGGGTTTCCTAAAGTTGAAATGGGTCCGCTGCCCAACCGGAGGCTACTGGCTGGCTAGAGACGGTGAGTGTCCACAGTTTGGGGATATTGAAATAGTCAGTAACCGATAATCAGAAACTTGATATTTAGCCACTTCCTAAATTCAAAAATCACCATTCCGTTGCTGTGTATTTGAGTTAGTTTCTATTGTGAAAATAGTTATGGGTCAAGGAGAAACGTGGTGTTTGTTCATGAGCCCCACGAATTATCATGTCAACTCCTAAATAATTTCAGAAACGCGTGATGAGCAACCAGCCATTCGACGTCCAATGGCCGTGGCTCAGCCGGGCACATCGGAGCAACCGGGAAGATCGAACCAGCCGAGAAGATCGGATCAACCGGGAACGTCAGGTCAACCGGGAACATCGGATCAACCGGGAACATCGGATCAACCGGGAAGATCGGAGTCGCAGTCGCCGACGTTCGACGGTAATCCGCTTTTCGACCCGTAGTTTCCTCAATCGTCATGACCGTCTTCTATCTTCATCAGACGTTTATTATGTCTTTTAATTCGAAACATCTCTCATTTTCTTGTCGATGTTCCCTCATTTTTATTTCTTAAGTTGTCATCTCATGCGACTTTCATCCGTCTCCCATTCCCAATCATTTCGTTTCGCTTTTCTGCCGTACGAATTGTACCATGTCTTTATTACATTCATTTTGCTGGATTTGTCGTATCGTATTTTGGTTCATGGCTTCCGTCATGGCTTCTCCCAAGTTTTCGAAAATAAATTGTGGTGTTCGAGTTTTCATCCGCAACTGTTCATTTTTGACTTCAACATTGAAGTGAATGCTGCCTTATTTTTTCAAGCGGCGTATTTGTGTTTTCAAGTTCCAGATGAAAACCAAATGAAGATGAATCGCAATTCAATTCTGAAGGCTGGAATCGACGATTCCTGAATGAAGACACATTGATCGTATGCAGATTTTGCTACCTTGATTCAGGATCAAAAAGTCAATATGATCATGATTTTTGCATAACAAACGATTATTGGATTCGCCGTGTTGAAGGACATGAGGGCCAAGCCTCCACAAGATTGGAGACTCTAGTTCGGAGGAAAAGTCTCTTTTGAGTGTCTTTAACTATATTACAATTGTTCAGGCGGTTTTTAATTTTACAGTTCTCAGAATTTTCCGTAACAATATCAAATTCTATTCAGAAAATGTGATTATCTAATAAAATCTTTTTGAGTGCTTGCGAACAAATACATCAGTTTTATAGTGGGATATATGATGGGGTAAATTATATATAGAATTGAACAGCTTTGAGCCCTGCGCATTTTACCCTTTCTGTGCTGACAAGGGAAGTGTTTAGGGTGACCTAGTTATATTTGGCTGAAATTTTAACCAGGGGTAGGTAATGGTCCGAATAGACACCTCCAATGCTCGGTTTCCGCCGGAGAAGCTTTTGAAGCTTCATCTCGACAAAAAACTGTGGCTATTTTTTGCTATTTTTTCAGTCAAACATATTTTGTCTGGAATTGCTCTTAAACTGGTGTTAAGCTATTAGGAATGGTGTAAGGATAGTACTGCTCAATTTTTAGGCAAAATGAAGAACTTCAAAAATTTCGAGAAATGCATGGCAAGGGTCGAAAATTTTTGACAGATTTTTTTTTCTGGAACTTGCTGAAAAACAATACTACACCTATTCGGAGCATGAAAAAGCACTTTTAAACCGGTTTTCAGACAAACTAAGCCTAACAAAAAAATTTTCTAACAATTCTAAAAAACGGGTTTTGAACCATAGACCCTCCACATCATACTCGCGCCTTCAACCGACTGAACCACCCATTCGTTGCAGAACAGTGGAACTGAGGGCATATAGGTGCGCGGTGTTCCCGAGACCGGGCGAGCTCCAAGTTTCAATAAATTTTCAAAAGCTCATTTTTTGAGCCTCAATTATTATTACATATTCGAGATCCTCAAGATCCACTGATTCCGAAAATACAAGTCTCAACTCTCTACGAAGAGCCTACGGTTTTTTGTCGAGATGAAGCTTCAAAAGCTTCTCCGGCGGAAACCGAGCATTGGAGGTGTCTATTGGGACCATTACCTACCCCTGGTTAAAATTTCAGCCAAATATAACTAGGTCACCCTAAACACTTCCCTTGTGAGCCTCTACGTGGCGAAAGGGATCAACTGCCTTCTTCTCTCAACACACTAGTGAGCTGGATACACTAGGAGAAGTTGGCAGGCTAAGAAGCACACCGTCTCGTGCCGGTCGGAGGTGACGTCCAACACTCTCCGTTCCCAAGCCGCTCGATTTGGCCCAGCAAGCCCACTTCAAGTTCAAAAGAGACAAAAATCCGCTAAAAACAGCAAAACCCCTTTGCCTCAGTCCCCCGCACCCCATCCCTGCCCGCGACAAGACTGGCTTAAGGGTAGATGGGGAGAGGCGATCAAATCACGGAGGAGACCTGACCGTCAGTCAACAGCACGGACACCAACGACAACGGAAAACCCGCCGGACAGACCTCAGGATCGCCGTGTCGCGAATTCAAGGGACCTTTTAGGTCTCTCTCTCTCGACCTGTACAACGACTCGACCGACTCTTCATCTAGCCCGCTCAACGACTCGACAACTGCCTTCTCGAATTGTTGTTCAACTCTAACTCGTCGCATCAACTCTCGCCCTCTCTTATCATCAGTGCTCAAGTCATCCACGGAAGTAGCTTCAACGATACGTGACCTCGCCCTCGTCAGATGTAATCAATTCGCCTTCGATCAATGGACGTGCTCCACTGAACTCACCTCGACCGACCTGCCCTAGATGACGCGTGGACGCCCGCCCCTTCGACGATCAGATGCGAGAAGAAACTTCAGTTCGGCTTCCAGCCGTACTCACCTTCGGTGAATACGCTGGTCCCGACTTGATCTCACTCTTTCATCCTCCGTTTGATATGATAAACGAGTTGATAAGAATTTCGTGTTTATCTCTTTCCTCACTCTCAAATAAGCCTCTATATGTTCTCTCTCAACTGAAATGCATTCGCAGATCCACTGAACCGCCTCTGCGCGACACGCCGCCTTCAACTGCCGCTCAATCGCCACCGAAGTTCGTCTATGCGACCTGATGAGCGAACTCAAACGCGTGAAATTCGACGTAGTCGGATTGTCCGAGACAAAAAGGAAAGAAGAACTGATTGCAGAAGACCAGCAATGCTACGGAATCTTCTCTGGAAGACGCGATGCGAACTCAATCTGTGAAGGAGTCGGTTTCATAACAAACCCAGAAATCACGAAGAAGATCGAAGAAGTGCAGTTCATCAACCACCGCATTGGCTTTCTCACCTTCCGCCACTCAAAGCACCACAAAGTCACAGTAATACATGGATACGCACCGACTGCAGACTCCGACCCAGAAGAAATCGAATCCTTTTACGAGCAACTCGGCGACGCTGTAAGGAGATGCAAGTCCAAGTACAAGATAGTGACTGGAGACTTCAACGCTCGCGCCGGATCCAGGAAAGACCAAACCGAACCGCACATTGGCACACCCGTTTACGAGCCAAGGAACGACGCCGGAGAGGAGCTCGCCAACTTCTGCAAACTCCACAACCTCTGGAACACAAACTCCTTCTTCAGAAAGCCGAATCACCGCCGGCATGAAATCGACTACATTCTGACGAACGGCCGCTTCTTCACGGACACGCATGTCCTCCCCTCCGTCACAGCCGGGCGCGACCACCGTCTAGTCAGATGCAATCTGCACCTAGACCTGAAGAAAGCCAAAAAGGAACGAATTCTCTCCAGGAAGCCACCTCGGAAGCTCCGCGACCCGACCGACGTCGCCCGCCTCACCTGCCAACCCCGGACATCCACACGGAACAGTTCAGTGACAACACAATACGACGAACTGATACACTTCCTCAGCGAAGCGCGAGAAAATGCCACCACTCTGCCACAAACCAGATAGGAAAAGAGAATCTCCAAGGAAACGCGACGCCTACAAAACGCTCGAAGAAACGCCGACAAAACAAAAAGCGAGTACAAGGTTATCGCCAAAAACTGTCGACAATCCCTTCGCAAAGACCTGAACGACTTCAAGGACGAACGGCTCCTTCAAACAGTGGCGAACCGGAAAAGTCTGAAAACGGCCGCAAAAGAACTCCAAGAATTCGCGGCAAATGTACCCTGCCTGAAGAACGCGACCGGAGAACGGCTGACCGCCAGATCGAAAATCGAAGAAGAAATCAAAACCTTCTACACGAACCTCTTCCAGTCAGCCAGACACGTCTCACCACAGATGCCACAGCCACAGTCACTCCCGAACGGAAAAGCCGCTGGACCAGATGGAATCACCGCCGACTTTCTGAAGATGTGCGACGAAGAAGTCACGAAGGCCATTGTCGAACTGTTCAACAACGTCGTATCCAGAAAAGATGTACCGGACGAGTGGAAAAGCTCGAAGACAATCCTGATCCACAAGAAAGGCGACAAAGAAGATCTAGGCAACTACCGCCTGATCTAGCTTCTTCCGGTTATATACAAGATCTTCTCGAAGTGCATCCTCCGGCGAATCAAAGACCGCTTGGAAGAAGAACAGCCCGTCGAACAGGCTGGTTTCCGACGAAAGTTCAGCACCCTCGACCACATAACCACTGTCCAACGAATCCTGGAAGAAGGGAGGGAGCACCACATGCCACTGGTCCTCATCTTCGTCGACTTCAAGAAGGCGTTCGATTGCATCGAACCCGACTCCATCTGGTCAAGCCTAGAAGACCAAAATGTGGACAGAATCTATATCGACGTGCTGAAACTCTGCTACAAGAACTGCTCCACCGACATCACTCCGTTCCACACGGCAGTGAAGGTTCCGATCAGCAGAGGCGTTCGCCAAGGAGACCCGATTTCCCCGAATCTGTTCTCAGCGACACTCGAAACCGTCTTCAGGAATCTCTACTGGGACGTTCACGGAGTTCCGATCGATGGAAAGAACATCAACCATCTTCGTTTCGCGGACGACGTCGTCCTGATCTCACACTGCCCTCTGGAGGCGTCCAAAATGCTCAACGAACTCATCGCCGAAAGCAGGAAAGTTGGTCTGGAGATCAACGAGTCGAAGACAAAATGCATGCGCAACCCATTCGCTCCAACAACCGCCGTCTTCGCGAATGGAGCTCCGATCGACGAGTGTGAAGAATACGTCTACCTCGGGCGGAACCTGAACAAGAACAACGAGTTGCTCCCAGAACTACACCGAAGGAGACGATCAGCCTGGGCGGCCCTAGGAACCATCCAAAGAGCGTCAGACCTGATCGCCGACCCGAAAACCCGAGCAAATCTGTTCGACACGACCGTCCTACCGGCACTCTGCTACGCCGGAGAAACGTGGTCACCAACGAAAGCCCACCTCGAACGAATCCGAATTACCCACGCTGCTCTGGAACGAGGAATCGTCGGGATCACCCTGACCGAACAACGCTCAAGAGATCTCCACCGCGGAGACATGAGAAAGCTCTCGCAAGTCAAGGACCCGCCGCAGCACGTGATAAGACGAAAACTGGAATGGGCTGGCCACGTTGCAAGGAGAACGGACAACCGCTTGACGACAAGCACACTTCACTGGTACCCGAGAGACTGGAAACGCCCAAGAGGACCTCCACCGATGCGCTGGGCCGACATGATGAAGAAAGACCAATCAACTTGCAACAAACTGGACGACTCTGGCCAGAGACCGCCCAACATGGAAAGCTGTGATCCGCGCCACCACGGCGAACTACGGATTGTCTAAGTAACTAAGTAAGTAAACGATTATTGGATTCGCCGTGTTGAAGGACATGAGGGCCAAGCCTCCACAAGATTGGAGACTCTAGTTCGGAGGAAAAGTCTCTTTTGAGTGTCTTTTACTATATTACAATTGTTCAGGCGGTTTTTAATTTTACAGTTCTCAGAAATTTCCGTAACAATATCAAATTCTATTCAGAAAATGTGATTATCTAATAAAATTTTTTTGAGTGCTTGCGAACAAATACATCAGTTTTATAGTGGGATATATGATGGGGTAAGTTATATGTAGAATTGAACAGCTTTGAGCCTTGCGCATTTTCTCCATCTGTGCCTAACGTTCTCCGAAGAAGAGAAAGCATTGTCCTCAAAAAGGACTTCCAAGCTGCACAGGCCGTTAATAGGACAGTGCTGCTTTCGTTGGACTAACATTGTTGGGTCTCAAGACACAGGAGCATTTTCAGATATATCATTTTCGTTCTACTGATTGACCGATTACTCGTTGAGTTCGTGGCGTTTTCTTTTGTTCTCCTCGCTTGTAAAACCTGTCGCGAATTGGAGGATCTGAAAGATCACTCCCCTCACGATCTCTCCACCTATCAACAGTAACACTCCACTCAATGTGCAAAGATCATCGGTTCTCTACCTTCCCCGATCGACGACGGCCTATGCTACTTCTCCTCCTTCACGTGGACGTGCCGCCGCCTCACCAGTTATTGCCGCGTGAACGTGACCTCACCGCTCTCACCGCCCGACTCGCCACGTGGAATCGTCTCGCCGTCCCCGACCGCAAGGAAACACGTCAGTTCTGGTTCTACACACGGTCGGCTCTGCCGTTTCCCTCCGACCGCCAGATCCCCGACGAGATGCCGATCATTCTTGTCTTTCGCCCATTTGGGACAGATAAAGTCTGAGTGTCATTCTTGTCTTGTTGTAAAATCCTTCTCTCTTTTTCTCTCCTGCTCGGTCTTTAGACTCTCTCGAAACCGGAAGTCAGCATTCGGAAATCACTAAACCACCTTTGCGACATGGTGCATCGACTAAATTCTCGTCGAATTATGGGTAGAGCTGAAGTCGGAGCCTTGACGGCGAGGTGATTACAGAGCTCTCCAAACCAAACCCTCCACTCTGAAAAAGAGATCGGCGAAACGCCGAGGAGAAATGATTGCAACTACGGCGAAATGCCGGAAACAACGGCGAAAAGCCAGTATCACATGAGATCCACGTGTTCTCACATGAGATTCACGCGTATTCAGCCGAAATGGCAGCACGAAGTCGGCGACCGTTCCACCGCCGCAAGGGGCGAGGGAGCGTATGCCACCAGGAGACGGAGGAAACCGTAACCCGAAAATCAGGGTGGTCTCCGCATGCGTGGTCCAAACACGAGCTCTTATTGATTGGAAGCGCTTGGAAAAAGCAGCAGTGCTTGCGATGAGTATTCAGCTCACCAAGCTGTCGTTGCTTAACGACGAGAGGACCCTGATCTTGAACAGAATGGGAAGAGAATTACAGTGTGAGACGGATAGTATATCGACTCGAACACTGACTCGAAGAGTGAATGAAATGGTTGATACGATGTAATATTGTCAGCGCGTAAAATACCCAACCACGGTTGATGCTCTTCAGTTTGAAAGATTAAGTCTGGAGTAGACGACAGATGCGTATGATAATCTGATCGCTACGTCAGGCAAAGGGGGAGATACATACGTCTCCACCCAAAACGAGAAGCACTCGAAGCATAAAGTCCTCTATCCGTAACAGTGCGATAGAGGCAGACGGTTAAAGACCTCGATTCATGTATAAGGGATCCGGGGCAGCAGCACGGACGTGTCTGTCGCCGGGCAGGGCAGACACCGTCCACACGAACGAACAAAGAATCTGTAAATCCGATGAGAAGCAAGGTGTCTCACGCGACTGTCTCACGTGATTGTGCACAGCAGGTTCTGAGCAGAAGTGGAGGGGATGATAGGAATGCCTATTACATATTGAGATCATACTGGCCAGGTGGTCTCGTCGTTAGCAGAACCGATACGGATGCTCTACGAAGACCGCAGTCACGACTGCATGAACTCCCGGGCAGTGGAGCTCCACGGGAAGATGACACTGCTTTATTTGTTGAAGAACAGTTCCCAGGTGACTGGAACTGCGAGTAATGATGCCTTTCACAAAAGACATCAGATGCTTCTCAACCGGAACATTACATGAACCTGAAGGGGTCATTCCCGATGGTAGATCACATACCATTGTGGTTGATTAGTCCGCTATTGGCGGTGTTACACAGTTCAATTTCGCTCTCACCTTCAGGAGGTAATGTGATTTCTCTCGATCACTGTGATATTCTGTTCATTCTAGTATTTGAGATTTCTCTATTGAGCTAATCCAGACTAAGATCTGGTTCGAAGGTCCACCATTTCTCAGAGAGCCCGAAAGTAAATGGCCGAAGAGATGAGCCGATGCTATAAGCATTCCGCACGGAGTGATGAAGCAGATGGAGCAAGAATTGCTGCCAGAAACAAACGGTCCGAAAGTGACCAAAACACCGTCTTCGAACAAGGCACAAGTCAGACTAGAAGCACGGGATACGGATGAATCCACCGGACACTCGATCCACTTGGCTTCCGAGCCTCCAGTGTTCGGAGACGAGAACCTCGTTCCTTACGATTCCACCAATTCACTACGAAAACTGCTTCGGAAGGTGCATGGTGTCTTTGTCGCGGCGACGCGGCTCCGTCGAAAGACCAAGTTCGCATGGAGAAACCCAGAGTTGAAAAGATTTGCGGCGGCGAAATCAGGTGCCGAAGGACATCTGTCGCAAAGGCGGGTTAAGTGGTAAACGAGCGCGAAACTAGAGCTAGCGCGAGAAACGAGCGAGTGAGAGAGAGCGCGAAGGCACACACAAACAAACCACAGTTCGAGTCGAAGATTTATTGGGACCCCCCGAAGGGGCCAGAAGCACGCGAGTGAGTTGTTGAACTGACCAGAGAAGCCGGGTGTCGACGCAGGTGATGAAGAAAAGGTAATGACAGTTCAATTCGCATGGAGGCTTCATCGACATCGGGAAGGTCACTCGAATGAGGGCGAGGTCGGGGCCACGGCGAGTAGACTGGGACGGCGAGACGAAGCAGTGAGACGGCGAGTAGAAGTGATGGCGTGGAAACCTCCGGCAAATCCGAAGAAGCGTGGAGCTTGATTGCGTTGACTGTGACTGTAGATCGGCTGGATCTCCGGCACGTGGTAGCGAGTTGATATATTTCGTTTATAATATGCATGATCAGGGTGATCCTTGTTGAGTTCAATTGGTAGATTCGTCTTCTTGTTGCAGGTTGCGAGTCGGGGCAGCTCCGCTGGCACGGGATTCGCAACAACATCGACTCCGAAAGAAGCTGGTACTCAGGTACATCATCGCAGACCACTACCGCGACGCGGTAAAGAATCTGAACGCAAAAATCTCACCGGAATGGAAACCACTCGAGGATCCACACGGTCTTATCAGACACGATACGAGACTGGGTCGGTCGGATCTACCGCACTCCACCAAGTATCCGATCATACTCATCAAGGATCACAAGTTGACCAAGATGATCATGAGAGACTTACACGTTTCCAACCGACATATCGGAACGGAACATCTTCTGGCAAAAGTCAGAGAGGAGTACTGGATCCACCAAGAACGCCAGTTGGTCAGACGCATCGTCCGATCGTGCGTTAATTGCCGGAAAATTAAAGGACGACCGCTGAAATATCCAGAGATCCCTCCGTTACCATCGTACCGTGTAACGCGATCTCGCCCGTTCGAACGAACGGGAATCGATTATTTTGGCTCGATCCTGTATCAAGGCACCCACGAAGATCGCAAATGCTGGATCATGATCGCTACGTGCCTAGTCACGCGACGTATTCATCTGGAAATGGTCTCGAACAACAGCGCGTATGAGTTTCTGCTGGCGATGAGGAGATTCTTCGCAAGACGAGGAATGCCGAAGCTGGTGGGGCTTGACAACGCCCGAACCTTCCAGCTTGGAAGCAAGATCTTCGAAAATGATATTCGCAGACTAAGTGAACAGTCCGAATATTTCACTTCATTCTTGGAACTGATTCCTATGGAATGGCAGTTCATCACCCCCTAGAGTCCTTGGAAGGGAGAGATTTATGAGCGACTCATCGGAATCGTGAAGCATCTGTTGTACACACCAAGTGCCAGCAAGACATTGACGTACGTGGAACTCTTCACGACGATGACAGAAATTGAGGCGATTGTGAACTCACGGCCACTACTGCGAAACGCAGAGTACATTGAGGACACGGCCATCATTAGACCAGCCGATTTCTTGCAACCCAACGTTCCTCTCGGGGTATTGCAAGACAATTTCCAGCCGACAGCTCAGACTGGTGCGGGACCGACGGAGGTTCTCACACGGCTGCATGTCGCTCATCTAAACGAACACCTACAGAACTTGTGGGATGTCTGGTACAGAATGTACCTAACCAGCTTGCGTTAATGCAAGAGCCTGAAAGGTGCATACACTGCTACCCAGGTGACTGAAGGTCAAGTGGTTTTGGTTCAAGAGAAACTCATGCCTCGGCACAACTGGCCTTGGGGATTGATTATAAAAACACATCCATCAGCCGACGGACTGATCAGATCAGTTACGCTACGGTGCAATCGAAAGGCGATCAAACGATCGGTGAATCAACTGATTCCGCTGGAGATTGAGGATGTAGACGTGAAACGACAAGAACTCGTCTCACGCATGTGTTCCGCCAAAACGGCGAAAGGTTCAGCCGACATGGCTCCGGTACAGGCGAAACGAAACGATGACCACGTCATCAACCGTGAGAATCCTGCTACCGAAGAAGAACCGACACATCCAGTTGCTCCGTTTTTACGCACTCGACCATTCTTGGATCGACAAGCGAAACACGGAGTCAACTACGTGAGCACATGCTCCCGCTCGCCCCCCGCGGCCCCCGGGAATGTCGCGAATTGGAGGATCTGAAAGATCACTCCCCTCACGACCTCTCCACCTATCAACAGTAACACTCTACTCAATGTGCAAAGATCATCGGTTCTCTACTATTTCTACTCGTGCTTCCCCCATCGACGACGGCCTATGCTGCTTCTCCTCCTCCACGTGGACGTGCCGCGTGAACGTGACCTCGCCGCTCTCACCGCCCGACTCGCCACGTGGAATCGTCTCGCCGTCCCCGACCGCAAGGAAACACGTCAGTTCTGGTTCTACACACGGTCGGCTCTGCCGTTTCCCTCCGACCGCCAGATCCCCGACGAGATGCCGATCATTCTTGTCTTTCGCCCATTTGGGACAGATAAAGTATGAGTGTCATTCTTGTCTTGTTGTAGAATCCTTCTCTCTTTCTCTCTCTTGCTCGGTCTTTAGACTCTCTCGAAACCGGAAGTCAGCATTCGCAAATCACTGAACCACCTTTGCGACAAAACCGTTCCTAGTGCGTTCTTCGCTGCCTTTTTGAAGATTCTTAACATTTGCTTCTCGAAGCTTTCGCGTTTCAGCATCTTTCATAACGCAGATTCAACCTCCCCAACTGTTGTTATCCATTTTCGATGATGATTTTTCCCTCTTTTTCTTGTTGCCCTCCGCCATTCGGCTGACAGGAGATCCTCGCGAAAAAACAAAATATCAAATGCTTGCTTGCACTTATTTCATTCCCTCATAACAGTAAGAAAATACCTACGTGATGCGATTTGGTTTAATTTCTTTCAAATTCCGAGATGCAAAAATCCGAAGCAGAAGGTAGTTGTGTTCCTGGCGAGATTCGTAAGTTCAATGATGCGACTGACTCAAAATCACAAAAGAACCGGATTTCATATCCCTTTTCATTTTCATCATCTTCTTCTCACCTGCGCAGACAACTGTTTATCATATCTCTCCCTTCCGATTCGCATTCCTCGCTTTCTTCTCTCTGACCAACCATGATCTCTTCTTATCTGCGACACTTCGCCTGATGATGATGTTCTCCGTTCCGCAATATCTGTTTTTTTGTAATCCCTGGTCATTCCGAATTCCTCGCTTATCATAAATGGCGCCATTACACCCTCTTCGAGTCAAATGATCACTGACACCTCTGCAACACTCATGACACAAACAGTCTACTTTTTAGAGTGTCTGCGACGTCACAGAGAACCATTCCGGAAGTACTCTACACACGGTATAAAAGATACGCGCGGATCGTTGGGAACCCTATGCAGCCTCCGAATCAGTGGACTGTATCATCTTCAAATGTTCCTTGCCGCTCCCTCTCACTGCCATACATATAGGGTCCTCCTTTTGTCGACTGAAGCTAACAAGACACTCCGGTCAAGACATCTCAATCATTCTGTGCTCCTCGTTCCCCAGGTTTGGTTTCATTCGTCAACGTTGCAGTTTCCAGAAACTCAACTCGTCCCGAAGAAAATGCTCTCCGTGACCAGACTTCTCCTGTTTTTAGTTAGTTTTCTAGTTTTACCAGTTCCATAAAACGCTGCTTTTTCAGGCGCTCGTCGTTTCCATGGCGTCCTACGCCATCATCCCGACTTCCGGATACTCTGCCCTGAGGTAGTTGTTGATAATTTTTTCCACTGAAACAGTAGTTTTCAGAGTACATCGTCGGATCAGAAGAGCTTTCGACAGGTTCGATCATGGCGGTGTCTTCGAATTTGGAGCAGTGCCGTTCAGTAATTTTGAGGAGGAGAAGGTCCCTTGGTGGAGAGGCTGAGTATGTAACATCAATTTTCGACGACCACAACGATTACGAGATATTCCCGTTAACAAGATGTTTTGCGTATTCTATGAATTCTGAGCAAAACAAAGAATAAACAGTTTTATACACCTTTCTTAAATCTGCATGAAATGATGATCCGTGAATAACTCACATGCACTTTAAAAAAGGACAGAAAAACGTGTGCTTGCCAAAAAAACGGGATCAATTCCAATAAATCTTCCGTTTCGTGTTCATCAATGGATGAATGTAGCTATAATACTCACGATAAGGGTTTGACATCATGTACATACGTGACATTACTGATTCTTCTTATGATTAGGACGTCTACAGTTCCGTAAAAATTGGTCTTTGTGAAAAGTTCACACCAAAGAGCGAAGTTCCCGATAGTTGTTCCGATTTGTCTCAACTTCAAATAGTTGGTATTCTGAGCACTCAGATTTGAGTGGAGCAGTTGTTGATACTATTATGTACAGGTCTGAAAGCTTCTTTTCTCCATCCTTGACAAATTAGACATCCGAGTCAGAAACAGAGATGGTTGTTCTCTGTTTTTCTGTTGGAGCCCGGTCAGGGGTAATCACACTTCCAGGACTTTTTTCAGGCTCGGAGAGCCAATGTTAATCACTTGAATCAGTCGGTTGCCACCGTCTGTTTTGTCCGATTTGGCAAAGAAGAGTCAGAATGCCGAATACAAGGAAATAATCCTAAATTGACGTTCAAGACTTCATCATCAGATATTATTTTGATCAAAACTCGTTCGTTATCATTGTGGACGACAGAAAACCATGGAAACATTGGAAAAAGATGATGAAAGAAAGATTCACGTGATGGGTAAAAGAACAACGAGGAAGTAATTGGAGATGGACAGAAGAAAAATAAAAGAAGATACAAAAGAGAAAGTAGTATCCAGGCAACACAACACTTGTTTGGGGAAAAATTGACGCGTACAAAGGGATAGAAGATAACGAAACAGAGTTGCGTGTGGTTTCAGCGAAAAAGAGAGAGAGAGAGAGTAAAAATACTTACATTTGCGCTCGATATGCAGATGTATTATAATTCAAAAGGGGAAGTAACTGGGTAAGGCAACACCTTTTCCGAAAAGGTGGGGGCTTGCCAAAAACAACCTCCGGAAGAGTTTTTTGGCATGATCAAAGCCTAAACAAAGTTCTCTCTTCTGGTTTTTGCTCTCGTGCTTTTTCTTCATTCCGTTTCCGAAGTTGATTTCTATTATCAATATGATGCGACAACCTGTTACTTTCGTGCAAAGGAGGAACAGCTGCAGGAGAGGGTTCCACAGGAGGTACTCTAGGCGATGCCGGAGAACGAGGATCTTGACGACAGGAAATGTACGCCATCGTTGCCGCAGTTGGATGAAGACAAGATTTCGGAGGGATAAGCGCACACCATCCGTTGCCTCTTGACAATTGCTATCCGTTCCTCCACAAATCGTCTAATTCAGCAACTTGTCGGGGTCCACCTATTGCATATTTATCGAACGACTGGCCCCATAGAACAGATTTAGTGCCGGGTGCCCCATTGTTCGGAAATAATTTGAGGTAAATTTATCGTCAAAGTCCAGTAGTTCGTCTCATCATTCGTCCTCATCTTCCATCCTTTTTCTCCCAGCCGAAAAAGGCGCAGAGCTCAAAAATCCGATGTCGCATGGGACTCGTCTCAGACACCTGGTGCGAACTGAAGGAACACATCAATCTATGAAGACTATGACAAAGACGTTGGGAATATTTGGCTCAAGGAGCAACAGTCGAAAAAGGACGCAAGAGGCAGAGTAGAGCTGCTCGAGGAGTTGAATTGCCAACGGTGGAACAAAATCTGAGTTTGAACAGCATCTCCGGGCCAGCAGCAGTGCTTCCAAAATCCTATGATAATTTTCTACCGACCCGACTTCTAACAAAGATGGAAGGTGAGGACGAACGATGGGGAGAAAAAGGATGGAAGGTGAGGACGAATCGTTGTGAGCTCGCCCAGACTGGCCTTCTCCGCCATCTGATTTATCCGGTGAACAAGCACACCGGACTTGTCTCCTGAACACGAAATTGCACGACCAGTGAACACGAAATTGCACGACCAGTGCGTGAACACGAAATTGCACGACCAGTGAACACGAAATTGCACGACCAGTGCGTTGTTGATAAGCACATCATCGTCGGGGCTGGACCACAGTGTCACGGTGATCTCATGTCTCCCGCAGCCACGTTCTTTCCCTGGATCGGTATGTGCAGATTTGGAATCGTCTCCTACTAGCAGGTGCATAGGGGAAAGAAAAACTAAAAGAAAGTCATTCACAGAGAGTAAGGAGAGAACCGGTGGTTAGCGTGTCACGTCGATAATGCTGAAGTGACCGCAATGATACAACAGAAAAGGAGTTCTTCATTCATACAATTCAAGATTGTACAAGTGGGTCGTGAGTTTGAACTGATACCGAGTTGACTCTGGTTGCTGTGACAATCTGTTGAGAAAAAGGGCATCTGACCTACTGACTCCCCTGAGACTGCGACAGTTCTGGAGAAGAAGCGAAGTCGTCGAAGAAAAATAAGATATTTCAACACATTCATCCGCACTTCAGCTTGAGAACGCTTGTCAAATATCCGAAACTGTACGATCCCGGCGGGAAATCGAACAGAACGATCGTTTCGTCACAATCAAACTACCCTCAAATCAACGTTTCAGCTTGGATTGTAGTTCTCAGCTATATACATAAGTGTATTTGAATTCTTATATTCCAATAATTCCCTTCTTCTCTCTTTTTTGTTCTGCCCTTTGTCAACAATTTCCTCCCGACCCGACTGGTGAATCATTTTCCCACACTCAATTTGAATTACGAAATTGCGCTGTCGACTCTTCCACTCACTTCTCTTTGCACATTCACTTTTTCGTGTTTTTTAGAAGGAGAGGTTTTACTGTGAGAGCGTAGATCCTCCACGAGTGTAATCAAATGTTTAAGAGTTCCTCCGACACTCAGCTGAAGAAAACCTGGAAAAAAATGCGGCTGTCATGTCAATATGGGGATGTTATCTTTACTATTATTAAACAACAAATTCTGTCTGTCTGTATGTCCGTTTGTCCGTCCGCAGCCTTTTCTCAGCGCCCACTGGACCGATTTGGCCCGTTTATGGTAGATGGGTCAGAAATGTTGGCCCGATGATGCACAAGAATTTTCTAAGCGATCCGGCAACTTTTACGGCTTTCGGACTGTTTTTTGTGTATTTTCCCTCTTAATTGCGCCTTTGGGAAGGTTGTGTCGACTCGACTCGCCTATCTTCCCAGAGGCAGGTTGGGTAGAAGTGGTAACAAACTGCAGAGCCCAGCCGGAGAGGCGGCGTCAGCCGCCTCGAATTGGCTGGTTTAAACTTATTTCTCAAGTCTGCCAGTGTCTGCCATGTGTTCATTTGAAACCCTTCATAACATCGGTTATGAAGGGTTTGGGGAGATTTCCCCCTCCCCAGGTTCCAATTTAGATCCAAGCTAATGGAGTTATGCAAAGGTGTAAAATTAACCGAATTCGGTTAATTTTCTCAATGCATTTCATGTAAAATTATCCGAGTTTTATCGGAATTTCAACGAACTTCGACAGTTGAAAAAGCCGATCGCTACGAGATATTTCCTGTGAATAACCACATGCGCCTTTAATTTACACTGAAAAATTTCGCATCTTAAAGGCGCATGTGGGTATTCACAGGAAATATCTCGTAGCGATCGGCTTTTTCAACTGTCGAAGTTCGTTGAAAATCCGATAAAACTCGGATAATTTTACATGAAATGCATTGGAAAAATTAACCGAATTCGGTTAATTTTACACCCTTGCATAACTCCATAACTTGTGTTGTCTTATTTATCTCATTCTCTTTTCTTCGGAACGTAACTCTTGCGTAAATCTTGCACTCACTTGCAAAATTCTTATTGTACCTAGCCACAGCCTTCCCAGCGCATGTTTTTTTTCTAGACCATTAAAAATGTGTTGAAACTATGCAAATGAACACAAAAGAGCAATCGAGACCATTTGATCTTCCGAGAGTCGGCTGGCGAGTCAGAACTCTAGCTTCAACAGGTGTGGCAGCGAGATACATACATATCAAGACGGTTGGTGACATTCAGAAAAAGTGTCTCATCAGGTTGACCCGTTTTCTTTTTGCATAGACTACCAGTGTGCTATTTCCCCCATTCTGTACTCTCTCTTTCTCTCTCGCATAGAGTTCTGCCCGCATGAGCGCGAGGCGGACCGGCGGCGCTGCCGTTCCTCCTCCCACACTTTCACTTTTATTGGGTGTTTCCCTTCCTTTTCTATTTTTGCCCCTCACCACACCGTTTATCGATTTAAGTGTTTTTGCTACAGCTGAACAGTTTTCACGAGCATTTCCGTTTGTTTTCTTCACGAAACAAATCAGTTTGCATGAGAAGCAAATTCGTTTCTTTTCGACGGCCTTCAGATAGTCATTTCGCTAAGTAAATAGACCTTCTCTCCAGCTGTTCGTATTGGGAGAACAGAAACTCTCAGTAATTCGTCAACATGTTGACGTGAACCGTTCTTCCCCTCCTTTTTCTTTTACAAATATACAAACCATTCCCCTCGCATGTTTTCCTCATTGGTTCACACATGTCCCGTGGTAACCGGGGGCAAACTTCTAGCGTGAATCCTCATTGTTTCTTGACTTTTAATTTTGTCCTGCAGTATGTCGGAACTTACTGCTCTCTCGCCGGCTATTGAGAAGATTGTTTCTGATGGGGAACCGACTGCTAACGAACTTCCAATCAGTGTCACTGGACCAACCAGCTCGGTCGTCGACGCTGCGGGTTCTCCCGCTGATCTCGAGATTCCCGAAGGAACCATTGTCGATGAGGAGGTCATCACTCAAGCTCAATACGTCTCGGACCTTCTGGGTTCGCTGATCGAACTCGTAGTCGATGTCCCGGTTAGCATTCTCATTTTCCGTACTGTTAACTGATCCAGATATTTTCAGAGAGGCAAGATTCGCGCGAAGAAACCGTTGGTCAAATTGGCTGACGCTGCCGCTTTCCGTGGAAAGTTGGCTTCTCTACATACTTTGTCGCGTCATCCGGTAGGTTTATTCAGTTTTATATCGGAAGTTATTTGAGAACCTCGCGGCTCACAGACCTCGATAGGCGCAGAAAAGTAGAAACTGAAAAAACTGACACATTTATTTTCCGTTCAAACTTTTAATTAAGTTTATCTTTACTAATTGACAACGGATGTCTGTCTGTCTGTCTGTCTGTCCGTTACTTTGTCCACAGCCGTTTCTCAGCCCCCACTGGACCGTTTTGGCCCATTTTTGGCACAGAGGTCAGAAGTATTGACCGCAAGGTGCACGTCAATTTTCTAAGCAATCAGTGAAGTCTGACGGCTTCTGGAGCACATCTTCTGCTTTTTAGCATGACTTTCCGGCTTCATTTCTGAATAGGCACATGTCGGCACGTAGAATTTAGATGTGTGAGCGAAATCATTTGGAAGCATTTCTTTGAAAAAAGACAACAGGCAAAACTGCGAAGTTCAGTCAGAGATGCGGCGTTAGCCGCCTCGTTTGGCCTGGTAATGCAAGTTTGAAAAAGTCCTATCTCCATAGATGTGTCTAGGAAGTGAAAATTAGATTCGAAAAGCGATTAGGAACTACTTTTCAGTTAATCGCTAGTGCCCAGAGCTTCTCAAAGTCGCGAAATGTCGATCTGAAAAGCGCCGAATGATTTTGACTGCTATCAGTGATAAAACTACATGTGTAAGATGATTGACAACGACAGCTCAGCTATGGATTGAATCAAGAACTACTGGCAGTAAAGTAAAAACTGGTCAGTAGGAAGGGGGGGGTGGCACGGTGTAGGAAAGGAGACTTATGGCTGCAATCGCCCATGAGGAGTCTCTTTCCTGAATCATCCGGTACTTGCGACCATTGAAGAGTTGTCCCTCATCATTTCAAGACCTTGGCTCTCAATTTAGAAACAAATCTGTGGAGATGGACTTCAACGATTCGTTGTGGACATATGTACAGCTCTGAACATTTTTCAGCGAGTTACACTTATCGAAAAAACTATTTTTGTTACTAAAATATGAAAATCAAAAAGGTCTGAAAGTTGAGTGAAACTATTCCAGAGTTTCTAAAAACTGACCAGAGTGATAACATCCGTCATCAATTCTGTAAGGTTGATTAGCAGAAACGATGGAAATTGACAGGGTGGGCTTCTGGTCAAGAGAATGAGACGAGCAGACAAGCAACTAGGCTTTCAAAGTCTAGCGCCTATTTGAAAAAAAAACTATGAAAAATGAGAGAGTATCGCATATTTATATAAGGTTTGAATTGCAGCGTGCTAGTCTTCCGGTCAACAATGCCGTCCTGCGCGTCCTGAAGCAGTATATGCAAACGTGTGTGAATGCTTCAAAAATAGAGTACAACGAGGTGTGTCGATATATTTCTCATCACTCATTTATCTCGAATGCATTTCTTCTTTTTACAGGATGACAACATGAACCTTCAAATGACCTGCAAAAACATGGACAAGATGGAGAACCTGATAGTTCGCGCAATTATAAGAGGCGACGATTTCTGTGCGCTTCTGGACGATTGGGTTGACCACGAATTCGTTGAGGAAACCGAGGAAATGGACGGCGAAGACGTCGAGAACGGAGGAATTGGAGGAATCGGAGGAATCGGAGATGGAGGAAGAATCGAAGCGAGCGAGAACACTGGACATGCTGCTCCGTACCTTTTACCGGCTGGAGTGTCCTCTCTCTGATTGTTTTCGATTTGAACTCAAAGTAGGGTTCAACAACATATGGGGAACTAATGAATATGGTTGAAATGTTGAAACGAGAAAGTGTCAGTGTTTGATCTATTTTTCTGTTTGTTAAGGGCATATGGAATGATAGCAAACAAAAGTTTTCAGAAAAAGATCCTCTACTTTCCATCTAGTATCTTTTAAGAACAAAATTGCATGATGTTCATAATTCATCACTCCAGTACAATTTGATATTGATACCGATACGGAAACAATACCTCCGTTCGGAACGACAACGGAGACAGAATTGTCAACATGGTTCACTCTCTACAACTGTCCGTGCTGAACACATTCTTCAAGAAGAAAAAGGAGAAGTACTGGACTTGGCGGAGCGACAATAATGAAACAACGACCACGATCGACTTCATTCTGTCGAAGACTTCTCTCCGATTCCTCTGCACTGATGTGAAGACACTCGACACGAGGAGCAATCTCTCGGATCACAGGCTCCTCCGCGCCACTATTCAAATCGCCAATCGAGTCCTAGACCGAAGATCCAGAAGACCGAAAGATCAGAAGAAAGTCGACGTGACAACCGACAAGGAGGTTCTCCACGCAGAAATCGCCGCAAGATTTCGACACTGCCTTCTACGACGAACTCATGGACATAGCCAAGATTCATCTTGACCATAGTCGATCGCCCGTCCCAAACGCAAGAAGACCACTCCGGACACAGAGAAACTCTTCTCCAAGCGAGCAGCAGTATTTCTCGATCCAAATTCTTCTCACGAGGAAAGAAGAGACATTGCCAAAAGGACCAGGGAAGCAGTGAAAACTGACTTCGCCAACTGGAAAGGAGACACGGCAAGACAGGCTATTGAATCCAGGAAAAGTTTCAAAAGGGCTGTCAGGAAAATCAACGAGAAGACGGAGCTGTTCACGAAACTCAAACTTCCCAACGGTGCAACGACTACCAATCGGGAATCTATTCGAATTGCGGCTAAAGTCCACTTCTCCGAACAGTTCAAAGGACCTTCGATCAGGCCAACGGACCTTCTGTTCTCACAGAAGAACCCTCTTCCGATACTCGAAGCTGAAGTCGTCGCAGCAGTCTCCACGACGATGGCCGGCGAGGAATCTGACTAGGTGCTACAACGAATCCATCGCCAAGGAGACCACTCCTGCAGCTTGGAACGAAATCAAGTTCAAACTGATCGAGAAGAAGTCAAAACCGGAGCAGATGAAAGACGTCAGACCGATTTCTATCCTCTCGCTCCCCGGCAAAATCTTCACAAAGGTCCTCACTCGGAGACTCAATTCCATCGCTGAAGAATTCCTGGACGAATCCCAAAACGGCTTCAGATCAGGCCGAAGCTGCGTAGAAAACCTCCAGTCGCTGGCTGGATTGTGGGAGAAGTGCGACGAAAATGAGCAACCGCTCATACTCACTTTCATTGACTTCAAAGAAACATTCGACTTAGTACACTGGCACACGGTTCAATTGGCACTCGTCAAAGCTGCATTTCCACCTCAGTATGCCGAAGCAATCAGAAGATCAAACGAAATCGGGACTGACAGGATGGAAATGCTAGGAAAGCAACTGAAGATTCCCGTGGAAAGAGGAGTACGGCAAGGAGACTCCTCCTCGCCAGCACTCTTCGCAATCGCGCTGCAGTCGCTACTTAACGAAGCAGATCCGTTACCAGAAGAAGACGACGAAGACTGGGGAATCAAAGTCAATGGAGTACGAATATCTCGACTACTCTTTGCAGATGACCTGGTTCTCATCGACAAGTCACCCGCCGACGCCTCCAGAAGAACCTCAATGATCGCTTCTACGTGCCTTCCTGCGGATCTCCTGTTCAACACTTCAAAGTCAAAAGTGCTGACAAGGGAACCTTTTAAGTCAAGGTTACAACTTCGGAAAATGGACTTCATAGGTTGGAAGAGGACCTTTAGTAGGTCGTAAATCCGTTTTCAAAACCTGCTAAATATTATTTTGAAGTACTAAAATCCCGGTCTGAAACGCCATTTTCAAGACTTATGGTCCACTGTGAACTCACTGGTTCGCGTCCGATTTTCAAAAGTTTCCCTAAAGTTTGTTTTTTTCAGACTATTACTTGAAAAAACAAACAAAAATGGCAGAAAGGGAAAGAAAAATCAACATTTTGCAAATCGGACGCGAACCAGTGAGTAAGGCCTGAAAATGGACCGTAAGGCCTGAAAATGGCGTTTCAGATCGGGATTTTGGTACTTCAAAATAACATTTAGCAGGCTTTGAAAACGGATTTATGACCTACTAAAGGTCCTCTTTCAACTTATAAAGTCCGTTTTCCGAAGTTGTAACCTTGACTTAAAAGGTTCCCTTGTGAGAAATCGGGCAGCAGACGCAGACCAGATCAAAGTGAACAACGAGCCGCTCGAAGACGTCGATAAGATGAAGTACCTGGGAAGGACTCTCCAGAAAGACGGCAACCTGAATTTCGAGATCGACAACAGGATTCAAGCTGGATGGGCCGCCTTCAACAACATCAAGGACTACATCAAAGAGATTCCAGTAGCTGAAAAGCACCACTACTTGATGACCACGTCCATCCCCGCCATGACTTACGCATGCGAGACCTGGAATACGAAAGTGGAAGACGTCAAGAGAATCAACAGAGCTGCGAGTCACATCTGGTATGCAGCCAACGCAGGAACACCTCCGAATCTCGAGAATGTGATCATCAAGAAGAAGTTGAAGTGGGCCGGACACGTCGCCAGAATGCCACCCGCGAGAATTTGCAAGAGAATCACCGAATGGGAAATTCCGAGAGGAATCGATGAATTCAAGCGACGCAAAGGCAGACCGGAGAAGAGATGGGAAGATGGCGTGGTGAACGAAGTGAAGATACATCAGCACAACCGAAATTTAATAGGCCAGGGACGATCAGGAAGGAGACGAATAGGAATCATCCAAGCATCCAAGTAAGTAAGACATGTACAAATATGCAAGCTCTGATGCGGAGAAGACTGAAATACCTGGATTCCGAAAGAACACGACTAGAGCTGTTTTTCGGGAGATCTCGTGAAATTGTCGATAGTTTTGGGAACATCTCAAGTTCAGTCAGTATTTGTTATGCGGCGTCCAAAGCTCGTCGAGGACCTCTATAGAGGCGACCTCGACGCGTCCAAAGTGCGCGTAGAGATCGTCGAGGTGTAGAGGTAAAAATGTTCTGTGTCTGTGAACACCACGACGCAACTATTGCGTCATATTTTTGCGCAACAAATTGATGGAAATTTTAAGAACTATTAAAGACTTTTTCAAACTTTCGATGGTATTTCAAACTTTCGATGGTCGACAAATACAGACATTCTTGCTTACCGTACCACCTCTACACCTCGACGATCTCTACGCGCACTTTGGACGCGTCGAGGTCGCCTCTATAGAGGTCCTCGACGAGCTTTGGACGCCGCATTATGCTTCCCTTCTGAGAGTCCAACGCATCCTCCTTCTCTCGTAAACGTGCATTTTCGTAAAGTCCCCTTCATCTCGTTTTGTTGCGCGCTCAGCTCAGCGTCCGCTGTATCATTAGCACTACAAGTTTCTATTTCTGTTATCAAGGCGTTTCGTCTGAATGCCCCCCCCCCCCGCCCAACCTGAATCCGTCGCCAGGCGACGGGCGTCCTCTCTCCTTCTCTTATCACTCTCACTTGCATTTCGAAACGAAACCAATCTATTGTCGCACCCCTTTCTCTTACTCTCACGCATCTACTGCTATGAACCAATTGCTTGCCTGCTTCAAGAAAACAGTTTCCGTGCTTTCTTGCACGTCCTGTTTCTCTTCTCCGGATGCTCCTCCGATCCAGCTTCAGACCCTTCCTAAACCTGTCGCCAACAATGTTTTCCAGTATCTAAGCCCGCTCGATATGTGAGTTTCTCGATTATCTTCTCGAAATGGGTCTATTTCATTCTAGGCTCTCATTAATCGTGGCGGGCGGCGAAGCGGTGACATTTCTTCGAACCGCTGTCGGAAAACCGAGAACATTCACGCTTTCGTTTTCGGGACGGGGCTCGTGGGGAGGGCTCACGGTTGAGATCACTCTGACATTCGGAAATGCACCTCCGTTCATCTGGCACATGTTTTTCCATGGAGATCACTTAGGAGAGGAACTGACTAAATTGGATATTTGTGGGGAGATGTTTCTTTTCTTGTAAATTACTACTGCATTTATCATCAATAAAAAAATTATTTCAGCGTCGAATTTGATGAAGGAGGCCACAATAAACTTCTGTCCGAGATGCCTAAGAAGTCATTCAATTTAGCAAAAGTCTTTCGATGGCTGCAACAAACCTTCCAAATGGGTTTCACCAGTATCGAGTTCGAAGAAGGCTGTGATCTGCACTTAATGAACTACATGTCACATAGGCTGATTGACGATAGGATTCAGGGTCTGCTTCTCACAACACCCCAGTTAATTTTCAAAAATACTCCTGGAACAATCATGATGCATGAAATTGTACTCCAGCGAGCTGCGAACGGAAAGGTTTGTCGTTTCATTCAATTGAACAGTTATTTGGAATAATTAACTATTCGAACTTCTGTGTTAAATTGAGCTATTAGCATTTCATTCTGTACGGTTGTCCTGAAACGGACATGAAAAGTTGTATAGTAGTATATTATGTCACTTTCACGGGTATCACCTGCTTCTCCATCCCACTGAAAACTTGTTTACTGCGAATTTGCTCACTCACCTGCTCTCGTTGCTAGGCCATGACTCTTCTCACTCCTTCGTTTCACTCATTAGTTCCGCATCTCAGTTAAGAGGGAGAGTAAAACTGAATCAGCTGAGAGAGAAATGAGAGATCGGTTCATAAGAAGTTTCCTTTTCCAGGCTACCACATTCGGTAAGATCAATCTGGTAGAAGAACCTCAATTCACTGGAGAGGTTCTTAATCATATGGTGACCGATTCCCTTTTCATCGGAAGAAACAGCCTGAGCGTCGAGGATGTCGTGACGCTGACTAACCGACGTTGGCAACACGGCTCTTTCCACTTTCTGGCAACGACGATCGACCATTGGACTCCGGATATGATTGACGAGCTGAAGAACCGCCTGGGACTGGATACATACGCATGGCGAGCTGATAAAAATTTTGTGAAACATGCGCGAAGATGGCAACGTGTCTTATCTTATGACGGGGAAATTTGGCGGAAGGGCGGCGACCAACCAGCCGAGACTGAGGAGCGGTGGGCTTTCCAGTTCTGTAGATACAACTATGATGAGCCTCTCGTCTTCACCATGTTCGACTGGACATACAATCAGTACAGAGAATTTCCTGAAATGGATTACGATGACGATGATGATGATTTTGCTGATGATGATTTTGTTGATGATGACTTTGTTGATGATGATTTTGTTGATGATGATTTTGTCGATGAGGAGGAGGAGGGCGATGTGGATGATGATAATGATGACTTTGTTGATGTCATTTGAAGACATGAAAACTATTCTTTCGTACTTTTCATCCGTTTTATTTCTGTATTCTCATTCTTCTTAATTTTTGTTTTCTGAGATTAATGAAAAAGTGTATTTAATCGTGAGCTTTTCGACAATACGAACTTTGAAAAAACATAAATCCTCATTTTACTTTTCTTAGATAGCCATAATAGTATAACCAATTTCTACTGCTTGCTGCTCTCCAACCATCTCTGTGATTCATTTTTCGAAGCAGAAGTTATGCATTATGCGGAGAGAAGAGACATCAGTCAATGGAAACATTGATGAAATACACTCGAGCAAGCCAATAATCCATACATCGGTACGCATGTGGTCTAATTTCTGAAGGGATCGTTAACCATATCGACACGCTTCTCCCATTCGAACTCCCTCAGTTGCTCTGTTATATCATTCTTATGTTTCTTCAAATCCAACAATCTTGTGCAAAATTTCGTCTTTCCGTGATAGTTTTCTTTTTGGAAAAGGAAGATCCTGATCCAACAACTCAGAAACTGCCTCCAGAATTATTTTCCTTGAAAGCACAATGTCAACGCAGAAGTGCTCATCAACAGAGCATTGAATCATCAATGTACATATCAATTGGGTGCAACTGGATTGCATACGTGTTGCCCAAATGCGTTGAGACATGTTCCTATTCAATTGATTGTACATACAGGGGAGAATTCCAACCAGTCGGTTACTGATGAATACGACAAGCCGGAAAAGGAGTTCTTGAGAGCATACGTGAAGAAACAAGCAGTTGTTTCAACTTAAAAATTCTAACCGTAATTCGATGATCTTCTCTTTCCCTTTTCTTTTATATCGTCTGTTTGATTTCCGTTACACGTTTCATTACATCAATTAATCTTTCGTCTCTCATACCTTTTTTCAATCAATCGCTTCTTTATGTGTCCTGATGCATAAATTTGAGTAATTTAAAATGAATCCGAATACTCAAAAAACACGTTATTACATGAAGCATTCAGAAAAGTTATGACAAGTGAAAAGAATGGAACAGCGGGAAGATCGAGCTTCACATCAATTACAATGTGATCACTCAGTTGCATTGTTTGATCATCACAAAAGACCAGCTCGAAACCGTTTCCGTCCTTCCTCTACGCTCACCAACTTCCAGCGAACCATCTCGAATCGAACGTACTCACTGCCTTCTCCATCGTAAAATTGGAAGACCCACTGTGTGTTGTTCGCTTCGGCGTTGATGTTTTCGCCTCTCCACCACAACACTGCGAAGTGGGTTCTGACGCGGTTGGCTACCTCAATGGGACGGCAGAAGTGTGGGTAGTCTTTCCAGAAAAATGGAACGAGTTCGAGGCGATCCTTCAGCTCTTCGAGCATCTCCGGAGTCCAACTTTTCATTGCCACGATCAGCATCTTCAACGGATCCGATTGGCGACCCCAGTGTCGTTTCGCTTCCTCGACTACCTCTTCAACTGTTAATTCGTTCTTCCCGATGTAAATCGAACTGGCGATCACATTCTTCAGAAATTTGCCGTCCATCCGGGATGCATCTCTTTCACTCCTCTTCATCCCTTCACGACTGTTGTTTTAATTCTTCATGTCAAACCCCTTTTTCCATTCTTTCTCATTTCCCATTCAGTTATTTCGAATGCATACCAATGTCCTTGATTTCAATTGTTCGCCTGAGCCAAATTGTTCGTTACTGTGAGTTCCATTGTTGTTCCATAACTATTTCATGTCAAAGTTCTAGTGTACCGCGTTCTCTTCTGCACACTTGATGATGTCCCATGACTGTGAACTCTCGATCTTTTCTCCTCCCGATCTCCAAAGTGGGTTCTTTTTCATTTTCGGGTTTGTGTTCAATGCTCGACGTGTCTGGTTCTTTGTTGTTAATTCTACATCTCATTAACTGCGTGTTCTCTCCCCTTCCCGCATTTTTACCTCAATTCTTGATTTCAACTGAAACTTCACCGCCCGATAGTACAATTTGTCTATTGGGCTTCACAATGCTTTCATCTGTTAATTTTGATATATATTATCATTCAATTGTTTGTTTCGTTTACTAGGCACCCCATGATTACCATTGTTCCAAATCGCTTCCAAGTGTTTCAGTTCGTTGTGTTCTGTTTTCCTAAACGTTATTTCATATCTTCAAAACTTGTTTGTTGTTCTCATAACATAACCATTCAGGAAAAGGTCATTTGTCATTCGACTTTGTGCTATTTTCAGATCCAAAACAGGTGCTTTACAATTGGGAATCTAAACTTGCGGGCGAAATGAGGAGAGAGAGAGAGAGGCATATAATTAATAGTACTAGTATCTGATCAACATCAACCCCACAACACCGTCAGCTGCTTCATTTCGCAAAGCGGTAGCCAGGCAACCGCAACCTCTTCCCTGTTCTCCCTCTGCTGAGCAGAAATCTCGCCACAGAAAATTGCGAGAAAAACGAGATACTCGAGAATTTCTTGAGAGATTTTGTCTCGAGACTCTCGAGAATTAACCGCAAAACAATGGAATTCGTGGAATATTTTGAGTTTTTGAGGTTCTTTTAAGATACTTCCGATATCGCGGAGTTCAAAAAAACAGTTTTTGAAATTTCATCTCACTGGCTCGCGGAGCACAAGAGCAAAACTGATTTTCAAAAATTCTCAAATTTCTGTGTGAATTTTGCGTTATTTGTGTCGTTGACCCATAGAGTACGGATATCACAACGAAAAACCACGGAAAAATCATTCAAGGCTGTTATCAGTGATAAACGATGAGTTTCCCCATTTGTTAAATTCTCCATTTCATCACCGAAAACGGCTTCTAGATTACGAATACAGTTTCTAAAAATCATAGGAAAAATGACTTGAGGTCGTTATAAAACGGACTTTTTATCCTTTTTGTATCAGATAACTGCTTTAAATTATTTTTCTGCGATTTTTCATTATGATATTCGTATTTTACCTTGTCGAAATATACCTCTCATGCAACATTCAGACCAAAACGCAAAAATTTTTTCCCACTCGCGGAACACAAAACAAACAATGATTTTCAGAAAATTTCCAATTTCATAATGAAATAGTTGTAGTAGGTGTATTTCGACTCGTAAAAAATGAGTTTCATAACGGAAAAATCACAAAACAATCATTAAAGACTGCTAGTTATATGCTAGTTATATTCTTTGTTCCGATCACAGAAGGAAGCCTATCGACTGGCCCATAATTTTCCGACCGTTCTCTTCTCGCTGCTTATACAAGAATGTATCCCAGAAAAATTTATATACGGAAAATTACATCATGAAGGAAGCATAGTATGAAATAGGCACACTGCGGATCAGGTACAGTGTGCCCGGCATACGGGGTATTAAGTCCCGATGCCTGCCACGTGGCGGATCAAGTACCACGCGACAAACATGTCCTACTCTAGGGGAATAAAAAACTGGGTTTGAATTATGTGGATTACAATATAATATTGGGAGGGGGCACTAAAAGAGATACAAACATAGAGCAACTAAGTTGCACAATGAACAGATGAAAACAACAGGAGGAAAATGAATGCATAGAAGGAAATTACAGGAGAGAAGAAGACAGGGATAGAGAAAATGCAAGGAAGAGGAGAAAATGCATAGAGGAGATAATACAGGAAGTGAGTTAATGCAGAGGAACAAGAAGATGCAGGAAGTAAGGGTACAGGAATAGGCACACTGCGGATCAAGAACAGTGCGCCTGGCACTCGGGGGATCAAGTCCTGGTGCCTACCACGTGGCGGATCAAGTACCACGTGGAAACAAGATGCAGCAAGTGACAATTGGCAGGAAGGGAGGTAGTACAGAGAAAAAACAAGATGCAGGAAGTACAGATTAGGAGTTGACGTAGGCACACTGCGGATCAAGTACAGTGTGCCTGGCACTCGGGGTATCAAGTCCCGGTGCCTGCCACGTGGCGGAATAAGTACCACGTGGAAACAAGATGCAGGGAGAGAAATCTTGCAGGAAGGGAGGTAATGCGGGAAGTACAGATTAGAAGTTGACGTAGGCACACTGCGGATCAAGTACAGTGCGCCTGGCACTCGGGGGATCAAGTCCTGGTGCCTGCCACGTGGCGGATCAAGTACCACGTGGAAACAAGATGCAGCAAGTGACATTTGGCAGGAAGGGAGGTAGTACAGAGAAAAAACAAGATGCAGGAAGTACAGATTAGGAGTTGACGTAGGCACACTGCGGATCAAGTACAGTGTGCCTGGCACTCGGGGTATCAAGTCCCGGTGCCTGCCACGTGGCGGATCAAGTACCACGCGACGAGTCTCTGCTACTCCATCAAAAAGTGAAAACAAGAGCTGTTCGTTCGCCTCCCTCTTCGGCGTTTCCAGATTTTCAGTCTCGGGATACTTGTTGTTCTTGACCAACTGCTTATGCCTTTCCGCCTGAAGTATTTGTGTACAATTAATGGAAACTCATCAGATGACAACTCACCTTCATGTGCAGTCCTGATCTGAATTTGTACGGTACCTTCACGTGAGAGATGATTTATTTCTATCTCCCGTTATGAATGTTGACGACCGGTGGCATTCCCGTGCCTATAGCAACAGATGGATTCCACAATTCGTCCGAGTTGTACTCTCCACCAGGGTGCTTTTTAGGTCGATTCCATTGAGAACCTGAAAATAATGTTCAGTTATCGAAAAATTGCTCAATTCAACTCACCCAACGGTAGACTATACACGACGTTGGAAAGTTCCTCTCTTGCACTGGAAACGCTTGCAATTTCCTTCGAAGAGTACACGAACAAATGCATTGGTGTGAAGGAACATAGCAGAAGACCGGCGACCTCTGACTGCAGGAATGAATTGGAGACTGATGAATGAAGGGAAGAGGCACACCACTACGCAGTCCGTCTTCCACGTCAATAATGGTACACAGCGCACTGTCTGCGTCTCAAGGGTCACCATGCACTCTCGCCTCTGTCTCTAATCGTCTCGCTCTCGCTGTGTACCATTATTGACGTGGAAGACGGACTGCGTAGTGGTGTGCCTCTTCCCTTCATTCATCAGTCTCCAATTCATTCCTGCAGTCAGAGGTCGCCGGTCTTCTGCTATGTTCCTTCACACCAATGCATTTGTTCGTGTACTCTTCGAAGGAAATTGCAAGCGTTTCCAGTGCAAGAGAGGAACTTTCCAACGTCGTGTATAGTCTACCGTTGGGTGAGTTGAATTGAGCAATTTTTCGATAACTGAACATTATTTTCAGGTTCTCAATGGAATCGACCTAAAAAGCACCCTGGTGGAGAGTACAACTCGGACGAATTGTGGAATCCATCTGTTGCTATAGGCACGGGAATGCCACCGGTCGTCAACATTCATAACGGGAGATAGAAATAAATCATCTCTCACGTGAAGGTACCGTACAAATTCAGATCAGGACTGCACATGAAGGTGAGTTGTCATCTGATGAGTTTCCATTAATTGTACACAAATACTTCAGGCGGAAAGGCATAAGCAGTCGGTCAAGTCAACTTCTAATCTGTACTTCCCGCATTACCTCCCTTCCTGCAAGATTTCTCTCCCTGCATCTTGTTTCCACGTGGTACTTATTCCGCCACGTGGCAGGCACCGGGACTTGATACCCCGAGTGCCAGGCACACTGTACTTGATCCGCAGTGTGCCTACGTCAACTCCTAATCTGTACTTCCTGCATCTTGTTTTTTCTCTGTACTACCTCCCTTCCTGCCAATTGTCACTTGCTGCATCTTGTTTCCACGTGGTACTTGATCCGCCACGTGGTAGGCACCAGGACTTGATCCCCCGAGTGCCAGGCGCACTGTTCTTGATCCGCAGTGTGCCTATTCCTGTACCCTTACTTCCTGCATCTTCTTGTTCCTCTGCATTAACTCACTTCCTGTATTATCTCCTCTATGCATTTTCTCCTCTTCCTTGCATTTTCTCTATCCCTGTCTTCTTCTCTCCTGTAATTTCCTTCTATGCATTCATTTTCCTCCTGTTGTTTTCATCTGTTCATTGTGCAACTTAGTTGCTCTATGTTTGTATCTCTTTTAGTGCCCCCTCCCAATATTATATTGTAATCCACATAATTCAAACCCAGTTTTTTATTCCCCTAGAGTAGGACATGTTTGTCGCGTGGTACTTGATCCGCCACGTGGCAGGCATCGGGACTTAATACCCCGTATGCCGGGCACACTGTACCTGATCCGCAGTGTGCCTATTTCATACTATGCTTCCTTCATGATGTAATTTTCCGTATATAAATTTTTCTGGGATACATTCTTGTATAAGCAGCGAGAAGAGAACGGTCGGAAAATTATGGGCCAGTCGATAGGCTTCCTTCTGTGATCGGAACAAAGAATATAACTAGCATATAACTAGCAGTCTTTAATGATTGTTTTGTGATTTTTCCGTTATGAAACTCATTTTTTACGAGTCGAAATACACCTACTACAACTATTTCATTATGAAATTGGAAATTTTCTGAAAATCATTGTTTGTTTTGTGTTCCGCGAGTGGGAAAAAATTTTTGCGTTTTGGTCTGAATGTTGCATGAGAGGTATATTTCGACAAGGTAAAATACGAATATCATAATGAAAAATCGCAGAAAAATAATTTAAAGCAGTTATCTGATACAAAAAGGATAAAAAGTCCGTTTTATAACGACCTCAAGTCATTTTTCCTATGATTTTTAGAAACTGTATTCGTAATCTAGAAGCCGTTTTCGGTGATGAAATGGAGAATTTAACAAATGGGGAAACTCATCGTTTATCACTGATAACAGCCTTGAATGATTTTTCCGTGGTTTTTCGTTGTGATATCCGTACTCTATGGGTCAACGACACAAATAACGCAAAATTCACACAGAAATTTGAGAATTTTTGAAAATCAGTTTTGCTCTTGTGCTCCGCGAGCCAGTGAGATGAAATTTCAAAAACTGTTTTTTTGAACTCCGCGATATCGGAAGTATCTTAAAAGAACCTCAAAAACTCAAAATATTCCACGAATTCCATTGTTTTGCGGTTAATTCTCGAGAGTCTCGAGACAAAATCTCTCAAGAAATTCTCGAGTATCTCGTTTTTCTCGCAATTTTCTGTGGCGAGATTTCTGCTCAGCAGAGGGAGAACAGGGAAGAGGTTGCGGTTGCCTGGCTACCGCTTTGCGAAATGAAGCAGCTGACGGTGTTGTGGGGTTGATGTTGATCAGATACTAGTACTATTAATTATATGCCTCTCTCTCTCTCTCCTCATTTCGCCCGCAAGTTTAGATTCCCAATTGTAAAGCACCTGTTTTGGATCTGAAAATAGCACAAAGTCGAATGACAAATGACCTTTTCCTGAATGGTTATGTTATGAGAACAACAAACAAGTTTTGAAGATATGAAATAACGTTTAGGAAAACAGAACACAACGAACTGAAACACTTGGAAGCGATTTGGAACAATGGTAATCATGGGGTGCCTAGTAAACGAAACAAACAATTGAATGATAATATATATCAAAATTAACAGATGAAAGCATTGTGAAGCCCAATAGACAAATTGTACTATCGGGCGGTGAAGTTTCAGTTGAAATCAAGAATTGAGGTAAAAATGCGGGAAGGGGAGAGAACACGCAGTTAATGAGATGTAGAATTAACAACAAAGAACCAGACACGTCGAGCATTGAACACAAACCCGAAAATGAAAAAGAACCCACTTTGGAGATCGGGAGGAGAAAAGATCGAGAGTTCACAGTCATGGGACATCATCAAGTGTGCAGAAGAGAACGCGGTACACTAGAACTTTGACATGAAATAGTTATGGAACAACAATGGAACTCACAGTAACGAACAATTTGGCTCAGGCGAACAATTGAAATCAAGGACATTGGTATGCATTCGAAATAACTGAATGGGAAATGAGAAAGAATGGAAAAAGGGGTTTGACATGAAGAATTAAAACAACAGTCGTGAAGGGATGAAGAGGAGTGAAGGCATTTTAGAAACAAATATGAATGGCCGAAGAAGACGTCGAACAATGGGGGCGTGGACAGAAAAAGATGTGCAAGGTATTTGAAGAGGTACATGAAACATTTTCAATACTAAAGTAATCAGTAGACACTCCTAGGTGAGAAATGCGAAAATCTCTATTTTCATAGAGAAAGAGGAATAGTTCAAAGTACACGTCATAACAACAGATCACCGTTCTTCGGGGATTCCGAGATCATCCGAAACCTTCGAGAAAAACAACCATCCCCACTTGATTACCCATACGAACCCTCCCAACTAGAACAGATTCCTCAAAAAAACCCATGGTCACAAGAACTCTGAAAACCAACACCTCCCGTAATAATAGGACACCCTTCCTGAAACCGCGGCCCTTCAAACTCCCCCCAACATCTTCTCAATTCCCAAGACTACACCCAGATCCCTGTGCGTCTTCATCTAGTTTCTCTGCCCTACTGGAACTCACAACGGGCTGTTTTTGGAGCTTCAGGAAGAGAAAGGCGGTGATAAATGCCAAGATCGTCAGCACTAACAGCAAAAATCAAAGGGTTTCCCATGATGATGAATGTTTCCGTTCCCCACTTGCCTCGGTCTTCATGACATTTTAACTCTTACCAGCCGCAATATGAAAACGAGATAATCTAATAGAAAACGACATAAAACATTCAATGAAAACGTGAAATTATGTTTTCAAAGTCCCAACTACAAATAAAAATAAATTGTAGAGAAGGAGAAAAACCAAAAAAACGAAAGTATTCAACATGATTTTTCAGTCGTTGACGAGTTTTTTGTCTAGTCGTATGTATTCTGTATTTGTCAGAGAAACACTTACTTTTTCTTGGAGCCATCTTGATTAGAGTCGGAGTGTGCTTTGGATTCTCCGTCCTGAGTGTCCTCGGTTGAGCAAAGATTCGAATCGCCATTATCTTTGCCGGTTTGCTATGAAATTGAACATAGATGATGAGCCTGAGCAAAAAAAGGAACAGTAACGTGAAAATCGGTTGAATGTAAAATATAAATTGAGAAATTGAGGTCAAAGAAACGATTAAATAAAAACAAGAAAACTTTGAAAACGTGATAACACGAATCAACAACGAGACCAAAAAAAGAATGATCGATTTTGAAATCCAGAACATTATACGGTATGTATCCTCCTAGAACTTCTTGAGAAAACGGGACGTGTCTAAAAAATAATTCCTATTGATAATTTCACTCACTAGTATTGAAGACGGTCAGTTTCTTGAGTTCACAACTGGCTGTCTGTCTGTCATGAATGGAACAACATCTATTTATATGAAAAAGAGAACAGCAACCGCATCTGTTGCGCATTCCGGGACAGCGGAGATGATCCTGCTCGCAACCTACAATCAGAGGACTTATCCGATGGAAACCGGAGAGATTTTTTCGCGCTTCGGCGGACTCCGATTATTCTATCCGTTCTGTTTAAAGGAAACCTTTCTTTGGCGAGAACAGGGAGGAAATGACGAGCCACGAGGCGGCCAGACGGCTCTTACGTGAACACGACCGACGCCGCATTGCTTGAAAGGCGCAGTTAACACGTGGCAGCCTGATACAAGGTTACCGACTGTCCGAGACGAGTGACACGAGAAAAGGGAACTGCTCATACAATGCAATGATCTGGCCTTTTGTTCTGCTGATAACAGCGTGTTCCGGGTCACCCGCAATTGACTGATCCAACAGTCTCACTCATTTGGGTGCTAATGAAGAATTGTTGCTAGAGATCCAATCAAATAAAATGATTTGATCTTGATCTTGATGACGTGTGTGTTTCAGAAGTTTTCAGAAAACTTGTGGAACTACGAAACATGAACCGCGCTTTCCTCACACGACAGAGGAGGCCTGCGCGGTAACGAGATATGAAGAGCCAAGTCGTCTTGAACACCGAGCTGCTCAGTTAGCGCAAGTTCTTGACGGAGATGGGGAAAAGTGCTCGATGAGGAAAGCGAACCGTTTGATTGAAGAGGTGACCGAGGGCCTCATCATTTCTGTGAATAGCAGGGCGGAGCTGTGGAAAGCTTAGTTCGAGGCAATCGGCGCTCTCGAAGAACTGTCCAGCTTGAACAAATGTATCGAAAATGAAATTTTTCATGAGGCGTATATCAATATGCTGACGAACCATGTCGAATCAAAGGGGTTCTCGGCGCTGAAGGTGCAGCTTGGAGACGTGGTGGAAGCCATTGATAAGCTCATCAATTCGGGAACACCACCGAGAGAGCAATGGCTTGTTCCACCTCCAAGCCCATTGAAGGAGGGTCAACATGACTGGGGAGTTCCGAAGGACAGCGGGGCTTCGAGTAGCATCCCGAGTCCGGTCGCATTTGTAAATGCACTCTTTTCTCTAAATAAAGGCTCCGGAAACGGTAAGCCCAATGAGGAAGAATCGGCTAATAAAGAGTCAAACGAGAAGAGAGTGCCGTCTCATCCGTCGGAGTCCGAGATGATTGTGAGAGGCAAGAGAAGAAAACCTTGAAGGAGACGAAAAGAAGACTGGTTACGGCGGTAACCCAGCCCGTCATCCAATCGGGAAGCCGATATGAAACGGTCCAGGAAGGGACGTAGAAACAGGAAGTATTCAAAGTCGTCTAGTTCCGGGTGTGAGACGAATCCGTATCCATTGCTTCGTCGAAATGGACCGGGGGAGAGAAAGAAGAAAAAGGAGTCCAGAACACATTCGGATATGGAAATGCCCATGTTCTCAGGTGCTGACGCTCATGAATATCCGGATTGGAAAACAATCTTTATGATATTCTACGGTGAGAAATTGGTAATGGACAGTCTCTCCGAGTTCATCCGATTGAAGCAATCTTTCCGGTGATTCCAAGACTATGGTCTGAGTAATGGCTATAGAATCCGATAACTATGAGGTGGGCACAGAGATATTGGGCGGCAACTTTCTGAAGAATGCACGCCCTATGGAACGACTGTGATCGGAATTCATCAAGTTCAACGGTGAACAGAAGGATTACCCAGGCGTTGAAAGACGTGACCCTGCTCGCCGCGACGGTCTATCAGTTGCGTAAGCCATGCGATTGACAGCTGCTCCGTGTACAAAACGTTCCTTTCGAAACAACCGATTCGGCTACAAAGAACACTTCACAAGAAGGTAAGATGGCCAGTTCACTCAGGTTCATTTGCGCAGTTGTACGAAAAAAACGAGATGAAGACGGAGCTACATATATCTGCAGGAGAACCTTGCCGAAAACAGCGTTTTATCGGAGGTCGAAGGTTTCGACTTAGCTGATGTCATGGTCAAGTCCGCTCAGACAGATAGTCAAGGGAAAATATCCTCCCAGAGCAAACCTCCTTATTAGAATGGGGGAGTTCCATTACTGTTTGGTCCGACAAGTACGAAGTGGTCCACTCACAAACGGAGAGTTTCAGGCCCGACCATGATCCAATCGTTGCTCGGCATCTTGTTCAGAGATAGAACGAAAGAATACATACTGACGGCTGATATCGGAAAAAAACCTTTCATTAAGTGAGGTTACAGGAGCAAGACAGAGATTGCACGCGCGTTCTCTAGCTCCGAGCTTTTTGGAGAGGACTGTGGGACGACGTGAAATACCGATTCACTCGGACCCCATTTGGGATAGTCAGTTCGTTCTACTTTTTCGCGAGAACGATACTGGCTTACTTGGAAAGGTTTGAGACAAATGCAATATTCGAGATGGCCAGAATCCCTGAAAAGGATAGAGCCCCAGATGAAGTGAATAAGTTGCTGAGGCACATTCGGACCTCGGTGAACGGCTATCATGATTCTGAAGCCACTCTAGGGAACCTCCACGAAACGACAGCTACAGTCATTGCGGATGTCCACTAACAACCCTATGGATCGACTTTCTCCGGTTAGTGTACAATTGAAGCATTTTTCCCAATCCTTAGAGAACTCGGTCTCAAATGGATCAGCAAGATTCCAGCGGAGACTGCACCTATATGTAAAAGAACTAAGAAAGATTTTGGCAACGAGAAGTTCACTTTCCAGCGACAACTGACTGTTTTATATGACTTCTCCAGTCACCTTCTCGGATATTTTCAGAAGCACCACGGAATCGCGGTGTATGTATCTGTTTCGTATACCCGGGCAGCACGGTCCACGCAACTTTGGTTATTTCGAAATCAAGGGTGAAGCCGTTGAAACACCCTGACCGTCTAATGATTGCTCGTATGAAACTACCGGCCGTTGTGTTGGCAGAGAACACAGCGCGGCTCTACGGCAAAGAATTGAAGAATTCGTAAGCTTTTGAGAGCTTTCATGTCGGATTCAACCATCGCAATAGCGTAGATCGCATTCTAACTGAAACTCCGGTGTTTTGTGAACTCACAAGTTCAACGCGCGAAGAATTGCTGTGAACATCTCTCCAATACAGCACTGATTCTGGAATTGCTTAGGGAAAGACAACCTCGCAGACATATGTAGCCTCTCGTGGAATGTCATCCACCGAACTGATCAAATCGTCGCTGTAGTTTGATGGCTCAGAGTCCATTAGAAAACCAGAATCAGAATGATCAAATGATACGGTTCGAATCAATTGCATTGCCCGAGGAATTTCAAACACACATCGATTTCGAAATACATACCTGAAGAATGAATAAGGGTGAAGAATTCCGAAAAAAACGAAGAGAAGTTTTATAAACCTCGAGGATTTTCATCAACTTGGTGACACAGTCTGAGCCGGAAGCGGCAGAGTACTATACTTGGATACCGTACGGATTCAAAAACTCGATCCACAAGAGATATATGATCCGTGTATTTGAATCGGCGAGTAAACTTGGAGACCGTTCTGGACTCCTGTGGAAATGCCCGTTGATGGAACAGTTTGCTACAACAAAGCCTGGTCTCGAAGGCGGCAGTCGTCGCAGACAGTTGGTACTGCAGTACCTCATTGTCGATGGTTATCGAGACGCAGCTCAGCACATAAATGCACATCTACCGGAAGCATGGAACTCCGTTCCCGACAAAGACGGTATGATCAGACATCAGACACGTCTGGAAAAGTCCGATCTACTGGTGAACACAAAGAATCCGATAGTTGGGGTGAGATCACCCTTCCCGCTGGCCAGACTGCTTGGAACAAACACAGCTCACGTGGTACCCCACGAACCCTCCCCACGAGGACTTCCTCATTTCTCTCTTAATCAGTTCCTATTTATCTCCGTTCTAACGAATTCCGTGCGCAGGCGTCGGCGAGATTCGCGTGAAACTCAGGAAAAGCGCCGCAGCATCTATGATTCTGTGTTCTCTTGTTCGCACGACTACAACCCCTCAAGATGCTGTGAGTTGTGAAGAGCCACGATGCCGCAGTTCGGAGCGCCACGCGAATCTCGCACGGAATTCGTTAGAACGGAGATAAATAGGAACTGATTAAGAGAGAAATGAGGAAGTCCCCGTGGGGAGGGTTCGTGGGGTACCACGTGAGCTGTGTTTGTTCCAAGCAGTCTGGCCAGCGGGAAGGGTGATCTCACCCCAACTATCGGATTCTTTGTGTTCACCAGTAGATCGGACTTTTCCAGACGTGTCTGATGTCTGATCATACCGTCTTTGTCGGGAACGGAGTTCCATGCTTCCGGTAGATGTGCATTTATGTGCTGAGCTGCGTCTCGATAACCATCGACAATGAGGTACTGCAGTACCAACTGTCTGCGACGACTGCCGCCTTCGAGACCAGGCTTTGTTGTAGCAAACTGTTCCATCAACGGGCATTTCCACAGGAGTCCAGAACGGTCTCCAAGTTTACTCGCCGATTCAAATACACGGATCATATATCTCTTGTGGATCGAGTTTTTGAATCCGTACGGTATCCAAGTATAGTACTCTGCCGCTTCCGGCTCAGACTGTGTCACCAAGTTGATGAAAATCCTCGAGGTTTATAAAACTTCTCTTCGTTTTTTTCGGAATTCTTCACCCTTATTCATTCTTCAGGTATGTATTTCGAAATCGATGTGTGTTTGAAATTCCTCGGGCAATGCAATTGATTCGAACCGTATCATTTGATCATTCTGATTCTGGTTTTCTAATGGACTCTGAGCCATCAAACTACAGCGACGATTTGATCAGTTCGGTGGATGACATTCCACGAGAGGCTACATATGTCTGCGAGGTTGTCTTTCCCTAAGCAATTCCAGAATCAGTGCTGTATTGGAGAGATGTTCACAGCAATTCTTCGCGCGTTGAACTTGTGAGTTCACAAAACACCGGAGTTTCAGTTAGAATGCGATCTACGCTATTGCGATGGTTGAATCCGACATGAAAGCTCTCAAAAGCTTACGAATTCTTCAATTCTTTGCCGTAGAGCCGCGCTGTGTTCTCTGCCAACACAACGGCCGGTAGTTTCATACGAGCAATCATTAGACGGTCAGGGTGTTTCAACGGCTTCACCCTTGATTTCGAAATAACCAAAGTTGCGTGGACCGTGCTGCCCGGGTATACGAAACAGATACATACACCGCGATTCCGTGGTGCTTCTGAAAATATCCGAGAAGGTGACTGGAGAAGTCATATAAAACAGTCAGTTGTCGCTGGAAAGTGAACTTCTCGTTGCCAAAATCTTTCTTAGTTCTTTTACATATAGGTGCAGTCTCCGCTGGAATCTTGCTGATCCATTTGAGACCGAGTTCTCTAAGGATTGGGAAAAATGCTTCAATTGTACACTAACCGGAGAAAGTCGATCCATAGGGTTGTTAGTGGACATCCGCAATGACTGTAGCTGTCGTTTCGTGGAGGTTCCCTAGAGTGGCTTCAGAATCATGATAGCCGTTCACCGAGGTCCGAATGTGCCTCAGCAACTTATTCACTTCATCTGGGGCTCTATCCTTTTCAGGGATTCTGGCCATCTCGAATATTGCATTTGTCTCAAACCTTTCCAAGTAAGCCAGTATCGTTCTCGCGAAAAAGTAGAACGAACTGACTATCCCAAATGGGGTCCGAGTGAATCGGTATTTCACGTCGTCCCACAGTCCTCTCCAAAAAGCTCGGAGCTAGAGAACGCGCGTGCAATCTCTGTCTTGCTCCTGTAACCTCACTTAATGAAAGGTTTTTTTTCCGATATCAGCCGTCAGTATGTATTCTTTCGTTCTATCTCTGAACAAGATGCCGAGCAACGATTGGATCATGGTCGGGCCTGAAACTCTCCATTTGTGAGTGGACCACTTCGTACTTGTCGGACCAAACAGTAATGGAACTCCCCCATTCTAATAAGGAGGTTTGCTCTGGGAGGATATTTTCCCTTGACTATCTGTCTGAGCGGACTTGACCATGACATCAGCTAAGTCGAAACCTTCGACCTCCGATAAAACGCTGTTTTCGGCAAGGTTCTCCTGCAGATATATGTAGCTCCGTCTTCATCTCGTTTTTTTCGTACAACTGCGCAAATGAACCTGAGTGAACTGGCCATCTTACCTTCTTGTGAAGTGTTCTTTGTAGCCGAATCGGTTGTTTCGAAAGGAACGTTTTGTACACGGAGCAGCTGTCAATCGCATGGCTTACGCAACTGATAGACCGTCGCGGCGAGCAGGGTCACGTCTTTCAACGCCTGGGTAATCCTTCTGTTCACCGTTGAACTTGATGAATTCCGATCACAGTCGTTCCATAGGGCGTGCATTCTTGACACAAACCTCCCGAAGCCTGCTCCAAAGGTAAAATCGAAGCAACTCAAAATCCTGCAAAGTAACGTGTTCCACTTGCTTGAATGCCAGAAAGCAAGATATCTGCCGACTGATTCAAGACTGGAACCCCGACGTCATCGCCCTCCAGGAGATAAAAATAGCCCCGGAAGACGCCTGCTCGGCCTCGAACGGCTACCGTGCATCCGCAATGCCTAGGAATAGAAGAGGAGGCGGAGTCGCCATCATGGTCAAAAATGATATTGACTATGCTGTAATCAATTCAATATCGAGCGAAGTGGAATTTATCACACACACCACGGACTCACGCGGAGAAGAGTTCGAAGACATTCTCCTATCCGGAGGATTCGCCACTCTGAACACCGACACACACACTCGAGCGTCCAATGGAACTTTCAACTCCCCCGACATCACCGCTACGACAGATGACCTCGTCTGCAATGCCACCGGCCTCCAGATGGGTTCGGATCACCTGCCCCTTCTAACAATCCTCGATGCCCCCCGCGAAATGGCCACCAGGCTTCCACGCACACTGGTAAACTTCAAGAAGGCCAATTGGACCAACTTCCGCACTCTCGTCGAAAATTCCATCTCTAACAGATGGATGTCATCTACGAATATTGAAGTCCACGCTGGTGCCAAGCTACTCGAGAATGCCATCCACTTCGCCTGACAGACACCGAGAGGCCGTTTTAAACTTTCCCCCACCCCCGTTCCTGGTGCCGTACGCAAGCTGATGAAAGAACGCGACCGCCTCCAACTGGTTAACCGCCTGGATCCGGCAATAAAAGAGCTAAATCAAAAGATCAAAGAAACGAACAACGAACACCATGCCACGGAATGGAAAGAAGAAGTAGAGAAATTCGCCAAAGATCCGAAAGACTCCAAGAAAATGTGGAGCCTGATCTGAAGAAGAAATCCTAAGTCAGCCGCACAAGGCGCACTCAACTTCGAGAACGGCTCCTTGGAAGTTACTGGCCGCCTAGTGGCGGACAAACTGGCGAAAAAACTCGGAGCGGCCGGAGATCCCAAATCGCGACGTAGAGACCACGCCTGGAAGCAGGCCAAAGGAGGGATGCTGAAGAAAGCACCAACCGAGCCAACCATCGCCTTCGACTGTAGCCAAACTGATGAAAAACTCGAAAACTTTCGGACCGGACGGTATTGCGCAGACGCACATCCGGAACCTTCCCACAGTGGCCTGAAAGCTCCTCGCTTCCATCTTCTCGGAAGCCGTCAACAAGAACCAAACACCTGCAGTATGGAAGAAAGGCATAGTCATCTTCATCGCAAAGCCGGGCAGAAACCCGGGTCTAGCGAGCTCCATGCGGCCCATCACCCTTCTATCTCCAGTTGCTAAGCTACTCGAAAAACTCATTCTGAATATCATCCAAGCAGACATCGCACCTCCGAGCTCACAACATGGTTTCACCAAGAGAAGATCCACGACGTCCGCAGTAGTCGAAATGGTGGAGCAGATCACGGGTCGCCTTAACAAACCAAAGCCCGCCGAGCGCTCGTTAATCACGGCGCTTGACCTGAAAGCCGCTTTCGACGCTGTGAATCACTCAAAACTCTTCACCGACCTTGCGAACTCCAGCATCGGCCCAAAGATTACAAGATGAATGACTAGCTACCTGAACAAATGAAAGATCAAATGCCATTACGATGGATGTAAATCCAATTGGAGAACTCTGAGGGGAGGAGTGCCACAAGGTTCCTCTCTCTCCCCCCAACTCTTCAACTTCTACGTCCGAGACATGCCAGCCGCTAGGCCCAAGGCCATACTTGTGAACTACACTGACGACACCACCATCATCGCATCAAGTACGGACCTCGTCGAAGCAGCACCTCGTCCGGATCCACGACTACCTCGAGGAAAGAGAACTGAAGGTGTCAGCGGGTAAATCCGCCTCGATGGTCACCTGCACTGGCCCCAAGGAATACGACTGGGATCCGAATCGAAACTGGAACGGCGAAACCATCCCAACTAAGAACTCCATAAAGCTGCTGGGAGCCACCCACGACACTATGATGTGCATGAAGGACCACGTTGCTGAAATCACAAAGAAAATGCCGCAGAAAACGAACATCATCCGTGTCCCCGCCGGCACCGACTGGGGCTGTTCCAAAGAAACACTGACGACAACGTACATGGCAATGGTCAAACCTATGTTTCTCTACGCCGCCCCGGGTTGGAGCTCTCTAGCGTCGCAGTCTCACTGCAAACGCATCGAAAGAGCCCAAAGGAATGCTTTACGTTGCTGTACCGGGCTACTGAAAGACACGCCGACTTCACACATCTACGCGGAATCGAGATGTCTTCCAGCGACCGAAGAGCTGAGGCTATCAAGAGAACAATACGCTGTTGCGGCCGCAACCGACACATAACACCGGAGCCACCGCTTGCTGGACAAGCGTCCAACAAGCAGGAAAGCCGACTCGAAAGGAAATCTCCCCCGGAACCCGCCCACACTGAAGACACAGATCGCTAAAGATGTAAACTTGGACACAATGATGAAGTAAGACGCACAACGGCTCTCCCACACACAGTTCGTCCAAAGGTTCCTCTCCGGGAGCCCGCCCAACAGCCTACTCAACGCCAAACCGTCTAGAATCGCTAGAGGAGAACGGAAGCTCCCGCGAGCGGCACGTATCGAGCTCGCCCGACTACGATGCGGACACTCCCTGCTGGTGAATGCCTACGACGCCAAAATCCGAGGCTCGTGCGATCCTCAAGTGCACGAGATGCGACGATACCACTGGCTTAACTGCTCACCTGCTCAGCTGCCTGGCAACCCCGCTCATCAATCAATGAATTGATGAGCTTATCATCAATTCTCATCAATTCGGGAACACCACCGAGAGAGCAATTGTTCCACCTCCAACTCCATTGAAGGAGGGTCAACATGACTGGCGAGTTCCGACGGACCAGACTGGGCAGGAAGAATTGATCTCAAAAGAGGCTCCTATTCTGATCTCGAACGAGATTCCAAATCGCTTCCCAGGAAAATAGTCGTCGGGTACTGAAGGACGCAGATTTGAGAGAGAGAGAGGCCGCCGACCAGAGTACTCAGGCGGCATTGCTCCGTTCTGAGAAATCACAGCTGCTGACTAGCCTGATGAACTCTATGCAGAAACTGATTGCGAATCAAATGCATGCCCTGCAGCACCCGATGAACTAACAGTCCGCAGGCTGAGAAAAGGAATCGAAGCCACAATCACCCGCACCCAACCCACGCCTCTTCGCTACTCGGCCACCGAACCATACTTTCCAGGGCCCTCCGGGTGCGCTTAGGTGAACGGTGCCGACACTGCCATTGGCCACTGTTTTCAATGGTTCCACCACCTCCCCCAACACTGGATTTTGAGCAACTTTCAAACCAAAATATCTCGGTCGAACGCGGAGCTTCGCAGTTTTGGTCAACTGAAGAGTTGCTCAGAATGACTTCGAGAAGGTGTGTGCAAATTCGTAGAACATTCTATGAGACCGACCCAAAAAGTTTCCCTGGTCAGATGTGCCAGATGCAACAACATCGGTCCGTTCTGACAACACTACTGGACAATTATTTAATTTTCTTTTTCAAAACAACACTTACTTTAAGTCCGTTGACGAATTTGACGGGGAAGGCAGATTCTGTCACAGTCCTGTGATTCTGTTAGTTCTTGTTGTTGCGTTGTTTTGAAGATGTCAAGAAGAGCTGGAATCATCTGGAAGAAATACCCGATTAGAAACCATATGTGAATGAAATCGATAAAAAAATAAATGAAAACGAGATAAAAAGTAGCTGATAAGAGTTCCAAAGTCATGAAGATCGAAACAAATGGAAAAAGGAAACACTCATGATCACGGGAACCTTTGATTTTTGCTGATAGCACTGACAACCCCAACACTTATCACCCCTCTTCTCCCCGAAGCCTCAAAAACAACGCATTGTGCGCTCGAGTCTAACAAAGAAACTGGATGAAGACCCACAGGAACTAGTGATGCAGTTCTTGAAATTGCAGCGACACTGAGAAAATTCAAAAAACCACGGCTTAAGGAAGTGTCTCCGATCACCACGGTAAAGTAGTTGTTCAGAAGCTCTGCTCTCTAGGGCTTTGGTGCCGATAATTTCCTATGGAATGTGATCTGGTTGAGAGGAATTTGTACAAGTAATCAAATGACAGTGAGTATTTTCCCTTCGGAATTCCCAATTGTCTTAGATCCCGCAAAAGAGATATGGGATCTACTCTTATGACGTCTTCTCCAAGTTTTCCCCCTCGCATTCCCAAATATTCTGAAGCATGCGTTCGCGGCGAGCGTGAACTAGAATCGGTTTCGCAACGAATTTCAGCAATCACGCTAGCGGCGGACGCAGAAAACTACGTGAATATTGAGAGATTTGAAAACTAGGAAGATAGAGAAACTGGAATGGACGATGAGAAACCAACTGATATAAGGGGTGGAAGACAGGTGTAGAGTGTCGATTCAGTTGGATTGGTCCTGAAAATCAATAATGAACTGGTGTTTGTATTGCGAGACTTTGAAATAATTTGAATATCCAGTAAAAAATAATGTATAGAGGATTAGATATTTTACTGATTACCCAGTCGGGTTCAGTTCTAGCAAAAATCCTATTCGAAAGGCAATGTAAAATACTATACAAAACCACTTTTAAATGATTGGCTTAAAACATTGATGATAGTGAAAATGGAGCAGTTATGTTATTTTATGGATAAATTCGATTTTTTCAGTACTTCGAGATAGAGCTAAAATTTTGTTGTCAAAAGAAGAAGTGCATGAAAAATGTGCTCTATCGAATCGCAAAATAATTATCTGTTTCGGTTAAGGGAGAGAAAAGTTACATTTTCTCATCTGTAATTCCAGCCAAAGGGGCGGAGCTTCCCAAAACATGTCACATGTGACTCACAACTAATATGTCTGCATACACTAAAATTTAAAACAACATTGGAGTAATTTGAATTTCTAGTGCCCTCCACTTTTCAAAAACATCAGAGAACGTGTCTTAATTGTTTTTCTCTGTTTTGGAACGGGGAATGTTTCGGAAAACATAAAACATTGTCAGACTCACTTGGGCAGCTCTCATAGCGATTCGCCAAGCGACGACTCGGCTTCCTATGCTTCCATCAGTCAGATGGTACTCGACAAGAACACGGCGTCTTGGTTGGTTGCTGTTGCTTGTAGCGTTGGAAGAAGTTGTTCTTCTGGTCGTCTGTCGTGGACGTCTTCTTGCTTTCTTCTGCGAATTTTGAACTGCCGATCGAGTTTTCTTCCCTTTTCTTGTCTTCGGAGGTTTCGGCGCACTGACTCCCACCACCAATCTATCGACCGGTTTTCTGATTCGGCTACTTCTTCTGAGTGCGTATTCCTGATAGTCATCTTCTTCTGCCTCATATTCGATGACCGACAACTGTCTTGGCGGGGTGACAACATCTTGATGGTGGTAATCGATCTCCTGAACGGAAGGTGGGCGTTGCTCCTCGGCGGCGTCTGGAATGGCCTCCTCTTGCACGTCATCGACTCCGGGTCCAGTTGATGCCATCACCAGAGACGGCATTCGTCTGTTCGGCACAGGAGCCGCTTCATCTTCTTCTGCCTCATATTCGATGACCGACAATTGTCTTGGCGGGGTGACATCTTGATGGTGGTAATCGATCTCCTGAACGGAAAGTGGGCGTTGCTCCTCGGCGGTGTCTGGAATGGCCTCCTCTTGCACGTCATCAATTTCGGGTCCAGTTGGTGCCATCACGAGAGACGGCATTCGTCTTTTCGGCACAGGAGCCGCTTCATCTTCATCTTCATCTCTCGATGGTGCAGGTCTTTTCCGAGATTGAACCTCCGGAAAATTGTCAACACTGGCGCGAGTACTTTCTCGAGCACTGGTAGAGGCAGCACTATTTTCTCTAACGGCCGTCGCCGTTCTCTTAGGAGAAATCGGGGCAGTTGGTTCTGGTGAAGCAGCTCTCTTGCATCCTCTGTTCTGCTCCACCTTCGCTTCCTTCTCCTTCAGACTCTTTTTTATGTCCTCTTCGAATTGGCGCTTCTGGAATCAATTTGAATGAATGTTCGACTTTTTTTTTAGAATGATACCTTAGTGTCGTCCACTGTCGTGAGGAAGAACGGCAGGGTTTTTGATTGCCAAGAGCAGTTACCCTCGACCGCTCTCATCTCCTTCGTCCTCGACATGGCACCGAACTCTGAAACATGTTCATTCTCTCTTTTTTTCAATTTGAATCGAAACATACCCTTAACGTTGCGCAAATTGATTTCTTTCACGTTGAGAGAAAGACTGAAACCAGAAATTCAACAATTTCACAACACACTTATAACTCACTCGGCGGTGTGAACGATCCGCGTGCCGTTCTTCATCTTTTTCAACTTCTCCTCCAGCCCCGTCATCACGTCTGGCTCGAAAACCAGATTATTGGTAAAGATGATGGTTGCCTCCTCAACGATGAGTTTTGCGTGCTTCTCATTGAGGAAATCTCCCCAATGAAGTTCGCGCGCACTGAGCTCTTTATTCGCAATGAGCGCCTCCCTACAATTATTTGAACTTTTTATTTTTCTTATAGCAAATTCACAAACCGGGTAACACTGTCGTTCAACTTCTGCGCGGTCTCGGCTCTATGTTTGATGAATTCGATTCCAACAACTTTTTTGCAGCCGGTGTAGGCAGCGATGAACTGGACAATATGTCCGCATCCGCTGCCCAAGTCGACGATAACGTCATCCTTGCCAACCGCAAGCTCATCGCAGATGCTGCGCATCTGGGGGAGGCTTGTCTCGCCGTAGACCTAGAATTTTATCGTTTCTCTCTTTTCACTCATACTTCGAAACGTAAAAAATGATTCATTTCTCCAATTACGTCTGAACGCAATGGGGTTTCTCTTTCTAGTTGTGGTTTTATTCCAGAAAATTGTGAAAAAAAAAACTAACCAGCGATCTGACGCAAAGAGTTCGGTACTTCAACCTCTCCGGCTCTGGGACTGCTTCCTCGTAGGCCTTTGTGACGATGGCCGCTGCGACTTCAAAAGCGTCCGCGGCAGCTCCCTCCGCAAGTTGTGTGTTGAGCGGACCGGTGTTGGACATCTGTAATACAAACGATCAATTTCACAGCAACAACAATTGGTGCAATAAAATAAATTCTTTAAATACGCATCAAAAATTAATATTCTCAAAATTCCCATTGTTTTTTTTCCGAGTTTTCCCCCCCCCCCATGCATAACGTTTTTCACATGAAATCGGTACCGTACCTCTTCTAAGTGATTTGCAAAGTTGAGTAAGTGGGAATCTGTAAAAAAAACAGTTTAAAAGCACGGTTTAGAGACGGAAAGAAAGTGCGAAGCATTGCAAAACACGCTGCGAAAACAATGCGCTGTGATGAATGGGTGGGTGCATATGGTCATTCGCTCTCTCCGGAACCGCACCCTCTCCGGATGCACACTCTCTCTTCCTGCTCGGTAGAGCGCGTTTGGCTTATCAGGCATGGGTTTGAGCTGATTGAAGTGCGGGATTGAATCGATTGAAGTACGGGATTGAATCGATTGAAACAAGGGATTGATTCGATTGAAAGACGGGATTGAATCGATTGAGTTCCTGTCGAAAATTGCTATCTCGGGAGGCTCAAAGCTGCTAACGGGATGAACAAACCGACGAGTGATCGTTTCTGGGTGATGTTTTCTTGAGTGGAAAAAATTTACTCTGGCTCCCCTAAAGATACTCTGGCTCCTCTAAAAATACTTTGGCTCCCCTGAATATTCTCTGGCTCTCCTGAATATTCTCTGGCTCCCCCAAATATGCTCTGGCCCTCCTAAAGATACTCTGGCTCCCCTAAACTCTGGTTCCCATCAGACTATCAACTCCATCGCTCGTCTTTTGACATGGAAAAAATGAAAATGCAGGACCATCGAAAACGACTGAATCAGTCCATCCACTTGGAAATCTCCCATTTGTCAATGAAATAACTTTCCCGAATTGCACAAATGTTCAAAGTCGCTCGGCATGTCTGAACTACCGTAAGAACTATTTCCCCCCACTAAGTGAACGATGCTCCTCCCCCCCCCCCCCCCATTAAGTGAACGATGCTCCTACCCCCCCCCCCCCATTAAGTGAAGGGTGCTCCTACCCCCCCCCCATTAATTGAACGGTGCTCCTAAAATAACGGCACTAGAAAAATGAAGGTGAAAAATTGAACAGCACTGAAAAAAAGAATGGTGGGTTGTTCTCATTCAAATGCCCTTTTGGCGGCGGCACTTTTATAGATGGAGAGACCGCAGTGAAAGCGAGCGAGCGCAGTGAAAGCGGAGGGAGTAGGGAAAGCAGGGGCGGTCGGGTTGGGTGAAGGCGGCGGGCGTTGTGTCACAAAGAAAGGTTGAATGTGATGACACTCAAAGGACGAAAGGGTTCGGACATTGCGAATTTCAAATTTCATAGTTTTTTGAGTTAGGGGAGAAGAGAAGGAAGAGGAGTGCGGGGACTTCAAGGGGAAGTCGCAGTTTTGAACTACCTCGAATTGTCAATTGTCTATCATTAATATTTGGTTAATATTATTTTCATCATTATTATTTATGGGCTAACTTTTATTTGAACATGTTTATAGGGACTAGTACTACCCATCTGAACCAACTTAGCCTCCGAGATCCACCTGGCGGAGTACGGTAGGTGCTCGAAGAGCACAAAAACGACTTTTTTGTCTGTGCTCCAAAGAAGCTGAAAAAATTCATAGATATCAAGGACACTAATGTGTATGTTTTCCCAGAATTTCAGGACTGGGAACGTCCTAATTCTCGAGAAAATATTCAAAATGTTCATTTTTTGACAACTTTTCGGAGAAATGTGGAATTTTCGGGTCTTAGTAAGAGTTACCGGCAATTGTTATTTATTGCGAAACAAATCCATATACAATCGCTTCAAAGTTCACAAGAAGTGGTTCCAAAAGAATTCCGACTTTATAGTTTTTATGACCATTTTTTGTTGTGAAATTCACTAAAAGCCGTATTTTTGGATGGATTGTAGACTTTTGTTGTTCTTATTTTGACCAAAAGTGCCGCAAAACTGGTTGAAAAAATTTCCTGTCTTCAACTCATTGAAAATAGCATTTTCAATTTTTTTCAAATTTTTTATACCAAAATCATCTCCAGCGGTCATAACTTATCTGAATATGTCTGATTCATGCTGAAACATTCGAAAAACCCATATCAATTCGATATTCATCGATTGCCCTTTCTTTTTTTTTGCGAATTGAGAAAAACAACTTTGGCTCAAAGTTTTTCCATGGTTGAGACCAGTGTGGGATCCCGAGACTGAAGCCTCGAGAAAAATGAGTTCACGATAATTTCGCGAGAAATTTTTCCCGATATAGTCTCGGGAAAGTCTCGAGTCTCGGTCTGTTCTCGAGAAAGTCTCGAGAAGAAACCGAGAAATAGTGAATTTCATGGAATTCGTGGAATATTTTGAGTCTCTAAGGTACCTATAGGGTACTTTCGAGGTCACCGAGTTTGAAAAACCACTTTTTGAGATTTCTTATCACGGGCTCGCGGAGTACAAGAGCAAAAACTGATTTTCAAAAGTTTTCGAATTTCAGTCTGAATTTTACGTTATAGGTGTATTTTGACCCATAGATTACGGATATCACAACGAAAAATCATGAAAAAATCATTCAGGACCGTTATCAGTGTTACCTTTTATCACCGAAAATGGCCTCTAGATTACGAATACAGTATTCAAAAATCATAGAAAAATCATTTCAGAGCGTGATAAAAAAATCAGTGATAAAAAAAATTTCGAAAAACCAAAAAAAAAAAATTTTTATCACTGATAACGACCTTGCCTGATTTTTCACTCAGCGACCTCGAAAGTACCCTATCGCCTTAGCGACTCAAGATATTCCATGAATTCCACAAAATCCGCTATTTCTCGGTTCCTTCTCGGTTCTTTCTCGGTTCGTTCTCGAGACTTTCTCGAGAACAAACCGGGACTCTTTTTTTTTCTCCAGTCTTTTCTCCAGTACACACTGATCGAGCTTTAACCGTTTGACTCCCGGAGTTCTGTGCAGTCCCTGCAATAATGTGTACTTGAGCGACTCCGCAACGACAATACAATCGAGCCAAAAGACACATCCATATGTCGCGACCAATCCATCACGCTTTTTGAACGACGCCTTCAGATCTTCTTTCATCGATCCAATTTTGGGCCATTCTTTTTGATGTATTTCATAACATCAACAAGACCTGCATTGCGAGAAGTTGCAGCAGCAATGTCATGACTGTACATGGGAAGTCGACGAACGGCGGCCTGCAAATGGTTTCCCTCTACTTCGGCCACGACGACTTCTTGGTTTTTGTTCGGCGTCTTCTGCATCATCCTCGACAACGCATCGGCATTATCAAATGTATCCGTGGAGACGTGCTCGATGGAGAAATCGTAACCCATCAGCGTAGTTGCCCATCGACATAGCACAATAGCACAATAATAAAAATGAAATGAACAATTTTAAATTAAAAATGATTTTATAAAAATTGTTATTTTGCTCGTAATCTGGGTATATCTGAACTTTTGAATTAAATATCGGCTTTTGAAGTCACATTTATGCCGATTAGTAAAATTGTTAAAATTCAGCACACAATAATACATGGATACGCACCGACTGCAGACTCCGATCCAGAAGAAATTGAATCCTTCTACGAGCAACTCGGCGACGGTGTAAGGAGATGCAAGTCCAAATACAAGATAGTGACTGGAGACTTCAACGCTCGCGCCGGACCCAGGAAAGATCAAGTCGAACCGCACATTGGCACACACGCCTACGAGCCAAGGAACGACGCCGGAGAGGAGCTCGCCAACTTCTGCGAACTCCACAACCTCTGGAACACGAACACCTTCTTCAGAAAGCCGAATCACCGCCGATGGACGTACGTCTCACCAGACGGAGCCCACAAGCACCAAATCGACTACATTCTGACGAACGGCCGCTTCTTCACGGACACACATGTCCTCCCCTCCGTCACAGTCGGGAGCGACCACCGTTTAGTCAGATGCAATCTGCACCTAGACGTGAACAAAGCCAAAAAGGAACGAATTTTCTCCAGGAAGCCACCTCGGAAGCTCCTCGACCCGACCGACGTCGCCCGCCTCACCTGCCGACCCCGGACATCCACACAGAACTGCTCAGTGACAACACAATACGACGAACTGATACACTTCCTCAGCGAAGTACGAGAGAATGCCATCGCTCTGCCACAAACCATATAGGATAAGATAATTTCCAAGAAAACGCGACGCCTACGAAGCGCTCGAAGGAACGTCGACAAAACAAAAAACGAGTACAAGGTATTCGCCAAAAACTGTCGACAATCTCTTCGTAAAGACCTGAACGACTTCAAGGACGAACGGCTCCTTCAAACAGTGGCGAACCGGAAAAGTCTGAAAACGGCCGCAAAAGAAATCCAAGAATTCGCGGCAAATATACCCTGCCTGAAGAACGCGACTGGAGAACGGCTGACCGCCAGATCGAAAATCGGAGAAGAAATCAAAACCTTTTACACGAACCTTTTCCAGTCAGTCAGGCACGTCTCACCACAGATGCCACAGCCACAGTCACTCCCGAACGGAAAAGCCGCTGGACCAGATGGAATCACCGCCGACTTTCTGAAGTTATGCGACGAGGAAGTCACGAAGGCCATTGTCCAGCTGTTCAACAACGTCGTATCCAGAAAAGATGTACCCGACCAGTGGAAAAGCTCGAAGACTATCCTAATCCACAAGAAAGGCGACAAAGAAGATCTAGGCAATTACCGCCTGATCTAGCTTCTTCCGGTGATATACAAGATCTTTTCGAAGTGCATCCTCCGGCGAATCAAAGACCGCTTGGAAGAAGAACAGCCCGTCGAACAGGCTGGTTTCCGACGAAAGTTCAGCACCCTCGACCAAAAACCACCGTCCAACGACTCCTGGAAGCAGAAAGGGAACACCACATGCTGGTCCTCATCTTCGTCGACTTCAAGAAGGCGTTCGACAGCATCGAACCCGACTCCATCTGGTCAAGCCTAGAAGACCAAAATGTGGACAGAACCTATATCGACGTGCTGAAACTCTGCTACAAGAATTGCTCCACCGACATCACTCCGTTCCACACGGCAGTGAAACCGTCTTCAGAAATCGCGACTGGGACGATCACGGAGTTCCGATCGTTGGGAAGAACATCAATCGTTCTTCGTTTCGCAGATGACGTCGTCCTGATCTCACACTGCCCGCTGGAAGCGTCCAAAATGCTCAACGAACTCATCTCCGAAAGCAGGAAAGTTGGTCTGGAGATCAACGAATCGAAGACAAAGTGCAAGCGCAACCCATTCGCTCCAACAACCGCCGTCTTCGCGAATGGAGCTCCGATCGACGAGTGTGAAGAGTACGTCTACCTCGGGCGGAATCTGAACAAGAACAGCGAGTTGCTCCCAGAACTACACCGAAGGAGACGATCAGCTTGGGCGGCCCTAGGAACCATCCAAAGAGCGTCGGACCTGATCGCCGACCCGAAAACCCGAGCAAATCTGTTCGACACAACCGTCCTACCGGCACTCTGCTACGCCGGAGAAACGTGGTCACCAACGAAAGCCCACCTCGAACGAATCCGAATTACCCACGCTGCTCTGGAACGAGGAATCGTGTCGGGATCACCCTGACCGAACAACGCTCAAGAGATCTCCACCGCGGAGACATGAGAAAGCTCTCGCAAGTCAAGGACCCGCTGAAGCACGTGATAAGACGAACACTGGAATGGGCTGGCCACGTTGCAAGGAGAACGGACGACCGCTGGACGACAAACACACTCCACTGATACCCGAGAGACTGGAAACGCCCAAGAGGACGTCCACCGATGCGCTGGGCCGACATGATGAAGAAAGACCTGTCTGTCCGGGACAACGACAACCAACTAACAACAAACTGGACGACCCTGGCCAGGGACCGCCCAACATGGAAAGCTGTGATCCGCGCCACCACGGCGAACTACGGATCGTCAAATTAACTTAGAAGGAACATGTCAGATGGGCCACCCTGGGAACCGAATGAATTGGTTCGGGAAATGTGAGTACATGAGAGGGTAGTAAAACGCCATATTCAAAAGTTTGCCTTTTTTCCTTATTCCGGAGAAATTTTGAAAAATCCATATTTTTGGCACTCGGAGGATAGGCCCTCTTCAAAAAATCATAACTAATTTAGAAAATGTGTGAACGAGTTGGTTAAAAAACGAAAGTGGAGCTAATTGGTTGTAGATTGCATTAAAAATACAAATGACTACTCATCTTTGAAATTGGAGACCGTATGTCAGAAAATGTGCCAATGACAGATGACCCGATTTCTGAATTTGATCACTTTTCGGAGAGATAGAGTGATAACACTATGTGGGCAGGGTTTCTTGGTAGTTGTGAGTAACAATCATGATATAAAAACTGGGGGTAACCGATCATTTACGAAAAAAATTTCCATTTTTAGGGAGACCCAATTTTCGAAATTTCAAGGTTCTTTGTTTAATCTGAAAGTGAGTTACATAGCTTGAAAGACCATGTCCCGGGGACTATTTTTGCAGTTTAACGTTTTTTGATATCTCTTATCACTTTCGAAATATCGATTGAGAAAGCATGTACACTCAACACGAGAACACGTGTTAGAAAATGCCGAAAAAGTCAATTTTTGGAATATTGTTATTTTGTTGAATTTCCACGAGTACACCATGAAATGGGTTCATACGAGCAATTTTCAGAATCAAACCTAAGAATAAACACTTATTTCCTGCAGATTTAGTAAGCTCTCTTCTATTTTCCCCCTATTTGGACAGTTTTAGGAAGGGTAGTGCCGGGATTTTCGTCGAATTCTCGAAGATAATTTAGAGATCTGAGAATGGGAATGTTTGATTACTACCTAGATCAATATGGTTGAGTAAAACTTATCTTGAATTTCGATCTCCTGGTTACACATTTCCAGTGTTCTCTAACCCGTGTTCTCGTGTTGAATGGTCATCATTTCTCAGTCGATATTTCGAAAGTGATAAGAGGTATCAAAAAACGTTCAACTGCAAAAATGGTCCCCAGGATATGGTCTTTCAATCTATTAGAATCACTTTCAGATTAAACAAAGAACCTTGAAATTTCGAAAATTGGGTCTCCCTAAAAATGGAAATTTTTTTCATAAATGATCGGTTACCACCAGTTTTTATATCATGATTGTTACTCACAACTACCAACAAACCTTGCCCACATAGCGTTATCACTCCATCTCTTCGCAAAGTGATCAAATTCAGAAATAGGTTCATCTGACATTGGCACATTTTCTGACATACGGTCTCCAATTTCAAAGCTGAGTAATCATTTGTATTTTTATTGCAATCTACAACCAATTAGCTCCACTTTCGTTTTTTAACCAACTCGTTCACACATTTTCTAAATTAGTTATGATTTTTTGAAGAGGGCCTATCCTCCGAGTGCCAAAAATATGGATTTTTCAAAATTTCTCCGGAATAAGGAAAAAAGGCAAACTTTTGAATATGGCGTTTTACTACCCTCTCATGTACTCACATTTCCCGAACCAATTCATTCGGTTCCCAGGGTGGCCCATCTGACATGTTCCTTCTTAGTAACTAAGTAAGTAAGTAAGTAACCTTATTCCTGCTTCGCTACTTTTATCATAATCGCCGCGTTACATATTGGGAGTGTTCCGTGTAAGTAACTAAGCAAGTAAGTATCGGTTTTTGAAGTCACTTTTATGCCGATTGGTAAAATTGTTAAAATTCATCACGTGAAACTGTACTAAAAGCAAGATTATAAAAATGAAGTGAACAATTTGAAATTGAATATGATTTTAGGATATAGAAAAGAAAATTAAGGGGAATAAATTAAAAAAGAACAGACATTCGTTTTAAAACTCAAGGAAATGTAATAAACAGTGTCTTAATGTTGGAAGACAGCTCATGTTAACAGGTTGCAACTGTTGAAGTGAATTTGTCTATCGCGACTTCACTTCTGTCTATTTTTCATAATACGCAGACACTTGGTCATCATCGGAGCCTTCTTGGCAGTAGTCGGTCCGGCAGTACGACGATTCGACGAATTCGAAGCGCCTCCACCCACCTCGTTCGTCGCCTTTGTCACTGTCGCATCTGCAACAGATGATGTTGAAATTTGACTAGGATTCAGTTTTCAAGAAACTCAAACTAATGAGTACTCTGTACTTTGGGGAGAGAGCGAACAGTTCACCCAACTAAGGATTCAGCTTTGCAAAAATGCACATGCATAAACATCAAAATTATGACCATTGGGATTTGGATTTTGGGGCATGGCATGTGCGGGAATCTGGGCTGGAAGCTGCGCATTTGCAACGTTTCTCAAACATGAGCTGGATCAAGCACAGCTACTTTGAACGCTGCAAAGTCAATGAAAACGGACACTTCACTGATAAACCACAAGTGAGTGTTCCGCTGGTGGGCACGCGGCTGGTACATTGAAGCTAGCTGCTAGTAGATATGCAGCAAATGTTTAGAACACTGAGGTCACGTCATTAACAGTGAAGATATGATTAGAGAATATTATCAGCCGCCGAGATGCGTCGTAGCCGCAAAAGTTCCAATACACAAGGAAAGCTGTTTTCGTGGCGAGACCATCTGCGCGCGGCCGCGTCGAGATCGGCACCGAGGACCCACATAATGTGAAGCAACGAAAAACTAACCTCCACCCTCATCTTCGAGCACATGATGAGACCATTTCATCGTCTCACCACTCTTCGCGCTCAACTTAGCTATCTTATTTGGCGGCGGAGCACCGCTGCTACTGGTCATTTGCAAATACGACATCACAGAATTGAACGAATCGGTGATGTGATGTCTACGAATTGGTGCTCTGCTTCCCTGGATCGGCTGAAGAGCTGCAACTGGAGTCTTGTGGACCAGAGACGTGTCGACAAGGCTGTTGACAGATCTCGGATCTGAAAGAAAGTAGTGGCGATAAATTGTGGGAAAGAATACTCTTTTCATCAAAAACTGAAAAAAACACTCGCACTTTACAGCTGGAATTTCACAATGAGTAGTGCAAAGCTGTTCTAGACTGAATTCCATGCAGATTAATAGAACATGAAGATCAGACTAACAGTAAACACGAAATTGATACGAATTCTGCTATGCATCATACGATCTGTTTTTGAAATCCTACAGTTTTACAATTTTCAACCGTTTCCGCAGAATACAAGTATTGTGCGCTGACAAAAAACAATCATATGCCAATGTTCGTTACCACTGCGACTCGCCAGTTTTGGCTAACAGAACACACCTTTGAATGCACCGATGAGACTGTTCATCGTCCCATTGGTCCGGTTCACACCAAGCGGCCCAGAATCATCGAACATCTTTTTCTCCTTCTGCTCGATGATCAGCTTCTGTTTGTTTGCCCCCTCAGACGGCACGTTGTTTTTGTTCGATTCCATTGATTCGGAAAGCAAAATGTCAGTCCATTCGCTGCTCAAAGGAATATCAAGGGGAGGGGCGATATGCTCACTCGGTTCCTCTTCTGAAACATCGGTTTTGTGTTGTTTTCATAGTATCTCAGTCTCTCATTGCTAGCTGCTTGAAAGTTTGAACCTAAAGAGAAAACGCGCTCTCCAACAGGAATCCTAGGGCATATTTATGTTTTTTGGCGGGAGAAAGTCAAATATCTAAGCGAAGTATAGTATCTCAAAGACTAGGCATTTTCGCGATTAGACACTGAAGAACGGACTCGGAATAGCCACTGCACAATTTGAAGACAAAAAAAGTGCAATCCCGATGAGTAATATGTAGATATCAAGAACCCATTCGATTACTCACCTCCAGCCGCTGACGGAAATGGTGGCCATGTTTCGTCGTCGTTGATTCCGAGTTGTGGAAAATCGAAGAGTTCGATGTTCATTTTGTCAATTACCGCTGGAAAAACAAAAGAAACTGGTGAATCAATTGATTGATAGTGAGAGAAGAAACGAAGAAGAACGAAGAATAAGAAGGGGGTAACTGAGAGAGTAGCATTTGTTTGTTTTGCTAGACGGGAGGGCAACAGGGTGAATCAGCCCGGAATCAATGCAGGAGGAGGGCCACACTAAAACAGAGAAACTACTTTGTGGAACTATAAGGAGAGAGGGAGCAGGGGGCGAGAGTGGAAAGCTGAACGGTGTGGGCTGCGAGGGAGGGACAGAGGAAAAGAAGGAAGAGGAGGGAAGAAACCGTGTTTCGATGATGATCTTCATAAAGTATTCCTTGAAAGCTTACTGTTTCGCAATACCTCTTGGTTTGAATTATGATTATGTTTCTTTGCAATCACTTTCTCTCTGAATAGAAGGAGAGGAATTGAGAAAAAAACATTGATTAATGGGGCCGTGGTCGATAACTCAGTTGGCAGTGACTGCTGGCTGTCGAAATGTTGCTGGCTCGAGTTGTGGGCAACCCTGGGTTCACCCAGTCCCGTTTGGGAAGTAGCTTCGTCCCGGCCCGGAAGTGACTTAAGTGAGAAAATAAGTGTTTCTCTGATGTGAGCGATTTGGAAGCTGGAAGAGTGCCACATTACAAATTTCTTTGCCTGGGAACGGAGCACTTTCACCGCAACCCAAACTTTTCCATTCGAAAGAGAAGAGTAGTAGACGCTACTACAGCCATGGTCTAGAAGGTTCTGTAACTCAAGAACAACAAGGACTACTCGGGAAGGGTGCCCTACTGGTTGGGTAGTACAAGAAATATGGTCACTTTTGTCAGAACTACGAAGAATCGATTGATCCAACGCACAAACGCACAACACGAATGATTATTCACTAGCCCTGAAAAGAAAATGCGGGAGGGATAAGGAAAACGGAAAACGAGGGGTGGACGAAGGGGAAAGGACAGTTGCGAAATCATTGTTGGCGACAAAAAAGAAAAAAAAAACAGAAAAAATTTTTTTTTGCCCATTGCGCATAGGTCCATCAGTGTGTCGAACAGAAGCAGAAATGTGCCTTTTTATGACGGAATACTCAGCCAAGTACGCAGCGAAAGCTTAAAGATGCAGCACACAAAAAGTCCCCAACGGAGCGCGCTTGCATTATTTGTCGGACAATTAAACAAACAGTTCTTTCAACGCAATAAAAAATGATAATAAATCAAGGGAAAGCAACATAAAGGTAGGAAAGTTCGGTATTTATCCAAATAAAAAACGAGAATTTAAGAAAATGCGGAAAAAATTATTTGAAGAGGTTGTTAAAATCGGTAGATCAAAATTTCATCTTTACAACTTGTCGGCGTCCTTATTCATGGGCTCAAGTATATTGGATGAATATTTGGAAAGCGTCACGCATCGGTTAAAAATGGAAAGTGAGAGAGAGGAGCAGAGGGCAGCACGAATGAGTATTCATCGATTCTGTTGGGCTGGTGGTGCCAGGGGTGAGCTGATGAGATGGCAGTCGACGACCATCAAGGACGAAAGAGTGTAGGAGGAGTAGAGACGCAAACGCTTAAACATCGAGAAAGGGGACGAGAGGAGTAAACATTGGCGTCTCGCCCCTCCCCTACTCCTGTGTAGGAACGAATGATAGGGGTCGATACGGAACGAGGGGTCGACGGGGAAAGAGGGGTCGAGGAACGATACTGTACCTTGTATCTCACGCTTTATTGAGAACACTGGGGGCTTTGCGACATTGTAGCGACACATGTCCTTCCCGGGAACGCTTATAATTCTGTTTTCCCCACAGTTTACTAACTACCGAATATTCACAATCAATCTGTGACTTCTCGTGAATTGTTCTTCTTTGAATCGCGAGTAAAGTAAACAATAAAGGGTGTTGTGCGGAAACATCTGCATGTATTTCTCGAATCGTCCATGAGGAAGAATACAAAAGTAGGATTTCCATTGAAAGTTTGAAAATTTGAAAAAAAAAAACAATTTTCCGTTTTACTGCAAAATTCTGTTGAAATTCACAGAGACTGTGTCAAAACAACACGAAAACATCGAGAAACAATAAAATTCCACTCACTCACCTATGTTCGCCATAGTGTGAAGTTGGGGTGAGATCATCCGCTGGCCAGACTGCATGGAACCAACACAGCTCACGTGGTAGCCTACTAACCTCATTTCTCTTTATAATTACCGTAAAGTCTCTATTAAAAGGGCATTCCCGTCTATTTTTCAATATCCTCTCTCGGATGCCCTTCTATTGGAGGCCGCCCTTTTATTTTTCAACAGCTTCTCAATTTTCAACTTTATGTGGATCGAAAAAAGTTTAGAACGCCAAGAAAAAACTAAAAAACAATATGGAAAGAGAACGGTAGACGATGACAATTTCGATCGAAACATCGCTGTCGGAGTCACATTCGTTTTCCTCGACTTCAGTGTCCAGCTCCCTTCTATTAGAGGCGCCCTTCTCATGGAGGACGCCCTTCTATTTTTCAACAGCCTCTTCAAGACACCTTTTTATTAGAGGGGCCCATCTAATAAAGATTTTACGGTAGTTTCTACTTTTCTTCATTGCGCAAACTGCTACGAGAGTTGCGTGAGTGTAGGGAAGGCGCCGTCACATCTAGCATTCTCGTCATTTTGTTCGTTTCATTGGAAATAAAGCATTTCCGAGCACCTTGTTCTGCTGTTCGTATCACAAAACCACGGGATTCCGAAAGGACTCGTCAACTTGAGGGGCCGAATGGCTGCGAACAGACAAATAAGATAACGCCGCAGTTCGAAGTGCCATTGCCTCGTGGGCATGACTACAAGTTTATCGTTGACGACTTTTTGATACTTTTCATCAAACTGGAGACACAATGCTTTTTCCGCAGCGCTCTACTCGGTCCTCGGTTTTCGATGACATCCAATAGTAGGAAGCATCCCACAGTAGAAATACAATGATTCGATGGACGTGAAAAAAAGAAAAAACGAAAGTTCTGAGGAAAAGATGAAAATGATTCATTTTTTGCAGTATGTATGTTATTTGTGGCATCATTTTGCAACAATCGGAGTGGGGTATAGAATGTGGTCAATAAATGGGAAAGTTAGAAATGAAAGTTTTTTATCTCTGTCCAAACACTCCATTTATCTGTGAATTCGTGAATTGGAGTGAAATTGTCTATCGAGACTTCACTTCAGTCTATTTTTCATCATCCGCAGACACTTGGCCATCATCGGAGCCTTCTTGGCAGTAGTCGGTCCGGCAGTACGACGATTCGACGAATTCGAAGCGCCTCCACACACCTCATTCACCGCCTTTGTCACTGACGTATCTGCAACAGATGATGTCGAAATTTGACTAGGATTCAGTTTTTAAGAATCTTAAGCTAATGAGCACTCTGTACTTTGGGGAGTGAGCAAATAATTTACCCGACTCTACTGACGACAAAAATATATGGATTTATTTTAAGCATATTCAAATATCAAAATTATGGCCATTAGAATTCGGATTTTGAGGTATGGCATGAGCGCATTTTGAACGCTTTTCAAACATGGACTGGATCAAAAGGAATGAAAAGGGGTACTTTACTGCTGAACCACGAGTAGGTGTTCTTCTGGTGGGCACGCGACCGGTTCATGAAAGCTAGCTGCGTGGCTGATCGCCGGTGGATTTGCAGCTAACCGGCAAGTTCCCCGTAGCATTGGTGGAGAGGTCACACGGACCCGATTTCAGCTGCTGCATACACATCCGCGGCTTAGCAGTGCCAGTGGTTGAAATCGTACTTGTACATGTTGGTAATCATACAAATTGACACCCCGTGAAGTGTGATCTCTGTCTTACTTCTTATGCTACAAAGTTTTACCATGAGCTTTGAGTGGTAACTAATAGTCTCCCTGTGATTAGTTTCTTGTTTTCAAGCCCATATCATTTTTGAGACTCTCTACTACGCTCTAGTCGGATAAAAAACTTGGTTTCATATAATATATGACAGCGATAAAACTCACCACCATGAACTCTTTTTCTGGAGCGAGAGGAGGCGTTCGGAGTCTCAATCATTGCACTTTGTGTGGCCATATTAGGTGTGTTATTGCTATTGTTCCGATGACCAACGTCGATTGGGATCTGGAACAAAATAGACCCAAACATACATCAGACATACAGAGCTTATAAACTCACGGTCTTTCGTACTTCTTGTTCGACAGCTCCACGAGCTTTTCCGATGCGAGAAACTACCGTGGCCAACTTTTCCGACTCTTTCTGTTCCTTCTGCAAAACGAGTCGGTCGTAGGTTTGCCGCCATGTCTGCCCATTCTTCTTTTCGTGGGTGTGAGTCGGAAATTCGCGTCGAATTTGTTGATAAAACAGCTCATCGGCATCGTTGATAAGCATCGGATTGGTTTGAAGAATTCGACGAAGTTGATGCATGCTAGCGTTTTGAAGAACTGGCTTCAAAAGAGCATATGACACATTGCCAACGGAACTAATGACTGCAAATCAGAAGATTTCAAACGAGGGTATAAAAAGACTGAAGAATCCACTAACGGTGCATGTTGGCAAAGAGAACTTTTTGGCATGTCGTCTTCAACGTTTGGATTTCTCCGAGATTTCGTTTTCGCCCAGCGAAGACTTTGTGTTGCATACTTTTCCTCGGCTTGAACATAGCCTCATCAGTGTGCAAAATAGATGTTGATTCGATATTTCTCGTTTTCGGCAGGTTTTGCGAGGCAGATGATGTTGATAGGGGTTGATGAACGGAGTCCAGCATACCGAGAGATGGAGTTTGGGTCACAGTGGTCGAATAGACGCATTTCGAGTAGTCGTAAGTGAAATCATCGATGGGCGCCGTCGGAGTGTTATTCGATCCTGATTTCACGTGTTCGTTATCAACGGCGGACATCGTTGCACTTCAATAAAGTCGAGAGATTTGACGAAGAAGCTGTAAATTGACGTACATTGTTGCGGGAGACCCAGATAAACTACGGGACACCCAGATGCGTATAGTTCGTGAGTGGGGGAAGGTCAGGGGGAATGATCGAAACATGCAAATTTTGCCTCGTGGAGTTAATTTGCATTCCAAATCGAACTGCTCTTACAGATTTTCAATATCTCTCATAGTTTTCCCAGGAGTCTCCAAAAATGGGGTGGTTTTTCGATATTGACCGCACTGGATAACACCACTCGTATCTTCTCGAAAATGAGTCAGAATGAAGCAAATACATGCAACTCAAAATGTTTAAGAGTGACATAGTTCATATTGAGTATTTTTGTACATTTTTTAAACAAAAACTTTCTTCAAATAATGCTCAACACTCTTGAGACTTGATTTCTTGCTTGCGAAAATTGAAAATTTTTATCAAAAAAGTGATTGACAGAATTATACAGCGGATCCTTATTCAAACGGCTGCGAAATGGAGGGTTGGAAAATACAACGGCACGCCGTCGTTTCATAATATGGTTTTCCCAACTAGCAACAAACAACTCAATAATAACGGATGAAGGAGAAAGTCGATCCGTATTTCATGTTCTAGAAGCTGCGGATCCTGGATGTTATGTTCCCAAGACACCTGGTGAGCAATAATATTTAAAAGAAAACAACTGAAACGGCGGAAAAAACGAGAGAAAACGCGTGATGACTCACTTGAAAATCGGTTACTCATAATCTGCTGTTGTGCGTCACCTGCGGTACCGCCACTTGCGGAGAAGGCGCCGAGTCATACGACATCAGCTACAGTACTCCCAACAACAAGTGTTGGTGATGACAGTGACGATGATGTTGACGGCGGTGGCGATGGTGATGGGCAGTTCTTTCTGTTCTTTCCGCCAATTTCTGTGCGCCCGTTTCAGCTCACTAGGCTCGATAAGGTGACGGTTTTCAGCAGTGACGGAATCTTCTATGTACTCTCTCGGCGTTCCGGAAAACAGTCGTCGGGACCATTTTTCCAAGTTTGGACAACGCACGTGCTGGAAATCAACAATGTAAAACGGTTTCTGGAAATGCTAAAGCTGTCTACTGGGTTATTACTGGTGAAACCAAAAGACTGATAAAACAGAAGTGTGCATCCCAGAAAAAAGTTCATATACGGTATCAATCATACATGGAAATGCACAAATAAGGGTTTAATATGAAATAGGCACACTGCGGATGAGGTACAGTGTGCCCGGCATACGGGGTATTAAGTCCCGATGCCTGCCACGTGGCGGATCAAGTACCACGCGACAAAACAGTTCTACTCAAAGGGAAACAAAAAAAACTGGGATACAAAGTTAGTAGTTGAAGCAAGTAAGTTGCACAAAGAACAGATTGAAATGACAAGATGAAATTAAATGCATAGAAGGAAATCACAGGAGAGAAGAAGACAGGGATAGAGAAAATGCAAGGAAGAAGAGAAAAATGCATGGAGAGAATTATAGCAGGAAGTGAGGTAATGCAGAGGAACAAGAAGATGCAGGAAGTAAGGGTACAGGAATAGGCACACTGCGGATCAAGTACAGTGTGCCTGGCACTCGGGGTATCAAGTCCCGGTGCCTGCCACGTGGCGGATCAAGTACCACGTGGAAACAAGATGCAGGAAGTGACATTTTACAGGAAGGGAGGTAGTGCAGAGAAAAACAAGATGCAGGAAGTACAGATTAGAAGTTGACGTAGGCACACTGCGGATCAAGTACAGTGTGCCTGGCACTCGGGGTATCAAGTCCCGGTGCCTGCCACGTGGCGGATCAAGTACCACGCGACGAGTCCCTGCTACTCCATCAAAAAGTGAAAACAAGAGCTGTTCGTTTGCCTCCCTCTTCGGCGTTTCGAGTTTTTCAGTCTCGGGATACTTGCTGTCCTCGGTAGACCACTTATGGGTTTTCGTCTGAAGTATTTTTGCACAACTAAGGAAAACTCATTAGATAACAACTCACCTCATGTTCAGCCATAATTTTCATTTGTGCAGTGTCTTCCTGTGAGCTGAGCGGTTGTTTAAATAATGTCTTCTTGGAAATCACATTCCACAATTCGTCCGAGTTGTACTCCTTTCCAGTGTGCTTTCTTAGGTCGATTCCTTCGTTGAAAATCTGAAAAATAATGTTTAGTTTTCTAAAAATTGCTCAATTCAACTCACCCAACGGTAGACTATACACAACTTTGGATGGTTCTTCTCTTGAACTGGAAACACTTGCAATCTCTTTCGAAGAGTGTTCGGTGGAATTACACCTCTCCAGAATGGACTAGAATTGGAAGACGCAGCATAGCAAGATGATCACTGCGGGTTTGTTGAGCAGATCCGAATTCCTTGGTGTGAAGGAACATAGCAAAAGACCGCCGACCTCTGACTGCAGGAATGAATTGGAGACTGACAAATGAGAGGAAGAGGCACACCACTACGCAGTCCGTCTTCCACGTCAATAATTGTACACAGCGCACTGTCGCCGTCTCAAGGGTCACCATGCACTCTCGCCTCTGTCTCTAATCGTCTCGCTCTCTGGCCAAAAATCGATAATTACAAATAGCCAGCCCCCCCAAGATTTTTCTTTTTGTGGGTGTGCGTTGGATTTGTTGATGAAACAGCTCATCGGCATCGTTGATAATCATAGGATTGGTTTGAAGAATTCGACGAAGTTGATCCATGGCTTGATGGTTTTATTGATACACGAGTTTAGAGAATTTAACTGGTAATTAATTATACGAAGGGAATGATTGAAAAGAGAACTGTCACAAGGGCATTCAGACTGAAAGTCAACAGAAAAAAGAGAACAGAACAGAAGTGATCCGAAGTTAAGAAAAAGACAACTTAATTCACAAGTAGACCATATCGCTCCGATCAGCCAGACAAGGGTATGCTTGATCTTCATCCCAAAAGGCAATTCTGAGTGTTTGGTCATCGGTGCAAAGAGGCGAATACTAGAAGCTGTTACGTACTATTTTAATACTGACATATTAGGTTGGTGCATAAGTTTCGACCACTTCTGGAGTCTCATCTTTGGGATTTTTTTCTGGTCGCAGGATTGTTCTCCAAGGATGTTATCTTGGCAAGTAACACATTATATTTAGTACTGCTAGACCACTTTTTCTTTCATTGCCAGCGTCCACAGTCGTCGAGAATCATTCCTGTCTTTTCACATCAAAAACTTTGCGATCGGAGCATACTTTTATTTTAGACTATTTCTGACTTTTTAGTTCCTGACATTTACAAGATAATTATCAATATCTATTACGGGTACAGTCCCTCGAAGAACACCGTAATGTTCCGGGTGAAACTTATTCGAGCCCGAGGAATGCAGCCTCAAAGATAAGTAGCCTCCATGTCAGCAGTACAATTTTCATCTCGACATTTTCTGGACGCTGGTGGAGTTAGATTCATTCAAGACTAAGGGTGTTATGGTGACCACTCTTGAGGTTAACCAACCCACTGAGCCATGAACTTACATCTATTTAAAAAGTTTGAAAATTAGGGCGATAGTTGCTGAACGCTCTTAATGACATTGCCAGTAATACATTAGTGGGTACAAGTTCGGCGCTTCTAATTTCTCATAAGACTCATGCTTGACTGAATGATATGATTACGGGCAATAAGTATTGGGTCTACTATTCTAACTATGAGCCAGAGAAATAGTGAATTGGTAATGTTCAAATGCCCAAAATATGAACTTTATCCAAGACAGGAGATATTCGGCATTTGATGGTCCGCGCTGACAGCTGAATAATCGGAGCTCCTCGCTTGCGGCGAAACGGTAAAAAAAGGGATGCATGTACTCTCTAACTGCAAAAACTGAAGGATGCCGTCAATCCTAGTCGTCGAGAAAAATCCCGGATTCATTGCCGGCGTGGTAGTATGCCAACTCACGTGACAAAACCGACAAATACCAAAGGGGCTAAATTTGACTGGATCTCACTCTTGCGCCCACAGTACTTATCAGACCTTCCCTCATTAAAATACTATTTCTATAGTCAACTTCAACGACGTCTTAACGGGGAAAAGTTCGACTCCGCGACAACTCGCAACCCGACAGCTCGCAACCCCGACAACTCGCAACTTTCGCATTTTTCGCAACCCCGACAACTCGCAACCCCGACAATTCGCAACCCGTCAACTCGCAACCCGACAACTCGCAACCCCGACAATTCGCAATTCGTCAACTCGCAACCCGACAACTCGCAACCCCGACATTTCGCAACCCCGACATTTCGCAACCCCGACATTTCGCAACCCCGACATTTCGCAACCCCGACATTTCGCAACCTCATCCCACGGCGCCCCAGAAGCTACAAATAGTACACTGCTCCACATAATTATAGCCTCACCCCCACTTTTCAGGAAAAATCCAAATTGTGAGGTTTTCCGGAAAAGTTCCTGAAGAGAAAATATGCGTAACTTGAGTCCATTTCCGATCCCAAAATGATTTTTTGATTCGAAAAAAACAACGAAAATTTTTTTGATTTTAGTGAAAAAAGCTATCTAGCCATTCCACATAATTATAGCCTCACTTGAGAAAATCGAGGATTTAGGAGTCTTGAGAGGCTGAACTGTGTCGTTTTTGTTCTCAAATCATGTGAAAGTACCAATTGCATAGTTCCGCATGATGAGAACTTCCAAAATTCTCACCAGAGCTCTCCTGGAGTCCGGTTTTAAGAATTAACGTGATTTTGACAAAAACTTTTTTTTCACATAGAATGGACTCAAGGAGAGCTCTGGTGAGAATTTTGGAAGTTCTCATCATGCGGAACTATGCAATTGGTACTTTCACATGATTTGAGAACAAAAACGACACAGTTCAGCCTCTCAAGACTCCTAAATCCTCGATTTTCTCAAGTGAGGCTATAATTATGTGGAATGGCTAGATAGCTTTTTTCACTAAAATCAAAAAAATTTTCGTTGTTTTTTTCGAATCAAAAAATCATTTTGGGATCGGAAATGGACTCAAGTTACGCATATTTTCTCTTCAGGAACTTTTCCGGAAAACCTCACAATTTGGATTTTTCCTGAAAAGTGGGGGTGAGGCTATAAATATGTGGAGCAGTGTAGAAAATTTTTGCATCATTTTGCCGGGTTCGACGACCAATCAGCAATAATGAAACCTAGGCAACGCCGGTTTTCAGAAGTTTTTGCATTTAAAAAATTGCATCTTTTAAGAAGTTTTTCGAGAAAAATGCGAACAACCCTCGAGGACTACGAAACGGTGTCAGGAGGCGGAGTTTTAAAAGCCAAATACCACTCATGCGAATCAGATCACGGTTTGGGCTGGGATCACCGCTACTGGCACACGGGGTGCTGCGGCCGACGTAATCAGCAAGTGCGCTCCACTAAAGGTAAACGGTACCTCGTTTAGAGAGGTCCTGAACGGCTTTGAAAACATGGTTTAGCGGACGATTTTTCAAATTTCAACTGTTCCTAAAATTGCCCTTAGCCGATTACTTTGCGAAGATGAATCGTCGTGTTTTCTACACCAAACAGTCTCGGAGAAAATTCAGTTAGACACGCATATTTTGAATTCGCCCCGCGAAAAATGAGAATTCAAATTAGGTTTTCCTCAGCACCCCGTGCTGGCACGTTATTCCAGGAGTATCCTATCCCAGAGTCAAAAAGATGAGAATTACTTCGATGACGTTTTGAAGGTTGTTGTGCCTTCCTGGAGCACAAAACAGTTTTGTTACAAGAATTGGTGCTTCCAGCAAGACTCCAACCCAGCTTACAGAGTGAAGACCGCTCATTCCTGGAGACATTCCATTTTTAAGACAAATCGAGTACTAATTTCGAGTTGATTTCCGAGGCAAAACTCTATTCAATTCTTCATTTCACGCGATTTTTTAACAATCGTCCTTATTTTTATGGGCCTATTATCCGTCCTGCAAAAGTTGAAACTTTTGCGCCGACTGCGACGCAGCCGCGACGCGCCCGAATATGCGTTCTCTCGCCACGAAAAAGGCGTTTTCGACGAAAAGTACCGTAGAAAAGCCGCGTCGCGGTCGGCGCAGAAGTTTCAACTTTTGCAGAACAGAATATACTCAAGTTCTATTTTGATTCTATTTCACGTCGTGTTCTCCCTATTCAAACGACATAGCGAAACGACGCTAAACGACGCGAAACTCGAGCTTCGCGACGTTTCACAGTACTAAATAGTTTTGCGACTGTGGGTCTCGCAGCGATCGCTCGTGAATCTACCCATAGGTTTTTTTGCATTGTTGTGAAACGTCGTGAAACTCGAGTTTCGCGTCGTTTAGCGTCGTTTCGCTATGTCGTTTGAATAGGGAAAACACGACGTGAAATAGCATCTAAATACAACTAGAATAGGTCCATTAGCTCGCATTGCAAAAATCAGCAGATTTCAATGCAAATTTGAAACTTTAAGACGCCATATCTCTAGAATTCCGCAAAAGTGGGGACTAGAATTTCTCGAATGCATTAAGAATGAGGTCTTCTATACCCTTGCCAAGTTGCAAAAAATGCTGACAAATGTGAAACCTAGGTTGGGTAAAATGACCTCCCTTGTTAGAGTGGCGAAATGTCGGGGTTGCGAAATGTCGGGGTTGCGAGTTGTCGCGGAGTCAAAAGTTCTAGGTAAAGTAGGATAGCAAAACAGCATTGATGTCAATTTTCTATTAGGGGCCGTCGTTCTTCTGAGATACAGGAATCGGGCAACTGTCTGCGTGTTAGCAGGAGACTAGTGATACATATAAGCAAGATATTCAATTTGTGAAGCGTCCCTACTTTTTAAGAAATTGGCATAAAATTTCATCGAAAAAAGATCGAAACTTATGCACCAACCTAATACTTATGATACTTATGAGTCCTGTAGTTCACGGCTGTTGGCTGTGCAGACCGCAGCAAAGATACTTCCACTTGTCCCTGTTCTCCGTGATGGTGGTCCAGTGGGTGATGGTGGTGCCGCATGTGTGATGTTCAGAAGTTGAAGAGTCCTTTCGGAATCTGCTGTTGTTCACACGACAACACGAACAATTAGCCTTAATAATGCTTCATTAAGACACGAAGACTTACAGACCCCAGCGCCGTACAGTAGTCAGAGTCAAACTAGAAACTAATTATTAGAGGAATGAGGAAGCCCCGAAGGGAGAGGTTAGTAGGGTACCACGTGAGCTGTGCGTACGCCAGGCAGTCTGGCCAGCGGGAGGGGTGAGCATCTCACCCCAACTTCCCCCTCCTCCAAAGCTGGTCGTCCCGACCAGAACTGCACACTATGCTCACCTGAGTGAAACAGTTTGACCAGCGGGAGCCCGTAATCCACAGTTCCCCTTCCTCCAAGACTGGTAGTCCCGGTCAACACTGTGCACCGCGCTCAGAGACGGTTCTCCTCTCACTCTCTACACTACCTACAAAACTACAATTACTTAGTACGAGCAATACCAAAACACTAGAATACCTTTTAAAACTGATTAGCGATTCACTTACACACCGGTTATCGGACGTTACCTAAACTAGACCCGTTGCACTAACCGCCGAGTTACTGGTGGGTGAGTTCAATTGGGTCTTCGGCTTTCGCGCCTCGTCGTCCACCGGATCTGTCACATCCGAGACTCCTCTCCCCCCTCCGACGGGTGTCGTAGCAGCGTCTCCGACAGTCTCGTTGGTCCACTTTCTCTTCATTCGCACTTTCCACCTAGTGTGCCACAATCCGATCTGAATCTGCGGTCTTACCTCGTTTATGGGGCGATCTGTTTCGCAACCCCGCCCAATCACTCTTACCATTGATCCGCTCCGCTAGGCTTACCCACCTAGCTATGTGCTCATCCTCGTTCCGACCTGACCCACGACGCTGTGCTCCCGAAAACTGCTCGACTTTGTCCGGCGGTGCTCTCCAGCGAATTCTCTCTCGCGATGACCGTCCCTCCGAAATCCTATCTTCAACCAGCTGCGGCCACTGCGGCGTACGTCTCCGGTCGTCACGATCGTTGCTCCTTGGCGGCAGCTCCCGTACCTTGTCCGGTGAGATCGTCGCCTGCGGTCGTTCCTCCAGTGCACACCACCCGTTGGCTCGTGCCGCGTCGCCGTCCCCATCGCTTTCCACGACGGTCTCTGCACCAATCTGCGGTTCCAGAAGCTTGTCAATGTCCGTACTCTTGACGTCCATGACCGTCCGAGGCTCGTCAACTGCCTCCATTGCGAGCTGTGTGCTCTCCCGCACCACGACTTTCTCCAAAGCTGTATGGCTCTTCGCTGTCGTTTCCACATCCTCCGGAATGCCAACTGGTCGAGCCAGTCCGTCGCCCTCTACATCCTCCATCCTGCTTTCCGTCAACGCCGTTCCATCGTCACTCCCAGCGCCACAGTCAGCTAAAACGGGGGTTGCGACCGTTACGCATACAGCTCCCGTCTGATTGACACTTCTACCGGCATGTCCACCACTCGTCTTGTCGATCCAAGTGTTTTCATCTGGGTCAGTGTCCTGTTCCGATCAAATCGCCTCAATGCCTGATGTGAGCGTCGCTCCCATCCGCGGTCCTTCGCTGCTTCCCGGAATCGGTTTCTCGTCTTCAACCGTAGGAATTGTCTCCTCATTGGTTGCGTAAGATCCCAACTTCCACCTCTGCAGGAAGGTCAGCTCGTCGTCACCGCCCAACCAATCGCTAACTGTCCCTGGACGATTCGAACATCCGCGAAGCAAGTCTCTCCCAGTAAACCTCTTTCCGAGTTCCGTAAACAGCTCGTCCAAGGATAGCTCGTCTCGCGGCAACATCCAGTAGATTGTATTTGCGATACCCTTCAGAAACCTCGTCCCCAACAGCCATTTTGCGTATCTTTCTTTTACCACTGCGGACTTCAGGAGGAACGACTTCCTGAAATCTTCGAACGGCATTGGTGCCGGTTGCATCATCGTTCGGAGCCAATTTGGGACACATTCGTCGTCGAAGTCCAGTAGCTCCCCATCCTTCGTGCTCACCTTCCATCCTCGTTCGAAGTTGGGTCGGTAGCAAAAGATCAGATAACTATTGAAGAACTGCTGCCGACTTTGTTTCTTCGTTGACCAATCAACTTCTCCCGTCACCCACTCCGCTCTTCGTTTCTCGTTCTCTTCCCACTGTTGCTCCTTCAACCACATCTCCGCGACGTCCTCGTCTTCGTCTTCCCAGACGACGTCTTCTTTGTCTTCCCAGACGACGTCTTCGTCTTCGTCTTCCCAGACGACGTCTTCTTTGTCTTCCCAGACGACGTCTTCGTCTTCGTCTTCCCAGACGGCTTCTTCGTCTTCGTCCTCCCACACAACGTCTTCTTTGTCTTCCCAGAAGACTTCGTTGTCTTCGTCTTCCGAGACGTCCTCGTCTTCCCAGACTACCGCGTCCTTCCAGTTTGAACCAGGCGTCTGCGGCGAATTCCATGCGACCTCCGATTTTCGCGCTCCCCGCCTTATTCGCCGGGACGCGCGGGGTGGAAAACCTTCGTCCCCGACGTTCGCGGATGTCGAACTCTCTCGCCACCACGTGTCCGACTCCTCGATTAATCAGTCGCCATAATCGTCTGACACCCTGTACCCATTTCCACCGGGAACGTCGTTGTTCCACCGGTTCGTGCCGTACCCGCGAGGTGAGTTGTTTTCAGCCTCCGGTGCTCGGGCTCCTTGCGCCTCAAAGCGCCGCGGGGGACGTGAATCCAAGACGTTCTCGACCGTCTGCCGTTCACTCCGGACCCTTGCCGACACAGGGGGTAACAGGTAGCTCTCTTCGGCTTCCATCCAGTCATTGTATCTTCCGGTAACAGGAAAACTGTTCCACCGGCTTGAGTTGTGCTCACGAGGCGATTGCGCTCCGCACTGCGGCGTCGTGGCTCTTCGCAACTCCCCACATCTGGAGAAGCTGTAGTCGTAAACGTTCCCGTACGTCCGACGCGTGTTCTCTGGCGGATCTGCGCGCGTGCTTTCTGGCGGATCCATCGTCCTCGTATGTTTTGCTCGTTAGGTGTGTCGTGCCGGTTCGGCCCCCAAGTTGAAGAGTCCTTTCGGAATCTGCTGTTGTTCACACGACAACACGAACAATTAGCCTTAATAATGCTTTATTAAGACACGAAGACTTACAGACCCCAGCGCCGTACGGTAGTCAGAGTCAAACTAGAAACTAATTATTAGAGGAATGAGGAAGCCCCGAAGGGAGAGGTTAGTAGGGTACCACGTGAGCTGTGCGTACGCCAGGCAGTCTGGCCAGCGGGAGGGGTGAGCATCTCACCCCAACTCAGATGCTTCGTGAGGAGGATCCATCCATTTGAGTGGTGGTCTCCCTCTCTGTCTTTTCTCTTATCTCCTATACCACAGCAATATTTTGATTGTCCATCTACCAACTCTCTTCTCGTCTCGACATGTGGTCTGCTGTGTTTCGCAAAGTGTTTCAGAGAATCGTGAACTTTTGAAATCCTTCTGATTTCCTCGCGGTGTAGACCATTTTGCCGTTGTTCTTTGAGTAGAAAGCTCACAAGGGCTTCAGCGCTGCATGAGCGATCCCCATTTTTTGAACGAACTTTTTGAATGCCCAATCGCATGTCCGGCCGATGGATTAGAGACAAACGGAGAGAAGATCGGATTTCCTTGCCGTTCTCCTTTTCCACAGGAACTTCACTTCTTGTCGCGAATAGTTTGAAGCTTGTCCTGCAGTTTTCGTAACAGAAGCGTGTTGCCCTGATATAACATGGTATGATCCCTTGCCTTGCTAGTGAACTCCAGATGTGTTTAGTCGAATTAGATGTTGTCAAAGATGATTGCGAAATCAGCGAACATGAGTATCAAGGCGGGGGGTGGTGCTCACGATGCACTTTCAGTACATTTCAACGATCATTCTCATCACCACAATGACAGACCTCGCTCGACAGATGAAGTATGATCGCGTTTCAATGATCAATTCTTAGTCACTCACAAAATTCCCCGACTTGCCTTTCTCCGACTATCACGTCTTCTGCAAACTTCAGAAACGACGTGATAGATAAATATTCGATAATCGAAAGAATATGGAAAAGCAACTAATGACCCCCCCCCTTTCCTGTAGGGCCAAGATGTATACAATCCATAGACACGAGCGGTACATCACAATCAAGCTCCGCGCGGCTCGGCGTTTTCAAGCGGCCGAAAAAGTAATCGGATAGCTCTTGATATAAACAATTGTCGGTGTGGGTAACAGTTCGTCTTTGCCGCATCTCGCCCGCCTTTTTTGTTTATGGCCCCCCCCCGCCCTCTTCGCAGCGCGTACGGTCCGCTCCGTACCATTTTCGCGCACGCAAAGACCCGTCACGGCATCTTTTCTCGCCTGCTACGCTTCGCCATGACGGAGCACAGGCGTGGAATTACAGCTGATACATCCATATCTTCCTTCACTTTCGAAGACCCTTTGACGTAAGTTTATTATCTTTACCTCGCATATAACTTTTTTTGTCACAGGAGTATCCCATTCCTAAAGCCAGAAGATTTGAAGAAGATGACGATTGAAATGCAAGCGGAAGTTCTGTCAAAGTATAAGAAGCATGTGGCTGACGTTTCGAATGGAGCGACTGTGGTTAGTTAGTTACACATTTACCACATTGAAGACATTATTCGCAGATTACGATTGATGACGGAGTTCGGCCGATGACACTGGAAGACTTCAAGGAGCATATCGACAAAGTGTTGCAAGATGCTCCAGCATACGATGGGGAGATGAAGTCGAAGAGAATCAAGACAGCTGAGAAGAACAGTGTGCGTTATTCTCCTCTTCCTACCACTCATTCAAACTCCCACAACCGTTCGTTTGTTCCCCCTACGAGTGGAGTACCACTGTCTCAACCTCCCAGCGCTTTCTCTCGTCACAACGCCCCTACTCTCCCGATCCCGATCGTCCGAGCGAATCCCGTCTTCAATCAGTTCACATCTCCTCCCCATCCTGTTGTGATACCCGATATGAGTGTTCCATTGATCCCTGGGTTCCCTAATACTGGAATCTTTCCAATTCTCCCAACAACTCACTCGATTCCCCCAGTCTTCCCACAATTCTGTACCACCCCGTTCAGTGTCGTTCCTCAGAATCTCTCCGCTCCTCCGAGACTCCTACCTTCCTTGTCTGGTATCTCACCTCTTTCGATGAGTCACCCAGGTCCACATTCCAAATTCAACTGCTCCACATTTTCACTCCCACCCAATGCTTTCCCTTCTAACAGTGCTCCCCCTGCGATAATTCCACCACTGCCTCCATTGACTCCTGAGCTCCTTCTTCTCCTTCTCCTTCATTTTTCGTCTATTCCCACAGACATGGCAAACCGTCCTTAATATCTATGCAAACCGTCCTTTATATCTACGTTCCTTCTACTTTCTCATTGTGCTTATCCAACTTTTCCTAATACAGTGCGCGTCATAAGTATAAGCCCCCCTCCGATTTTAGATGTATCGGGAGAACCAGAAGTTTTTGTGAAAATCTGTGAATGCAGTTCGATTCAGAATCCAAAATAACCCCCGGGTGGAAATATTTGGGATAATAGGCCTTCCAGGGACCCCACACTATCACAAATTCGAAAAAAAGGCCGCGTCAAAAGTATAAGCCCCCCTAGCGATTTTCGACATTTCGGTCCAAAAACTCGATTTCCCCGGATCCAATCATGTTAATTTGCTGTGTTTTGTTGTTTTGAGTAAAGAACTCATAAGTTGGATAAAGTTTGCGAAGATGCCGACCAAACTCATACACCGGTAACGGAAAAAATGGTTGAAAATGAAGAAACGTTGAAAAATCGGCAGAATAACAATGATACATGGACAGAATTGATGGTAAACTATTTTCGTCCGTCGTTTCCCATCATTTCCTGAAGATTATCTAACAGAGAGTCAACCTATTTCTTCGTGTGAACCACAGTTATAGCGCCAAGCATGAATGGATGCAGTGTCCTACTGGTAACAGTGGTTCTTCACTTTCTATGATTTCAGATTGAAACTAATTTATGAGGAAATACGTTCTGATAGTCAAGAATGATCGTTTTGTGAGATATGGGCAGAAGGAGATGTCTCTGCTTCCTTCCGAATGCCGCCTAAATCATCACTGATCCTCCTCCAATGACCCTTCTGCAGCAGATGAAAAGATGCTTCCCTATGTCTTGCCAAACAAACGGAAAACTGTTCAGATGGTATTTTCTAACAAGAAAAACATCATTTTTGACGGTCCAGGCGAAAGGCATTCACGTTGGAAATACACAGGCAAGGATCTTGTGATCTGCTCAGTGAACAGCTTTGGAGAAAAGACCGTGATGGTTTGAGGGGCATTCTGAAGGAAGAAGAGACATCCCCTTCTGCCCATATCTCACAAAGTAATCATTCTTGATCACCAAAACGCATTTCCTCAAGAATTAGTATCACTCTTGGATCATAAACCAAGAATAGACCACAGATGCTAGTAGGACACTCCGCCCATTCATGCTTGCAGCACTCGAACTGTGGTTCACACGAAGAAATAGGTTGACTCTCTGTTAGATAATCTTCAGGAAATGATGGGAAACGACGGACGAAAATAGTTTACCATCAATTCTGTCCATGTATCATTGTTATTCTGCCGATTTTTCAACTTTTCTTCATTTTCAACCATTTTTTCCGTTACCGGTGTATGAGTTTGGTCGGCATCTTCGCAAACTTTATCCAACTTATGAGTTATTTACTCAAAACAACAAAAAAGAGCAAATTAACATGATTGGATCCGGGGAAATCGAGTTTTTGGACCGAAATGTCGAAAATCGCTAGGGGGGCTTATACTTTTGACGCGGCCTTTTTTTCGAATTTGTGATGGTGTGGGGTCCCTGGAAGGCCTATTATCCCAAATATTTGCACCCGGTGGTTTATTTGGATTCTGAATCGAACTGCATTCACAGATTTTCACAAAAACTTCTGGTTCTCCCGATACATCTAAAATCGAAGGGGGGCTTATACTTATGACGCGCACTGTACATGTATGTATCTCATACACCTATTACATATTTCAAAAATCTTAGAACCTGCGCAAGCGCGCTCCGCTAGATTTTGTTGGTCTCGCCACGACTATTGTTTCTGTCTCGTGTATTCCACGAGAGATGCAGACAAGAGCCGTGCCGAGACCAAAAAAATCTAGCGGAGCGCGTTTGCGCAGGTTCCAAGATTTTTGAAGCATAATATTTTCTTATCTCTCCCACATCAAACATAATTTTTGTTCCATTTCTAATTGTTATTGTTTTACTTTCTGAAACGTTGGTTTGTAGTTTATTCCCTATATCTATTCATTCCAATGAAACGTTCAACGTCTATTCACAGACGCGGGAGACGTTTTCTTGTTACCTCCGTAATCCAGAGCCTTATTGAAGAAATAGTAAGCATAGTCAGAAAGGAACGTTCGTCTTGAATAAACCTGCCTCACCCTAACTTAAATATTAAGTTGGTACATAAATTTTGTTCTTGTTCTCGTACTTTTAGGTCTCGCAGTGTCAGATAGTCTCATTAGGTCGTATCTTCTTCTGAAATGATTGTTTCATCAATCCGTTCTGCTTTCTTCCATGCTTCATCAGCTTAGCTTGGAGACGTGATATGTTGAAGTTTTTCATGTCTCATCGTGTTTTCACCTTTAATTTCAAAGAAGATCAGCTGGCTATATCTATTTTTGAAAAACCACATTCCTTTTTCTAAAATCTAATGAATATTTTGAATAACAAGACTTTTTCTCAGAAAGTCAAACTCCCAAAAAAGAACACCAATTGCCCGTCTTGGTTGTTTATTCATAATATGATCTCTCCCTTCTCCGATGAAAATGTTCTGGTTGCAATTCTGGACTGATGGTGAGAAACAGCCCTATTCTGCACTTTCTCAAAATTTGCAATTTATCCGAGAAACCAATTCATTGATGTTAACAATAATTAATTCAATTTTTCTTTTTAATAGCGTTGAGTTCTTCTTCAAGAGCTTTCGGGGTCAGCAGAAACGGTTGCGGGCGTCTTGCATCCATCATCTGCTGGATCATTCGTGGGGTCAGAAGTTCTTCACTTCTGACTTCAACTTGTCTCGTTTTCTGCAAAAAACGAATTGTGCATGAAATGACCATTTATGGTGGACAGTCGGAGTCGATTGAGTAACGTTTTTGACGATGTACCCAAATGCCGCTCTGCTCACCTCTTCCGTCACGGTCGTTGTCTCCTTGTTGTCAGCGCATTTCGTCGACTCCATGCTTGTACTTGACGAGTGAGATTGCTGTAAAAACTAAACATTACAGTCTGGTTAACAGGGTGACGTTGAGAAAATAAGACGAAAAAGTCAGATGACTCAATGAAATGTTGAAACATTGTACAGCTGCAAGTTGACGAGGTTCTCGTTTTTTTCATTGATTTGCTTGGCTGCTGCGAAATGGCCAGTCACAACTCTGTATTCTTGTCTATATTTCTGCAATAAGATGTTTTCTTTCTCGTTGATGAATCAATGGGCGCCAAACGCAAACCCTTTCCATGATCTAATTGGTTAAGAGCAATCATTATCCTGCAAAAATTGGCCATTGAGAGGAAAATATAAGGATCTATAATAACCTGGAGGCAGAGTATCCGGATCTTGTTTGATGACCTATGACGCACGGTATTGTAGAGAGCAAAACATTTGGTTCCCAACGGTTTGCGCTCATCTTTTATACCCGTTTGTAGAGTACTTCCTGAATGACACACTGTGATGTCGTGGACACTCTAAAAAGTAGACTGTTTGCGTCATGAGTGTTGCAGAGATGTCCGTGATCATTCGACTTGAAGAGTGTGTAATGGCGCCATTTATGATAAGCGAGGAATTCGGAATGACCAGGGATTACAAAAAACAGATACCGCGGAACGGAGAACATCATCATCAGGCGGAGTGTCGCAGAAAAGAAGAGATCATGGTTGGTCAGAGAAAAGAAAGCGAGGAATGCGAATCGGAAGGGAGAGATATGATAAACAGTTGTCTGCGCAGGTGAGAAGAAGATGATGAAAATGAAAAGGGATATGAAATCCAATCTTTTGGAGATTTGATTCGCTTGTATTAATGAACTTGTGAATGATTTCGGAATTTCGGAGAAATAAGCTTGAATTGCATCAGGTAACCACCTTTCGAATCTCCAATCCACGCGAAAAAGGGTAGGGGGTGAAGTGATAACACGTCACGGTTGACCTGGAGCAACGGAATGTGCGGCGAGTCTTTTCTTTGCGTGACCACAGGCTATTGTAAGAACAAGGAGATTAGCTGACAAACGAAAGTGAGAGTGTTGAAGCAATTGAAACCGTCGGTAGTTGTAGATCGAGAGACTTTAATGAGACCCCTGAAAACCCCGTAAACTCTGAGTTTCCCTTAGACGAGTTTCAGCAATCAACGTAAACAAGCCTGGTTTTTTTTAAAAATTCGCCTCCACTCAAAAGCAGAAGTGTATATGCATACGGGAGAGAAGAATCAGCACACTAATCATAAAAGAGTTGATATGACTAGTAATCAGAATTCAACTGGTCAGTAGTCATAGAAAATTGAGGAGCTTGAAAATTCATTCTGCATTCCTTGAACCTGTGCTGTCAATTCCTAGATCTCCCTCCATCCGTTTCCTTATGTATCTCCCTCCTCCACACCCCTACTCTCTCTCTCGACCCCAGTTCAGCTCCTCGCGCGCATTTGTCTCTATGCACGGCTTTTCTTGTGTATTGGCTCCGGGATTCCTGATAATGATGATGCGGGTGCTGTCAATTCGGAGAAGACAGATGGTCCGGTGGAAGCATTGAGAGTCACGTTGAGATTGTAAACGCAAGTGAGACGTTGTAAACGGCGGATGATGTCGTGCGGTGTGTCTAAGAAGAGTGCATAAGGCGCAGAGTGAGAGAGCTGGCGGAAGACGTCTGCGGACTGTCTCACGGGAACATCTGGTGATGACTTTGTGCTTAATGAAAAGTCAAACACAATGAAAAGTCGAAAGGTCCACGTGGGAATAAGGGCTGGAAAAAGTCGAAAGTGGCTTTAGAAATGTCAAGAGGACGCTGGAAAGAGAAATCTGGTCGGCATCACCTAGAGATGGTGGTATGACAATTGCAAAATTTGTGTTGTTAGGATGACAGGCCACTGCAGTCGTATGCAAAAATGAACCTGGACGAAAAACGAATTAAATCCTGTAAACTGGTCTAGTAAACGTCACTGACAAGTTGTGAGTGTACGCGGTTAGTCTATCCTGATGATATCCTTCTGGAAACTACACTCTTCACACTACATCTTGTTATATTACCTCCTGACTGTACTTGCCAGATGGGTCCCGCAAGGCACAGACGACTACCGCAAGCTCTCTCTCTCTCTCTCCTCCGCGTCTCTCAATCACATACACACTTCTTCGCCGCGCACCATTTTCTGCCGCTCATAACAACAAACTATCGGTCATTCGCACTCAAATGCTCCCGTACAACCCGCCGCCTGCTCCGAATCAGGAGCATTTAATGTATTCGCAACAAGATAATCAGGCCCCATCACTGGACAACGCCTATTTTGATCAGCAAACAGCAGCTCCTCCACCTATAACTCAGTTTCCTGAGCATGAACGGCTACACGCTGCCCAGTCCGGGGTGGATTACTACGATCAACATACTATTGATAACGGTTATCAATATCAACACACAAATCGACAGTTTTTTGAAATCCCTTTCCCGTGTGGACATAATGGATATCCTTCTTCTAATCAACCGAGTATCTCAGGAAGTCAAACCGATCAGATGAAGTGAGTAATACCGTTATACTGAAAAGAAGTTTTGACTATATTTCATTCAGCAATCATCAGTTTTGGAATGTGAATCAGCAAAATAATGTGTCTCTGGATTACTTCCGATGCTCATTGAGACCTCCAGCAGCAAATGGACAGATGAGGTAAGTGAATTCGTCGTTTCTACCTTGATTACAATCGGTTTCACATCCAGCAACGAACCCCTTCTCAATGCACGCCAGGTTTATCAGCCCAACATCCACCGTCCTCTTCAAAACTGCTCTTATGGATATAATGAGTATTGTCCTTCAAACCAGCCGCATAGCTCATCAGCGCCATTGGAGCAACTTGGTCAAATGAGGTGGGGCTCGTAGAGCTTCCTTTTTTTAACACACTTGTTTTTTCTAGAAGCCAGCACTCATGGAATCTCGAGTCGCATGAGAACCAACAGTACCCCTCATCTAGTCAACAATCGGGACCACCGGATCCATACTTTTCCAGCCACTCGGACCTATCAAATACACACGCAAGAGGAGGATATCATCCGATGTATCATCATGATCACTTCCCACCGACCGACTTCCATCCGGAAAATCAACACGGTCAAACAAGACAGAGTTTGATAAACAATGAGATAACGTCCCCTGTCGATATGAATCGTAAAAACCAATGCTACACTGCCGAAACACTAGCTCTTCTTCGCGACCAGTTCAATAGGAAGGCTTTTTTGGACGGCAAAGAGAGAAAGGTGCTTGCTGAGAAAACTGGCCTCACTGATAAGCAAGTAAGTGCGAAATGAAGAGCTGAGTTATAAACAAGGGTTCCAGGTGCAAATTTGGTTCGCAAATCGACGAAGAGACCGCCGAGAGCACATTTTTTCCATGAGAGCGTCACAGAATAGAAACGAAGCAACAGGACCTGAAAATCGTCTGAGCGGGTCCTCGGATAATATTCATTCATCTGTGGAAACTGGTACCATCCTTCAGCGTCACTTTGACAAAGAACAGAACCCATCTAGTGTCGAATATCAGCTTATGTCACTTGAGACTGGCCTCAAGGTCAAACAAGTGAGCAATAAATGATAGAAAAGAGCTGAGAGTTTTTGTTTTTCAGGTGAAAGACTGGTTCATTAGACGTCGGAACGCGAAACAAAACAACGCGGATCGGTCGAAAGAGAAGGAAAGACGCCAGTATTTCAGTCCGGAAATGCTCAAAGTTCTTGAAAAGAAGTTCAAGGATAACAACAGTCCCGATCCGTTCACTATTCAAGCAATTTCTGACATGCTGGGTATCCGTTATAAGAAGGTGATTGAAAGAGATGACGGCATTAGAACATAGGAATTGTTGAGGTTCTCACGTGGTTTGGAAACAAACGAAGGAGGAGCACAAAATGAGATGAGAGGAGGAGCTGGTTTGAATCGTTGATTCGATGAATGTTTCATGTTTGTTCTTATTGCACTTAATCCTTGTTAAAAACCGTTTATTGTTATTTCTATAGTTCAAATTTCTATAGTTCTCCTCTTGTTATACCTTTATCCTAATTTCTGGTATGACAATCAGTCTTCTGAGTCCTGCTTACGCAATAACAAGCTCACTAAAAACGTCCTCGTCAACAAAATCAAAGGTTATACACATTAATGTGTTATCTACTTTCGCGAAGCTTACTAACTCACTACTACTCAGAAACATGCGTTTTGTTGCAAAACTAGCACAATCTCGAAGTGATGCCGACCGAATTCCTTCATCCCTTGACATTTCTAAAGGCATTTTCGACCTTTTTCCAGCCCTTGTTTCCACGTGGAACTTTTGACTTTTCATCTTGTTGTCAGCACACTTTGAGAGAGTCTTCACCAGATGTTTCCGCGAGACAGTCCGCAGACGTCTTCCGCCAGCTCTCTCACTCTGCGCCTTATGCACTCTTCTTAGGCACACCGCACGACATCATCAGCCGTTTACAACGTCTCACTTGCGTTTACAATCTCAACGTGACTCTCAATGCTTCCACCGGACCATCTGTCTTCTCCGAATTGACAGCACCCGCATCATCATTATCAGGAATTCTGGAACCACTACACAAGAATAATGCCGTGCATATGGGTAGAAGGGATTCTCATCGAAACTCAGGTCTCAGATGCGAAGGGCTTGTTTTATTTGTTTCGATACTTGATGAAAGCTAAACTGGAGTCGAGAGAGAGAGGGTGATACGTAAGAAAACGGATAGAGAGAGAGAGAGATCTAGGAATTGACAGATCCTAGTGCAGCGCGTTTATTCCACATCTCGAATATCTGTTCTATAAACTTTGTTGATTAACCCTTGGTATGAAGAGGATCCTGGTGTGAAAACTACGTAATGGGTAGCACCGAATGAATCATGTAGTTCCAGATTCCGGAGTCAGTTTAATACGACAGTGATCCGCACTTCAGGTCGCTGACTGTCTCGTTGGATCATGCGGTTCATTCGGTATAAGTACACCTTCTTATTTCCCTTCTTTGCTCATCTGTTCGACAGTTTCGTTGCTGATTTTTGCTTACCTCCCCATTTTTTTTCGGTAGTAAAACTATAATGCGCGTCACAAGTATCATCAACGCCATACAAATGGCTAATGTTTGACGTTTTTTTCAAAGCTTCTTATTGAAACCACTGCCTCGACGCTTCTTTCTGTTACTCCATTAGAAGGAAAATTCACAAACAGCTATCTCGTAATTGTGCCTCAAACGCCTCAAAAGAAAAAAATTAACAGATACATAACTCGCGGCTCTGAAAGTGGAAATTTCTCATTATGATTTTGGCGGAGGTGAATGTAATCTCGAAACTGTTCTCCAAAATTACTAACTTTGTGACTTCGAACTGCTCGGAATGTATTCATAAGCTCGAACAGAAACTCTAACTCTTCAAAAATAATTGAATACGCAGACTATAACTTGATAATGTTTCTTTTTTAAACTCCGTACATTCAGTGTAACCATCGACCACTCAAACGGAGAGTCAACATCAGTACAGACCAACGATTACAGGGCTGCTGGGTGCGATTCGAACAAAATGAATGAAGAAGAGTATTTGATAACAGGAAGCTTTGCTGAAAACTGTTTCTTTTCTTTCGAGAACCCGGAAGAGAAAATAGTAGGACAAAAAGTACATATTTTGCAAAATAACTGATGTTTCGTCACCTCAGCAGATTCCCACTTGAGATAACTTCCGCTGGGAAAAGAGACGATGTCATCTGATCATATCTCGCAGGAACCTGTTACCTTATCACTTCCCTTCGTCACCTCTCCCTTTTCGCACTTTCGGACCGAGGTGTGATCATCTTGATGTTTTTTCTCAATGATTAAAGAATACTACAGAGGGTACGAAGTCGATCTGAACTTCAAGCTTTGGTAGGATACTTTGAGCATCGGATCTGGGATTTGAGGTTCCGAAAACACCTGGTGGTGATGCAATCTTGACCTGATTTAAGTATCTTCCTGACCTGCGGATTTTGACCGACTACCATGCGTAGGCGAAGCTACCACCCAATCAGGATTGGGGGAACCCGAGAGTTGAAGCAACAATTCGAGGCTCTCGCCCGATTTTTAAACCACCCAAGTTGGAAACTTCCGATTAAGAAACGGTCCGTTTTGGAAATCAGCAAACCTTGAAGCTTGTAAGGTGAAAGTTGAGGATCCCGACACACTTTTATCGGAATAGGTCAAATTTTGATTCGGGTGATTCACGAATCGGGCAGGAGCCGCATTTCAACCGACCTCTCGACTGCCTGCCTCCATTGCCTATTGAGCTATTGATCCAGCGGTCTTTTCAACACAAACAGTTCGTTACCATATAGGATGCAAAGTTACAAGTTGGGGGGGGGGCTGCGCTCCTAATAGTACATTGAACTGTTACTCACGGGAAATGTTTTATGTTGTTTCAGTCTGTAGTAATATGAATAGTGCTATTTTGGTCGAACATCAGATGTTTCATCATCTCAGCAGTCTCCCACGTCAGACTACTTCCGGCTAGAGATTGTGTGATAGGATCACTTGGGAACCTGTTTCCTTATCACTTTCTTTCATCACCTTTCACTTTTCGCACTTTTTTCATCGTTCTCATTCCATCCATTGACACTTTTGTTTTGGATTGACCGGTCACTGATATATAATGCATGCAGTGAACTCAATTGAAGAGGTATTCTCAAATGACTGCTGTAAAATTGTTTGACATGTATCTTCAGTAGTAAAAGAGTTATTATTGGATCGGATCAGTTGCAATAATAATGGATTCTGACCTCGCATCTTATGGCCTTGCGGAGAAGTTCGTCCCACCCAACCACACAGAAAAGTGCATCCACTTCCGCGAACAGGTTCTCACGTGAGACGATTCCCGCCATTATAAAAGATGATGTGATCGGATCAGATCTCTCAGAAACCAGTCTCCATATCAGTTCCCTTGACACCTCTGTGTATCTTTTCACACTTCTTGACACAGCTGTTCTTCACATGATTCTTCTCGTTTCCTTTTTACTTGGAGGTTTGAAATTTCAACGTTATCATTTTGTAGACCTGCAACACGCATGTTTTCCTTTCTCACAATGAAGTCTTTCTTCATCAAGGTGAGTCGATCACTTCAGGAATCACAATTGAGTTTTTATTTACACAGTTTCAGGCGGCCGTGGTCTTCTTTTTGATAACTTGCATCATTGTACCTGCTTCCGGAGCACCACGGTAAAGCATGACAACTGAAAGCTCTCAATTACTCAATCATTCCAGCCATCACAGACGAAGAAGAGCTTTTGACCGCTACGACTATGCAAAGGTGTTCGAATTTGGCGCTAAACGCATTGATCGATTTGACGATTACCGGGATTACTATTTCTGAATCAGTAACTCTCCATGACTTATTCCATATTATCTTTTTGGTATCTCATTGAGTGTACATATAATCATTCTTCTAAATTATTGGATGAAGAGTATTCATATGGTAAATGCTTATTTCTCGTGTGTTGTGTGTTCGAAGTGTAACTAACACTGCATTCATCTCGCAACGACAGAACCAACCCGTTTTGCTCTGACAACACTTGGGGAGAAGTGATTTTTACTCAATTTTGCTAGTACAGGTAATATGAACAGGTTAAGCATTCAGTCATCATCTAGGCAATTTCAGAGTTCTAACTTGTGTTAGCAGTCACCATCAGTCTGGTCCGATCAGAAAATGAATTCCATAGGACATAGAGGAAAGAGAGAATTTTCCAAAATTGATGTGAGAATAACTGTTTGAATGGAAATGACGACAAAGATCATGTTATTTCAAGTAATATCATCGTCGAGTTGCTCAACAGCGTCTTGTTCAGAAAATAAGTGCCCGTGGAGGAGCTCAAAGACAGTCTTAATTCACAAAAAAGACGACAAAAAGTACCTTGGACATGACCGCCCAATCTCGCTTCTTCCGGTGATCTACAAGATCTTTTCAAAGTGCATCCTCCGGCCAATCAAGGACCGTTTGGAAGAAGAACAGCCCGTCGAACAGGCTGGTTTCCGACAAACGTTCAGCACTCTCAACCACATAACCACCGTCCAACGACTTCTACATAGAAGCCGGAAGGGAACACCGAGTGCCACTGGTTCTCTATCGTCTTCATAAAGGCGTTCGATTGTATCGAACCCGATTCCATCTGGTCAAGCCTAAAGAATCAAAATGTGGAAAAAACCTATACCGTTGTTCCGAAGTTCTGCTACAAGAATTGCTCTACTGACGTCACTCCAACAACCGCCGTCTTCGCGAATGGAGCTCTGATCGATGAGTGTGAAGAGTACGTCTACCTCGGGCGGAACCTGAACAAGAACAACGAGTTGCTCCCAGAACTACACCGAAGGAGACGATCAGCTTGGGCGGCCCTAGGAACCATCCAAAGAGCGTCGGACCTGATCGCCGACCCGAAAACCCGAGCAAATCTGTTCGACACAACCGTCCTACCGGCGCTCTGCTACGCTCGGGCAACGTGGTCTCCAACAAAAGCCCATCTCGAAAGAATCCGAATTACCAACGCAGCTCTGGAACGGAGGATTGTCGGGATCACCCTGACCGAACAACTTTCAAAAGATCTCCACCGTGAAGACATGAGAAAGCTCTCACATCCGAAAAGTGTTTCCTAGGGGTCGCAATGGAAGAAAAGTGTAACTCTAATATCTTACCAATTAATATCAACAAAAATAAGCGACAAATTGGTGAAAACAAGCCGCAAACGGTCATCTTTCAAGACAGTTTCAAGCTAATTTTTGCTCCCTCGGCTCAAATAATTCTCTGAAATTGACTCATTTTGTTGTAAAATAACACTTTTCTTCCATTGCACTAGGAAACACTTTTCGGATGGAAATCTACTGAAATGCTAAAAGGCAGTTATAATCTAGTGATGAGGTTTTGTGATGATAAGGGAAACATATCTTGATAGTGATTTTACATTGTTTCAAGTTGAAATCCACTCATACAAATCGGAAATACCACGTTTACAGCTCAAAAACTAGAACTTTTTACAAAAATTTAGGTACCATTTCCAGTTTTCCCCATTTTTCTCAAAATCCATCCAATGAGCAGTATATAGGCACAGGGGACGGCGAATCGAATGGAAAAATTTCCAGAGAGATTAAAAGGTCAGTTTTTGAGATAGGTTTTGACAATTTTCAGAAAAGTGATAATTTCTGATAGCAACTGATAACTTGATAATTCGATAATATGTGGATCGTAAACTAGAGATGATCACCTACTGTTTCGTTTTTTGAACTACCTCCTAACTCAATTGTGAAGCGAGTTATGGTTTTCGAAAGTTGAAGTTTGGGTAATTTTTTTCGAAAATTATTTTGACCATAACTCGAGAAAGAGGCCCGACGCACAATATTCCCATTATGGGTGTTCATACCTCTCATAGTACTACCGATCCCCCCTACTTTCATCAAAATCCCCGCGTTACAATTCGGGACTATTCCTTGTATGTAACTTAGTAACTATGTAAGTAAGAGAATAAGGAAACTTTTCTCAAATCAGATATCACAGCTCAAGATCGCCTGTTGATAACAGAGTTCAATCAAAACTCTCGATTTTGTTTAACGTTCTGATTTATTGAAACTGTTCAGATAAGAACCAGAAAAATGACGATGATCGCATTGGTCCAGTGGGAGGTAGCAGCACCACCGGTCACAGAGTCGGTAGTAGTCATAGTCGTTGTTGGAGACGATGCAGCAACAACAGCCGTTTTCGGTGACAGGGTCGTTGGGTTATACCTCGTTGAAGCCGATGCCTTGGATTTTTTCGCGGTGAGGATTTGTGGGAGTCTGGCAGTAGTCATGGTCGTTTTTGGAGACGATGCAGCGACAACAGCCGTTTTTGGTGATAGGGTCGTTGGGTTATACCTCGTTGAAGCCGATGCCTTGGATTTTTTCGCGGTGAGGATTTGTGGGAGTCTTGCAGTAGTCTTGATCGTGTTGGGCGATGGTGGAGTTGTACGAAGTTTATCAGAGAACGGGGACTTGAAAACGGGAAGAGTTTTTTCGTTCTTCGGGAAGAGTCCGCTGGTGGTCGTCATCACACTGGTAGCCATGGTAGTTGTCGGGGAGAGAGCAAGTTTCGTCGTATTGATGGTCATGGTGGTGTTACGAGGTGGGAGGGTCATCCGAAGTTTCTGCGAAGAAGTAGAAACCGGAAGAGGAGCGTTTCCAGTTGGAGAGTGTTGCTTGTTCACAGTGATCGTCTCTTCAGTCAACGCTGTTGAACTGTTCCTTGGGTGGGTGTGCAGTGTCGACGTCTCGGGTGTCTTTTTGAAAGAGCCTCTCAGGACATACATTTCCTTTGTCATTCCTGGCGTGTCCAGCAGAACATCTACATCCCACATACTTCCGCCCAAGTCGTCATCACAGCTCGCCTTCCACGTCACAACATACGTACCGCCGAAGAAGGACTGGCCAATTGGTTCCAGCACTTTGATCGACGACGAGAAGTTGACAGGGTAAATGCGCATAGTGTCTATTTCATCAGCCCAAAGACCCAACGATTTGATGTGTTCAGCACTTCTCATCATATTCTTGAGCTGAAAATAATCCGATTTGTTGAAGAAAACGTGGGGGAACCACTTACAATGAACTCATCGTGGCGAACGGTCTCTACCCATGTCGTAACATTCTCTCCGCACGGGTTTCCTTGCTCATTAACAACCACTACGCGAAGGATTCTGTTGTAGTTCTTGGATTGCACCTGAAACATTCACTGTATTTTTGATCCTGAATTATTTCAACCGAACTCACCGAGATATCAGTTGTACCCAGATTTTGCGGCTTTGGGATTCCCACGACCGTCTCGTTCTGAACATCAATCCAATCCGGGATCCCGTCCATATCGGTGATGTACTGGTCCTTCGAAAGTTTGAACTCAAAGAGTTGGCCGATGAAAACGGTGATTGTCTCGATTGGTGAAGCGATCTTATTGCATCGAGTCTTTTGAATTCCTCGCTGTTCGTTAATGATTGGACGCGTCGATTGCGACAGCCCGATTGCCAGAAAAAGCAGAGTTATGTGGAGGAATCCCTCCATACCCATCTGTAAAGAACTAGGTGAAAAGGAGTTGAGAACGATGTTTGAAGAAACTTTTAGCAGAAAAAAAGGAGTAAGCAACGAGTAAAAGTCTCTGTATTCAGAACAGAAGCGAGAGAGAGAGAGTTATCCTATGTATGGAATGAAACGAAACGTGTAAAATGTCCATTAAATGGTCACTCATCCACTGGAATGGGTTCCGAGTGCTCCAACCGATGGGAGTGAGAATGAGAGAGAAATGAGCGCGCCCAACCGCCGGGCGCAGCGGTGGGCGGAGCTCCGAGGGAACATCGCTTCGAGGGAACGCCCACATTTGCACCTGTCACTGACAGAGACTTCGGAGAGCTGTGAGTATTAGAGATGAGCGGGGCTTCGCAAGTAAACACCGTAGAAGTGTTGAAGAGGAATTTCAAAAAAACCTTGGGCGAATCTGAAATCCTGGAAACAGTCTGGACCGTTATGAACCATACAGAGTTCACTGCACCGGTTCTCGTTGATTCTCACTATCAGTGATACAAAAATGAGAGGACGATCGCGTGACTCAGCTTCTGAAAAACGCCTTCGGGAGCTTCTAATCCTGTGAACGCTTTGAAAAAGGCTTTTTGATTAAAGTCAGCAGTTAGTGAGAAACACATCGACAATATTAGGCTCACTCCAAACGGACTCAAGGAGCAGAATGTCAAAAATCAACTTTTTTGGAGCGCCTAAATTAGAGCTTAAATTTGAAATTGACATGAATGAATCACGTACAATACATCTGAAAAGAGCCGGTATCTTATCAAAATCAGTTTCATACATGCCAAGACTATTTGGTGAGCATACCTTTTGCAGCGCTCACTCAACACTCGCAACGTGAACAAAACTTTAGCGGAAAAAGCCGGCCGTTTTTTCTTCAAAATATAGTTGTTCATCCCTCTTCAATCCTAAAAGTTCGTAAAAGATATGATTTTTACTGTAGTACCTGAGAGGAGCGGGAAATATGGGTAACGGCAAGGGACGTATAGCACCATATTCTAGTTTGCCGTTTTTTCGACACTCGGAGGATAGGCTCCCTTCAAAAAATGAGAACTAATTCAGAAATTGAGTACATGACTCCGTTAAAAAACGGAAAAAGGCCTGATTCGTTTTGAAAAATACACATAATCACTCACCTTGCAATTTGGAGGTCGTATATCAGAAAGTGTGACAATGTTAGCGGACGCTATTTCTGAATTCGATCACTTTTCGGGAAGACGAACTGATAAAATTATGGGTGTAGGGTTTCTTGATAGTTGTAAATTACGAGGTTCATGCGAACAAACTTCAGTATCCAATCGGAGAATAAACACTTATTTCCTGCAGATTTAGTAGGCCCTCTTCTATTCTCCCCTATTTTTACAGTTTTAGGAAGGGTAGTGCCGAGATTTTCGTCGAAGATGATTTTTAGATCTCAGATCTGGGGTTTAGTGGGTATCCTTTCTCAGTCGACATTTCGAAAGTGATAAGAGATATCAAAAAACGTTCAACTGTGAAAATGGTTCCCAAGTCATGGTCTTTTAAGCTATGTAACTCACTTTCAGATTAAACAAAAAAAACTTGAAATTTTGAAAATGGGGACTTGATAAAAGTGGAAATTTTTTTCGTAAATGATCGGTTACCCCCAGTTTTTATATCATGATTGTAACTCAGAATTATCAAGGAACCCTGCACCCATAGTTTGATTGCTTCATCTCTCCGATAACTGATCAAATTCAGAAATAGGGTCCACAAAAATTGGCACATTTTCTGACATACGGTCTCCAATTTACAAGATGAGCGATCATTTGTCTTTTCGTCGTAATCTATAACTGATTAGCTTTTTTTCCGTTTTTTAACGGAGGCATTTACTCAATTTATACATTAGTTCTGATTTTTTGAAGGGAGCCCATCCTCCGAGTGTTGAAAAAACTGATTTTTCAAAATATCTTCAGAAGTACTCACATTTCCCAAGCCAATTCATGCGGTGCTCAGGGTGACCCATCTTGCATGTTCCTTCTAAGCTTGATAAACTACAGTACTCTGGCGGTCGCCCAGATGTGCAACGAGGGAGGTTGCTAGAAAAAAGCGGCGACAGCTGCATTTACTTTACTCCAATGTCCATCCCCTCTTTTCTCTTTTTTTCGGCGGGCGAACCAAATGTTCATCACCTGTCATCGTACCATGAGAAGAGAATCTGGCGAGCTTTCAAGCTGAGGAAGGAGAGCATAAACAACATGAAAAGGGTTCTGAATGAATTTGTGAACTGAGCGTGCAAAGTTACGTGGAATACGACAGAGACGATAGTAGCAGAAAGACCAACCAAATCCAGCGGAGCGCGTTTGCGCAGGTTTCCAGATTTATGAAATGTATAAAACATGTAAAAAATTTCCGTAGTTGTTCGCAATTTTAAACAAGAGTGATATAATGCACACGTTGTCATTCCTTACTGCAAACGGACGAATGTAGCACCCGTATTTTTTGTCACTACACTGCTTCACACAATTATAGCCTAATTCGAATCCATCTTTGTTAGCAAAACGATTTCAGTGAAAAAGCTATTTAGCCATTCTACATAACTTTAGTCTTACTTGAGAAAACCAAAGATTTAGAAATTTGGAGAGACAGTGTTGCTTTAGCTCTCAAGTCATGTGAAAATACTAATTGCGTGGATCCGCATTATGACAACATTTTAAATTCTCACCAGAGGTCTCCCGCGGTTCGGTTTTCAGAAGGAAACGAGATTTCGGTAAAAACTGGTTTTTTCACGGGGAAATTTGAAATTTCTTCGTTATTGCGGTTCAATTGATCACCATTTAACTTATTCTTGTTGTCAAGTATACATAGACTACTAAAAAACTTCCATCGCAAGAACGTTTTGATTTCTAATCGCTTTGTCGTCACCGTGTCCTGCAATTCGTTAATCTCAAAAGTTTGTCCTTCGTGTTCATGACGAAAATGGCAAGATATGGATTGATTGAAACCCCTGGTAACTGAGAAAAAATTTCATTAATTTCAGGATCAGGCAATTAACTTTTGGCCTAAAGTTTGGTGCAAAGCGCGCTCCGTTTGGCTATATTTCTCTGCGTCTTGTTGGCGCGAAAAAACTGCGGATTAAACGAGAAAATGGGAAAGTGCCTCGATTTCACACCGTGTCGGGAACGGAATGTTTCTTCAAATATTTGCAATTTTTCTTTAACGGGAAATTCAAGTTTTTCTTTGTTTCCATCTGTTTCCTGGCATCATAAGTGTAGAAGACAAACGTGTCTAATTGAGAAGCTGGAAGGGAGAATAATCTGAACTACCGGATTCAGACAGGTAAAACAACTGGAAGTGTCACTATTGTTGTTTTGCTTGCTTTGTGAAGTTGTGTTTTCTGCTCTGAGCAGGTCACGTGACCTCGTGCTGACTTGCGAACCAAACAAAATGCAGTGTCTTTACAGGAAAGAAAGAGGTGTCTAATATCCGCCCAATGTGACCTTTCTCATGATTACTGCATCCGAATGGCTCCCATAAAACCAAAAAGGCACAGTCGCTTCTCTAATCGTCATCATTTAATTTTTTGTCCACCGTTTGCCAAATGGTTTTCTGTGATATGTTCAAAGACTTTTTTCACTAATGGCCCTCTTCGAGAGTGTGCCAAAATCGGGCGGAATTGAAAAATGTGGTTACCAAAATCGGACGAAAATGACCAAAAAATTTTTTTGATGGAATTTGATTTTTCATGAAATTTCGTATTATTAGGTTGATTCATAAGTTTCTGCGTTTTTTTCGATGAAAGTTCGTTCCAATTTTTTCGAATATAGAAAGACTGTAGAAATAAAAAGTATTAGCTATTAACATCAGTAGTCATCTGTCAACATGTAGGCAATGAACTGGTTTCCTTTTTCCAAAAGGACGGCGGCTCTAAATCGAAAAATGACATAAATACTGTTTTGCTATCCTATTTTGTCTTCAACTTTTCTCCGTCAAGACGTCGTTGAAGATGACTAGAGAAGTGGCATTATAATAAGGGAAGGTCTGATCAGTGCTTTGAGCGCAAAAGCAAGATCCAGTCTAAATTAGCCCGTTTGGTATTTGATGGTTTTGTTACATAAGGTTGCGCCTTGGCAGGTTGAAATTGAAATCTCGAAATTTTTTCACGACTATGTTTGACAGCATTCTTTAGTATTTTTAGCTGGGTAGTTTAGGCAGTCCCGTTTACCGTTCCGCCATTGACGAGCAGTTCTCAACATTCAATGTTTCGTACCGACCACCAAATGCATAAAATCACCTTTCTTGCATAAAATTCAGTTCACGGGGTGTTTAGTCTGTTCAATTCACTGTTCCTTCAGCACATAGCTAGAACAGTGAACCCACCACACATCGACATTAAGCATATGGTTCAGCCAAACAAGAATCTGATGGAAAATGGGGAGCATCAACCTCCTATCCCGTTGTCCAACAATGTCGTAATCATTGAAAGCATTCGGTAACTATCTTCCGATTTTTTGAACTTTTCTAATAGAAGAAAGTCCATGGTTAACAGCCGGCCGTTCAACCTCAATAATAGCCACAACGCAACCCTTATTCTTAAATGGATCGAATTCTACCAGTGCCCGGAAAACATCGAAATAAAACTCGTAGGGCTGGAATAGAGATGCATTCCCTTTGAGGGTGTAGTCACCGACCTCGAACAATTTTACCCCAGAGTTGGTGGTGCTTTCTAAGGGACCATGTTTGCAATATATAACGTGTTCTCTGTAAGACTCGAGTATGGTGTGCCTTAGGGGCAAATTTTAATGAGACTATGTGCATAGGGACTAGTACTATCCATGTGCACCGACTTAGCCTCCGGGCTCCACCTGGAGGAGTACGGTAGGTGCTCAAAGAGCACAAAATCGACTTTTTTGTTTGTGCTCAAAAAAATTCGAAAAAATTCTGAGATGTCAAAGACACTAATGTGTTTGTTTTCCCAAAATGTGGAGTCTGGAAACTTCCTACTTCTCGAGTAAAACTTCCAAATGTCAATTTTTCATCACTTTTTCAGAGAAATATGGATTTTTCGGATCTTAGTAGGAGTTAGCGGCACTAGTTCTCTAGAGCAAAACATACCCATATGTGATAGCTTCAAAGTTACAAAGAAGTGATGTCATAACAATTCCATGTTTACAGTTTTACAGCTGAATTTATTGCTCAGATTTCACTAAATGTCTGTTTTCTAACCCAGTAGAAGGTTGCGAACATGGAAATTTCAGTCGGAACCTCAATTTAGTGAGTAAAAAAGGTTCCTTTTATGAGTTTGTGAAAATCAACTTCTCTGGATTTTTAAAAATTCATAGTATCCGAGGTCCGTCAAGAAGACATATCTCCACTTTTGAAGCATGGATCAACTCAAAAATTGAACGAAAATCAGGCCTAACTGACTTCTATCGATAGCACTATCAATTATCTTCAAATCAAAAAAAAATTTTTTGGACCCAAAAATCTTCATGGTTCCGACCCCAAAATATGGTGAAAAAACTTTTTTCTGATTTTTCTCGTTTGAAGTGTGGAATCGATAGATGTCACATTTATGTGCTTTTTGTGCAAATTTGAGCATGATACATGCATTTTCTGCCAAGTTATGACTACATGAAAGTCGATGCTCACGAAGCTCTCTGAACTTCAAAAAATCGGAAAAAATTATTTTTCACTTTCGGAAAGTGAAAATGGTTTTCACCGACCTAAATGCATATTTTACCAAAGTCAGAGCGTTCTGATGGCTTTAAAACGATAATTCGTTGTCTCGTGTGGAGCAAATCACATCGAAAAACGGTCTGGGAAACTGTAAACATGGAATTGTTATGACACCACTTTTTTGTAACTTTGAAGCTATCACATATGGGTATGTTTCGCTTTAGAGAACTAGTGCCGCTAACTTCTACTAAGATCCGAAAAATCCACATTTCTCTGAAAAAGAGATGAAAAAATGACATTTTGAATTTTTTCTCAAATATTAGGAAGTTCCCAGACTTCACATTCTGAGAAAACATACACATAAATGTCCTTGATATCTCAGAATTTTTTCAGAATTTTTGGAGCACAAACAAAAAAGTCGATTTTGTGCTCTTTGAGCACCTACCGTACTCTTCCAGGTGGAGCCCGGAGGCTAAGTCGGTGCACATGGGTAGTACTAGTCCTCATCAACATACTCTTAAAATTTCTTGACTCTAACTCATCTATAACACCCTAAGGCATACCCCTTTATGGCCATGCTCGATCCTTACAGAGAACACGTTATATATCGATAATATTTTCAAAATTATCAAAGATTTGAAGATCAGAAAAAAGCAAAAGATGAAAATTGTTCAAAATGCGAAACTGGTTAGTTGAAAAGACAGCCACGATTCTCGATTGTTGTGTAAGCTGACAATGAGAGGAAACGTGGTCTAAGAGTACTTAATATGGTGTATTACTTGCTAAAACAACAACTAGAAAAAACAACCATATGTCGAGAAAAAGGCACTCAAAATCGAGCCTCTGAGAAACGCAGAAACTTATGAATCAACCTAATACATAGTACTGACGTCCGAACATGAATAGCGCATAAACCGTCACGTCAAAGTGTACAGAAGCACCCGAATTTTTTGATATGTCGCCAAATCGGGTGCTTCTGTGCACTTTGACGTGACGGTGTATGCACTATTTATGTCCGGACGTCAGTACTAATACGAAATTTCATGAAAAATTAAATCCCATCGAAGAAAGATTTTGGTCATTTTCGCCCGATTTTGGTAACCACATTTTTCAATTCCGCCCGATTTTGGCACACTCTCGCCCTCTTCGCCAATTCAACTGTAGCCAACTCCAACAGTTTTTGATAAATTACAGTACCCTGTCTCGTTGGCGTCCAGATGTCCACGAGGAGAAGTTCCCAAAAAACCGGTGACAGCTGCATTTGCTTTATTCTAATTTTCATTCACTCTCTTATTCTACGAAACAAGTGTTCCCCACCTGTCATCGTACCAGTCACGAGAAGAGAATCTGGCGAGCACGAGAGCAGATGAGGGAGAGAATAAACTGGGATAATATTAAGAGGGGTTCGAATGAATCTCAGGGAGGAGAATTCGACATGCAATGTCCCAAATTGTAACGCAGGGATTTTGATGAGACTAGGGGCAATCGGTAGTACAGTAAGAGGCTTGATACCCATAGCAAAAACTAGTGCCGGGTTCTTCGTTCTCGAGTTATGATCAAACTAAATTTTTTTCGAATAACCGATTCAGAGAACAATCTCTCGGACCACAGGATCCTATGCGCCAATATCCGGATTGCCCACCGAATCAAAAACTGGAGCTCTAGGAGACCGAAAAAACCGGTGTTCGATATTGCCACCAACGACGAACTAATGGGCATAGCCAAGAAGTGTCTTGACCAGAGTCAATTGCCAGTCACTAAACGCAAAAGGAACACTCCTGTTACAAAAGAACTTCTCGCTGTGGAGTGTTGGAAAAGTACTAAAAAGACCGTCCAGAGTATCAACAAAAAGACTGCGCTGTTCACCAAAATCAAGCTTCCCAAAGGAGTCACGACCACCAATCGAGAACCCATTCGAACAGAGGTCCATCCAACATGCCAATGGACCTTCAATTTATTCAAAAAAAAACCCTCATCTGAATCTCGAAACTGAAGTCGTTGCAACAGTCTCCACGAAGAAGGCCGGCGCAGCTCCAGAAATTGACGAGGTTACTCTCTTGAAACACGGAGGACCCGCTCTCACAAGAAATCTGAGTCATTCAACGAATCCATAGCCAAGAAGACAATTCTGGCCGCATGGAACGAAATCAAGTTCAAACTGATCGAGAAGAAGTCAAAACCAGAGAATATGAAAGACGTCAGACTCTATTCTCCCGCTTCCCGGCGAAATCTTCACAAAAGTCCTCCCCCCGGAAGCTCAATTCCATCGCTGATTAATACCTAGATAAATCGCAAAACGGTTTCAGATCTGGCTGGCCAAAGCTGCGCCGAAAACCTCCAGTCGCTGGCCGGACTATGGGAGAAGTGCGACGAGTACGAGCAACCGCTCATACTCACCTTCATTGACTTCAAAGCTGCGTTCGACTCAATACACTGGCATAGTACTCCGAAGATCAAACGAAATCGGGACTCGCAGAATGGATTTGCTAGAAAAGCGGCTGAAGATACCAATGGAAAGAGGAGTACGGCAAGAGGACTCCTCCTCACCAGCAATCTTCTCAACCGGTACTCAACGAAGCGGATCCTCTACCGGATGGAGTACGAATATCTCAACTACTCTTTGCAGACGACCTGGTCCTCATCGACAAGTAATCCGCCGACGCCTCCAGAAGAGCCTCACTAGCACAACCTCAATTTAATAGGCCTGGCAAGATCAGGAAGGACACGAATAGGAATCATCGGAACACGTCCCCTTGCCACGCCTAGCAAGATCGAGAAGTTCCTGGAAGTGTCTAGTCCCTGTGGACAACAGCTAGATATGGACTATTCAAGTATCCAAGTAAGTAGGATTCAGTAAGTGAAAACGTTCAAAAACACAGCTATGGTGATTTTTTTTGACACTTTCGCGAATTTGGTAGGTGGTCCTATCGATATTGACCGCCTGAATATGGACCATTTCGTGAGTGGGGGATGAGGGGGAATGATCGGAACATGCAAATTTTGCCTCGTGGAGTTAATTTGTATTACAAATCGAACTGCGCTCACAGATTTTTGATATCTCTTCTAGTTTTCCCAGAAAACCCCAAAAAGGGGGTGGTCCTATCGATATTGACCGCACTGTATTCAAGTAGGTAAGTTTCGACACTGGGTCCTTTTTCTGAACCAGTGTTTCTGGAATCTTCAGATTTGATCTTATTCTGGTCTGAAGAAGGTCCCTCTTCTGGTAAAACATTATGGTTTTTTTGTATCAAAAACTAGTAAACACGAAAATTTATTTAAACACTTCATGATCGAAAATACATGGTAATTATCAAGAAACACAATTGAACCGGTTAAAACGTTTGAAATATACAAACATGATTATAAAGAAACTAGAATTTAGTGAAGTTTAATTATCAATAGGGCCCGTTGCTTCTGCACTTCTCCTCGTGTTTCCGTCGGTTGAAAGCGTTCACAGCTGATGTCGGACGAGACGTTTTGTATTTCCGTTCGTACATGAAGCAGGGATTACACTGAACGTTTTGCTTCTTTATGTTCCTCCAGACACACGATTCCGTTGTCATACAGTTAGTGCAGGTCAGTGATTTCTTGCGATCCGTCGATTTTCTCGAAGAAGGTGCTGATGGTACTTGAAGCGGTGGAGCAGTTGAAGATAGAGCAGACGGGAAAGTAGATGAAGATGTGGGAGGTGTCGGAGATGGTGACCAGCTGGTAGTTGATGCAGTTAGCAACGGATACGTGTTTTGGCCTGAAAATTATTTCGAATGAAAACACGTAAACGATTCACTGTAGCTTACCTAGATGCATTCCAGTATTTGAGTAATCGGGGAATGGAGTTGCAGCAGCAGGGTTCGTGTGTGCATAGTTAGCCCCTCCAACATTTGCGCACTCTGAGACTCCGGAAAAAGAAGATACCCAGTAGCTACTGGAAATATTATCATAGTTCCAAGCAGTTTGGGCATCCTCAACCGTTGGTTGGTAATACGGAAGCTGTTGGTGGAGAGCTGAATAATAGTCGTTCCACTGAGAATACGTAGTAGACTGGGAAAGAACATCGGCCATTGGAGTCGTGAAACCTTCGAGAGGGACAGATCTAAATAGAGAAGACATAGTTCCGATTGGAGAATACATAGATGTGATAGCAGACTGCTGGCACTGCTCCTTTATATAGGCGAATCTGAGCCCCGTCTCCCTGATGACCTTACAGATGTCATCATTGATAATCAGATCCACTGCTAGCATTGTCATCATCCAATTTGAGGTGGAGATGAGCTCATGAAAAGAGTATGATGACTAATCAGCACGGAGCACCGTCCCGGCATTTGTCATCATTTCTGCAGTGGCCATAAAGGAGAAGAACAGTTATCCAGGACCATCGAGAGTCACTGGAAAAGCCAATTTGGTTTCACCAGCACCTAACCAACACATATCTTCTTTTCCATTCTCTCCCAATCTTTAAAATGTGATGGAAGATATCGTTTGTCATTTATGTCTTGCTGTAGTGTGAACTGAACTTGATGAATTGAAGTATCCTGTCTTGTTGGCGCCCAGGTGTTCACCGAGGGGAGTTCCGAAAAAAAAACCGGTGACAGCTGCACTCACTCTATTCTAATTTGCATCGACTCTCTTTTTCGGCGAAACAAATGTTCCTCACCTGTCGTCGTACCAGTTACGAGAAGAGAATCTGGCGAGCACGAGAGCTGATGAGGGAGAGAATAAAGAGTTCCTTCTTGACGAGTCTCTGGACAGAATAACGACTGATATGGTCAGAAGCGATCTTATTCAAGCTGACTCCGTCGTTTCGGTAGATTCTCGTCCTGATGATTTCTCGAGTCCTGCGGGTGTTTACCGATTGGGTTCGTCCAGCTTTTGGGGTCTCTTGAAGGCTGTGACGTCTTTTGAACGTTGCAGACAATGTTCGGACCGTCGAGGACAAAATTCCGAGGCGTCTTGCGATGTCGATGCCGCGCATGCCTTTTCAGAGGAAGGCCTCGATAGCAGGTCGATGAGGAGAAGATCTCATAACTCGAAGAAGAGTAGAGATTGAGACAAATGGACTCAGAGGTCCCTTATACAGTGCTCCACATAATGATATGACACCCCCAAATTTTCGCAAAACTCGAAAACGAGGGAAATTCGGAATTCGGAGTCTCTTGAGAAATTGAGCACATTTATTAGTAGTTTAAGTATAGAAACTTAGATGTCAGCTATAACGCCTGCAAAAAAAGAAAATTCAATTTTTTCGAAAAATGAAGAAAAATTTTTCCACAAAATGATATGACACCCTGACCAAAACGTTGAGAAATGTGGAAGAAGATCAATATTTTGAGTTCAAATGTTTACTGGACGGTCATTTATGTGAATAACATCCGAAGCTAGCGAATCCATAGAGAAATTATGACAGTCCCACTGTTTCTGGCCCATTTGGAGTCAAACGTCGATGATGGCTCTCTTGAGCACCGGAACACTACCTAATTTTCTAATTCCGGCATAAATCAATGGAAACATGGATTCCCAATCATTTTCAATGAATTTCATAAAAACTGGCACACTGGGCACTCCAAAACATGAACTTCTCTGTCACTTATCCACCGGATCGTTCTACGAGAACAGAGAATTGGACCGATATCTCGTTGGTAAGTTCGATTTCTGGATCGCTGTTGTCAGAACATTGACGTCTGGACACGTTTTATCACTTATCTTCAGAGAGCATTTATTTTCTCTGAAAAACAGCCCAATTCGACTTGTCTCTAAGCGCAGATTGCTCGCTGAACCATTATTCCTCGAGCCTGGAAGTTTCCATTCGAAAATGTTTCCATTGGTTAAAAAATTGTGATTTGGGTGTGCCGATTGGCTATCCTGATAACTGGAAACATCGGTGGGGAGATAAAATGCGATATTTTCGTCGCAACTTCCAGGCTCGAGGAATTATGGTTAGGTGAGCGATCTGCGCTTAGAGACAAGTCGAATTGGGCTGTTTTTCAGAGAAAATAAATGCTCTCTGACTGAAGATAAGTGATAAAACGTGTCCAGACGTCAATGTTCTGACAACAGCGATCCAGAAATCGAACTTACCAACGAGATATCGGTCCAATTCTCTGTTCTCGTAGAACGATCCGGTGGATAAGTGACAGAGAAGTTCATGTTTTGGAGTGCCCAGTGTGCCAGTTTTTATGAAATTCATTGAAAATGATTGGGAATCCATGTTTCCATTGATTTATGCCGGAATTAGAAAATTAGGTAGTGTTCCGGTGCTCAAGAGAGCCATCATCGACGTTTGACTCCAAATGGGCCAGAAACAGTGGGACAGTCATAATTTCTCTATGGATTCGCTAGCTTCGGATGTTATTCACATAAATGACCGTCCAGTAAACATTTGAACTCAAAATATTGATCTTCTTCCACATTTCTCAACGTTTTGGTCAGGGTGTCATATCATTTTGTGGAAAAATTTTTCTTCATTTTTCGAAAAAATTGAATTTTTTTTTTGCAGGCGTTATAGCTGACATCTAAGTTTCTATACTTAAACTACTAATAAATGTGCTCAATTTCTCAAGAGACTCCGAATTCCGAATTTCCCTCGTTTTCGAGTTTTGCGAAAATTTGGGGGTGTCATATCATTATGTGGAGCACTGTATAGTTTTTCGACTTTTGAAAACTTTCGGAACATTTCGAAAATATACCTTGGCACCGTGCCAGGAAACTCGGAAAAAACGTTGTATACTTATCAGCCACCCTGTATGAATTTCAAAGAGAATTGAGCATGCAAAACAACGCACTATGTAGATTAATTTGATAATCCACTGTTCTGCCGGGTTGCCTGTGTACTATGTAGACGCTTTCATGAACTTCGGGATCTGTTTAAACTGTTCTGTGGAATTCTTGTGTTGCTACCGTCCTGATTACTCCGCTTTGGCCTCGTCACCTTCCAATTGGAGCTCCTCGAGCATCTTTTCCGCATGTAGAATGCATATACAAACCTATGGGCCGCGCGCTGATCACCGCGTCTCTTCGAGATCTCTGCGCCGATAAATAGCTTCCGCCTTTAAACTCTTGACGGTTCACACGATTATTCCAAAAAGAAAAATGCTACGCCTGTTCTTTCTCATTTAATACAGGTCGCTCGTCACAGAAAAACATAATGTTATTTTTCAGACCCTGAACTCCACCTGTAGACATTAAAGAGCATTGTCGCCCTGGTCTTCAACGCTATCCGCATGCCTCATTTATCGCGAAATGCGCCTTGATCAACAGACCACCAAGAGCGATGTGTACTGTCACAAGCTGCAAGAGATGGCTCGCGCTTAGCCCAGGAGAAGACCGAATGCTCCTGGTCCACTAATACGCACTACCGCACACAGCATTGGAGACCCTCCATAAGCTCCAGCAGCTGGACATCATAGTTTTGAAGCACACACGGCACATCTTTGATCTAGCACCCACTAAATACCACAATTTCATGCTTTTCAGAAACTGTTTCTCCCAAAAACGCTTTTGGCAAAATTATCCGGCCTATCATTATACCTCGACCACTTTTGCCTCCTAACCGCCGGAGCTCTACATCAGATTTCTGATCCAATTTCCTCAAAGTTGGCAGACAGTTGTCGATTTTATCGGCAAATACATCGCTGATTGATTTCTGTTAAATTCAATTAGACATTCTCTTCAAAAGGTGCTGAAAATGCACAATTGAAGTGGGAAAGGCTGATAAATCATTTTCAAAACAAAATAACTTTCTGTGAAATGACTCGCAGATTGCCTCATTTTAATCAGTTCGTGGGTAGCAGTTCATTTCCTTTATTCATTTTATTCACTGGCTACTTTGAATCAGAAAACGAAACACAGAGAAAATTGTTGTTGGAAGAACCAAAACCTAATCAGAAGAGACGAGGTATTTCGGGAGCGAGAAGGGGCAGCAGTCGTTGAGGTAATCCGGTAATCCGATTAGTACTGCAATTTTGCACAGTTTACGTCAAGACAAAGAATTTGCAAACCGTCATGATTTCCGAGTTGATATCGCGAGAACGTTTGAGTTGGTGGAAGAGTTTCTCGACAACAGCGTTGATGGCTGGAAAGAACAATGCTTGTAAGAAGGGTGAATCACTCCCAAACTCACCCAAAGTCCCGCACGCATTGATCAGGAACATTCCAAACATAATGATGATGCCTTCGACCAAATTGCTCGGCGTCTGTACAGCACCGTAGAGCCACATTATGAAGATGCTCTCCGGGATCATCATGACGACAAGAGACGCAAAGAACAGCCATTTCTTCAAATTGTTATTGATTTCCACAGACTCCATAGTAAACAAGCGGATTTTTCGTATTGTTGAGATGATGATCAACAGGAAGATGATGCGAACAACTGAGATCCCTACGACGACTGAGTAGAGGATCTTGTTCTCTTTGATTTGTGGCGGGTGGGAAGAAAAAAAGACGGCCGTGTAAAGAATCATGTAGATTGCGTTGAAAACCAGAGCGACAATGATGATGTTTTTTGATGTCTTGAGATGAAGTTCATGGCGCTCAATGGCTTTCCTCTTCTGCACATTGTTCATCTTACAGATTTCGGTGAAAGGGTGGGGAGATGTTCTGGAGAGGGGAATCTTCAGTTTAGGCGTTGGAGGATTCGGCCTTGTATACGGGAGCATCTCACTTCGGATGACAACCGAACGGCGGTTCGGCGGAACATCAATCGGCGAAGCTGTGGAAATGTTTCCAGGGACCAACGGATGCACGATGTTCGTTCGAGGGGGAGGACTACGTGACCTTCCGCTAAGAGATTCCCAAGGTTTGAAAATGAAATAAGGTGCTGACGGCGGTCCGAACATTCTGGAAGGGGATAATACGTGACCGAGAGAATGGAGTGAAAGTTATTTGTAAGAGATTATAACAACAGAGACACTCAAGGAAAGAAGACAAGGGTGACTATACGAAATCGAGGATTATGAGTTTGTGAGGAGTCGGCAAGAGTGTGGATGCACCAGCCTGCCTGTCGGCTAACTCCGCCTCTCCATGGCTGCGACGTTCTGTGACGTAAACCATTGCTTCATAAATTCGATAATAATATTTGCTTTTTTTTGTTCAACCTGGGACCTACATAGAAAAGTTTCGTAGAAACAGACTGTTCAGAAAACTAACCGCAAGTGCAAGTTGGAACAGGTTAATATTCGAAAAAAAGTGGTGACAGTGAACTTGAGAAATGGGGACGTCCACGGATGATGGAGAACATATAGAATACGAAGGTATCCGGATGCTTGGTAGAAAGTGAATATTTCGATGGATGTTAGAAGCATGTGAAGAAGGAACATCAATTAAACCGATTGGCAAGCACTGCATACATCTTTTTTTCTCAAATTGGAGAATTAAAAAGAAAACAAAAAAGTGTGATAAGATTTGCTTGGGAATGAATCTCAAAACAGGGAATTCACTTGGAGAGTGTTGCTAAGGGAACAAGACTTTCTGCTTTTTTCACGACGCACCTGGAAGATATTGTACTTTGCGAGGACGGGTTGATCAAATGGCCAAGTCAGAAACTAGGGCGTCGAGCGTCGATTGAAAACCTTGTTTACCACTTTCAACAACAGTCAGAACGGAACCGGAAGAGAATTTTGAGAGCTCAAATCAGAGGAAGATAACTCGCACGACTCTGGGACTAGACTGCATTCTGTTCTTTTCGAGTATCGTGACTCAGATGCCTCCGGAGGGATTCGAAGAGAGGCGTAGCGCTGTAGACTTTCAATTAGGGACGGAGGAGGAGTCTGAAACGCGAAAGATAACGAGAATTCGAGAAACAGACAGGATGAGAGGTTGTAGCTGGCACTGAGGCTGGCACTCATACTGGCTCTTGAAGGCGCGCGCGCGGTCAGAAGAAACCGAGAAGAGAGACGGAGATAAGAGTAAATGAAAGCGAGGATGCATCTGGAAGGGAAGTTGAATAGGAGTTTCGTCAAGTCCGTAATAAAAGCGCGGCCGGTCGCGGTTTTTCCTGTTTTAAATTGCAAAACTGTGGAAACGGAAAGGGTCATAAAGCATTTTATTCAAATTTTGATGGTTTTTCATTGAAATATGTTAGAAAATTGAGAAATCGCTTATATTTATATTTCATCATTTCTCAATAGTATTTTATTTGATTAATTCCAATACGTTTTAACGAAACACTGGTACGGATAAGCGCGTATATGGAAAAATTAACACAAATAAACACAATTGTTCAAAAAGTAGTTTAATAAACAAAGCCATAATTCAACAAACATTTTAAAGAGATTTCAAAAAGAAGCGAGAAGGCTTTTGGCTATTATACATGATAATCATAAAAAGTTAGTTAGTAGAAGATGAGTGTCGTGGGGAGTCTCACCACAAGGTCGATCCACCCGCATGACCATTTTAGTGAATAAATGCTCATCTGCTCCACGCACTCTATCGGTCATCGTTCCGCCCCCCATCACGTTTCATCTCGATCCTCCGTTCCAATCTCCTATTCTCGTCCCTCGATATCCGTCCTGCGTCTGTCCTTATCCTCCAATCCATCTCGTCCATCCGATCGGCCGCATCACGCCACATCCTACGATCGGGACATCCAAGCCCGCCCAACAGTCTACTCAACGCCAAACCGCCCAGAATCGCCAGAGGAGAGCGGAAGCTCCCGCGAGCAGTACGTACCGAGCTCGCCCGACTAAGATGTGGACACTCCCTGCTGGTAAATGCCTACGACACCAAAATCCGAGGCTCGACGATCCTCAAGTGCACAAGATGCGACGACACCACTGGCACAACTGCTCACCTGCTCACTAGGCCCTCTTTCGATCTATGTAGGTGGTTTGTCAAAGTTAAGACCTATACTTAAAAAGTTCCCTGCTCAGCTGCCTGGCTACCCCGCCCATCAATCAATGGGACCTCTGGAAGAACCCAGGGCTATCAGCTGACGCGCTGGGACTCCTCCAGACACCATTCGATCCGGGAGGATCAACGACTGGCTCCCCTTGACCTCCGTTGCACCAACAACAACAACAACATCGGGACATCCTCCGTCTCGCCTCATCCTTTCTGTTTCCAGCCAAACCGTTTTCCATCCATCTCGCCCATTCTTCCTTCCGCTCGCCTCATCATTTTCTTCCAGATCTTCCAGTCGTCATCGTTGAAGCTGACTTTGACTCTTCTCCCCGTCGCTTCGTCCATCAATTCCGCTTCTGATCTTCACTTTTTTCCGCTCCTTGCATCCTCTGGCTTGGCTTCTGCCTTTTTCCTTCGGCTCGCGAGTACTCCTGCTCCTGCTCCTGCCATCTCTCCGCTTCCTTCCGACTTCTTCTTTCACGTGTTCTTTCCTCTTCTTTCGCCTGTCTTTCTTCTTCTTCGTTTCTCCTTCTTCGTTCCTCCTACTTCTGAATCGTCGACTTCCATGTTGTTGTTGTTGTTGGTGCAAGCTGTTCGGCAGAAGTGGTGCATTGAGCCCTCCCGTGTTGCTGGGGTCCAGGGAGCTCTGGAGCTAGTGCTGCCTTTGAAGCTCCTCTGCAGACCCCGACGGCTGGTGTGATTAGAGGGCATGTGTTCCCCTTCAGTCGAGAGCTTGAGGGGGTGTAGGGGAGTTGGCGTTACCCGCCCTGGCCGACGTGGACGGCCCCCTACTTTCCACGGCCGTCGACTTCCATGATGTCGTTTAGCGTCTCCGGCTGCCAGCTACCACCGTATTCCATTGTGAATTTTGCAGCCTTCTTCGCGTGTTTTTCATCTTTGGTTCCTTCTTGCGCACTTCTCCAGCACAGTCTGTCGACCATCTTGTACCTGTCCCCGAGGATATGTTCCAATAAATGTTTTTGGACATTTCCAGAGTGCATCTGCATATATCGGTGGTCAGGGTCCGTATTTGTACTGTATTCAAACCCAGCTCCTTCAGCGAATCAGTCGGCGGTTGCCAGTACATAGGACTTTCATCAACTCCATGGCTTGCTTGCGTTCTGCAGAAACCATTCACCGCTCCGTCAGTGATTCGGGAACTCCAGGAATCTGAGAGCAAGGGGCCTTCCGCTATGCAGCTGTTCGGGCTGTTCACAGACGGAAACTGGAGGATCCGACCACTGGCATTTGAAATGCGCTGGGCCTCGTGTGGTTTTTCATCCGCCACTCATCTCAACTCTCGTTCACTCTAAAAAGGCTCTGATCAATTTTCGGTTGATTTTATTATAGAATTCGAAATTCGGTACGATGCCCCATGTTGCAAAGGCAGGATCAGTGGTAAAGAATGAGAAAGCTAGAGCTAATGAGAGTGACGAGCGATTTAGAGAGAGCGAGGAGGACCACACAAACAAACCATAATACGAGTATGATTTTTATTCTGCCCCCGAAGGGGCAGGAAGGCACGCAAATCGAGTAGAAGAACCAACCGGAGAAGAAGACGGTGGGAAGACGATGAAGTAATGATTGGTTCAAACCGGTGGAGGCTTCGTTGACACCGGGCGGGTTCACGTGAATGAGGGCGAGGTCGGGGCCAGTCCACGGAGAGTAGAAACAAAGGTAGACGAGACGAGAGAAGAGTTCGATGATTGCAGGTTGCGAGCATCGGCACCACTGCTGGCTCGGGTTTCGCAACGCTTCCCATCGAGACTTCCACTCCAACGATCATTATGAATATCTTTATCATCGGGTGGCTGCTGAATGGCTGGAAACTGATGGTTGGGTGGTGGCTGACGATGGTTGGTGGATGCGGCCTCTTGCCAACAACAACGTCAACCGCTGATTTTCCTTAAAAAATGAGAGTTGTTTTGAACGATGCACTTAATGAGACTATTTACAGAATTCAGGAATTTAAGCACTTCGTCGCGTTGCCTCCACTCCGACCGCATAGCGTTCCTTGTTTTCCCGCAGGTTCTCATTTTCCCAGAAAGGTGTTTTAAAGTTTTTCTTATCAGATACATGACTTACATTCATCAAAATCCGCATTTCCTTCTTTATGCTGTCCCTTTCAACCTTCAACTTGGTGTTCTCTCGCTCTCTCTCTCCTGCTTCCGCTTCCTCATGTCGTCCTTTTTTTCAACCAACTCAGTTCGCCCAACTCTCTCGCTCTCAATTCTTCAAAAAAATTGTTTTCATAAACTGAACAACTTTGGGTAAAAACTCACTTCTTTCAACACTTTTTTCTCTGTCATCAAGTTTTCGTCGCCTCGAATCCATTTTCTCCGTATTTATCGCAAACTCCACCTCCTCCTTAGCGCGACACAACTTCCAGCATGTATGCTGGATACTTGTTCGCTTCACACCGGAGCTGACCATGCCCATTTAGGATGGTGCCGAGGTGTGCTGCGGGCCAATTTCCACGTGGGTTCTTCAACCATGTGATGTCCACTCTGAAATAGAACTTTCAGAAACAGTAGAAAACTCTAAAACTCACCGCCCAACAATCACTCCATCGTCGAGGTTACCCGATAAGTAAAGCAGGTCCGCGTTTTGCGGTAGAGTGTCTAGTACAGTGCGCGTCATAAGTATAAGCCCCCTCCGATTTTCAATGTGTCGGAAGAACCAGATGCTTTCGCTCTTTCTGGAAAACTCTTACATTTGGGGAAAAAATCCGGTTTCTTTTCGTCGTGCAAGCGTGAATATTTCCAGCGTTCCCCAAATACACAGCAAAATGAATGTTTGTCATCACAAAATCTGAGAAATCTTCGAAAATGTTAAACCGACCGCTCAGAAACCAGATTTTCTCGAGAGAACGGAAGAGTTTCTCAAAAAGTGAGACATTTATTTATTTATTTATTAAAATACGCACTCGAGGAACGTGGAAGTGGGGACAAATATTACAGTACTAAAACAGTTGGGGGGTTACGAATTTCGAGACTCTCCAATTTGAATTCGGAGCAGCGCTGTTCTGCATTCTGATAGGCTGGGTCTTCGCGGAGCATAAAACCGTTGTTGATACGAAACATTACTCTACGGGTGAAGTTATTTTGGACCGCTTCAATGGTTTTTATTAACTGCTTACTGTGGGGAGAGCTGATAGGAGTACCGTATTCTAACAGGGGACGAACAAACGTTTTAAATAGGAAGCATAGTATATCTGGGCGGCTTGAGTAGAATGATTTAAATAGAATAGATTGCATGAAGTTTGCCTTTTTAATAGCCAATTTCCAATGAGAGTCAAATTTGAGGTTAGGTGTTAGCGTGAATCCAAGGTCCTTGACCTCGTCTGCACGTGTTACTTCCACGTCATTGACTGTGTATTTTAGATGAGTGGCTCTTTTTCCTAGTGATATGCAGACAGTTTTAGCGGAGTTAAGCGTGAGGAGATGCCGCTGAGACCAGCTTACGACCGATTTTATTCCTTCTTGCAGTACTGCTGAATTGGTGGGTGCGTTTCGGTTAAATGATGTATATAATTTCAGGTCGTCAGCGTATTGTTTTATTCCTAGTGATGATGGAATTGATTGATTAATATTATTTACAAATATTCCAAAGAGAAGTGGCGAAAGAACTGAGCCCTGGGGTACACCACAAGTGGTTTGGCGGTTGCTTGAGAGGTTTTCACCGATTTTAACTCTAAATGTTCTGTTGGAGAGAAATGAGTATATCCATTTGATTAGTTGAGGGTGAATATTTGCCTCTATGAGTTTTTCAATAAGGATACCGTGAGGTACGGTGTCGAATGCTTTTTGGAAATCAAAATATAGTATGTCTACTTGTTTACCCGCGTCTAGGGCAAGAGTCCAGTCATTTGTGGCTTCAAGCATGCAGCTAGTTGTTGATCTTTTAGGCAGGAACCCGTGCTGTGAGGGGGACCAAAATGATAGGTTTCTTAAGTGGGTGAGAATCTTCTTTTGAAGGGATCTTTCGAAGGTGCGGCATAGAAAAGATGTAATACTAATGGGGCGAAAGTGAGATACGAACGTTGGGTTGCTCTGCTTTTTGAGGGGAATGACAATTGATTGCCTCCATTTTTCTGGGACTGTCCCTTTAATTAAAGTTAGATTAAATAGTTGGGCTAGGGGGCTTGCCAGGAGGTGCCCGATATGCTTAATGAAAGAAAACGGAATGCCGTCTGAGGTGATAGTGCTGTTATATTTGGTTTTAGTTATTATGCTTAGTATCTCGATGTCTGTGCACCATGGGATGTCTTGGGTGGCGGTATAGTTAGGTGGGATGGTTAGGGATTGAAGGCTAGGGTTTCTTTACTGTGTTTCGAAGTAATGCGCGAGAGATTCGGATTTTGAGGCGTTATCGGAGTGTTTTTCGCCGGTGATATCGCAGAAGGGTGGGATTTCGTTGACGTTAGATTTAAGGGCTTTCTTTGCGAATTTGCTGAATTGGCTGTGGCCTTTGGTCTTTAGCATATTTAGTTCGAGGTTGGAGCGATATTTCGTGAGTTTTTTCTGAAATCTTCGGGCCAGTAACAGGTATTCTGTGTAATATTCATCTTTTCTAGTGTTAGAGGCTTTGTGCCAGTGGTATTCAACATGATTGCGGAAGGAGATTAGGTGAGGCGGTAAGGTTGGCTGGCCGATTTCAATCTTTTTCATTGGTACAATAGTATTGAATATGTGCGCGAGATAGTTGAGGAAAGTGTCGTAAATAGCATCTATAATGTCAGAGGACCCTAAGATGCGATTCCAGTTGTACTCTTTAATCATGAGATATGCTAAATTGGAATTAAGGTTTTTATAGTCGGGGATGAAAGAATATGACCGCTGCTTTTTGTACATGAGGTCCATTTCCCAAGTGATTCTACAATGATCTGATTTGCCTAGTGGCGAGCCAATATATAATTTTGAGCATGGGGAGTTCGAGAACATCAGGTCTAGAATATGCGCGCCTCTTGTAGGTTTTTTGACGTGTTTTGTCAAATTATAATTAGTGCACGTGTCTATTAAGTTTTTAGCCAAGGGACTATTTTTGCTAACTGCGGGGACGGCCCCTGTCCAGTCTATTTCATTAACGTTGAAGTCGCCGACTATAATTACGGGGGGATCTTCGCTGAGAAGGTCTCTTATTGACTTGAGAAGTTTCGCTGATTTTTGCGTATTACAGCTCGGGGTGCGGTAAGTATTTATTACTCTTATTGCGTCTACAGTTAATTTTATATCAATAGTTAGAATTTCATACGCTTTTTCGATAGATTCTGATATTATTAAGTTACTTTCAATATTGCTCCTAATTATAGTACAGACACCACCACCACGACTTCCAACTCTATCGGTTCTATGTAAAGTATAATTATTATTGTTTGATAGGATAATCGCATCTTGATGGTCAGGAGAGAGCCAGGTTTCCTGTAGGAGAATTATATCGTACTTGCACTCTTCTAGGAGACTGCCTAGTTCTAATCTATTAGATATGGCTGAGCGAATGTTGGTGGAAAGCAGTTTCAGTCTCAGGTTTTGGGGGTACATGCTGTTGGGTGACTGATTTGGGTGGGGCAGAGGCGGTGGGATTGCTGTTGGATTCGTAGTGCTAGAACTCTGCCCCGTCAATGGTTTTCCGTTGGATCTATATCCATCGGGGTTGAGGTGGGTTCGGTGGCGGTTGGGCTGGGGTTGCCCGTAACAGGAGAACTAAGGGTGGTGTTAATGGCATTCGGATGGCTTGCCTGGCGGGATATTCGGAGTTGCTGTCGTTCCTCAACCGAAAGCGATGGGCGCAGGTAGACTGGCGGCATCGTGCCGGTGAAGAACGAGCGCAAAAGGCGGCTGCGGTTGGGTTTTCCAATCCTGTAGCAGGCAACCGGAGAGCCGCTTGCATTTAGGTGCGCGAGAACTAGGTTCACGCATCGGAGGTCCCATTTGATGTTCTCGCTCGCTTGATAGTAGTTCTGTTCTGGGATGTTGAGGAGAACAACCGACCTACGTCTCTCAATTGCCGCTGGGTCGGTGGGTGACGGTGGTGCTGGTCGGCCGGTTGATCGAGGTGAGGGGTTTGACGGGCAGGGTGCGTGGGCGGCGGTTTTGTTGATCATATCGTTGAGTTGCTTCAGTTTGTTTCCGTAGTCGGCGATTTCCACCTCGAGGCGGCTCAGCTTCGCCTTCTGCTCAGCTAGTTCCAGGTGGAGGGCGTCGAGGTTCGGAGGTGGCGCCAGGTCCTCGGTGATGATCTCCTGGACGAGTTGTCGGAACTCTGGGCTGCGGAAATAGATCCGCAGCTTCTCGTCCAGCGATTCTTCCTTAATCTTCCTTTTCGAAGTCGATCGAGATATCGATTGCTTGCTTTGCGACATTTCGCTTCTTGTCCAGAAATGAGGAATGTCCAGAAATGAGGAATGTCCAGAAATGAGGAATGTCCATCGGGTGAATGAGACATCGGGTGAACTGCGAATAAGCTTATCTATCAAAGACTTTACAAATGAAATCCAGTGGGAAAGTTGTTTATTTGTCCATTTCATTCATCATGGACAAGCGAGGAATTTTGTTCATTCTGATATCACAATCAGAACAGTCACAACTGAGCTGATATCTTTCGTACAAGGTGTTATCATTTAAACAATTCAACGAAACCAGTAAGTCAACGAGAAAACGGTTATGCAACTGCTGCGAACGCTGCACCGAGTTTCCGAATGCAAGAGACAGGTGTTCTTCTCCTCTCGATTCATCGATTTCCCTTCACCACATCGTAACTGACCAATGCTCCGCCCACACACCCCAAATGATGCCTGTAGCGCATCAGACGTTGTCAAGACTCTGCAGCTGCATATTCCACTTGGCCACACACTTCATGTGCCCAGACTCCAATGCCTTCGTCTCCAGTTCCAGCAACTGCTCGTCCGACGTCGTTGAGTCGACCGTCCCCGGAAAGGATTGCGTTCAGTGAGACCGTGCGTTTGTAATAAATCGCGTCGAGATAAGCTTATTCGCGCTCCTTTTCTTGATTTTTCTGCATTCAGTTGTTCAACCCCATTCCTTTGTGCCGCTCCAATTGAGGTGCCGCATACGATGTTTACCAAAACCAATCATAAATTCATGACACTCAGGAATTAAATTTCGGGAAAAAGATCATTCAAGGTAACCGACTATTTCAGAAAGAAGTCGCTCCGGAATTTTTGCGGTGTTGAGATGATACAATAATCTAATGACACTCACAAGGAATAGTCCCGAATTGTAACGCGGGGATTTTGACGAGAGTAGAAGGGATCGGTAGTACTATGAGAGGTATGAAAACCCATGATGGGAAAATTGTGCGTCGGGCCTCTTTCTGGAGTTATGGTCAAAAGAATTTTTGAAAAAAATTACCCAAACTTCAACTTTCGAAAACCATAACTCGCTTCAAAATTGAGTTACAAGGTTGTTTAAAAAACGAAAATGTAGGTCATCTCTAGTTTACGTTCCACATATTATCAAATTGTCAAATTATCAGTTGCTATCAGATATTATCACTTTTCTGAAAATTGTCAAAACCTATCTCAAAAACTGACCTTTTAATCTGTCTGGAAATTTTTCCATTCGATCCGCCGTCTAATTTGGAGCATTTTTCCCCTGTGCCTATATAGTAGATGTTCATTGTTACAGAGAGTGTACATTTTCCGAGTTGTTGCAAACGTTACTACACCACCTGCAGCATGCCCTGATCTGCGCACCTTTTCTAGACACTCCGTCTCAACAGTGCCCGCCTCTCTCACTTCTCAGTAATCCTTGGCACGATAACTCTTGTTGCCACTCTTTTCAGAAAGTGCTGAGGAGCTTAGTGACCTTTCCGTTTTTCTCACACCCCAGGCGCAAATTTCACCTCAGATAAAGCAAAGTGTCGCACATATCACACGCTACACATTTATTCAAGCTACGCATTCTGAAATGTTTACAGGCTATCTACAACAAATGGAAACAATGGCCACCGGCAACAATTACATTAAACTTTCGTCATCGGACAATGAGATCTTCCTCGTGAGTTTCATGCTCCAATGTCTATTGAGTGTCTACATGACAAATCAACTTGTGCAAGACAAACAATCATTTTCCAGGTTCCGCGCAACGTAATTCGTCTTTCGAACGTCATAGAAAACTTTGTTATTAAATTGGAACTTGATAACGTTGATGGCGTTAACAAAGACCCGATTCCGTTGCCAAACGTGAATTCTGAGATCTTGAGACTCATTATAACTTGGTGTGAATACCACCAGAACGACCCGCAGGTTGACCAAAAGATGACACGGGAGCAACAACTCTGCGCTTGGGACTCCGAGTTCCTCAACGTCCGCATGGAAACTCTCCTAGCTCTTGGCACTGTTTGTGAACGAGCATTTCCACTGAATCAAAATCAACACTTCCAGGCAGCCAACGACTTGGACATTAAGAAACTTCTAGACGTCTCTTCGACAGCTGTAGCCAACCAGATAATGGAAATGAGCTACGAAGACATGCGTCGTTCGGTCGAGTCCCAGATTACGTGACGAAAAGGAAGATACGCAAATGGCCTAAAAATTAGAAAACCCATATCTTGATTTTGTTATCCTTCCAATATTTATTATTGGTATGTTATATATTTAATAAATCTTAAAACCAGCGCGTTTGCGCAGGTTTCAAGATTCATCAAAGATATAATAGGTATCTCATTATCAGTCTTCTCCCCACTTTTAGAAGTGAGTGATACTGATCTACTGTTATGTCAAAGTTTGTTATCTTAAGTCCATCGTTATGTTAACCCGTTTGTTTTCCGAAGTTGTTCAATGAATGTTCAATGACGATGTTGAATCATCGAACAAGGGCTGTACTCTGTCACTGTTACGTTAATCCGACTAATGACAGTTGAATGAGCTTCGAGGGACTAGAATAACTCTCACCGACGTTGCAAATCTCGTGTTCTGTAATCTTCTCTATCCGCCCTTTGTCTGTATCGACATGAAGGGCATCATTTCTAATCTCTGACTAACCGATAAGCAGGAATTCAGTGATTGATGACCTGATAATCCGGACGGAAGCATAATGTGGTAGATAGAGCCTTCACTTCGATTTCGGTCGAGTCGCGGGAACAGAACATTCCTGAAAAGCAATAGAGGATAAGAAGGGATGAAGGGGTGTAAACGAAATTGATGATTCTCACGGTCCCCTTGAGCTTTATATGTACACTAACCAGTATACTAACCAGAAACGGGGCGGAGTCGCTGGTTTGTGTGTGGAGTTTTGTTGGCGGTTACGTTAGGTTTTTGTTTTTTGGTTACAAAACGCGCACGCTCGGGCAATCGCGATATAATAGAAGAGGCAGACTAGCTTACAAATCTATTCCGAATTATTTCTGAACTCAGAGTGTTTTTGGCACGATTACGGAAAATTGCCGAATTTTTACCGAAAAATTCTGGAAATTACCGGAAGTCTCACTTTCTCAACAGAAAAAAGTTGCCTTGAGAAGTGAAAAACGATTTTCGGAGGGTTCTTTCAACAAAAAATTTGGCCCTGTTTCAGCTCATTCTCGGAATTTCCGACTTTTTTCCGGAAAGACAGTCGAAACTTTCTTTTCCGACTTTTTTTGGGAATTTTTTTTAGTTTCCGAAATTTCCAAGAGATCGTTACTATGCCTGATCTCGACTTCTCTCAATTGCGACAGTTTTCGACACCAGACCATTTGCGTCGCGACATTTGGCAACTCTACAACTCGCAACCCCCCGACATTTCGCTACTGCGCGTTCTTGAAATAATAAAAAAACAGTCTGAATCAAGGTCCTTTTTCCTAGTTTTTGGCTTAATTTTTCATTTTCTCTCAAAAGTGGAACCTATGTCACAAAGCGACATTATAAGTAGTTTATGTCAAAGAAAATCAGTTTGGAGAGACGCGTAGTATTTTTTTGGTCGTTCCACAAAATAGGAAAACAGGGTAGAACGCGACATGTCAAACTCTATCGAATGGACTAGGTCCCTTTCCAAAATCCCACGGCAAGTTGGAACACCTTCCTTGTCAGTGCACCAATCACCGCAACAACTGCTCATTCCAGTAGTCTCTCTTAACCCTGATTTCCTTTTCCGATCCTAATCAGAGCAGCGACCGCTCAAAGTTGTGGTTGCGGAAAGCTGGACTAAGCAAAAATGCTCTTTCTGAAAAACTCTTTTATATGGGGAAAAATTCCGGGCTTTCGAGCCTTTCGTCGTGCAAGCGTGAATATTTCCAGCGTTTCTCAAATTTACACAGCAGAATTAATGTTTGTCATCACAAAATCTGAGAAATCTTTGAACATTTTCAACCGACCGCTCAGAAACCAGAATTTCTTAAGAGAACGGAAGAGTTTCTCAAAAAGTAAGACATCTGGTGATCTGCGAATGAGCTTATCTATCAAAGACCTGACAAATGAAATCCAATGTGAAAATTGTTCATTTGTCTCTATTTTATTCATCATGGACAAGCGAGGAATTTTTTTCATTCTGATATCACAATCAGACAGGTGTTCTTCTCCTCTCGATTCATCTATTTCCCTTTGCCACATCGTAACTGACCAATGCTCCGCCCACACACCCCAAATGATGCCTGTAGCGCATCAGACGTTGTCAAGACTCTGCAGCTGCATATTCCACCTGGCCACACACTTCATGTGCCCAGACTCCAATGCCCTCGTCTCCAGTTCCAACAACTGCTCGTCCGACGTCGTTGAGTCGACCGTCCCCGGAAAGGATTGCGTTCAGTGAGACCGTGCGTTCGGAAGAAATCGAATTCCTTTTTGCTATACACTGCCAAGCGGTCCTTCAGAATTTAGGAAACTCTCCCAGCAATTGCTCACCCTAGTGTGTCTCCCACCTCTTTTCCGCCCAGCCGACGATCTGCGCTCCTTCATGCGTCACACTTTCTTAGTTTTCCCACATTCTTTTTCTTGATTTTTTACCTCATTCTGTTTCATTTCTGATTGCTTCAAACATGAAAAGACGTTTCCCAAATCTGAAATAAAAAAGTTCAATCATCTTGAAATTTGTTATAGGCGTCGTACATTAACAGATTGTTTGTCGACGGACCTGCCAAAATCTGAGAGAGGATAATTGGTTTTTGAGAGCAAACAGAAAGAACGACAGGCGTAGAAGGTAGATAAGATTGGGAGGGGTTGCGGCAAAGAAACACGTTATTGCGGGAGGTTCGCGACACCGCTGCATCTGCACATTTCGCGCGCACCGTTATCCTAATCCCCTAGAGTAATAATACAACATGTTAGTTCCGTTGAAATAACTTTTAAATAAGAAAACAAGATTTTGGAAGAAACACTGTTTTATTGAAACAAACTTTGATGTAAACAACAGATCAACGCAATTATGCTCCGTAGACGATATCGGCGTCGAGCAGCTCGCGAAGTGGGCCAATGACACGGCGGAGTTGCATGTAGAGACCTGGAAACTGTTCTTTTCGAATTCACGCTCAACGCCCTTGTCCCTACCTAAACAGTGGGCTGTGTTCCAGAGAATGAGTAGTGCGGAAGTGCTGCCGATACACTCCAATAGCACAAATTCGATGAGGGCTTGGAGTGGGCGGAACGCCAGGAGTATTTTGAAGCCATTTTCCGTTTTCTGTGCCTTTTGTGCACTCTGGACTGAGGCTTTCTCGGACTGAAGCTGAATGTTGCACATGGCTCTGAAGTAGGCCAAGAGGTGCAGAATGCGGAGGACTAGCAGACAAGCAGCCAAATTAGATATTCTCCCATCAGTGTAGTTCCGGAAAAACATAGCTGCCAGGTAAATGACATCAACCACGATCGAGAAGGAAGATGTTGTTTTTATGTCTTGGCGAAGTTTGGTAAGACGACGAAAGAATAAGCGATTCTGGCGGGTCATTGGAAGTAGTAGCTTCAGTGACGTGGATTCCAACCAGACGCTCCAAAACAGTTTTGGAGCTTGCGTAGTGAGAGCCATTTGAGAAGGAAGAAAATAGGAATAAGAGAAATAGAAAATGTAGGTGAAGTTGAGAGCTGAATAGGAGCAAACCTGCTCGTATTGGTCGCTAACTTGCCAATAACAATGACAATTAGATGTCTCTCGGCTGATAATTTCTCCATATCGCCATTAGGAGGCAGCATATACACGAATAGTGAAACGTATCACATGAGGAGAGAAAATACGGCCACGGTTAAGATCAGAAGTGTCCTGAGAAACATGTTCTATGGCGAAACCGCGATTCAAAAGCTGGAACGTCAATTCTTTTTGGGAAGCAATTGAGAAGGCGTAACAAAATCAGTTACGAAAAACGGGGGACAGAAATCATTTGTTTCTGATTAGAGAAGCCTTCTGATTCTCGTTTTTTGTTAACTCAAGAAAGAAAATCCAAAACATTCACCCAGTGTGATCATTTCTTTTGAAAATGATCTTCCCGAGCTGTTTGAATACCCAGAACTCAAAATACCTTGATTTGTACCATTTTCGGAAACTACATTCGTTTATTTCCTCCAGGTTCCTTCATCATACAGAAAACTGAGAACAGAAGATTAGACCAATTAATATTCAGCCGAACAAGGAAGCGAGAAAACGGCAGAAAACAAAACGCTGAAGACGTTAGCCGGAATTCTATTCATCTCTGGTTGCTACTCTTGTTGTCGGAATCTTCACTATCACGAGCGTCCACACTATTTGTCTGTCTAAGAGGTGGGTGACGGGACAAATACTTATCTGAAACGTGAAAACATCGAAAAAGTAAAAAAAAGAGTTCTTGAAAAAGTAAGAAATATACTTGTTAGAAAATCCAAATTGCATTCAATAATGTCTACGCACCCTACCGGTCCTAGCTCAGTGAATGAACGAGACAATTACGAATGGAGATTATGAAGGTTAGCTTCCGGACCGCCAAGCAGATAATGACCGAGCAACCATTAGGACCACACTGACCTCAACATTCGCTTCTGCTTCTCTTCTCTTCTTGTCTGTTACCCACCCATTCTGTCTATTTTCCGAGCGCGAATGCTCTTAACGTCTCTTTTACGAACTCACTTGAACACATGACCCACGCATCTGACTATTTATAGGAAAACAGTTCGGATCAATCATTTTTGTCTACATCAGAACACAAGCAACGAACTTTATTCACCAGTTCATAAGTTTCATTACGCTCATTCACTTGATTTCTGAATTTTGATAATATTTCTTTAATTTGCATTCTTCTTACTTCCTTTTGATACCTCTGCAGTTTCTTCAGCATTTGACCAGCGAACATCAGCACTTCATGGGATTCCATGGTTACTTGATGATACTCGTCAAAGGTCGCATTTCCCAGAAACAGAAGTTATTGACAGCGGTGAAAGATTGGCTTGGTGAGGAATTTTGGCTGCTGAGCGCATAGATGGACGCCGCAAAAGCCGAAGCTTATTGACAACAGGTCAACAAAATTTCGATAAAAAGAGACTCAAGGAATATGAACAGAGACGAAAAAAGCAAGCGATTCGAGAATCGCAAGGACGAGAAGAAGGAATTTTGGGAAGAGGAGAATTCCAAGTCATCTGTCAATAAACGAGACCAACATGTTCGCATCGGCTAACGCCAGCACTCTGGCTGGATGCGCTCCTGAATGAAAAACCGACTCCTCAGGAGAATATATATCAGGAAGATGACAGCAGTTGCCAGCTGATGTGGTATTGTCACAAATCGAGACATACGATGTCTCTGCGAAGGGCAAGCTGGTCATTTTGCACCGTTTAAGAGATGCGTCAGTCTTGCAAGAGTTTCGAATTCTAACTCGACACGGTATCCGATATAACTCTCATCGGGTCAAAGAGTGTGAAGCGCTCGGATGTCCATCTCTGTAGCCGTGAGGAAATGGAGATTTGCCGTTGATGTCAAATTCCATTCGAAAGATGTCGCCGGAAAAAGTTTCATCCACCATTGACACGACAGAACCTTGGTCGGATTGGAATGGATCGCGCAGTCACCAAGGATGCGATATCATATTGATCAACAGGTGCGGAAGTCGTGGCTGTGGCAGAATCGGGCTGTGAAAATCAAATGTGAGTTGCTCAATGATTTTCGAGAAGTGTTTGGTGTATTATGCGTTCGCTACGTGCGTGGAACTCGTTATTGGCGTGAAAAGTGTTGAAATTGTCTGCGTCTCTGAAATTTACACGCTGCCTCGCTCCTTCGTAGCAGGACTTCTGCCGACACCGCGACTGCGGAGTCCACGCTCGCGGCGATTTCATAATAGGTCTCGAGCGGTGTACCGAGGAGAAGGTATCTCCCAGACTGGGCGTGGCCTACGCCGACGTGAGCACAGAGGCGGGGCATCGAGCAGCATAAAACACCGGAAAATCCCTCATTCCCCAGTTTTCCACTGCCAGAACTCCCCTCCCCTTCTCTACCTCTCGTCGTCTCCTTCTCTACCTCCCGTAGTTAAAATGAAGATAAAAAAGATAATCATCTTCATTTGTCTTGTTTTTCAAATTCCGGCGGAATCACCAGTGTGTCGATATGTTCCCGCCAGTTCGGCATTAGAAACGTTTTATGCCAAAGTCACCGACAAGGATATGTGCTACGTAATCGTAAGTGATAAAAAACTAGTTCTGCAGTACGTTCAATTGTTTCAGATTAACACGGAGGAAGGTAAAACAACTTACCACGGTGCGTGTGGAGCAGAGGGACCCCTCGAGTACATCGAGAAGATCTATCGAAACGAGTCGGCAATTGCATATCAGTTCCAGTTTATTGAAAACAAAATTTATATGTTCTCCTTCAAGCTCGAAACTCATTAGGTTTCGCTCCTGTTAATTTGTCCTCTGCATTAACTGTTTTATCATTTAAGTTGCTTTATCAGTCAAATAAACTTTGTTAACAACATCAATTGTTTTTATTCATTTTGAAAAACCTCGAACGCTAAGCAAAGAGAGTTTTGTTAGAAATACGTCGGCCGGCACCCAGCGTTCACGAATAACACTAGTTTTGTGAATGAAGCTCGGGATTACAGTATCTGAAAACGAAACAATCAGCTGAAATCAAGTCAAAAAAGTTAAAGATGCATCTTACGCTGTACGAGACGTTCAAAGTGCCTAGCGTCGCTTTTGTGGGTCGACTTGGTGGCATTCAAAGTGTGCGTTCCGTCGTCCAGATTTTCCAGATCGCTGTCGACAGTAATCCTCAAAAATTCCAAAATGCACTGGGTATCACGCGCAAAACATGTTTCAACACAGACGCCGTTCTCTGCAGACTCAGTACATTTTGGAATTTTCGAGGATTACTGTCGACAACGAAAATCTGGAAAATCTGGACGACGAAACGCGTACTTTGAATGCCACCAAGTCGACCCAAAAAGCGACGCTAGGCACTTTTCACGCCCCAGTACACCCACACCAATGTCTCCGCAGTTGGTTTCCGGTGTCACTAAAACAAACTATTCGACCGATAGTGCATTTTCCGACAATGCAACAATGATAATTTTAATGGTAATGACGTTTTTTCACAGCTTTTCATGAGGCAGTTTTCTGCAGAGAGCCGAAAGAACCGTCTTGAGAATGTTCGGAAATCATGTTGCCCCAAATGGATTCCTATTCCCTTTCTGTTATTAAAATTTTATAATAGAGCAATGAAGAATAGAGACGAAGAAAACGAACGCAATTTGAAAATCTAACAACACCTGTGTCACATTCATTTCATCACTGCTAAACCGCTGGCGTGTACGCCGAGTACATGCTGGTGGTACGCAGCGAACCCGCTGCGTGTCCGCCGGCGACTCGACAACCGCGGGCGGACCCGCTGCGTGTCCGCATGCGACCCGCCAACCGCTGGCGGACCCGCAGCGTGTCCGTTGCGTACACGCAGATCCGATTTTAGCCGCTGAGTGCACGCCAGCGGTTTATCAGTGATCATATTCACTGCTTGATATATAAACGATGCACTCCAAATTGGGAATTGGAGATGATTACGCCGACAATTTCACCACACATCTGAGATTTGCCGTCGCTAGCAAGTAATCTCCGAATCTCCGAATTCGATGTCAATGCTGAATAGTCATCTTCATTGTGAAGATGTTTTCAGAAGTTTCACTCAACACTCCAAGTTTAGAATTCTACTGTAGCTTTCCAACCACGATCTTTGTTTTCTCATACTGCTGGTTACCCATTCCCGCATGATTCCCACTGTGAGACTCCGAGCTCTCACCGACGTGCAGCGACAAAGTATTACTGATGTCTGGCCTACAACACGTGATTCATCGATGACAACATGTTTATCATGTCATTGCGCGCTCCCGTTATCTGCACCCCTGAATGTGCCTGGCACGAGTGCCCAACAGGATACGAGTCTAGCGTCTATATCATTTTGCTAAGCCGCTCTCAGCTCGGTGAAAAAGCGTCAAATGGAGTAAAGCGAAAAGATAGGGAATTGATAGTACTTGAAGGCAAGATGCAATGTTTTGAAGGGAACAAAACATTGTCGGACTTTAACAACGTTCCTGTTTTTGGACAAGCATGTATCGATGGAACGGCTGACAATCTGGATCTGGATCTATTGTCGTTCATGAAATCGAAGACGGAGTTCGGTTCGAACACCCCATGTTATAAATTTGAACTCTTCATTTAACGAAGCAATTCCATGAATTCATAACATTCAAAATTCGGACGAATTTCATATCCGTCATTATTTTCGCGATTTCTCGCGAGACTTTGCCCAATTTTTTTCAATTTTTCGGGACCATTTTGTGTTTCGGGACAATTTTGTGTAGGCATAATGAACACGCTTCGTATGAATGACATGGGTGTGCGTCCCATATTCACTCTTCTGTAATCTAAACTCTAAAAAAAACCAGTATTGAAAAAGAGCATTGTCACGGAGTAGTAACAATTTGGTTTGCTGTCTTTCGTTGTGGGAGTAAGCAGGTTACTTTAATTATCATTTATTCATTGAATGAGTGAAAGAGAGGTAAGGCCCCGCAAGAGGCTTAACCAATGAGAGTGGGGTGAGTATATGTAAAATTAAGGAGAGAATATGAGAGGAATGGGACAAGAAGGGGGAAATTGGGTTTAGATTATAAATTGAGGAAAGAAGAAGATAGGAGGTTACTGAATTGGAATGGAGAAAGAAATGATGTTTGATTACAAAGAAGGGAGTTCCATGCAGAGATAGAAGTGGCGAAGAAATCGTTAATATAAGGGGATATACAAATGAGTAGCATAGGATGACGGGGGGATGACGTAGGGCGGCAGAAGAGTTTGAGGTTGGGGAAATAAGGGAGACCGGTTATGAACTTGTGAAGAATAGTGAGCTGGGATAGGAGGCGACGGCGTTCGATAGAGGATAAGTTGAGCGCCACGAGGACGAGTCGGAGTAGGACGAGTAGGGAAGGTTACAACGTTGGAGGACGAGGCGAGAATACAATCTTAGAGGTTTTTCGAGATAGACGAGAAGAAGGCGGAGGCGAGTAGGCAGGGGAACAGTATTCGAGGATGGGAAGCACATAACATTTGAAAAGGAATGAATAGAAGGCGGGTGAGGGAGATTTTAAACAATTGAGTAATTGGCGAGAGCGGAGGAGGGAATGAGCTACAATTTTGTTGATGTGGGGTCGGAAGGAGAGAGAGGGATCGAAGGTGAGACCAAAGTCGCGGACAATCGAGCAGGGAGAAATGGGAGAGCCATCAATGAAGTAGGAATGGTGAGGGTTGGGTATAAGATACACCTATAGCAAAAAAAGGCAAGGGGAGAGTTTTTAAGAGTTGAAGAGTGAACGGGAAATTGAACAACGGATTGAAGGAGCATCGGTTGCATGTTATGAATCAACAGCCAACAGGATACCGACAACAGTTTTATCGTTCTGTAACTAACTGTTGTTTCTGCTCTACAACATCCTCGTTCTACTACGGAACAACAAATGTCTAATCACTTTCAAATTCTAATTGAAAATAACTTTCAACAAATTGCAGTTATAGATTCTATATAGAGAATCTACACTACCCGAGAACTTATTTTCAATATTTTCCTTCAGGAACTCACACAACTAACGGTGCAGGGTGCGCATGTCCTGTGCCAATAACAGTGTGAACGATCTCACGCTGGCAACCCTATTTTCGAAATGATTGTTTTGTCGGTCTATCCATGCTTGCCGGTTTTTCCAGAACATAATACAATAGTGGTTCGGAAAGTTTGTTAAGGTCGTCGTGGAGAAGCACGTCATTGAAAAATGTGGAAATGAGAAAGTTCGCTCAAAACTTTAGGAACAGTGAATAAAAATACGCGTATCAGATGTTTTGACATGTATCAGTCACAAAGAACGTGAGCAAGAACAGTAGAATAGGAGAAGAAAGAAATCCAGCTCATGAGCCACCATCCTCATAGAAATCCACTGTAAACATGCAGCTATTGCCCATCGCTAGCAGTCGAGATTCCCAATTTTGTCAACTTTGACAGATAGCACAACAAAAACGGTAACGACTGAGTTTCGACATTTCGAAATTTAATGTAAGTAATTTTTCTCTGAAAGTTGAAACAGAAGATAAAAACGGACGGAAAATAACTGACAATCGACGAACAATTATACTAATAATTCTAACTGCACACACATTTACAATGAACAGACGAAACAGACATTGAAATAAAAAAAGAAAGACATAGCTGCTCGTCTTCGATCGCAATAGACGGACAGATGTTCTTCTCCTCTTAATCCATTGATTTTACTTCAACACGGCGTGGTCAGCCATTGGCATTCTCGACCCTTGCACACTAATTATCTCCCTGAACGCCTTGCTCACTAATTATCTCACTGAACGCAATCCTTTCCGGGGACGGTCGACTCAACGACGTCGGACGAGCAGTTGTTGGAACTGGAGACGAGGGCATTGGAGTCTGGGGGCATGAAGTGTGTGGCCGGGTGGAATATGCAGCTGCAGAGTCTTGAAAACGTCTGATGCGCCACAGGCATCATTTGGGGTGTGTGGGCGGAGACAGTCCTGCGATGCTCCGCTCGTTGTTTTCGCCTGACTGAGATTTCTTCAAATCCGTCATCACTTACCAACATTTCGCGAAACTACGCCCCTTTTACCCCAATTGCCTCTGATTGCCTCTGAAAAAATAGACGAGAAATAATCTTCCCAGATTAAAATGAAAAATACACAAAACGAAGCCCAGAAGGCGTCAAACTGAACCAATCTCTTAGAAAACTGACGTGCATCGTGCGGTCACCATTTCTGACCCCTGTGCCAAAAATGAGCAAAATCGGTTCAATGGGAGTTGAGATATTCGCTGTCACATACATACTTTTGTTTCGACATGTTACACCCACAAAACGCGCACGGTCGGGCATTCGCGATATAATAGAGGAGACAGACTTCGTTTCGGTGGCCGTTCTTTTTCTTTTATATTCATTTCTAGGCTTTTTTCTTTCAGAGATGTCGTCGTGTCTTGAGTCCAACCAGAAGATTGATAAGGTGGAGAATGTACCACGCATGCTCCACGCACGCATGAGTTGTTTTCCACTTTTTTCAAAAAAAGCAGTATTCAATTGTTATGAATAATCTTTTTCCCGGCTGTGGCCAGACTTGGTGCTCGGAGTGCATTAAGAAGAACCTTGAGCGGGGAGGAATCAAATGTCTAACTGCGGAGAGAAGACGTGGTGTTGGAGCCGGAGAGCCTGCGGAGGAACGAGATATGTCTCGAAAAAGACGAGGTGGAAAGGAAGTAGGTGATGAGGCGTTTCATCATTTTATTGAAACTCATTGAGACATTTTCCTGAAGATCAATCATTGAATCTATCCAACTATCGGAAACAGCTGTGTATCCTTCTCATCTAGCTTTATGCTTCAGTGGGAGTTGAGATAATCTCTGTCACAAACCTCCTTTTTTTGACATGCCGCGCCCCCAAACGCGCACGCTCGGGCAATTGCGATATAATAGACGAGGCAGACCATCCTGTTCGCACCGGCTAACGCCAGCACTCTGGCTGGATGCGCCCCTGGGAAGGTGACAGATGGGGTCTTCCACTTTGCCTCCGGGAAACGGAATGAACGAATGAAAAACCGACTCCTCAAGGAGAATAAATATAAGGAAGATAAGAGTAAATTATAATAGATGCTTTTGAACTATAAATGAAAAACACCGCACATGGAAATGAACAATCCGGAATTGAATACCAAGGAGGACAGGTTTGGTCGCCAACGTGGGACTTCTCAGGATCATCACTTGATGCTACAATCCACCTCTTCGTGGCTTTCTTCTCGAACCACAGCCTTTCCTGTCCTCGCCCTCATCCCTCAAAACACGGACCAGGTATCGGTTGGTAATTGCACCTGCAAAACAGGTCTCACTCGCTACATTCACCTTCGCTCTCTCTTTTCTTCCGGATTTTATTTACCCTCCCTCGTTTCCGTTTCTTTGCTTCCCGGTTTACAGGTTATTAAAATAGAACACCCCCGGTGCGACACCAGTGAAACGATCTTCCAAAAGCAACGCCGCTACGCTTTATATGTATTACCTTGTTAGCCTCTCTTTCGTTTTTTATGTCACATCTACTGTATAAAATAAAGTGATCATAAAAAAACACGCCGCTACACATAAAAATGACATCTCGGAGCACCTGAATGCTCTCGTAATCCAATTGTTGTACTATTTATGTACTACTTGAATTTTCATAGATTTAGCGTTCAATACATATTTCCGTTTGGTAACATGTGATTCCCGAGCCATTCTGCCCAATACTCCCTTATGTTTGTTTCTGCAATATCAAGCATAGGGAGTGTTGTTCTTGAGTGCCTGAAGAAAGCCAATAAGCTCGAAAAGGCGTGGTCTACGTCGAAGGAGAATGGGAGCAAAGAGGCGGGACCAGCGGGCAGTATAAAGGTCCTGCTCGAAAATCATCCAGCCATCCGATTTTCTTTGAAACTCTTGACCAAACTTCCTTTTTTAATCAAGTCTAAATTTTCAGACATGTTTATCCAAAACTGTGTTTTTATACTCGCAGTCCTACTTTTCGTCGCTGACACCAAATTGACCAGCGTTCCCAATTATTCGGAAACTGAACTTGCCTGGAAAAAACTTGATTTGAATGACAAGAAAACGTGTTACATCACCGTGAGTCAATCAAAAAAAAAAATTCTGCAATCAGTTCAGTCATTTCAGAAGAACACGGGAACCGGTAAACTAGAATACATCGGGTCCTGCAAAAAAGGACCGCGCGACTACCTCAAGGAAGTCTACAGAAATGTATCGGAGAAGGTCGATTTTAAAATTATAGGAAACAAAGTTTATGCGTCCCTCAAAAAAAATGTATGAAATTAGTGGTTTCGGTTCTGTTTATTTTAACTGTTCCAACATCTTATTTGTTTTATCAGTCAAATAAACTTTGTTAGTAAATTCAGTTCTTATTTGTTTTAGAAAGCCTCGAAAGCTCAGTGAAGAGAATTTTGTCAATGTGTCATCCGTCATCTACCGTTGTACGTATCACATGAGCTTTGTGAATGGAAATGATGAGCTTTGTGAATGGAACTCGGGAAACCTAAATCTGATAAGGAAATATCAGTCAAAAAAAATGAAGTTGAAACAAAAGAAGATATTTTTCATCCTGAACATACGAAAGAAAATGCGCATGAATTGAATTATCCGACAATGTAAACGAAGGCATTTTCAGTTTTTTCTCATGGCTTTGAAGTGAGCCATGATGCATCATTGTTGCGTAAACTCCAATTTAAGAATAAAGGATGTGTACTTTTGCCGACTCATCTGAAATTTGCCGTAGCTATCGAGTAATCTTACATTTTGTTCTCAATCCAATACCAAATCTTCATTTCCATTGTGAAGATATTTTAAAAGATCCCATTTAACACTCCCAGCCCGGAATTCTGCTGTGGCTTTCTAAACATGATCTCTGTTTTCCTACTGCTAGTTATCCACTTCCGCATGCTTGCCACTGGGAGACTCACAGCTCACAGCGACATGCAGCGACAAAGTAATACTGATGTTTGGCCTACAGCATGTGTTTCACTAACGAAAACATGTTTTATTTACCACTGCGCGCGACTGCACCCATGGCGGTGCCTGGCACGAGTGCCCAGCAGGAAGCGAGTATAGCGTCTCTTTCAATTCGCTAAGCCACTCTCAGCTCGTTGAAACTGCGTCAAACAGAGGAAAGCGGGAAAAGAGGGGATGGCGAACATTTGAGTGAAAGATTCGATGTTTCGAGGGGAACTAAACATTGTCTGACGTTGACAACGTTCATGTTTTTTGGACAAACATGTATCGATGGAACGGGTAACATTCTTCACAATCAAATGTTGTTCGTGATTTCAATGGTGCAGTTTTTGAAGTAACCAGTGATTTGTAGTTTTGGGAGTGATATTTATTGAACATGTATGAGAACGCTCACAGACAGTCCATTTTAGTGGGTTTTTAATAGGTCTCAAACCACGGAAAAGCAAAAAAAAAAAACAACAAAAACACATTCGAGTGAGGCTAAGCTGAATGACGGGTCACCTCGAACGACGGGGAAAGCTACGTAACCATTAATTTGTACGGTACCAAATCCCTCTCTGGACAGACGAACAGCAGGTGTTCCGTTCTATCCCACCTGTCTCTCTCTAGTCCACGTCTTTGCAAATTACCACAAAAACAGTCTTATTCATTTTCAAAGATGACGGTACATACGACGAGAAATCTTTTTTAATCGATCTCCTGAAAAAAAACTTGTCAATCGACAGGAAATCGACTCAGCTGAAGTGTTCATTCACAAATTTTTCGTGTTTTTCATTTGTTCGGATCAGCTTGGAGTCAAATTTGTAATGTTCTCTCAGCCTCTCGAATCCGTTCTTGCCAAAAACGACACTGGAACATTAAGATTCAGCTTTCCGTAAACACAAAAATGTTATTATTGAGCTTTGATGAAAAATCAGAAAATATAAATTAATATGCGAAAAAATGAATCGGTATTCTATATTCTATTGCGAGAAGCTAATGACGAACGTTGGACAATTTCTTTAAGATGCAACTATATATTTTTACGGTGACCAAACCGGAGACATTGTGGGGTTTCCTGGCACGCATGAAAAAAGTACAAATTGAGAAAAATACACAACGTTTTCTACCAGCTGCGGGCATTTTCCTAATAGGTGGTCCCTCCAGACAGCAGGTGGGCTCTCATCAGCTGATATCTTACGTACATGATGCATTTGAACAATTCAACCAAACCAGTCAGACAACAAGGAAACGGTTATGTAACTGTTGCGAACGCTGCACCGAGTTTCCGAATGCAAGATAGATAGATAGATGTTTATTGAATGCAGGGCATGGCCTCTTACGCAACCAAGTAGAAGTACAGTTAAGAATTTAACGTATGAGTAATGTTACAGTTAAAAGAATGAGTAATGTTACAAAATAATAAAGCTAGAAGTTATGAATGTTAAGAATCAAAAATTTTTCGAATTGTAAGGTGGATATTTTCAATTTAAAATTAGAAGATGATGGCTTGGAAGGAAAACTAGAAGAAGGGAGACTATTCCAACAATTCAAAATGCGATTAGAGATAAATTGGGAGGATATTTTAGAAGAATTGTTAAGTGAGCAGCGGAGATAATAGGGGTGACGGCTAATATTGGGGATAGAAGGGGATGATAAAAATAGGGAGTGGCTCAGATCAGATTCTTTGCTAACTACAATCTTATACATAAGAACTAAATCATCTAGTAGACGGCGATATTCAAGTGAGGGGAGTGACAAGTCAGATAAACAAGCGAAGTAGGATATGTAAGGAGTATTAAACTTTCTATAACAACGATAAATGAAGGTTTTTTGGACTCCTTCAACCAATTTGATATGTTCTTTAGATAAAGGGGAAAAAACAACTGAGCCGTATTCTAATAGGGGTCTGATATAAATACAAAAACATTTAATAAAGGTTTCGATGGGGGCGAAATGAAGGACGTTGAACATAATATTTATCCTCTGGTGAGCCTTCTTGATTGTGGTGCCTAGATGGGTGCTGAACGAAAGGTCGGCAGAAAAAGTGATGCCCAGATCTCTAATAAATTTTGTGGAGGGAATGATTGCGTTCTGTATGGAGAAGGAAGCGGAATTTTTAGCAGTTAATTTTCTAGTGGCATGAAAAGAAATAGTTTCACACTTGTTAGGGGCAACTGACAAGAGACAGGTGTTCTTCTCCTCTCGATTCATCGATTTCCCTTCACCACATCGTAACTGACCAATGCTCCGCCCACACACCCCAAATGATGCCTGTGGCGCATCAGACGTTGTCAAGACTCTGCAGCTGCATATTCCACCTGGCCACACACTTCATGTGCCCAGACTCCAATGCCTTCGTCTCCAGTTCCAGCAACTGCTCGTCCGACGTCGTTGAGTCGACCGTCCCCGGAAAGGATTGCGTTCAGTGAGACCGTGCGTCTGTAATAAATCGAATTCCTCTTTGTTCGTCCTCTTTGTTTCCCCTTTGTTATACACTGCCAATTGCTCACCCTAGTGTGTCTCCCACCTCTTTTCCGCCAAGCCGACGATCTGCGCTCTTTCATGCGTCACACTTTCTTTGTTTTCCCACATTATTTTTCTTGTTTTTTCCCTCATTCTGTTTTATTCCTGACTGTTTCAAACAAAAAACTTCAAATGCTCAGAACGACAATCACTGTCATTGGAGCATCTGAGCAACATAAGCCTAGGCTTAAAAACTTCAAGAGCTCAGAACGACAATAACTGCTATTGGAGCATCTGAGCAACATAAGCCTAGGCTTAAAGACCACAAATTCTCAGAACGACAATCACTGTCACTGGAGCATCTGGGCAACGTAAGCCTTGGCTTAAAAACTTCAAGAGCTCAGAACGACAATAACTGCTATTGGAGCATCTGAGCAACATAAGCCTAGGCTTAAAAACTTCAAGAGCTCAGAACGACAATAACTGCTATTGGAGCATCTGAGCAACATAAGCCTAGGCTTAAAGACCACAAATTCTCAGAACGACAATCACTGTCACTGGAGCATCTGGGCAACGTAAGCCTTGGCTTAAAAACTTCAAGAGCTCAGAACGACAATAACTGCTATTGGAGCATCTGAGCAACATAAGCCTAGGCTTAAAAACCACAAATTCTCAGAACGACAATCACTGTCACTGGAGCATCTGAGCAACGTAAGCCTAGGCTTAAAAACCACAAATTCTCAGAACGACAATCACTGTCACTGGAGCATCTGAGCAACATAAGCCTAGGCTTAAAAACCACAAGTGCTCAGAAAGACAATCACTGTCACTGGAGCATCTGAGCAACATAAGCCTAGGCTTAAAAACCACAAATTCTCAGAACGACAATCACTGTCATTGGAGCATCTGAGCAACATAAGCCTAGGCTTAAAAACCACAAATTCTCAGAACGACAATCACTGTCATTGGAGCATCTGAGCAACGTAAGCCTAGGCTTAAAAACCACAAATTCTCAGAACGACAATCACTGTCATTGGAGCATCTGAGCAACATAAGCCTAGGCTCAAAAACCACAAATTCTCAGAACGACAATCACTGTCATTGGAGCATCTGAGCAACGTAAGCCTAGGCTTAAGAACCACAAGTGCTCAGAAAGGCAATCACTGTCACTGGAGCATCTGAGCAACATAAGCCTAGGCTTAAAAACCACAAATTCTCAGAACGACAATCACTCTCATTGGAGCATCTGAGCAACATAAGCCTAGGCTCAAAAACCACAAATTCTCAGAACGACAATAACTGTCATTGGAGCATCTGAGCAACATAAGCCTAGGCTCAAAAACCACAAATTCTCAGAACGACAATCACTGTCATTGGAACAGCTGAGCAACATAAGCCTAGGCCTAAAAACCACAAGTGCTCAGAAAGACAATCACTGTCACTGGAGCATCTGAGCAACGTAAGCCTAGGCTTAAAAACCACAAATTCTCAGAACGACAATCACTGTCATTGGAGCATCTGAGCAACATAAGCCTAGGCTCAAAAACCACAAATTCTCAGAACGACAATCACTGTCACTGGAGCATCTGAGCAACATAAGCCTAGGCTTAAAAAACCACAAGTGCTCAGAAAGACAATCACTGCCATTGGAGCAGCTGAGCAACATAAGCCTAGGCCTAAAAACCACAAGTGCTCAGAAAGACAATCACTGTCACTGGAGCATCTGAGCAACATAAGCCTAGGCTTAAAAACCACAAATTCTCAGAACGACAATAACTGTCACTGGAGCATCTGAGCAACATAAGCCTAGGCTTAAAAACCACAAATTCTCAGAACGACAATAACTGTCACTGGAGCATCTGAGCAACATAAGCCTAGGCTTAAAAACCACAAATTCTCAGAACGACAATAACTGCTATTGGAGCATCTGAGCAACATAAGCCTAGGCTTAAAAACCACAAATTCTCAGAACGACAATAACTGCTATTGGAGCATCTGAGCAACATAAGCCTAGGCTTAAGAACCACAAGTGCTCAGAAAGACAATCACTGTCACTGGAGCATCTGAGCAACGTAAGCCTAGGCTTAAAAACCACAAATTCTCAGAACGACAATCACTGTCATTGGAGCATCTGAGCAACATAAGCCTAGGCTTAAAAACCACAAGTGCTCAGAACGACAATCACTGTCATTGGAGCATCTGAGCAACATAAGCCTAGGCTTAAAAACCACAAGTGCTCAGAAAGACAATCACTGTCATTGGAGCATCTGAGCAACATAAGCCTAGGCTTAAAAACCACAAGTGCTCAGAACGACAATCACTGTCACTGGAGCATCTGAGCAACATAAGCCTAGGCTTAAAAACCACAAGTGCTCAGAAAGACAATCACTGCCATTGGAGCAGCTGAGCAACATAAGCCTAGGCCTAAAAACCACAAGTGCTCAGAAAGACAATCACTGTCATTGGAGCATCTGAGCAACATAAGCCTAGGCTTAAAAACCACAAGTGCTCAGAAAGACAATCACTGCCATTGGAGCATCTGAGCAACATAAGCCTAGGCTTAAAAACCACAAGTGCTCAGAAAGACAATCACTGCCATTGGAGCAGCTGAGCAACATAAGCCTAGGCTTAAAAACCACAAGTGCTCAGAAAGACAATCACTGCCATTGGAGCAGCTGAGCAACATAAGCCTAGGCCTAAAAACCACAAGTGCTCAGAAAGACAATCACTGTCATTGGAGCATCTGAGCAACATAAGCCTAGGCTTAAAAACCACAAGTGCTCAGAAAGACAATCACTGTCATTGGAGCATCTGAGCAACATAAGCCTAGGCTTAAAAACCACAAGTGCTCAGAAAGACAATCACTGCCATTGGAGCATCTGAGCAACATAAGCCTAGGCTTAAAAACCACAAGTGCTCAGAAAGACAATCACTGCCATTGGAGCAGCTGAGCAACATAAGCCTAGGCCTAAAAACCACAAGTGCTCAGAAAGACAATCACTGTCATTGGAGCATCTGAGCAACATAAGCCTAGGCTTAAAAACCACAAGTGCTCAGAAAGACAATCACTGTCATTGGAGCATCTGAGCAACATAAGCCTAGGCCTAAAAACCACAAGTGCTCAGAAAGACAATCACTGCCATTGGAGCAGCTGAGCAACATAAGCCTAGGCCTAAAAACCACAAGTGCTCAGAAAGACAATCACTGCCATTGGAGCAGCTGAGAAGGAAAGTATCCCAAGTGTTACCCAGGGATCAGAATAAAAAGTGTCGGCAAATGATAGTCCCTGGGAGGGTATAATAACGCACTATTCAAAAGTTTGCCTTTTTTCCTTATTCCAGAGAAATTTTGAAAAATTCAATTTTTTGTCAAGTGAGGTATGTGTCAACTTTGAAAAATCATAACAAATTTCAAATTTGAGTTTGCGACTTCGTTAAAAAACGAAAATGTAGCTCAAGAAGTGTAGTTTTCAATAAAAACAAAGACTAGTTGATCGATCTTGAAATATTTTCACGAAGTTGAAAAGTGCGTCAACATCAGAAGACCCCATTATCCAATTCGAGCACTTTTCGGAGGGAGGCAGTCATAACACTATGTGGGGTGGGTATATTGACTGTTGTGAGGTATAATAACATTGTTAAAACTGGGGGTAACCGACCATTTTCGAAAAATATTTTCATTTTTTAGTCAACCCGATTTTCGAATTTTCGAGGATTTGAGAAAATTATAATTTTCAACTGTATTTCTTAAAAGACCATCTCATAGGTATCACTTTTGCAGTTGAACGTTTTTTGATACCTCTTATCACTTTCGAGATATCGACTCTTGAAGGAAGAGCATTCGTTACACTAACATAGGCCACAAAATCGAAAAAATAGGCAAAAAACGATAAATGAAATCTCAGTCTTCTCATGCGTTTTCCGACGTAAAATGACGAGTTCTTCTCAGTTCTGAAGTCATTTCGGATGAATAACCCTCCGTTCTTTTGATATGGTCTCTTTCATATCAGTACTAACTGAAAAACCGGAAATTCCTGCAGATTCGATATTAGTTTTCGCTATCTATTCAATTTCATGTTTTCATCTAATGTTTATATTATCATTTTTTGGGTTTATCAAAAGCTGTATCTATTATAGTTCCAATGAAATCCCCACTAGTTCGAGCCATTTTTTCGATTTTGTGGCCTATGTTAGTGTAACGAATGCTCTTCCTTCAAGAGTCGATATCTCGAAAGTGATAAGAGGTATCAAAAAACGTTCAACTGCAAAAGTGATACCTATGAGATGGTCTTTTAAGAAATGCAGTTGAAAATTATAATTTTCTCAAATCCTCGAAAATTCGAAAATCGGGTTGACTAAAAAATGAAAATATTTTTCGAAAATGGTCGGTTACCCCCAGTTTTAACAATGTTATTGTACCTCACAACAGTCAATATACCCACCCCACATAGTGTTATGGCTGCCTCCCTCCGAGAAGTGCTCGAATTGGATAATGGGGTCTTCTGATGTTGACGCACTTTTCAACTTCGTGAAAATATTTTAATATTGATCAACTAGTCTTTATTTTTATTGAAAACTACACTTCTTGAGCTACATTTTCGTTTTTTAACGAAGTCGCAAACTCAAATTTGAAATTTGTTATGATTTTTCAAAGTTGACACATACCTCACTTGACAAAAAATTGAATTTTTCAAAATTTCTCTGGAATAAGGAAAAAAGGCAAACTTTTGAATAGTGCGTTATTATGCCCTCCCAGGGACTATCATTTGCCGACACTTTTTATTCTGATCCCTGGGTAACACTTGGGATACTTTCCTTCTGAGCAACATAAGCCTAGGCTTAAAAACCACAAGTGCTCAGAACGACAATCACTGTCACTGGAGCATCTGAGCAACATAAGCCTAGGCTTAAAAACCACAAGTGCTCAGAAAGACAATCACTGTCATTGGAGCATCTGAGCAACATAAGCCTAGGCTTAAGAACCACAAGTGCTCAGAAAGACAATCACTGTCACTGGAGCATCTGAGCAACATAAGCCTAGGCTTAAAAACCACAAGTGCTCAGAACGACAATCACTGTCATTGGAGCATCTGAGCAACATAAGCCTAGGCTTAAAAACCACAAGTGCTCAGAAAGACAATCACTGTCATTGGAGCATCTGAGCAACATAAGCCTAGGCTTAAAAACCACAAGTGCTCAGAACGACAATCACTGTCACTGGAGCATCTGAGCAACATAAGCCTAGGCTTAAAAACCACAAGTGCTCAGAAAGACAATCACTGCCATTGGAGCAGCTGAGCAACATAAGCCTAGGCCTAAAAACCACAAGTGCTCAGAAAGACAATCACTGCCATTGGAGCAGCTGAGCAACATAAGCCTAGGCCTAAAAACCACAAGTGCTCAGAAAGACAATCACTGTCATTGGAGCATCTGAGCAACATAAGCCTAGGCTTAAAAACCACAAGTGCTCAGAAAGACAATCACTGCCATTGGAGCAGCTGAGCAACATAAGCCTAGGCTTAAAAACCACAAGTGCTCAGAAAGACAATCACTGCCATTGGAGCATCTGAGCAACATAAGCCTAGGCTTAAAAACCACAAGTGCTCAGAAAGACAATCACTGCCATTGGAGCAGCTGAGCAACATAAGCCTAGGCTTAAAAACCACAAGTGCTCAGAAAGACAATCACTGTCATTGGAGCATCTGAGCAACATAAGCCTAGGCTTAAAAACCACAAGTGCTCAGAAAGACAATCACTGCCATTGGAGCAGCTGAGCAACATAAGCCTAGGCTTAAAAACCACAAGTGCTCAGAAAGACAATCACTGCCATTGGAGCAGCTGAGCAACATAAGCCTAGGCCTAAAAACCACAAGTGCTCAGAAAGACAATCACTGCCATTGGAGCAGCTGAGCAACATAAGCCTAGGCTTAAAAACCACAAGTGCTCAGAAAGACAATCACTGTCATTGGAGCATCTGAGCAACATAAGCCTAGGCCTAAAAACCACAAGTGCTCAGAAAGACAATCACTGCCATTGGAGCAGCTGAGCAACATAAGCCTAGGCCTAAAAACCACAAGTGCTCAGAAAGACAATCACTGCCATTGGAGCAGCTGAGCAACATAAGCCTAGGCTTAAAAACCACAAGTGCTCAGAAAGACAATCACTGTCATTGGAGCATCTGAGCAACATAAGCCTAGGCTTAAAAACCACAAGTGCTCAGAAAGACAATCACTGCCATTGGAGCAGCTGAGCAACATAAGCCTAGGCCTAAAAACCACAAGTGCTCAGAAAGACAATCACTGCCATTGGAGCAGCTGAGCAACATAAGCCTAGGCTTAAAAACCACAAGTGCTCAGAAAGACAATCACTGTCATTGGAGCATCTGAGCAACATAAGCCTAGGCTTAAAAACCACAAGTGCTCAGAAAGACAATCACTGCCATTGGAGCAGCTGAGCAACATAAGCCTAGGCCTAAAAACCACAAGTGCTCAGAAAGACAATCACTGTCATTGGAGCATCTGAGCAACATAAGCCTAGGCTTAAAAACCACAAGTGCTCAGAAAGACAATCACTGCCATTGGAGCAGCTGAGCAACATAAGCCTAGGCTTAAAAACCACAAGTGCTCAGAAAGACAATCACTGTCATTGGAGCATCTGAGCAACATAAGCCTAGGCTTAAAAACCACAAGTGCTCAGAAAGACAATCACTGCCATTGGAGCAGCTGAGCAACATAAGCCTAGGCTTAAACACCACAAGTGCTCAGAAAGACAATCACTGTCATTGGAGCATCTGAGCAACATAAGCCTAGGCCTAAAAACCACAAGTGCTCAGAAAGACAATCACTGCCATTGGAGCAGCTGAGCAACATAAGCCTAGGCTTAAAAACCACAAGTGCTCAGAAAGACAATCACTGTCATTGGAGCATCTGAGCAACATAAGCCTAGGCTTAAAAACCACAAGTGCTCAGAAAGACAATCACTGCCATTGGAACAGCTGAGCAACATAAGCCTAGGCTTAAAAACCACAAGTGCTCAGAAAGACAATCACTGCCATTGGAGCAGCTGAGCAACATAAGCCTAAGCTTAAAAACCACAAGTGCTCAGAAAGACAATCACTCTCATTGGAGCATCTGAGCAACATAAGCCTAGGCTTAAAAACCACAAGTGCTCAGAAAGACAATCACTGCCATTGGAACAGCTAAGCAACATAAGCCTAGGCTTAAAAACCACAAGTGCTCAGAACGACAATCACTGTCACTGGAGCATCTGAGCAACATAAGCCTAGGCTTAAAAACCACAAGTGCTCAGAAAGACAATCACTGCCATTGGAGCAGCTGAGCAACATAAGCCTAGGCCTAAAAACCACAAGTGCTCAGAAAGACAATCACTGTAATTGGAGCATCTGAGCAACATAAGCCTAGGCTTAAAAACCACAAGTGCTCAGAACGACAATCACTGTCATTGGAGCATCTGAGCAACATAAGCCTAGGCTTAAAAACCACAAGTGCTCAGAACGACAATCACTGTCATTGGAGCATCTGAGCAACATAAGCCTAGGCTTAAAAACCACAAGTGCTCAGAAAGACAATCACTGTCATTGGAGCATCTGAGCAACATAAGCCTAGGCTTAAAAACCACAAGTGCTCAGAAAGACAATCACTGTCATTGGAGCATCTGAGCAACATAAGCCTAGGCTTAAAAACCACAAGTGCTCAGAACGACAATCACTGTCATTGGAGCAGCTGAGCAACATAAGCCTAGGCTTAAAAACCACAAGTGCTCAGAAAGACAATCACTGTCATTGGAGCATCTGAGCAACATAAGCCTAGGCTTAAAAACCACAAGTGCTCAGAACGACAATCACTGTCATTGGAGCATCTGAGCAACATAAGCCTAGGCTTAAAAACCACAAGTGCTCAGAACGACAATCACTGTCATTGGAGCATCTGAGCAACATAAGCCTAGGCTTAAAAACCACAAGTGCTCAGAAAGACAATCACTGTCATTGGAGCATCTGAGCAACATAAGCCTAGGCTTAAAAACCACAAGTGCTCAGAACGACAATCACTGTCATTGGAGCATCTGAGCAACATAAGCCTAGGCTTAAAAACCACAAGTGCTCAGAAAGACAATCACTGCCATTGGAGCAGCTGAGCAACATAAGCCTAGGCCTAAAAACCACAAGTGCTCAGAAAGACAATCACTGTCATTGGAGCATCTGAGCAACATAAGCCTAGGCTTAAAAACCACAAGTGCTCAGAACGACAATCACTGTCATTGGAGCAACTGAGCAACATAAGCCTAGGCTTAAAAACCACAAGTGCTCAGAAAGACAATCACTGCCATTGGAGCAGCTGAGCAACATAAGCCTAGGCTTAAAAACCACAAGTGCTCAGAACGACAATCACTGTCATTGGAGCATCTGGGCAACATGAGCCTAGGCTTAAAAACCACAAGTGCTCAGAAAGACAATCACTGCCATTGGAGCAACTGAGCAACATAAGCCTAGGCTTAAAAACCACAAGTGCTCAGAACGACAATCACTGTCATTGGAGCATCTGGGCAACATGAGCCTAGGCTTAAAAACTACAAGTGCTCAGAAAGACAATCACTGCCATTGGAGCAACTGAGCAACATAAGCCTAGGCTTAAAAACCACAAGTGCTCAGAAAGACAATCACTGCCATTGGAGCAACTGAGCAACATAAGCCTAAGCTTAAAAACCACAAGTGCTCAGAAAGACAATCACTGCCATTGGAGCAGCTGAGCAACATAAGCCTAGGTCTAAAAACTTCAAGTGCTCAGAACAACAATCACTGTCATTGGAGCATCTGAGCAACATAAGCCTAGGCCTAAAAACTGCAAGTGCTCAGAACGATAATCAGTCCGAATCTCTTTGAAACGTTGCAAATATACTCGACCAAAACTTTTGTCAAGTTTCAGAGAATTCATGCATGATGTTCTTTGCCAGAAAGCTGTCAATATCTCAGAGATAAGTGAAAATGTTCATCCTGAGTCTCCACGTTCGTTTTCTCAAACATCAGCACCGTGATTAACATTAGAACATTCATTAGGTGTTTATGAACAATTCAACAAAATTATCTCAAAAGACCAATAAACTCTCAGTTCAGAAAAAAGAACGACTGATACACACGGACAAACAAAAGTAAGACACTGGTAAAGTTCCATCAAGACATTCAACTGAAATGAAAATGAATATGAGCACATTAAAACGAAACAATGATCCACTCAGAAGCCGTAGAATGTGTTCAGAAGATGTCGGCAGCGGAACTTGAGACTGACGTATGCGCGGGCAGACAGTCCGTAATCTTCGTATTCCAGACCATTGTCCACCGCCATTTCGTACAACACTAATCCATCGATTCCATCCTTCACAATCACTTCTTTGTCGTGTTTCGAGCAATAGTTATCCAATGGAGTGATGACGTGATCCACAAATTTCAAGACGTCTTCAGTCTGAATAAACCAAAGTAGAAGATACAGACGAATTGGAAACTTACACTCCACATTTCCAGGTCGATAGTGAGACCTTCCGGTAGATCAACTGGATGATCAGTCTGGAATAGACATATGGATTTTAAGTTTCATATATGAATGAACGAACCCCAAAGCAAGTTGATAGTTTCGTTCTTCGGAGAACAGTCTTCGTTAGGTGACTATCCATTTCTTCGGTCACTCGTGCTTCAGTTGCCTTCTTCCCTCTGTTTTTCCGTGTTTGTTTCTTGTTTCCTGACGGTTTCTTCTTCGATTTCTCTCCGACATCTTCCTTATTCGTACTCAAATCCTTCGACACATTCACGACTTGTTCCGTCTTGTTTCTCGCAACTATTCTTTCCAGCAGTTGTGGGATCCAGCACTGTAGCCATTCAAGGATCTGAAACTAGGTTCATGATGAATGTTATTCGTCAAGTGCTCACCATTTCACGTTCAACCGCTGACGCGGCAACTGATGTTGCCACCTCGTCCATCTCTTCCTTCGTCAGATGTCTCTCTCCAAATTCTTGGAACTTCATGACCAGCTTATTTTCGATGTTTCCATCCAATCTGATGCCATCCGGTGTGTTCGAAGTCTGAAACATTAATATGAAGAACACAAGCACAGTTTCACCATTTCGTTCAGTGATTGTACAGTATTTCATCATGAATCTTACTCACCATGTTTTTCGTTGGTTGGGATGAACATGTCAAAGAAGCCAAGTTTGAAGTAACTTCATCAACAACTTTGTTCTCATTTGAAGAGATCTTCTGCGCCAGAGTGACGTGATCTGGTTCGTCGTCAGAGCTAAAGTGGTATGTTGGCTCTGATTCCACGACACATTGCCGTTTGGGACGATTGGAACGGGATTCTTTTGGAGCACTGACTCCCATTTCCTCCACTAGTTTTCTTTTCACCGGTCGGAGATTCGACATTCTCGACTTTCTTACAGAGAGCATTATCGGTGAATGATTCTTAATGAAAATAAATTGTAAACAGTTAGAGAAAACGAGATGGAAAGTACAAGAAAAGTAGGATGGGGAGGGAAAAAACTAAACGTTCTAAGATATGTAGTTCTGGATGCAAACTGACGGCTGAACATATCGAAGACACGTTGACAGTGCGGTGAGACGCGTCGCGTACGTGCGTTGCGTGTCAAGAGATAGTGTGCATGAAAAAGAGACGAGAACGCTATGTGGTGTAGGAGATGGCGAGGTGAACGTTTTGAGCAAAGGCTCGAGGAGAGACAGTGTATGGAGGGGGCAGACGAGGAGAATGTGACGTGTGACAGATTGTGAACGACAAAAAAGCGGGAAAGAACACTGTGCGATTGAATGAACTGATTGTATGTCTGATACCTTGAGATAACAGTCGAACGTTTGAGCTCAGTCATGTTACTCACCAAAACCATTCATGAATCATGTCTGTGAAAAGTCATCATCCTTTCTGAATTCAGATGGATCGTCTAACGTGGAAGCTGTTTTGTGTGAAACGGGCATAGTGAAGATGCTTCGAGTGACTAACAGGTGTATGCGTCTCATATCCACCCTTCTACAATCTAAACTCATGTTTCTTTGCTGAAATAATCATTATGCAAAATGAACTTCAGTGCACCACACCGCAACAACTGCTCATTCCAGTAGTCTCTCTCAACCCTGATATCCTTTTCTGTCTATCAAAGACCTGACAAATGAAATCCAGTGGGAAAGTTGTTCATTTGTTCATTTCATTCATCATAGACAAGCGAGGCATTTTGTTCATTCTGATATCACAATCAGAACAGTCACAACTGAGCTGATATCTTTCGTACAGGGTGTTATCATTTAAACAATTCAACGCAACCAGTAAGTCAACGAGAAAACGGTTATGTAACTGCTGCAAACGCTGCACCGAGTTTCCGAATGCAAGAGACAGGTGTTCTTCTCCTCTCGATTCATCGATTTCCCTTCACCACATCGTAACTGACCAATGCTCCGCCCACACACCCCAAATGATGCCTGTGGCGCATCAGACGTTGTCGAGACTCTGCAGCTGCATATTCCACCTGGCCACACACTTCATGTGCCCAGACTCCAATGCCCTCGTCTCCAGTTCCAACAACTGCTCGTCCGACGTCGTTGAGTCGACCGTCCCCGGAAAGGATTGCGTTCAGTGAGACCGTGCGTTTGTAATGAATCGTGTCACATTTTCTCTGTTCTCCCACATTCCTTTTCTTGATTTTTCTACATTCAGTTGTTCAACCCCATTCCTTTGTGCCGCTCCAATTGAGGTGCCGCATACGATGTTTACCAAAACCAATCATAAATTCATGACACTCAGGAATTAAATTTCGGAAAACGTCGTTCGGGAAAAAGATCATTCAAGGAAACCGACTATTTCCGAAAGAAGTCGCTCCGGAATTTTTGCGGTGTTGAGATGATACAATAAGCAAATGACACTCAGACGTTTCCTATACCACTATATTGTTCAAACCACTTTTTTTCCGAGCCAGCAGTTCTTGAAACAACAATACTAAATGAATCGAGGTTTGAATAAACTACATTCACAGGAAACCGTGGTTAGTAAATGCCCATTGTTACAGAGAGTGTACATTTTCCGAGTTGTTGCAAACGTTACTACATCACCTGCAGCATGCCCTGATCTGCGCACCTTTTCTAGACACTCCGTCTCAACAGTGCCCGCCTCTCTCACTTCTCAGTAATCCTTGGCACGATAACTCTTGTTGCCACTCTTTTCAGAAAGTGCTGAGGAGCTTAGTCACCTTTCCGTTTTTCTCACACCCCAGGCGCAAATTTCACCTCA